>CM065592.1:98857345-99514227 GCA_033119425.1 Bufotes viridis | reverse complement strand
GCGCAGTGAGCTGAGGACAGCAGGCACCAGCGTCCTCAGCTCACTGCGCCTGCGCCGAATACACAAGTGGATGGCGCAGGTGCGGCATTTGGCCGGGAGGCAGGACACCTGAGCTGCCCAGCACTGTCAATCAGAAGAAGAGGGGCGTGGCCGCAGGTGGGAACACGGAGCCTCTAGGAGCAGGGGCAACACCCTCCCTGCTCCTAGAGGCTAATTTGCATATTATATAAAATCGTTTTTTAGCGTTATGACAGGTCAGAGAGGCATTTGATTTACATTATTAGGTTGGTCTGACATTGGCCCATAGCTAATGTCAGACAGCTTATGAGGCCAAAATCTGGTGACAGACACCCTTTAATGTACTTCTTTGTGTGCATGTATATATTAATAAAAAATAAAAACATGAGATGGAGCCAGAAGCAGAAGGCTACGTACATTGTGTATTGGCCGTGCCAGCGTACTGCGGCTCGACTCCCACTTGAATAGTAGCTGAGCTGCAGTACACTGCCATGGTCACTACACAGTGGACAAGAGTCTTCTGCTTCTGGCTCCGTCCAATATTTAGCTTTTGGCGGCTGTCCAAAACAGCTGATTCGGAGGATCGGTCCTCAATGTCAAATATCAAAAAACTGGAATACCCCTTTAAAATATATGTGGTTGAAAAATCATTTTATATCACCATTTTCTCAAAGGCTGACCTCTACATTGGTCATTTTCACACGCTATAATGAATGTAGCCTTCGCCCGCCACAATCCTCCTACAGCAATTTTGTTAAAAGCTTAGAAGCTGCAAGAATGGGATTCATTGTGATTTATCTTTGATATGAACAGACAGTGAGAAGGGCTACTGTTGAAGACTTTTTACAGAAGACTGAGGCAAAGTCAAAGCCAATAGAGCTTATTAAGCAGTATCATACCGTGACAGTAAAGCGCAGAATTATATTCAGCCTGGAAGATGGGGCAAACAAAGTCCTAAATCAAGTAGAGAGACTAGATAGATAGATAGATAGATAGATATAATTTCTCTGTCTCTCTCTCTCTCTCTATATATATATATATATATATATATATATATATATATATTTTTTCGCCCTATAAGACGCACTTTCCCCCCCCCCAAAAGTGGGGTTAAAAATAGTGCTGCGTCTTATGGGGCGAATGCGGCAAACACTGATACACCGCTGCGCTGCTGAACAGCGCAGCCGGCGTGTGTATCAAGGAGGAGGGGCTGGGGGCGGCAGTCTTGTTTGCTAATAATCGCGGGTCCCGGTGCAGTAACTGTATTCTACTACACCGGGCCCGCTGTAGTAATGTTATGGCAGTGATTAAAACTATAATTTTCAGAACAGTAAATCCATGTTGTATTACTCTACCTAATGTACGATCGCAGGCAGGAGGCAGGGCGGGCGGCGGCAGCGTAACTGACTACGTCACACGCCTGCTCTGCCTGCTTCATTCATAAAGTGGGCAGAGCGGGCACGTGACGTTACGCTGCCACCGGGCGCCCGCCCTCCTGCCTGTGATCGTACATTAGGTAGGGTAATACAGCATGGATTTACTGTTATGAAAATTATAGTTTTAATCACTGCCATAACATTACTACAGCGGGCCCAGTGTAGTATTATACAGTTACTCCACCGGACCCCGCGGTCATTAGCAAACAAGATGCCGGACCCCCACCCCCTGTATTGGGGGTCATCACACCCACTGTATGGGGGCATCTGTGGATGGCACTGTAGAGGGCATCTGGGGATGGCACTGCTATGGGGGATCTGTGGATGACACATAGCATGTCATCCATAGATTCCCCATAGCAGTGCCATCCCCAGATGCCCCCATACAGTGCCATCCCCAGATGCCTGCATACAGTGCCATCCACAGATTCCCCCATACAGTACCATCCCCAGATCCCCCATAACAGTGCGTCATAATAGTGTCATGCACAGACCACCGTTAGTAAAAAACCCACCAAAAGTACACCTTTTGGTTCAAATATTTTTTCTTATTTTCCTCCTCAAAAACCTAGGTGCGTCTTAAGTGCCGGTGCGTCTCATAGGGCGAAAAATACGGTGTATATATATATATATATATATATATATATATAATGGGTTTTCTTTATTTTTAGTCATAATATGTCACTGGCTGAGAACAATAGAATGGTTAACCCTAGTGCAAACCTTCCTTTATAGAGGATGCCCTCTGTGTGGCATACATACTGTACAGTAAATTTCAGTTACAGTGGCAGTGATTACTATGGAAAATGATCACCCCCTGATGTGACCAGAACTAATCAGAATGCACAGAAATTGCAGCCGGTAAACTCACCCTTAGGTACCAGTTCCAGTAAAGCAAGAAAGGCCTTTGAAAATGTTTCAATCAAAGATGAAATGAAAAAAAGGTCCCATTCTATTAATTTAATGACATTTTAATATCGCCAAAATCCATAAACTGCAAATAGATCAAAGCAGAGCGGCACGTCAGATTTTAAGAGGGATGGGATCAGTCGGCGGGAAAAAAAACTCTGATTCTTCAGTGTCTGATCGAAAACCATTTTAACATTTAGCAGCTACTGTAGATGACAAGATTAGGTGTTCAGACACCTCAGTTATCTGTCTGTTATAAGCGAATATAAAGACACGACTACTGCCGCTGTAAAGCTTCAGCCACACACATGGAACGACCTTTAATCAATAATGTACAAAATGTCATGTCATAATGCGGTTGAAGCATAAGATTCTGTTTCCCATCGAAGTTATCAACCAGCTAGACCAGTGATTGTCAGCCTTAGGGCTCTTTCACATGAGCAAGTTTTCCATTCTGATGTGATAAAAATATACTTTTTTCACGTATCATCCTTGCGTTCAGGAAAAATCGCAGCCTGTTCTATATTGTGCATTAAAAAACGGACGGCATCTGGATGCAATGTGCTTTTCACTAATGGTTGGTAGTAGATGTAGATTGTTATCCTTTAGCTTCTCTTCAGGTGCCTGTAAAGCGCATGCAATCTGGATACAATCCGGGTGGAAAAAATGTACACACTGAATGGAACTGCTGAAAATACTGATTCTGCTTGTGTGCAAAACCATCGGTTTTTCCCTGAACAGATCCTGAGACAATCCGTATTGCTCGTGTGAAAGAGCCCTAAAGCTGACCATATACAATAGATATCTGTTGGCTGCATCCACTGATTTCGGCGGGGCCTCCTGACTCTGCTCTGATGGCAGGAGTCAGGGAAGATAAGGAATGGGCTGTTGGATTTTTACATGCCCCTTTTGTTCACATGAGAAAAGCCAACTTTAGAGGTGTTGTAGCAACCTCCTCCTAGTTCAGCACTGTATTCTGAGATTTTGTTTTCTTTGCCTACCCTAGGGGCATAGTTATAGAGGTACAGAGGTAACACACTTGGGCCCTGATGCCTGTGTGGCTAATCTTCCTCATAAGAAGACACCAGCAGTATACATGTCACATGGTAGGTGGTGGCCCTGTTACACCCTAAAACCAAGCATGTTTGAGTAAGCTGAAAGTAGTTTGCCATCTGCTATGTAAAGTGACAACTCTTCCTGCTGGTCTTCTGGTGGAGTAGCTCTCACCTGATATTCAGGATAATAAGACTTCTACTAAGATCTCAAACACCATTGACTCTATAAAGTGTTTAAGATCTGAACAGAAGTCTGATCTATTGGGGTGAGGAACAATAGTCCAAGGGAAAAATATATTTTGGGCTCAAAAATGCTGACATTAATCAGCCTAAGTGCCTTCAAAGACATGAAGTCGAGGACGTTATAGGGTTCAACCTTACAGCAAGTCAAATCTCTGGTACCTTGGGTCCTATAGTTTGGAGATCTTCAGGCTCTCCTGGCGTGCTTCATCTGGTCATGACACCTTCACTTGTCTTGTATCCCTAAATAGAGGCATCCTTTGGTGGGCAGTTTCAGACTTCAGAAAATAGGTCAGAAATATTCTCAGATCTACCCATCTTATTACCTCAGGTAAGGTTTTGCAGAGAGAACGTCTAATGTAGGCAAGTACTTAAAATACCAGTGTTTCCTCTTTGAGATCCTTTATAAATTTCTCTGAGCAAATGAATATTATTAATGAGACCGATGTTAGAGTTTCATCGGCTTCCTCCTCCATTGGGGGCATTATGTGTATATGGCACATTGTAGCCGCCTCAGCTGGTAGCACTTACTGAGCTGTGATTCATTTGAATCATGGTTAGCCGCACTTCTTGACTCAATTAGCATACAGATGTTCAGACTGTCCTTGACAGCTTCTAGGCTGAAAGTCTCACAAAATATTTCAATATGCTTTGTCTACGATGGCTACAGCTTATATGCAGGTACAGTGTATTTGATGTAGCAGTTGAATGTATTTTCTATTACCCATTCCCTCCACATCCGATTTACATGTCCTCATATACTCTCTCATATGATGAGTAGTATATAGTGTTTAAACATCTGTAGGACTTAAACCTAGGTACACCTGCATCACAAGCTTCATGCCATGTAACAAATTCATTGCATTACTGGCTGCTTGCATACATACAGCGTTACAGGGTAAGGGTACTTTTACACTTGCAGCAGGATGGTTCCGGCAGGCTAATCAGCCTGCCGGATCCGTCCTGCCGCAAGTGCCCGTGCACTGCCGTGCTGCCGCTCCGTCCCCATTAATTATAATGGAGCGGGGGGCAGAGCTACGGCGCAGCACGGCAGTGCACGGCCGGAGATCGCCGGATGAAAAGGCCTTGTGCACACGACTGTATTTTTATCTGTGCTCTATCCACAATTTTCGCAGTAGGCACACAGACTCATGGGGCCATGCGGACATCTATACTTTTTGTGAATCACTGTGGTCATTCCACAAATAGAACATGTTCTGTTCTGGTCCGTATTGCAGACAGGAATAGTCCTTTCTTTTGGTGGAGGCGAGAAAAATGTGGAATGCACATGGAAGGTATCCGTATTTTGCAGGTCTGTTGTCTGCGGGCCAAAATACGGACATAGCCATGTTTATGGAGCCTTACTTCTTCTTTCTTTCATGTGTAGGATTGGTTTAACATATCGGATGGGATAAGAAATACCCACAATGTATCCTTTGTAGGGTAGCACCTAGTAGCAGTGTCTCTCTGACCAATGTTGTGAGCAGAGTAGGGAATCGGTTTTACTCTAGGAAAGTCAACCTTTCATAATCATTGAACATACATAGGACATTTAGCTCATATGCCATACAAAGCTGGCCATAGAAATGCGATTTGAAGGAAGCATGGATTGGACAGGTTGGATCTCAGCCCATCTTATCTTATTATTTGCATTTTTGGCAGACAAAAGTCATAGCAAATGGTCGTTTACTGCATTTTCTCAATTGATAGCTGGCCGAATTCGACTAACTTTAATCTTGCATATATAACCAGTTTAAGTCCATTTACATTGAAGGCTTACCCTCAGGATAGGCCATCAGTATCTGATTAGATCGACATCCTGCACCCTCCATATCAGCTGTTCAGGAGTACTGTAGCTCCAGTAGCAGAAGTAGATTGAAGTGAATGGGAGCAGTGCTGCGGCAACCAGCTCGGTCCACTACAGAATAGGTGGACCTGGAGCTACTTCCCAGCAGCCCATCAGGGGTGTGCGGGGAGTCGGACTCCATTTGGGTGGAGTGTGCTGGGAGTCGGACTCCCATAGATTAGATATTAATGGCCTATCCTGGGGATGGGAAATCAGTTATAAATTGGACAAACCCTTTAAGTCTTCATAAGTCTTAATATTGTAGGAATCACTCCGTTATAGACAAGGAGACCAGGAAATAATAGTTATAGAGGACCTGACATCGCTTAGGGCACATCTGTTATAGGAAATGCATGTATTCCCCATATAGTAATTATGCTGTTCCATCTATTTTTAGGACTCAGCATTATATTATTCCTCCTGTAATTGTATGAATTCCATGCCAACTGAGTCCTACCATTTCCCTTGTCAATGAGGTGTGAACCAACCCAGTCTGACAGTGTCCAATAAATACTCACAGACTGTATAGAGACATACCCTATCGACAAGGGAAATGGTAACACCCAGTTGTCCATTTATTCATTTATTTCATGGAGAAACAGCCCAACACAGAGCTCTGGAACAGATGCTCTAGAATTATCATTAAATGGGAAATAGCAGAATTTATTTCATGTTGAAAGTAATTTATTATTTTACTTATTTTTAAAAAAAAGGATGTAATGGGTTAAAACTTAAAAGTAAAAAATTATCATTAATTACCTCACTCATCCTCAACTTCTGCCGGTCCCATGCTGCTCCTGTCCCCTATGCTCTCCTCTTCCTGGTCCCATGCTCAGCAGACAGGAAGTGGCCTGGACCGCCCACTCATCCGGACACTGGCCGAATCGGGGACCAGAACAGCTTGGGAACAGCATCAGCGGGTGAGGTGAGCAATGGTGATTTGATTAGATCTTTAAAACCCCTTTAATTCATGCTATCTACTAATAAGTAACACTCCCCACTGTGCAGTTATGATTCAGAGAATGAATGGCCACAATGTTCTACAGCTTTTGAGACAAGGGAAATTGCTGGCTCAAGGCAGGAAATGTACCGCACAGCGAAGCAAAACATATGACTTAATATAATAATCTTCCTTACACACTAGCAGCACCTCAAACTATTTCCCGGACCCCCACCTTTAATCTGCTAGAATGCAAGCTGCCGTCACTGCAGTTTCCACTCCTGTCATGACCCAGAGATTGTTTAGTCTGCTGAGGATCTGCGCCATCCATGGGGAGCTCTGGAGATAAATGAACAGCCCGTAGCTAGCTGCAGTGAGGACAAGACGTTATTTTCCTTTTGGATCTATAGGCTGCGACTGCAGGCCATGTCATCAGCGCCTACGTAAACGGTTACATAGAGCTCCCTCAATCATTTCTGCCACAGATGATGTAAGTACAGTCTGCCAGATGAACCAATTAAAATAAAATAAAGAAACTGCAGACACGTAGCATTCATCACCACAATGGGAGACATTACTGAGGCTGTTTGTCAGCATTTACCTCAGTGTGAACACAGTTCTGTGCAGGGGCAAAGAAGCACATAACCTTCATGCGGCCTGAGGCAAAAATCGAAGCAAATTATACCAAATTATTTACCTAACCCCTTCCCTCCACCAGAGGTGTAACTTGACCTGCATGCACTTTCTATAATATCGGTGTCTTCTTATGCGGCACAAGGGTCTTTGGGCCCCCTCAGGCTCCTGGACTCGGTAGTGACTGCTACCTCTGCACCCCCTATAGCTACGCCCTGGTCTTGTGCTGCTGTGCAGTATGACTGCTATAATGTCTGCTTGGTTTGCTATTATAAATTAAATACATATACAGTTAATTGTTGTAGCCTTTTCGGAGCCGGATCTGTTCTACCGCTAGTACACCGTGCCGCTGGAAGTCCACTCCAGCTCCATTCACTATAATGGTGACTGGCCGGAGGTCAAACATGCAGAGAGGCGTCCGGACAAACGCAGCATGCTGTAGTTTTTGTCCGACCGCCTTTCGGCATGTTTGCCGTGCTGCAGCCGGACCTCCAGCCCACCCCATTATAGTGAAGTGGGCTGGAGCAGACTTCTGGCAGCACGGTGGACTAGCAAAGATCCAGCAGGCTTTTTTTTCCGACACCCACCATACAAAGAGGTTCTCATTGTCATCGCTCTATGGTATAGTTATAAGGCTGTTAGAAATAGGTTTACAGCTTCATAGTCTTGGCATTTAAAAGCAAATTAACTAGTAGCTTACTTTGCAAGGGATCCTGCCTGATGGTAGTTGGGGTGCCCTTTGTGTTATGAGTTTGGTACAGGTGCAGGGAAGAAGATGTAGGTCAGCGAATGGTGCTGGAGTCAGTAACCAGGCCATTTGTAGAGAACAGACAAGTCTCTCTTTGGTAGTGCAGAATGGGAGTTGAAGTATATCCAACGGTATCAAACACAGTTCCACACAATTTACAGTGCAAATCTTCCCTGATAGCAATGTATGGATATGAGCAATGATGGGATTGTAGTACTTCTTCTCTCTATCTTTCCAAAGTCTCTTTCTCTTTGCAGAATCTAATGCTGGCAATAAGTTTCCTGCAAATATGTCAGTGATTCCCAGCTGAGGGGTATAGGATTAAGATATAGAGGGCCAGGACTGTGTCAAAGTGTGGACTGGTATAGTAACAATGTTACTCACACTGCAGTAAAGTCTCTATCCGCCTTAAACAGCAAATACTTTACTAGCTCGAGTGCTCAGCCTTGCAGATTCTGGGCCTTCTTTCTCTCTCTGGAGTACTGTAAAGTAGAGATGGTTTCTCACTCACCATCACAGAGAGAGTGACTGTCCTGGACTCAGTTTCTCCTAGGAGTACATGTAGTTCCTCTCTGTTCTTCTCTCTAGACTCACACACTAAACTAGGGGCCGACCTAGGTTGATCGCTTAGCCTCCTACAAGGGCATAGTCAGGATTGTTAACCCTGACTTATCCATACAAAACTATGCAGGTTCAATGTACAATACATCAGAACATTACATAGTACCAAATAACATTAAATTATACATTTTGCACGTACCCTATTCTGGGGTACTGCACAGGTAATAGGGATTTTTCTTAAAGGGAAACTGTCACCGGGATTTTGTGTACAAAGCTGAGGACATGGGTTGCTACATGGCCGCTAGCACATCCGCAATATCCAGTCCCCATAGCTCGGTGTGCTTTTATTGTGTAAAAAAAAACGATTTGATACATATGCACTCATCTCAGGGACAGGACTCATCTCAGGTTAATTTGCATATGTATCAAATCATTTTTGGAGAAGGCAATTGTGGAGCATTACATACCATATGTTTATTTGGGGCTATATATGATAGACAATTTTTTATGCATGGGGAGGAAGGGGTTAGCAAGTGTTGATTGTAGGGCACTGCTGAGAGTTGTACTGTAGGTGACAATCTTATGTGAGCTGCTGCCCGACCACAGGAAAGAGAGAAGTCCTCCAGATACATACATATTTGTGAAACTTCCTGTCAGGCTGCTCAGACATGATGGCCTATAGCTGGCAGGATCACATCATTACCATCTGTTGTAGAGCAGTGTGGTGAGTGTCCCCCCCAGCTCTGCAAGTTTATTGAGCCTTATTTGTCATCATTCTTTTCTTGCTCCATGCTTCTGTTGTAACAAGATATTTACATGAGACATCTTTGACTTTGCTTCATTTTACTTTGATGGTTGCTCATTCTGAAAAGTAGTGTGTGTGCGCACCTTTAAGAAACATGGCAGTATTAACTGAGTTTAGTAAAATCATGCCTGGTGCAGATGGTAAAGGCTCAGTTTACAGATTAATAATTACGTAGAAAAGATGAAAGAAATCCTCAGCTAAGGGAGAAAAAAAGATCCTGAAAGATCTAAGAAACTTCTACCATCCGTACACTGATCAAAGCCTTCCTAAAGCAATCCATTAGGATATTTCACATAATCTATACACCGCTAATATAGATTTATGTTAAAGAATCAGTATGCCACCCTGTACATGGGATCATAAGAAACGATACCAGTGTCAAATATTGATATTATTTAGATACAGCACTCTAATAACCATCCATAAAATGGAGAAACGATTTATGATTTCCAGTGTTTTTTTCTGTGTTGAATGTGATAGTGGAGTTGCAATTAGTGCAAAGTCAATGGTCCATAGCTATTCCAAACCTGCCAAAATGTGCAACTATGCTGGTAAGTAGAGATGAGCGAAGTTTTGATAAATTAGATTTGGCAACTTCGCCGAAGTACGACAACAAATTTGATTCATTACAAAAAAAATTTTCACAAATCACTATAAATCAGGTATGCCCAGGCCAATCTGCTTAATAGTAACAGTGGCTGGTAATACTGACGCACAGTAACTCTACCACAAACAGAACGGATTAACTATGAATATTGGTGCACTGGACTCTTATGTATATGGTAATAAATTAGCCCTGCCTGTAATACTGATGGCACAGTACCTCTACAGCTAACAGAATGGATTAGCTATGACTCATAGTGCACTGCACAGTTATGTACACAGAGATAGATTGTAGCAGTTCAGCAGTCTCCTATTCTCTCCCTCCACCCTCCATGCGCTCACCCTGCAGTCTCCCTCTCCAATATTGTCCTACACTCTCTAACAGTTTGCAGCAACACAGTCCCTAGTGCATGAGTGTTTTGTCACGTCTCTCCCTATGCTCAGCTCACAGGAAAATGGTGATGACCACGTGGGATCAGGGTTTTATAGGGCTCTGCCTAGCGGTGACATCACAGGGGAAAGGCTACCTGTAGATTGGCTGGGTGATCTTGCGTTCTCGGGCTTGTCTTGTCTACGCTTACTTTCACTTTCTAACACGTGCAGCCACCAATTTAGGAAAACTGATTTGATACCACAAAGTGCAAGGAAATTCAGTCTTCAGTCACTAGTCTTCACCTTTTAAACCCATTAGAGGGATCTAGACTGTGCTGCAGGGGAACCACTGGGCTGCCACCACTTGGAGTGGTCTCTGTTTAGTGACATCTGAGCCACAGGGGTCAAGAGACACTGGTGTGAAACACTGAGTGGTCAGGCAAAACCATTGTGAGGGACAAGCCGAGGTCAGGGAAGGCAGAATTGTGCAACCCAAAGTTAGTCTAAGGATAGAAGTCAGTAGATGAGAGAGTGAAACAAGACAAGTAGCGCACTTTAGCAGGAAACTAGAAAACTATGTAGAGAAACTATTGCTCAGGCATCCTCCCACAGGAGAAGATGCCTTAAATACTCTAGGAGGCCATCCATAGGCTGGGGAAGAGTAAGGTGCACTTGAGCTGACGAGAGCTGGATAGAGCACCCTTACAGGCGGTGAGAGGCAGAGCTGGCAGGAAGTGGGTCTCAGTCTGCATGGGGAGGATAGAGGAACCCCTGTGGCAGCCATGTCTGAGAGGAGGATGGTGGAGGGCATGGAACAGCACTACAGTGAAGAAGCTCTTTGTAAACACATCCTAACTTAGATTTTATCATGCAGCATGGTAAATATCTGTCACTAGTTATAGACTGTGCAAGTATTCCATCTGCATCAGACAATGATCATAAAAGCTATCTGATTTTCAACAGATATCTGCTTTCGGTTGGCAGAAAATTATCTTAATCAGGCATTTTTAGCCATCTGAAATCCATAGTTTAAGTATTTCCAGCATTATAGAAGGTGGCATAGGTCTTTTTGTTTTCTAGTTGTAGTTATGTGTTGGTCCCCAGGAATGCACTTTAGGAGAGACTATGATTATTTACAGTATTTGCTATCATGCATTACCATGGCAATCTATAGAGACACAGTGGCCCACATTTACTAATCCTGTCTAATTTGTAGACAGTAAACGTGGACAGTCTGAAAATGTGCCAAAATGATCACAGTGGCGGATGCTGGATGATAAATCTGGTGCATCTTGACTGATTAGTCTAGTTTATACCAGCTATTTTTTGGCTTAGCTTATGTTGAAAATCTGTGCCAATGCAGCAAAATACTGCCCACCAAAAACTTAAGACCGACCTTTACGTGGGTCAGTGATCGGGAAGGAGCGTTCCTGGGAACACTTTTTCCCAATAACTGCTGTAAATAAATGTGCCGCCAATCACCAAATTAACAAGCAAGCGTTTATTCATCGAGCACCACTGATGCGGTCAACTAAATTGGCTTTTCGGGGAAGCAGATCATGCTGTGTAAACATGGATCTGCTGTCCAGAGACAATGACATTCTACGGTGACAAGTGAACGAGGCAGTGATCCCGTATCCTCATACAGAGGAGATTATTGATGCATGGAAATGCAGCTCTAACTTCCTCTGAGGAGCAGGCAATTATCAGGAATGAATCATTCCCTATAACTGCCTGGTGTGTCAGCCCATGTAAAGGGGCCTATAGTTTGTCTAATGTGTTCCATAAGAATCATAGATTTCAGCTTCATAAATGTATTTGGAAGTTAGACAAAAGCTAGCCACTAGTGATGAGCGGCAGAGGCAATATTCGAATTGGGCGAATATTCGTCATAAATTAGCGAATTCACCATTATTTTCTCAATTGCGAAAAATGGCAATGTAATATGCGCGTATTGCACATGCAATACAAGCGTGGGTCACTTTTGCTACATTTTTCAAGCTACTAGAAGTCTCCTGAGACTGGAGAAAATGATCGGCACAGCAGAACATTACAATAGCTTTATATGCAGATAGAGTGCTCCAATATATTCGTGATTGTGCAAATCGGCAACTTCACATTTACACATTAGTGATTGTTGTATTATTGTTGTGAACTTGCCTGTAGCATGTATGTATGGACAGCAGAACCTATCACACTACCTAACACCCTGCACTGGAACATATCAGCTACACTATATCACTATCTAACCTACACTGACTATCTCACACTAACTATCTATATTAAATATATAACTAACTATCTAGTGAGTTGTGACAAAGCAATGCACAGAGCACAGCAATGACACTGCTGTCTCTCTCAGAATTGCAAAAACTGCATACAATGGCTGCTGGGAAGGTTCTTATATAGTAAAGGGGTTGGCAACTTTCCTATTGGTTGCTAGGGATGTTGCTTCAGACAAATATATTGCAGCCTTCTCATTGGCCCACAAGCAAGAAGCAGGGAGGGATCATGGGTTGAGATGAAAAAAATCTAGAATATTTCCGAATACGAATATATAGCACTATATTCTAAATCTTTGCAAATTCTCGAAGTGGCGATATTTGCGATTAAAATTCGCGATTCAAATATTCGAAACCAACACTACTAGCCACATCTATATTCTAGTTTAAAAACAGGAAATGGTGGGGATGTCAGAAAAAGTCATTCTTTTAGTCACATGTGAATAATAAATGTATTTACAATTAGAATCACCATAATTTTGGCACAATGTCAAGAAAGTAGCGCACTTATCATCGTAAATGTGGGCCACTATGTACCTTGATTTCAATATATGAATATATATATATAATGTTTGTGTATAATACATACGGCCTCTTTCACACTTGCGTTCTGAGGATCCGGCAGGCACTTCCGTCCCGACGGATCCATCAGAACGCAAGTCGCCTGAAAGCATTAGAAGACTGATCAGGATCCTGATCAGTCTTCGAAATGCTTTCAGGTTACTATGGCAGCCAGGACGCTATTAAAGTCCTGGTTGCGATAGTAGTAGTGGGGAGCGGGGGAGCGGTATACTTACAGTCCGTGCGGCTCCCAGGACGCTCCTGAATGACGTCAGAATGCCCCATGCGCATGGATCACGTGATCCATGTGATCACGTGATCCATGCGCATGGGGCGCCCTGACGTCACTCTGGAGCGCCCCGGGAGCCGCACGGATGGTAAGTATACTGCTCCCCCGCTCCCAACTACACTTTACCATGGCATCCGGGACTTTAGCGTCCTGGCTGCCATGACAACCATTGAGAAAAAGCTAAACGTCGGATCCGGCGATGCGCCGAAATGACGTTTAGCTTAATGCCGGATTAATGCTCTTCAATGGGCATTAATTCCGGATCCGGCGTTACGGCATGTCTTCCGGATTTTTGGACGGAGACAAATCCGCAGCATGCTGCGGTTTTGTCAACGTCCAAAAAACGTTCACGTACTGTACGGAAGACATCCTGATGCATCCTGAACGGAATGCTCTCCATTCAGAATGCATTAGGGAAATCCTGATCAGTATCTTTCCGTCCTAGAGCCCCGAAGACGGAAAAACGCATATGTGAAAGGACCCTTTGTCAATCTTGTATGGAACAACCATATTCAAGAAAATCATGGAAAAGAAATGTAAAACTGGTATTCTGATAAGTTTTATTACTTAGACAAACTCACAAAATGCAGCTTCAGTCTACAGGCAACACATGTAATGAATGTAATGGTTATTTTTTCAGTAGAACCATTAATGAAGATAATTGTAAATAATCTTTACTCATTTGAGATGCAATAAAAAAAAATCACTTTTAAAAGAAAGCAAATACCCAAAAGATCCAATACCTGATATTCTTAATTGTCTGTAACAGATAAGTAAGCATAGATTGTCGTCCCCATGAATTCGCACTAAGCTTGTTCTCACAGTTAAGCTGCGTAACAGGCCTTGGAGAAGATTTGAGCTCCATACAGTGTGTTACTGTACAGATCTGCCTGACTAGTATTTTCATAGCCTATAAGGAAACCTAAGGTTTCCTGTGGAAAGAAGAAATTCCACACCGCGCTGCAGCGTCTGCGTTGTATTCAGCCCAACACACAAAAGACTTAAGGAGCCGATTCCAAATCCCTCAAAGCATTTTGCCACGCTCACTTGGCAGTGATTTTTAGAACATTATTAGAGGTCTGGAGATTTGACCTTTGCATAGCATCCTAGACTTGCACATCTCTTAATAAAATATATAATGTAAAGCTGAACTAGGCAGAGGTGCGAGGCCTATCCTCAGGATTGGTCATTGATATAAGATGAGTGGGAATTCCACTCTCGGCACCCTGCTGATCAGCTGTTTGAGGAGGCCTCTCTGGTGACCACTCTCTTGCTAGGCCAGCGATGTCATTGGCTTTAATACCAAGCACAGCCACTATACAGTGTACAGAGCTGTGATTGATATGTTGTGTGGAGGCTGTAGCCCTGACCAGGGAGCTGTGGCCTTATCAAACAGATGATCGAGGGAGCTCAGATATTGATGATAATATTGATTGTAAGGATAGACCATCAATATTAATCTCCTGGAAAGCCCCTTCAAAGGGGTTATATGGTTTGGGCAACCCACTGTTCTATGAGAATCCGCTATGGGGATCGCCACTGCTGGGACCACAGAGAATGTGCTTTTATCACTGACTGATAATTTGAAGCATTAGACAGCATGCACAGAAATCAATGAGCCATCTGTATAATGCTTAAATGGTCTCTCAGGGTGAGGTGGGCCAATGAGGATGAGGGTCAATTGGTTCCCCCCACCCCACCCTGGTGTATAATCTGATTATCCCTGTTCTAAAAACAACTGTTTGTGATAGTACTATTACATTATGGAACTGCCATTTATATTTCTGTCTGTTCACAAGGTGAAAATATACTTCAGATGGTGGTTCATCTTTCATACATGAATGTTATAAGTACAAGCATTGTTTTTGCCCCTGTATAGTCTATGCTGTGATTTCAGGGACTCTAGATACATAGACCACGCTGTTTTAGGTCTGTGTATGTACTCTGCATATACAAGCCCTTGGGCGTGTATAATATATATATATATATATATATCAATGGAAAAATGGCGGCATATATATCAAGTAACGTAAGAGTGGACTTCAATTATTATATTTGTAATTCACCTTCCCATTCATCATAATGTGTCTTGTTTTAGAATATCTAGGCCCCTCTGCCCATCTAATACCTCTTTCCACTCAAAAACATTGACCGATGATGTTGTTCTCTTCACATATTTATTGTGATACGCTTTAGCGTCCCTTGATGGTTTCATCTTACTTAGTAACATCATAGTATGTAAAAATAAACATCACAACACTTTTTAGCTCCAGAATACCAGAATATGTCATCTCTATGAAAACCCCATATTACGTAGAGCAGTAATTTATGTGTCTTCTTTTATTTCAGCGGAGCCATTGCCTTTGATGGACTTGTGCCGGAGATCAGTTCGGTTTGCTATCGGCAGAGAACGTTTGCACCAAATCGAGTCTTTACCTTTGCCTCAGTCTTTAAAGAACTATTTACAGTACCAGTGACATCATCACTGCACCTCTAAGCCTCGGCCGGACAACAACACAGGAGAGAAGATGAAATGCAACATGGCAGATATTGTTTACATGGAAACAAAATTCCTTTACGATGGATATTTACACATTATTTAATTTTAATATATATATAGTGTTCTTTTTTTCTGGATGCAGTGCCACAGAGCATTAATGGACTACTGGAAAAATCTTGTCTGATGTTCCATCCAGTGCTGTATTTTCAAAGGATTCCCAATTTCTGTCCAACCATTTATTTTTCCATATAGAAAGTTTTTCAGATGTATTAAAATTATAACATTTTTCACATCTAATAGGCACATATAGCTACGCCATTAAAACAGAGTGAAGACTGCCTAGCCAGTCAACAAGGGGTCAAAACACTTCAATGCATATCAGAGTGACTAGTAGAAAGTTAATGATTTAGGAACACGGCTAAACCCTACATGAACACAAGGGAGTTTTGAGACAACTACTTACCTCTGTTTAGTAGAGGTATTTATTTGTAGCCCAAATGTCTATACTTACCATAAGTTCAGGCCCTGTTGCTGGTATTAGGCTCATTAAGATGTGGGGTCCAACCCAGGTGGTCCTACCAACCTTAGCAACAGAAGGTATGAAACTTGCAAGGGCTCCCTCTCTCCACAAGCACCGCAAATGTAAGCAAACAGGTAACGAGAGGACATGCCTAAGGATTATGCATCCCTTGACACTCAAGGGATGGGGAAGCTCTGAGGAAAGTAAGCATTGGGCCTTTCTGTACCAGTATGTCGAGTGTAGTAGCATCAACCAGAGCCAGAAGGTACAGTAGGACTATTGTAGTTTTACTATGAGACACCATCTCCTCTATGTACAGTCTTTACAAATGCTTTTTTATTTGTGAACTAGAACTGATAAAAACTGATTTAAAAAAAACACAGCTACCGACTAGTTTATACCCCTAAATATGAATTATTTCTGTACATTTACACCTATATCATGTCTATAACTATAATTTGTGTCAAATGTAGTTGGGAGCATTTCAGGTATATTCTTAAAAAGGCAATAACTACCTGAATCATTTGTCAGTCTGTAGGTACTCAATAAACAGACCCCGCCCCCGTAATGACATCATAGATGCTCCACAACAGACTCCACAGTGACATTGAGAGGAGCTTCACTTTCATCAAGCACAGCTCGAATATCATTCTTAAACCGACACTGATGTGCTTCAAAATCACATGTACCTCTCATGCCCTGTAGCCATGTTATTGAGATATATCACGGCCTTTTATTTCTCTACTCAGAACACGATTATGGCTGTTGTTGGAACCAACCAAGTGGTCCCACATCTGTATGAATGCATATCCTTTTGGTTTGTCATTTTTGGGAATTGTCTGGATTTAAGCAGTGATGCTTGAGAGTTTTGGAGGGTTTGCTGAAAAAAAGTATAAATAAAAAAGAGAATTACATTGTGTGTTTTTCTTCTTTATGTTTTTGGTATACAGTATAAACCTTTATGAGTTTTCATATTGACACTTTTTCTGGTTGACTCATCCATTGCATTTATCAACTGTGATAAAAGCCCAAACTTGAGGTTCAACAAAAACATTTAAAGTTCACTAAAGAAATATACTACATGTCATGTCAAAAATATTTCTACCTATTTTTAACCACAATTGTTTACTGTATCAAGACATTCCTATACAGCTAAAGCTAAATTTTCACGGCTCGATTGTCAGGCAGATTATCAGGGATGATTAAATACAAAGTATCGTCCTTCAGTAGCAGTCAACACAAACAATAAGACCTCCTATATGCTGTTGATAGGTAATCCATTCTCAGTTTACTGCTGCTGTGAGAGAAATATATCTGAAGGTTAACCTCATGATAATAGTAGGTGTAGAATTGGGATAATGACAGCCCTATTTTTCTCTTGATAGGCCTAGATAAAGGTGCCCACAGAAGAGTATTGCACGTATTAGTGTAACGTGTGATACTCTAATTGAGTCACTACAGGTGGGCTTTCTCTGGCCACAGAGATGTTCTGACTGGAAAAGTAGGGCTAAACTTCCTGCCACGCTAACAGTCCAAAATAAGAGGCAGTTAAAGAGCCAGGACAGGAAGTAGAATACATGGAGTAACTTCAAAAAAATTGATACAGAATACCAAGTGTTGTTAATATTTGACAAAAAATTGAATTTAGCAATGTATTCCTACCAATCAGTAAGTCTTAATTTTAGTAAGCACTGGTTCCTTAGGCCCACCAGTGGAAGGTGTCCATCTAATCAGAACCAGTGCATGTCTATTTTTAATTTCATAGTTACCTTGACTTATCTTGTTTTGTTGTCAATGCACACTCAGGACATATCAATAATCAGTATCAGTCTGGGGTACCTAGGGCCCACTAGTAAAATGTATTTTAGCGGGACACCACACGGATATACTCTAATATAATAAATAATCTAACAAGTTTTTTTTCATGAACGTAGTCTGGTTGAGGTGCTGTACATTGAATATATGTATGTAGTGCACTATATCTAATGTGTTATGTGCCACTTGTGCAGGGAGTGGGAGACTAGGGGCCCACCAGAGGATTCCCCTGTACCCCTGTGGGCCAGTCCGAGCCTGTATACAGTGTATACATAGAGAGAGAGGGGGAGAGAGAAATAAGCTGTATATACATGTATTACAAATGTGCGGTATGTGTACAGATGTGTGGGTGTCTATAGCTGTATATACCAAGTATGTGTGTACATTTTATGAAAACGATGTATAAATGACTCCAAAATGATATAATATATAAACTGTCAGAGGCTGCAGGGAAGAATTTATTATTTCATCCATACATGTGTGTGTATATATTTATAAATATATGTATATATTAGCAGGTTGTTAACATGCTTACCTTTATACAGTGCCGGACTGGGGTGCCTAGGGGCCACCAGTAAAATTTATTTTGGGGGCCCACTGTATGGATACATTAATATATTACCTGCTCACACAGCAGCAAGATGCTACCAGATGATTCAATATGGGGTCCCTGCAGGTAGGTCCTGGAAAAAGGAGGATACCAGCTAGCTTTTCTCTATACCTAGAAGTCTTCTCAGCTCTGATTGTGTCTCTAATAATAAACTGGGTAGTTTCTTTAATAATCTATCAAGTTTTTTATATGAACACAGGCTGGTTGAGGTGCTGTACATTGAGGATATGTATGTGGTGCAGTAAGTCTTCTGTGTCATGTGTCACTTGCTCAAGGGCCCACTGGGGGATTCACCTGCACCCCTGTGGGCCAGTCCGAGCCTGCCTTTATATATATGTTGCATTTTTAGTATGTGTGTATATCCACAGTAAGTTTGATTAGCTGTCCCTTTAAAAAAAAAGGTCCTGCTTATTTATGGTCACGGAATGTTGTAAACATTGGCTCCGCCCCTAAATATTATGACATCACACACCTTATATAAGGAGTGGCAGAGCTCAGAATCACCTGAGGGTTCTAGTTGTCAGTGGAGGGTAAGTCTGCACTGGAGGATTCTGTCGCATCCTTTATGTTTCTCTATTTATTTTCTACCTATAAGTCTCCTCCATGTGATGTCCGTCTGTCTACTGTTCTGTGTCTTTGTCTCCCTCCGTTACTTACGAAGATTAGAGGCTTAATTTTATCTCATGAGACAATTATAACAGTGTCCATCCATTCTATCTATCTATCTATCTATCTAATAACAGAAGAAAACAGCACCACGGTTAGAGATAAGACAGTCGAGTGCAAAATCCTCAGGGATGACTGGCGTGACTGACTTCCACTGATGAATATAATAACAAAAGACGAAGCAGCACTCCAAGTACGATGAATGGGTGAGGACCTGTTTATTCCCAAGACTCACCCATTCACCGTACTTGGTGTGCTGCCTCGTCTTTTGTTATTCTATCTATCTATCTATCTATCTATCTATCTATCTATCATCAATCTATCTATCATCTATCCCTGTATCCATTTTTGTCAGAAAAATCTCTTTCCCTCCTTATTTCAGTACTGGTTGCGAGTGGTTTGGATATTTCCAGAAGGAAACTGACCGAGGAAGAGGAGGAGTTCACAGATGTGATATGGAGGCAGATGGTGGAGGGGGCTGAGCCAGCATTCTGACCATCAAACTTTAGTGAAGTCTCTTTTTGGTCAACCCTAGAGACAATTTTAGAGGAGGATAAAGAGCAAGAGGAGGAGGAAAGAGAAAATGAAGAGGAGAACATTTTCGATAGAGAGGAAATGGATATCAGCAGGCCTATGAGACATCACATGATGGAGGCCTGGCCAAGTGTGGAGTCACTAATACCTTCAGAACTTGATGTGACAGGAGCCTGGCCAAGTGTGAATTCACTCAAACCTTTACTACTACATGTGAAGGAGGCCTGGCCAAGCATGGACTTACTCATACCTTCAGTACTTCATATGAAGGAGGCCTGGCCAAGTGCGGAGTCACTAATACCTTCAGAACTTGATGTGACAGGAGCCTGGCCAAGTGTGATTTCACTCATACCTTCACTACTACATGTGAAGGAGGCCTGGCCAAGTATGGATTCACTAATAAGAAGATGGTGGATTCCAAAATGTCTAAGGAAAAACAGCAGAAGCAAAAAAACAGAGAGTCATTGTCCATCACGATTCCTTAGAGCCATCTTCTGTTGCTGTTCCTTCAATACATTGGAATAACTAACTTTACCATCATAGTTCATTTCTTAACATCAGAGACCTTATAATAACATCATCGGAGAAACTTTAATATCAACATTTACAGTAAAATGTAAAATCATCAGATTACATAGACACCCTAACGTAACGTCTGATGAGCTGGAGATTAAATCATCAACATTTCCAGGATTAAAGAACTGAATTATAATTATATAACAATTGTAGTGTCTCTGCTTCTGGTTCTCCTGGTCGGGCCTTGTTTAGCTGGCTGTGACTATGACATAACTTCCACATAAGTCAAGAGATATGTAAGACAGCTTCCTTGTATTTATGCCTCATGCACACGACCGTATGTGTTTTGCCACCCGCAAACTGCGGATCTGCAAAACACGGAAGCTGCTTGCATTTTTGCGGAACGGAACGCGGCCCATTGTAGAAATGCCTATTCTTGTCTGCAAAACGGACAAGAATAGGACATGCTCTATTTTTTTGCCGGGGCCATGGAACGGAGCAACGGATGGGGACAGCACACGGAGTGCTGTCCGCATCTTTTGCGCCCCCCCCCCTCCCCCTTCCCTAACTTGTAGACATGACCCTTTTTACTCAGACAGAACTGATTAGGGTCCTCTAAGACCCAACTGCTCACCTGGTGATTACGAAGATCTCCAGGCCCACTACAGAAAGCAGCGTAGCTGCTTCCTCTATTCACTGCAGGGGTGGGATTCAAATTTTTAACAACAGGTTCCCTACTCAGCGGTGGATATGCAGCGTCACGACACATGTTTACATATACATACACCATATATATGCAACACACATATATACACTACACACATACCACCCAACTTTTCAAAAACCTTAGGAGCTAAACTCTGGAATTGAAGTGCTCATCTCCAGCTGCCGGATCTGGAGAACCTGAGGGAACTGGCTGAATCCCATGTCTGCCCCCCGCCCTGCAGCTCACCTGGCCTGGTCCCGTCTGCAGCAGCTGGCTTCTCCTCTGTGTGGTCCTGGTATCTTCGCTCTGCCTCAGACAATTGCTGGCTTGAGGACCGTATTTTTCACCCTATGTTTTAGAGGCGAACAATAAGAAAAAAATATTTTTCATTACACCTCAGGTCAGACCAGTAATCAGACCCCCAATGTTAATCAGACCTCAGATCAGACCCCCAATGCCTCAGATCAGCCCCCATGTCAGCCATCAGCCCCCCATGTCACATTTCACCCCCTCAATGTCACATTTCTCACCCCTCCCTGTCAAATCACCTGTGTCACATCAGCCCTCACATTTCTCCCCCTCCCTCCATGTTGTCACATTTCTCCACCTCCATCCATGTTGTCACATTTCTGATTCCCCCCCGGCCCCCTCCATGTTGTCACATTTCTCCCCCTCCATCCATGTTGTCACATTTCCCCCCCACCCTTGGCCCCCTCCATGTTGTCACATTCCCCCCCCCCTGGCCCCCTCCATGTTGTCACATTCCCCCCCCCCCTGGCCCCCTCCATGTTGTCACATTTCTCCCCCTCCATCCATGCTGTCACATTTCTCTCCCTCCATCCATGTTGTCACATTTCTCCCCCTCCATCCATGTTGTCACATTTCTCCCCCTGGCCCCCTCCATGTTGTCACATTCCCCCCGCCCCTCCATGTTGTCACATTTCTCCCCCTCCATCCATGTTGTCAAATTTCTCTCCCTGGCCCCCTCCATGTTGTCACATTTCTCCCCCTCCATCTATGTTGTCACATTTCTCCCCCCCTGTCCCCCTCCATCCTCCATGTTGTCACATTTCTCCCCCCTGGCCCCCTCCATCCTCCATGTTGTCACATTTCTCCCCCTGGCCCCCTCCATGTTGTCACATTTCTCCCCCCTGTCCCCCTCCATCCTCCATGTTGTCACATTTCTCCCCCCTGTCCCTCTCCATCCTCCATGTTGTCACATTTCTCCCCCTGGCCCCCTCCATCCTCCATGTTGTCACTTTTCTCCCCCCCCCGGCCCCCTCCATGTTGTCACATTTCTCCCCCCTGTCCCTCTCCATCCTCCATGTTGTCAACTTTTCCCCCCTGGCCCCCTCCATCCTCCATGTTGTCACATTTCTCCCCCCTGTCCCCCTCCATCTTCCATGTTATCACTTTTCTCCCCCCTGGCCCCCTCCATCCTCCATGTTGTCACATTTCTCCCCTGGCCCCCTCCATCCTCCATGTTGTCACATTTCTCCCCCTGGCCCCCTCCATCCTCCATGTTGTCACATTTCTCCCCCTGGCCCCCTCCATCCTCCATGTTGTCACATTTCTCCCCCTGGCCCCCTCCATCCTCCATGTTGTCACATTTCTCCCCCTGGCCCCCTCCATCCTCCATGTTGTCACATTTCTCCCCCTGGCCCCCTCCATCCTCCATGTTGTCACATTTCTCCCCCTGGCCCCCTCCATCCTCCATGTTGTCACATTTCTCCCCCTGGCCCCCTCCATCCTCCATGTTGTCACATTTCTCCCCCTGGCCCCCTCCATCCTCCATGTTGTCACATTTCTCCCCCTGTCCCCCTCCATCCTCCATGTTGTCACATTTCTCCCCCTGGCCCCCTCTATCCTCCATGTTGTCACATTTCTCCCCCTGGCCCCCTCTATCCTCCATGTTGTCACATTTCTCCCCCTGTCCCCCTCCATCCTCCATGTTGTCACATTTCTCCCCCTGGCCCCCTCCATCCTCCACGTTGTCACATTTCTCCCCTGGCCCCCTCCATCCTCCATGTAGTCACATATCTCCCCTGGCCCCCTCCATCCTCCATGTTGTCACATATCTCCCCTCCATCCTCCATGTTGTCACATTTCTCCCCTGGCCCCCTCCATGTTGTCACATTTCTCCCCCTGGCCCCCTCCATGTTGTCACATTTCTCACCCCTGGCCCCCTCCATCCTCCATGTTGTCACATTTCTTCCCCTGGCCTCCTCCATGTTGTCACATTTCTCACCCCTGGCCCCCTCCATCCTCCATTTTGTCACATTTATTCCCCTGGCCCCCTCCATGTTGTCACATTTCTCACCCCTGGCCCCCTCCATCCTCCATGTTGTCACATTTCTCCCCCTGGCCCCCTCCATGTTGTCACATTTCTTCCCCTGGCCCCCTCCATCCTCCATGTTGTCACATTTCTTCCCCTGGCCCCTCCATCCTCCATGTTGGCACACATTTCTCCCCCATCTATGTTGCCATGTTGTCACATTAAATTCTCCCCCCTGGCCCCCTCCATCCTCCATGTTGTCCCATTTCTCTACCCATCCACGTTGTCACATTCCCCCCCCCCCCCTGGCCCCCTCCTTGCCATCTGTTGTCACATCACACTCACTACCCTAACACGACCTGTCCTGTCCTGACTCCTGTTGGCTGTCTGCAACTCCTCAATCTTTCTGACGGCTGTGTCTGGACTGTGTGACTCAGTCAGACTGACACAACACAGTCAGTCAGCTCTAGCCTCTAGACCACTCTGCTCTGGCTGCTTCCCGCCGCCACTCATTTACCAGCCACGTCCCCTTGGCCTGAGCCCATGTGACTGTGTGTTGCCATGACTCCGAGCAGCCGCCACACGCAGGCTGGGGGCGGGCAGCGGCAGGCTGGGGCAGTAGTAAGTCAGATTTTAAAAAATCGTCGGGCGTTGCTGCGTGCGGGGGTAGATCATTTCACTGAGCGGCTGCTGGAGCGCCGGGTTGAAAATAATCAATTAAGTTATGTGCAGCAGCTGCAGGACCGGGTCGGGATTCCTGCTTCTCGCCGCTCCTGCGAACCTGCTGTAATTTTAACAAACGCTTCGGCAGAACCGGAGAGAACCGGCTGGATCCCATGCCTGATTCACTGCATAGCGCTCATTGGGGGTCATTTAGTAATTGCGCTACATCTGTTTTAGGCGTAAAAAAGTCACAAATAAAAGCGACTTTTTTAACGCCTGTGCAACAATATTTTGTCATAAAGGCGTTTTTGTGCTGTCCTCGCCAATTGGGAGTGGAAGGGAAGATAGAAGGGAAGTGGAAGGATGCAGCACTCAGCAGCCTGACAGACATGATGACATTACAGTACCATACAATGGATGCAGCACTCAGCAGCCTGACAGACATGATAACATTACAGTACCATACAATGGATGCAGCACTCAGCAGCCTGACAGACATAATGACATTACAGTTCCATACAACGGATGCAGCACTCAGCAGCCTGACAGACATGATGACATTACAGTACCATACAATGGATGCAGCACTCAGAAGCCTGACAGACATGATGACATTACAGTACCATACAATGGATGCAGCACTCAGCAGCCTGACAGACATGAGGACATTACAGTACCATACAATTGATGCAGCACTCAGCAGCCTGACAGACATGATAACATTACAGTACCATACAACGGATGCAGCACTCAGCAGCCTGACAGACATGATGACATTACAGTACTTACAACGGATGCAGCACTCAGCAGCCTGACAGACATGATGACATTACAGTTCCATACAACGGATGCAGCACTCAGCAGCCTGACAGACATGATGACATTACAGTACCATACAATGGATGCAGCACTTAGCAGCCTGACAGACATGATGACATTACAGTACCATACAATGGATGCAGCACTCAGCAGCCTGACAGACATGATGACATTACAGTATCATACAATGGATGCAGCACTCAGCAGCCTGACAGACATAATGACATTACAGTGCCATACACGGATGCAGCACTCAGCAGCCTGACAGACATAATGACATTACAGTACCATACAACGGATGCAGCACTCAGCAGCCTGACAGACATGATGACATTACAGTACCATACAACGGATGCAGCACTCAGCAGCCTGACAGACATGATGACATTACAGTACCATACAACGGATGCAGCACTCAGCAGCCTGACAGACATGATGACATTACAGTACCATACAATGGATGCAGCACTCAGAAGCCTGACAGACATGATGACATTACAGTTCCATACAACGGATGCAGCACTCAGCAGCCTGACAGACATGATGACATTACAGTTCCATACAACAGATGCAGCACTCAGCAGCTTGACAGACATGATGACATTACAGTACCATACAGCGGATGCAGCACTCAGCAGCCTGACAGACATGATGACATTACAGTACCATACAACGGATGCAGCACTCAGCAGCCTGACAGACATGATGACATTACAGTACCATACAATGGATGCAGCACTCAGCAGCCTGACAGACATGATGACATTACAGTACCATACAACGGATGCAGCACTCAGCAGCCTGACAGACATGATGACATTACAGTATCATACAATGGATGCAGCACTCAGCAGCCTGACAGACATTATGACATTACAGTACCATACAATGGAAGCAGCACTCAGCAGCCTGACAGACATGATGACATTACAGTATCATACAATGGATGCAGCACTCAGCAGCCTGACAGACATTATGACATTACAGTACCATACAATGGATGCAGCACTCAGCAGCCTGACAGACATGATGACATTACAGTACCATACAATGGATGCAGCACTCAGCAGCCTGACAGACATGATGACATTACAGTACCATACAACGGATGCAGCACTCAGCAGCCTGACAGACATGATGACATTACAGTACCATACAACGGATGCAGCACTCAGCAGCCTGACAGAGATGATGACATTACAGTACCATACAATGGATGCAGCACTCAGCAGCCTGACAGACATGATGACATTACAGTACCATACAATGGATGCAGCACTCAGCAGCCTGACAGACATGATGACATTACAGTACCATACAACGGATGCAGCACTCAGCAGCCTGACAGACATGATGACATTACAGTACCATACAATGGATGCAGCACTCAGCAGCCTGACAGACATGATGACATTACAGTACCATACAACGGATGCAGCACTCAGCAGCCTGACAGACATGATGACATTACAGTACCATACAGCGGATGCAGCACTCAGCAGCCTGACAGACATGATGACATTACAGTACCATACAACGGATGCAGCACTCAGCAGCCTGACAGACATGATGACATTACAGTACCATACAACGGATGCAGCACTCAGCAGCCTGACAGACATGATGACATTACAGTACCATACAACGGATGCAGCACTCAGCAGCCTGACAGACATGATAACATTACAGTACCATACAACGGATGCAGCACTCAGCAGCCTGACAGACATGATAACATTACAGTACCATACAACGGATGCAGCACTCAGCAGCCTGACAGACATGATGACATTACAGTACCATACAACAGATGCAGCACTCAGCAGCCTGACAGACATGATGACATTACAGTACCATACAACGGATGCAGCACTCAGCAGCCTGACAGACATGATGACATTACAGTACCATACAACGGATGCAGCACTCAGCAGCCTGACAGACATGATGACATTACAGTTCCATACAATGGATGCAGCACTCAGCAGCCTGACAGACATGAAGACATTACACTATCTTGTCACCGTCTGTAAAAGCTGCTTCTGGCCGCAGATACTGGCTCACTGGTTTGGTCCCAACCATTCAAACATGGTGGTCTCCCTCCTGCCGCTGCCGTGTGAAAGAACCCCGCCTCCTCTTCATTCTCCTCCTCTCCTCTTCGCAGGTCACAATATAGAAATACAAGAGGGGGCGGGCCACGACGTGCGCCCTGCGTCCTGATGCTAAGGCAGCCTGCGCGCAGTGTGCCTCGTAAGGGTTAGTGAATGCCTTTCACTCTGTCTCAACCATTGCACTGCGCGCATCCCACCATTGCCATTCAGTGAATGATTCATTGGCAATTGTGGGATTCGCGCATTGCACTGGCTGCCACATAGTGAGGGGTTTTGTCGGTTAAAATTGCTCAGGCTGTAGACGCCCCCTGCCTATCGATCCTTCCCCACCCACGCTACAACCAATTTTTAGACCTGGTGTGAGCTGGGAAAAGTCGCAGATTGCAGTGCAAATAAGCTAATATTTCTAATTATAAATGACCCCCACTATACCCTAATCTGTCTTTTTCTACTTTTTATCTACTCCCCTTTGGGTGTTATAAGGGTGGGTTAATTTAGGTTGGGGCTTTTTTTAAACTTTTTGCTGATTGTATATTGCACTGTATAATGGATTGTATATTGAAAATTACTGAATAAAGAGAAATATTATTAAAACTTGTACTTGTGATCCCCCAAGCATTTTTATGATATGTTGCAAAAATAATGCTAACAATAATAATAATAATAATAATAATAATAATAATAATACTGCTATTGCAATTTATTTTGCTGATATCACTGATGACGTTGGCAACCTATTCGGACTAATAGACTCACAGACATGCCAACCCATCAGCACCGTGCAATCTCATGATTGGGGTGGCAATTGGGTAACAGTGGAAGCCCCTCTCTGTGATAGTGTATAGTTGTAGCATCTTTATGTTGGCTGTAAGTTGCTGACTGATTAGACATGGCTATTGTATCTTACATTTATACTGCCGTGGGGAAACTACTTTCCTTCTGTGTTGTGAAAAGCGGTTAGAGGATGACACAAGCAGACAAGTCAATGCCATATGTCTATGTTCAGCTTGTATTTTTCAGTAAGGTGCTCTTTATATCATTATGATGCTCTCTTCCTTACTGCAGGCTCATCTCATGTATGACAGTCTGTATTCTGCTGTATACACTGATCTACAGGATATAATCAGAGAGAAGAAATAGGGCAAGGGCAGGGCTTCCAGCTCAGATTATCCTTAGTATTGACATTAACCTATGGTACATTATAGAAATATATGGTATAGAAGAGCTGAATATTTGAGGGTCAAGGTCTCCTGTTATATAATAACACATTATTTGTAATTTAGTACATCAGAAGAGCATATCTGCCCCAGAGGACAATGGTTAGTATTATGCGCACACTTAAAAAAGTGAAATGTTAAAGGGGTTATCCAAGGTCGAGCAGACCTCCCAGAGTGGCCGACTCACGGTGGAGATCATACTTACCTGGTCCCCGCCACTGGGTTCGGTGTCTAAAGCCTGTATTATACCTGCAGATTTTCCATCAGATCATCGCTAATGAGCATTCATATGATCATCAATACTGCCGCTGATTGCCCGATGAACGAGTTTGTTCATCAGGCAATCCAAATCTTTGGACATGTTAAAAAAAAATTATCATTTGCAAGCGGCAGGTGTCTAATCACGATCTGCCGCCGCCAATCCACTATAGAGCATGGAGACGAGCGTTGGCATAGCAGATCACTGCATATAAGAGCATCAGTCTTCTCCGCTAGCGAGCAGGCGATCGCCAGGAGGGAACACCTCAACACTGTCCCTCCCGACAGTCGTCTGCCACATCAGGCTGTGTAGTACAGCATTAACACTCCCGGGCCATCTCTTTCTCTCCCCACCGCAGATCAACATCCATCAACAGGGGAATATGTGACACTGCAACCAATCATAGACTGCTTGTGACCAGCTGTCATGATGCAAGGATAACAGGTCACCACTGCGGTCTGTGATTTGCTGCAGTGGTCACGTGTCGTCGCCCACCTCCAGCCCCCCCCCCCCATCCATGGATGTTGATTTCATTGCGGCAGTGGGAGGAAGAGTCGGCCAGAGAGTTTAAAACACCGATCTCACTGGTGGGGACCAGGTAAGTATGATCTCTACTGCTGATTGGCCTCTCTGGGAGGTCTGTCTGACTCTTGGATAACCACTTAAACCCAACCCATTGCCCATCTCTGGCTATTTTATTAACCAGGTTTATCTTAAAAATTTTTTTACAGGCTGGCCACCTATAAAATGT
This sequence comes from Bufotes viridis, assembly GCA_033119425.1. NCBI lineage: Eukaryota > Metazoa > Chordata > Amphibia > Anura > Bufonidae > Bufotes > Bufotes viridis. The sequence continues at coordinate 99,484,967 of CM065592.1, read as the reverse complement.
AACCTTTATTAACGCATAAACAAACATCCAACAGCACTCTGCAAATACAAATAATAAAGTGAATACAATAGTGTCATAGTCACTATAGAAACTGTACAAATACTAATGCTACATTATAAATGTGAGATTCTCGGCAAATATATTTTGTACAAAATTATTTGTGCCTGTCCGCCAGTGTCAAGGCGATCTCTTTAGTAGAGAAACCTAACATTAAATACTACCTCCGCTGGTGCCATATTGGCCTTCATTCAATTCAGGGAAGGCAGGCTTTACATGCATGCTGAGCCCACACTATATTGTACCTCTCCTGGTGTCGAATGGCCACCAATAAATGGCAACAAAGGAGGTATAATATAGTGTGGGCTCAGCATGCATGTGGAACCTGCATTCCCTGAATTTAATGGAGGCCATTTGGCACCAAAATAGGTATAATACAGTGTGCAGTGTAATACTCTCATTCTTTGGGCACTCCAAATCTTTTGACATGTCAAAATTTTTTCTTTTGCAGGCGGCAGATCGTTGTGTCTAATCACGATCTACCGCCAGCAAACCACTATACAGCATAGGGACGTTACCTTATAATCATTCTTGGTATCAGTATTGGTGTAGTAGTCCGTACTTTATAAGCATTTTGCCCTTCCCGTAATAGGAATCAGTGTCCATGCAGTGACCTCCTGGTGCGTCTGTGATAGACTATCTATTTATACACGACAACCAATATGAGAAGGGAGAGAGCAGCAGTGGTAACCAATGATGAGACAAGAAGGTATGTCTCAGACTACATCGGACATTGTAGCTAAACTGAAATCACAGCTTTGTTCTTATGGAGTTGAGATAAGAAGCCAGCAACAGCAAGCAACAAGATCTGAGAAAAATGATTAGCAGGTAAACATATCACTGACTTACATATCACTATTGAGCTCTTGACTTGACAGTTACTTTAAAGAGATTGTCAACCCTGACGATTAACCTGAAATTTAAAAAAAATGGTAAGTACTTCTCTGTCAGATCCTGCCCCACTGCTCCAGATCTCCCAGCTGCAGCAGTGATGTCACCTTGACAACACATGACCACTGCAGCCAATGACTGGCCTCAAAGGTGTACCTGACAACTCCAGTGATTGGTTGCAGCAATGACGTTACCACTGAAGATGGATAAATAGAGCCAGGCCAGAAGAACTGAAACCGCATGGATATATAGGTATGTACAGTAGAGGTGTGGCGGGGGTGTATACCTCTCCCGTTTTCCAGTTTAGTTGGGTAAGGTATCAGAATTCCAGAGATGTGTTTTGCTTTAGCAAGGCATAGCTTACTGGAGATCTTTTGTTTCTTATATGGGCTGGATTTCTTTGGACTGGGAGACAGGTTGGTACTGGGAGTCTCTCAGTCTACACACCTAGTCCACTGCAGGTATTCCCCTGGCCCAAGGTGAGGCCAGCTGTGATAATCACTGAGAGATAAAGCAATCCTCAGTGAGTGTGCGAGTGAGGAATTAAGAGGAGAGAAGGAAGCCTGAAGAGGCTCTGTGTGGTCACGTGGTCAGAGTTGGGAAGACTGCTGGACCATATTGTATTGCGGGGTCACCGTCAAGAGGACCGAGACCCCAATGGGTTGCATTGCTAGGAAGCTGACTGCATGGCGGAGTGAAGCTGAACACTGGCCTAGAGGTGTGTTAGGGAAAACCTCTGTATAGTGAGCGCCTAGCCAGGCAAGGATTTATTGTTTTGTGTTGCTGTAACACATGATGTGAAGCTGTGACTTCACCGTGCCAAATGATACCTAACTTGGTAGTGTGATGTGCTGTGTGACAAATAAATCACCGTTTGACCTTGAAACACCAGGCAGAGAGAGCGAGTGCTTTACCAATTAGGCTACTTTCACACTCGCGTTTTGGGCAGATCCGTCATGGATCTGCAAAAACAGATCCCTTACAATAATACAACCGCATGCATCCATCATGAACGGATCCATTTCTATTATCTGTAACATAGTGAAGACGCATCCGTCATAAACTCCATTGAAATTCAATGGGAGACGGATCCGTTTTCTATTGTGCCAAATTGTGTCAGAGAAAACGGATCCGTCCACATTGACTTACATTGTGTGCCAGGACGGATCAGTTTGACTCTGTTTCGTCAAGCAGACAGCAAAATGCTGCAGGCAGCGTTTTGGTGTCCGCCTCCAGAGCAGAATGGAGACTGATCGGAGGAAAACTCATGCAGCGCTCAGCTCATATCCTGAATATGAGCTGAGCGCTGCGATTGGCCAGTGCTCCAGCCCTGGGAGAAGGAGATGCCCAGGGCAGAAGAAGAAGTCCCCGCCCCAGGCAAAATTAGAGCAGCAGGAGCGCCGGTACCGGGGGCTACAGAGGACGAACGGAGCGGCACCCAGGGATACAAGTAAGTGCAGGGACATCCCTGGGTGCCGCTCTCCATGTAAATAGCTTTAACTCATAAACTGTGGACCAGTGAAAGGTCCTCTTTAAGGGTTACCTAACTATGTCTCCCTGCACAGTGGATGTTTATTCAATACACTTAATAATAAATGTGTGACACATCAATTTGTGCTATTAGCTTAGTTAGATCATGTTTCCCTATAATTGTGACTTTGATAACAATCAGACCGCTAGGAGCCGACTTAACCCCTGCCCGTAATGTGTGTCAAATAAAAGAAGACTACACTCACCTGTCCACAGCCCTGCCATTCTTATCTGTTCCCCACTCAACCAGAAGTGGCTTGATCCAGTGAACTTTGCAGCTGGTCTCATAAGTGCATTTTTTAATTTAACATTAACACATGTTACAGGCAGGGGTTAAGTCGGCTCCTAGGCCAGACAACCCCTTTAAGTAGGAGTCTGTGGGATGTTTCACAGCATTAGCTAATGCTGTGAAACGGAAAAAAAATATTACATCTAAATTGATTGGTTTAAGTCAAGATTATGTCCCCCTGGATTATTTATTTGAATTTATTTAACTAAATTTCACCTGCCAATATATTTTGTGATAATGATAATTTCATGATTGATGTACATAATTAATTGCTTGTTTTATATTTCATTAAGAAATTTAGTGAAATAAATTAAAATAATCCAGGGGGACATAATCTTCACTTGATCCAGTTGATTTACTTGTAAGTTTATTTGGGATGATGTGGGACAATTTTAGCTTCAAAGAACAAAGATTTATAGAAAACCTGTCACCACAACATACAGGAGGATTTGTTTTAGCTTGTCACAGTGAGGTGATCTAGCTTAGTGGACGATTGTAACGCGCAAAGACTCAACCCGATGTAAGAAATAGCATAGTTTATTGCGAGACAGTCTCGCAATAAACTATGCAATAAACTATACTATTTCCAGTATCCACCCGAGTGGCGGCTTTGCCATCGCCCAAAGGGCACTTGGACGTTCCTGGCAGCACCAACCCTGATATCTCTAAAACTTTGCAGCCTACCCTCAATACGGTTGCACCCAAATTCAGTGCAAATAATCAACTAGGTGAGCTAACATTATCCACCTACTTTTTGAGGGTAAACTGCCGTACCTTGAACTTACTCCTCCTATGAGCGCCTTTCTCACCCCTAGGCCGTAACCTACCACAACATACAGGCATGTTACAGAGCAGGAGGAGCTGACCAGACTGATATATAGTTTTGTGGGAAAAGAGTCAGTAAAATTTCTATATATTTAAATCTTTGCTGTCTCTAAGCTCCCTTCAGCTAGTGTTAAAGGGAACCTGTCACCAGGAAATTCACTGATAAACCAGGCATGCTGCCTTGTAGGGCTCACTCTGCTGAATATAATGATAGCTTTTACTTGGTGATCTGGTGCTTTATTGTGGAGAAATATTACTTTTAATCCATATGCTAATGAGCTGATTTGAGTCCAGTAGTTGATATGAGTCCAGCGTTTTTTCTATTTAGAGCTATAGCCACTCCCCTATTCACTTCTTCAGTTGTAAAAGGGGTGTGGTTTATTACATCATTCATTCATTTTAATAACTGGAGGGAAAATGAATAACAGGGAATGCTAAGGTAAAAAAAAGGGGGAGGAATATATTATTGAAGTTAGTAATTATAATAAGGGCTAGTTTATTCATGGGGTGATAAACACATGATGGCTGATAAGGGACATGTCGCCGTGGGTATGGCAGTTAGGCTTTAAAGTGAAAGGCAGCAAGGCTTGTATTGGCTATAATGCAGGTCATTTTTTTTAAACCACGCCCCTTTTACAACTGAAGAAGTAAATAGGGGAGGGGCTACAGCTCTGAATAGAAAAAATGCTGGACTCATATCAACTACTGGACTCATATCAGCTCATTAGCATATGGATTAAAAGCACTTTTTCTCCACAATAAAGCAACAGATCACCAAGTAAAAGGTATAATTATATTCAGCAGGGTGAGTCCTACAAGGCAGCATGCCTGCTTTATCAGTGAATTTCCTGGTGACAGGTTCTCTTTAAGTGCATTTCTCCTGCTTCTTTACACTTAGGGCTCACGCACACGGCCGTTGCCCGGCCATATTGCGTCCCGCATACGGTGGTCCTGCAATTCATGGGGCACCGCCCGTTTGTACCCCGCATCGAGGATGTGGACCCATTTACTTGAATGGGTCCGCAAACCCGGAGATGCGGTGCAGTGCGGAACGGAAGCACAGATCGGAATCCCCACAAAAGCACTACGGAGTACTTCCGTGGTGTTTCTGGCTGTGCCTCTGCACCGCAAAAACATACCATTGTGGTGGTAAAATATAGAGGTGGAAATCAAAGGGGGGGGGGCAAGGAGCCCATGACCGGAGACACCCCTTTGCACCGGTTTTCCTTCCTTTGAGGGATATCTGGCTTTCATTGTGTTGTAGACCCAATACTGGGGCTCCACATTTATTTTGCATATTACTGTTTCCCAGGGAGCTGTGCACTTTGGATTGCTGTGTTGAGACTCTTAACTGAGGCTCCGCTGTGTTTTTGTGGCTGGTCTCCCTGAGATCAGCTATTGTTTTGCATGACATATCACAGTCTGAGAAAAATGGCAGGAATGAGAACATTCATTGTGTGTTGGACAGAACCTAGGAAGAGGATCAGGGTGACAAAGAGATGATAACATCAGAGGAGAATGGTAGTGGTGGTGATAAAGAGCAGAGCTGACATACAGCCAAAACATCAAATGCACCTGCCAGGGGCAGATTTGCTTCTACTGTGAGAGCAGGTGATGCTGATGCTGCTGTTGGTGTAGACTCAAAACTGAAGGGCAAGCTCAGTGGGTACTGGTGGTGGAAGAACGGTTGGGAGCACTGCTGGTGGGTATGAACTCTTGCACCAGGGCCCATGATCTTTTAGCTACTCCTTGTAGGTATCTCTACATTGCCAGATGACAAAATCAAACAATAATACAATAAGTTGTGGCTGTTCAGGCACAAATGTAGGAGCTACAGCTCTCCTTCAGCACATGAAGTGGCATCATATGCTCATGTGGGAAAAACAAACTGGCCAGCATTGTAAGCAAGACCATCCTCCTCCCTATGTTACCAAACGGCTTATAATTGCTCGTCCCTTTTTTCATAGAAGTAAATAGTTAAAAGGGTTGTGCCAAGTTTTTAAGTTATCCCCTATCGACAGGTTAGAGGATAACCAGCTGATCGCTGGGGTTCTGACTGCTGGGACCCTCACTGATCACAATCATTAATTCTCTGTGGAAACATCGGAGACAGCAGAGTACGGCGGCTCGGCTATCTCAAATGTTCCCATTGTGAATGAATAGTGCTGAAGTGCGAATGCACAACCTGTCGCTCAATCAGAACAGGAGAATGGGAACCCCAGCGGGTAGATCCCTAGCGATCAGCTAGTTATCCCCCTATCCTGTGGATAGGCGATAACAAAAACTTGGCACAATCCTGTTAATATAAAGAATATATCAATGTGCTGGTACCAATAGTCAACTTTTCTCCCCACCTAGATGCAACTGGTTTGGTTGTGCAAGTCCACCACACCTCAGTAAATTACAATGACATTCCTTCCTATGTATCCCCCAGGAGGAATGGCAGGAAAAACCGCTGTGGGATGTGTATACATGAAAGTCCTATGACAATCATATTAATATAGACCATATCAAACATTCTCATGATAATTTATATGAATTTATATAAATGGGGGTAAATAGCAACAGTAATAAGGGGTTATGTTGGCAAATATACATATACTAGCTGAAGGACCTGGCTTCACACGGGTATATTTAATCTATTTCATTTGATGTTTGTGTGTGTCGTTAAAATATATCAACACTATCCACTACAACAGTGACATCTACAGTACCCCGCCCCCTTAAAAGTGACCTCCACAGCCACATTGACCTCCAAATGGGCCCACCCCCTTAACAGTGGCCTTTACAGAAATCTGCCCCTTAACACTGGCCTCCATAGCGGACCATCCCCTTAACTGTGACCTCCACAGCAGCCTGCCCCTAGGGTGGCTAGAGGTCCAGTTTTAGGCCAGACAGTTTGGCTTTCAGACTCCCTGTCCTCCATCTGACGCAGGGCCTGGATGGACACAGGGATATCCTTTTGAACAGCTCACTCTCAGAAAGCAGCACTGTGCTGTCTGAGTGTGAGCTGCAGGAAGAAAGTCAACGTCCCTCCCACCCCTGCAGCTGACAGAAGTTGATTTTTACCTTCATTTTTTCAATCCCCGTTGGCTGAGGAATGGGAAGGGTCGTGGCGTAACTGGATCATGGGCGTGGCTTAGCGGGACCTGGGGGCGGGGATTTTAAGTTAGTCTTTTGAGGGTGGACACATTGTGGCAGGGGGCGTGTCTGGGCCCTTTCCTGCAAGAGTGCTGCCCCTCTGGGCACCTTACTGACTAATTTGCATACCAAATAAACTGGATTTTTAGAGGATAAAAAACATCTATTGCTGGAACAAACGCACATCTTGAAATAAGGTACTAAGTGCTATTAGGCCATGGCTTTACTTTAATAGTGATTATCCTGGTGACAGATTTCCTTTAACCCCTTAAGGACCCTGCCATATTTTACCTTAAGGACCAGGCCATTTTTTGCAAATCTGACACGTGTCACTTTATGTGGTGATAACTTTAACACTTTTACTTATCCAGGCCATTCTGAGATTGTTTTCTCATCACATATTGTACTTCATGACACTGGTAAAATTGAGTCAAAAATTTCATTTTTATTTATAGAAAAATATCAAATTCACAAAATTTTTTGAAAACTTTGCAAATTTCCAAATTTCTATTTCTCTACTTTTATAATAGATAGTAATACCTCCAAAAATAGTTATTATTTTATATTCCCCATATGTCTACTTCATGTTTGGATCATTTTGGGAACGCCATTTTATTTTTGTGGGGGCGTTAGAAAGCTTAGAAGTTTAGAAGCAAATCTTGAAATTTTTCAGAAACCAAAACCCACTTTTTAAGGACCAGTTCAGGTCTGAAGTCACTTTGTGAGGCTTACATAATAGGAACTACCCAAAAATGACCCCATTTTAGAAACTACACCCCTCAAGGTATTTAAAACTCATTTTACTGACTTTGTTAACCGTTTAGGTGTTCCACAAGAATTAATGGAAAATGGAGAAGAAATTTCAATATTTCACTTTTTTGGCAGATTTTCCATTTTAATCCATTTTTTCCAGTAACAAAGCAAGGGTTAACAGCCAAACAAAACTCAATATTTATTGCACTGATTCTGTAGTTTACAGAAACACCCCATATGTGGTCGTAAACTGCTGTATGGCCAGACGGCAGGGCGCAGAAGGAAAGGAATGCCATATGGTTTTTAGAAGGCAGATTTTACTGGACTGGTTTTTAGACACCATGTCCCATTTGAAAAAACCCTGACGCAGCCCTAGAGTAGAAACTCCAAAAAAGTGACCCCATTTTGGAAACGACGGGATAAGTGGCAGTTTTGTTTGGTACTATTTTAGGGTAGATAGGATTTTTAGTTGCTCTATATTACACTTTTTGTGAGGCAAGGTAACAAAAATAGCTGTTTTGGCACAGTTTTTATTTTTTGTTATTTACAATGTTCATCTGGCAGGTTAGATCATGTGGAATTTTTATAGAGCAGGTTGTTACGGATGCAACAATACTAAATATGTATACTTTATTTGGTTGTTTGTTTCAGTTTTACATAATAAAGCATTTTTGAAAAAAATTATTTTTTTAGTGTCTCCAAATTCTGAAAGCCGTAGTTTTTTTTATTTTTTTGGCGACTGTCTTATGTAGGGGCTAATTTTTTTGAGTATGAGATGACGGTTTGATTGGTACTATTTTAGGGTGCATTTTTTTGATCCCTTGGTATTACACTTTTTGTGATGTAAGGTGACAAAAAATGGCTTTTTTGACACACTTTTTTTATTATGAGCGGTTAGGTCATCTGATATTTTTATACATCTGGTTCTTATGGACGCGTTGATACCTAATATGTATACTGTTTTTATTTATTTAAGTTTTACACAATAACAGCATTTTTAAAACAAAAAAAAATATTTTTAGTGTCTCCATATTTTGAGAGCCATAGTTTTTTTTTTTTGGGTGATTGTCTTAAGTAGGGGCTCATTTTTTTGCTGGATGATGTGACGGTTAGATTGGTACTATTTTGGGGGGCATGCGCCATTTTGATCACTTGGTGTTGTACTTTTAGTGATGTAAGGTTTTTTTAGCACAGTTTTTATTTTATTTTTTTGACGGTGTTCATCTGAGGGGTTAGGTCATGTGATATTTTTATAGAGCCGGTTGATACGGACACGCCAATTTCTAATATGTCTACTTTTCTTTTTTTCCCCACTTTTGACAAATTTCTTTTACTTTATTTTGGGAAAAGGACGCTTTTTTTTTTTTTTTACTTTTTTTTCATTTTTTTGTCCCACTCTGTGATTTCAAATTTTGGGGGTCTGATCCCCTTTACAGTGCTTTACAATACTTCTGTATTGTAAAGCATTGGCAGTTAGTGTATTACCGAATGTAATACACTTACAGCTTCCTGCCTGTGAGATCCAGGGGGCTGGATCTCACAGGCTGTAACAGAAGGCAGCCACGATGCCTAAGGAAGGCATTGGGCTGCCTTCCCTGCCATCGGGTCCCCGTCGGTGATTTCACTGATGCAGGCACATGCAGCAGGGGTCCAGCCATCAGTGACTGCCAGACCCCTGCCGCTGATCAGGCAGGCGCAGCTCCTGCACCCGCCCGATCACCGCGCCGTACATGTACGGCACTGGCCCTTAAGTCACGGACATCTGCGCCGTACATGTACGGTGCGGGTCCTTAAGGGGTTAAAGCTCACCTACAGCAGTGAAGAAAAATGGCAGGGTTGTTATGGAAATCTGGTGTAAAGCTGTGTGTATGTGGAGACTGGCCTGCGAGCTTCAATTGGCTGATAAGGGTCTTGTGACCAGGCTTCTATTGGCTAATGCATTTTTTGGGAATATCTCAGGAATGGTCTAAAACCTTCCTGGACACCTGATGTACCTGTGTGCCAAATTTCATGATTGTAAATGCGATGGTGCAGATTCCTTTAGCGGACATAAATACACACATACACTCAGCTTTATATAATATACATATATATAGGCAGTTGTTTGTAGTATTGGGCATATACATAGCAGTACAGCAGCAGTATACATAGCTTTGGTTGTGTCTGTGTATCCCAGGTATGAAGGTGGATGTGTCAGGCAGTTGTGATGGAACATACAAGAGCTGATCATTATCACCCACAGAACCAGTTCCTTGTGTACAGCCAAGTATCCATATCACAACTGTTGGTAGCAGCTTGGGGACGGCCATAAATGTTAAAAAATAATTTAACATAGTCAAACTTGCCTTTATTTGTATATATACAAAAACATTACATCACTAAATACACAATTATCCATGATATCAATCAGGATAGGCCACATTCTAGTCATTAGCTAAAATGTGTATAACGATAGAGTGCAGTGAGAAGATAGGGCGTCAAGAACCAAGCAAGAACAGAAGGAGAAGGAACACCATACAGCTGTGTAGAAAAAAACCACTGGACAGTAGATATGATCATATCCTTTGATTTATAATATTATGCACAGGGGCATAACTACGGGGGAAAATCTAATGGAATTTATTGTGGAGTGCATTCATTTTTGTTTTTTATTTTCAATTTTTTTACAGCAGGTCGGAACTGCGATGGGGGCGAAATTTACCCTCAGTTGTGCTAACATTTTTATGAGGTACTAGGCAAAGGAATTTATAGATGAGCCAATAAATAATTATAGTCTGAGGGGTTTAAAATTATGGAAAAGATATACTGACCACTGTCTGTTTACAATGGTACAGAACACGAATCAATATAAGTTTTTGGAATAGATCATAATAATTGGAATATTGTTTTCTCTGAGATCATTAGCCAGCATTCTGTTAACTTTTTAGAACATGAGATATTCATAGTTCAAAACTAGGACATTTTTAAGCCTACTAATAGAAATGCTTATATTGATGTTTGTAGCTGTCATTATGCCCCATGGTTAGCTAATATACCAAAGGGACTATACAAAAAGATTCATCAAAACTACTCAAAGAGGAGTGAATTTCAGAAACAAAGTGCCAAATTGAATGAAAGATTTTTGACAATTTGGGGTAAGAACATTTAGAGATAAGTAGAGGTAGAGAAGGGATTGGAGGTAAAGGAAACAAAGCTTTCCAGTTGTCTGGTGTAAATACATTGAGAAATATGGGGTCCAGAATGAGCGCCATAATTTTAAAGCACCTGTTCCACTTTTTCTGACATAAAAGTCAGACAAAGTGATTGAGGCCAAAGGCATTTTATATTACAGTTTGTATTTAATCAAAATCCTCATTAAAAAAAAAAGTAGAAAATTCATCAGAAATCTGGGGTCCTGCACTTTGCGTCCTGCAGGGTCTGGGAGTGACTGACGCAGAAACTGGGTGGAGCTTCATTTTCCGAATACAGTGCTCCAAAATCCCTGCATAGAGATCAGTGATACACTATATCATCACTGTGGGGAGGTTAGGCATTTTTTATGGAGTTTTATTACTGAGAGCAATTTATAAGACACATTTTTTCCATTATGGAGGCATACAGCAGGACCGGGCAGCAATGAGGGTAGCACTGTTATTACTCACCGCTCCCTGGTCTTCTCCAGACACCATGCTTTGTCCTGACAGCATACAGCGCTAGGACGTAGTGCATGTAAACACATAAGAAGGTGGGCGCTGAATCTTCCAAGTGGTGACACCATCTAGAACAGGAGAGATAAGTTGTTTTATTTATTTTTAGTCCAATCTGAGGTCCGATAAAGATTTGGGGTCTGATCTGAGGTGTGATGATGACTTAGGGTCTGATTTTAAGTCTGATTAAAAGTGGGGCTCTGATGAAGATTGAGAGTCTGATCTGAGGAATGGTGAAGATATTTCAATATTTCATAATAATCTATTTATTGGGACATGGCGAGATGCCAAGCCGCGGTAGATTTCATTCTGGCGCACCGACTCTCCGAGGATGCGCCTAATATATGTTGAGGTATGTGCCTCGTCATAAATTAGGCAAATCCTCTGGCAGTGCAGGAGATTTCAAAGACCAATGTAAAACATCGGTCTGACAAATCTCCCCCTTACATCTTTTATTTTATAGACTTCAAGTAACATCTGGCTGGAAAGAAACATAAATGAAAAATTTTGTATAAAAAAAGGCTGAAAAAACACAGGGTGTGAAACCAGCGAAAAGTTGAAATTGTTGATCTAAGTAAAACCTTTTTAACACTTTCCTTTCCAGAAGAGAAAGCTCAGAGGGAACATTTCTACTATGGTAGCTCTTCTGATGAATTCTAGATCTCGTTAAAAAGCAAATAGCAGTAGGTCATGTTGAATAAGTCTATCTCACATGCAGAGATTTATAAACTCCCTTGTGCCTGAAAAGTGGCGATAACTCGCCTTTTTAACTTTGACTTTAAAAAAAAAACTGTTGCATCTCCCGGCTTTTATGCCACCCTCGCCATTATACCAAAGGGTCGTGGCAAGGACAGGAAGGGGGCGTGGTCAACAGCCGAAACAAATTAGGCAAACAAAGCCAGATATCCATGGCAGTTCTGTGTTGTCTTAGGGTACTTTCACACTTGCGTTAGGTGCGGATCAGTCTGTTATTTGCACAGACGGATCCGCACCTATAATGCAAACGCTAGTATCCGTTCAGAACCGATCCGTTTGCATTAGCTTTAAAGAAAAATGTCAAAGTCAAAACGGATCTGTTTTGAATTACATTGAAAGTCAATAGGGGACGGATCAGTTTTCAAATGCATCATATTGTGTCATTGAAAACGGATCCGTCCCCATTGACTTACATTATAAATCAAAACAGCTCCGTTCAGCTCTGCATTGTCAAACGGACACCAAAATGCTGCATGCTGCCTTTTGGTGTCCGCCTCCAGAACGGAATAGAGGTGGAACGGAGCCGACCGGATGCATTCTGAACGGATCCTTATCCATTCAGAATGCATTGGGGCTTAACTGATCCGTTTTGGACCGTTTGTGAGAGCCCTGAAACGGATCTCACAAACGGAATCCAAAACGCCAGTGTGAAAATACCCTTAGATGTCTGTTTGGGTGCATTGATTGCTGGGATGCGTCTTAGATGAACAGCAATTAGGTGCATCCCCTGGCAGCGTAGGGGATATTCAAGACCAGCACAGAAAGCACCGGTCTTGATAAATCTCTCCCACTGTGTTTTTTGTATTAAAATTTTTACAAACTATTGGAGGAATAGGAGAGGAATTTTTGAAGTCAGTTTCGCTTGATTGCCGTTAATTGCACCAAATGTATTAAAAAGTTATTTGCTGCATCTTAAATATGCCTGAAGATGTTACTCCAGATTTTATGCCACTCTTCCAAACCAGAGTGAGTAATGTAAAATCACAAAAAATTGCAGATTTTTGTGCAAATAAGACCTAAAAGTTACAAAAGCCTTGCAACTTTCTAAAGCCAGAATTCTGGGGTGCAGGGTGTAATAAATCCCCCCCAATCTATTTATAATGAAAGTCAGTAAATCAAGAAGAGGTTCAATAGAACCAAAACACAACGCAGACATATCCTAACAGTACAATAGTCTGTAGCATCAAGAGGAAGGTCTGATAAAGGGTTAGTAGTTTTCATGCCACCCTCACCATGCCCACAACTACGTGTCTGTCTGTCCTCACACAGAGGCTCTCTTCAGATTTCTGTTAAGGGAACCACATTGCTAAACTGATCCATTTTGGACATCATTCACTAGTTATAATGAGTAAGCATTGTGAACCTTACAGAAATTTGGAGTTGTTATTTTTTTGGCACAACAAGGAATAGTGAATTTATTTACAACAGTGTGAATCCTTGAGTCTCCCTCTCGTAAAAACGACCCGTCACCTCTCCTGACATGTCTGTTTTAGTGACTACGTGTGTTCTCATTGTCTTAACAATTCTGGAGCTTCTATTCTTATGACTCCATGTTATGCTGTTCCTCTGTTATTCCTACCATGCATTTATGAATGCATTGCCAGCTGGATGTTACCATTCCCCTTGTCAAAGGGGTGCATCCCTGCACAGACCGTCACTGCCAGCAGCGTTTGGGCAGTGTGATTGTATGCAGTAACACACCTCTACCTGGTAACACCCAGCTAGCAATTTGCTCTTAAACTTCTAGTAGGAATAATTGACAAGCAACATAGAGTCATAAGAACAGATGCTCTATATTTGTTATTTTATAAGGAAACTGACATGCCAGGAAAGGTGACAGGTCTTCTTTAACCCTTTCTACCCCGGGACAATTTTCACCTTCCTGCTTCCTTCTTTGGAACACTTACTAATCCATTCTGATATTGTTTTCTTGTGACACATTGTACTTCATGACAGTGCTAAATTTAAATCAATATATTTTTCCATTATTTATAAGAAAAAAATCCGAAATTCACCAAAAATTTTGGAAAATTCACAATTTTTTAAAATATAGAATAGTATAGACATATAGTAATGCCTCATAAAATAGTTATTAGTCATCATTCCCCATATGTCTGCTTTATGTTGGCATCATTTTGTAAATGTCATTTTATTTTTTTAGGACGTTAGGCTTAGAAGTCATTTTTCAAACTTTCAACAAAATTTCCAAAACTATTTTTTTAAGCACCAATTCAGTTATAAAGTGATTTTGAGGGGCTTACATAATGGAAACCACCTATAAATGAACCCATTTTAGAAACTACACCCCTCAAATTATCCAAAACTGATGTTACAAACTTTGTTAACCCTTAGGTGTTCCACAAGAATTAAAGAAAAATGGAGGCGAAGTTTCAAAATTTAATTTTTTATGCAAGATTTTTCATTTTAATCAATTTTTTCTTGTAAAACAGCAAGGGTCAACAGTAAACTAAACCTCAATATACATTACTCTGATTCAGCAGTTTACACAAATACCTCATATGTGATGGTAAACTGCTCTATAGGCATGTGGCAGTGGTCAGAAGGAAAGGAACGCCATATGGATTTTGGAGGCAGATTTTGTTAGAATGGTTTTTGAGCAATATTTTTATTTGAAGAGACCCTGACGTGCCCATACAGTGGAAACCCTCAAAAAGTGACCACATTTTGGAAACTACACCTTTTTAAAGAATATATTAAGGGGTGTACTGAGCACTTTGACCCCTAAGCGTTTTAGAGAATTTGAAAACACTTGGCTGTGAAAATGAAAAGTTTCATTTTTTCCAATAAAATGTTGCTTTAGCCCCAAATGTTTCATTTTCACAAGGGGTAACAGGAGAAAAAGCACCCATTAATTTGTTACCCATTTTCTACTGAATACGGCAACACCCCATATGTGTTGGTAAACTGCTGTGGGGGCTTTTCACAGGACTTAGAACAGAAGGAGCACCATACGGCTTTTGCAGCGCAGCTTTTGATGGATTGGTTTATGGGCGCCATTGGTTTTTATTTTTTGAGTCACTGTCTTATGCGGGGGCTCATTTTTTGTAGGATAAGGTGACCTTTTCATTGGTACCATTTTAGGGTACATAAGACTTATTACACAAAAAAAAAAAGGCTTTTTTTGGTGTGGTTTTGAAAACATTTTTTTTACAGCATTCATCTGACCCCCTCAGGGGGACGATATTTTTATAGAGCAGGTTGTTACGGATGTGGCAATACCCAATATGTCTATTATTTTTATTTTTGTTACGTTTTACACAGTAAAAGCATTTTTGAACAGAATGAAATCTTGTGACTGCCCTATTTATTTTTTTTTCTGGCAATTATCTTAGGTAGGGAATCATTGTTTGTGGGATGAAATGGCGGTTTGATTGCTACCATTTTGGGTACATAAGACTTTTTGATCGCTTGGTATTACACTTTTTGTGAGGGAAGGTGACCAAAAATGGTTGTTTTAGCACTGTTTTATTCTTTATTTTTTTTTACTGCATTCACCTGACAGGGTGAATCATGTAATATTTTCATAGAGCCGGTCGATACGGACGTGGCAATACTTAATATGTATACTTTTCTTTTTTTTCCTACTTTTTAAAATTTATTACTTAATTATAGGTTAAGGAACGCTTTTTTTTACTTGAAACTTAAATTTTTTTGTTATGCAAAAATTTATTGTAACTTTTTTTTTACTTTTTCTTTCCACAACTTTTGGGGGTCTGATCCTCTGTACAATGCATTACAATACTTCTGTATTGTAATGCATTGGCTGTAAGTGTATTACCAGTGTAATACACCTACAGCCTTCCTGCCTGTGAGATCCAGTGGGCTGGATTTCACAGGCTTACATGGAAGGCAGCCCCGACCGTGGTATACTGAGGATGTTTTTACTGATGCCGGCGCATACAACAGGGGTCTGGCTAATAGGAACAGCCGGCACCCGCCCGATCAGCGTGTCATAGTACTACGGCGCTGGTCGGGAAGTCACTTCCCGCAGCGCCGTACTATTACGCCGCTGGTCGGAAAGCAGTTAAGGAGCAGAATTATTTTTGGATGCTTTTAGTTGACCAACCTCCTGAACTTCGCTACCAAATCATGTCCCCTCAGATCCAGCTTGGCAAAATATAAGCAAATCAACTTGGTAAAGTTTGAAAAAGGTATTAACAGCTTTTCAGCTTTGGATCTACAATCAACCATTCCCATGTATAATGCAGCAGAGGGAAAAAACTCTAAGCATTATAATAGAAAAGATTGTATGAGATAGTCAATTAAACCTACGGAGATATAAAATTCTCTGACAATATAAAAGATAAGAAACCAGCAATGTGTCAGCTTTAATCACAACTCCAGCTATGCTGATTCAACCTACATGAAATTCTTATCTTTTGAAAATAGAATATAAAGCATCGACTGATTTAACATTAGCGCTGAGAATAAAGACATCTGTTTAACTGTATCTGAAGCTCATAATCTGATATACAGTATTTTTCACTTTATAAGATGCACCTAGGTTTTAGGGGAGGAAAATAAGAAAAATATTTTTTCATCAGACCTCAGATCAGACCCCTATATAGGAACTTGGCTCAGATTCCCATATCAGATCCTCAGGTCATGCCCCCATATCAGACCTCAGATCAGAACCCCATACCAAACAGAAAAATAAGTTGATCCAGCAAAGATTTAAAATCCTTAGTAAATCTTTATTGAATATGTGCAGTGATACACAAATAAGCGGAGATGGCACCCCAACAAACTGTTGTCGAATTTCGGACAAATGACGTGTCCTTAGTCATAACAAGGTTATGACTAAGGACTGTAATCTGTCTAAAACGCATCAACAGTTTGTCATGGTGCCATCTCCCCTTATTTGTGCATCGCTGTATGTATTCAATAAAGATTTACTAAGTATTTTAAATCCATGCTGGATAACCCCTTTAAGTTTTGGAACTATACATGATAGGAGAGAATAGGTAATAGGGTATGATGACATACATTTTTCACAACCTGATATTCAGTTATACTACCAGTTATACTACCCCAAGTCCCAAAAAGTTGGGACTGTGTGCAAAATGTAAACAAGGAAATAAAAACTGAATACAATAATTTGCAAATGTCATAGACCCATATTTTGTACACAATAGAACATAGAACACATATCAGATGTTGAAAGTGAGACATTTTAACACTTCATGAAAACATTAACTAGTTTAACCCCTTAGTGACCAAGCCTGTTTGGGCCTTTATGACCAAGCGTTTTACTTTTTTTCCATGTTCTCGTTCCAAGAGCTATAACTTTTTTATTTTTTCGTCTATATAGCTTTATGAGGGCTTGTTTTTTACGGGACAAGATGTAGTTTTTAATGGCACCATTTTGGGGTACATGTAACTTTCTGATTAACTTTTATTAACTGTTTCTGGGAGGGAGATGGGGAAAATGGCAATACTGCCACTGCGTTTTTACATTATAAATTTTACGGCGTTCATTTTTCGGTAAAAATAACATAATATCTTTATTCTCTGGGTCAGTACGATTACGGTGATACTAAATACTTATAATTTTTTTTTACGTTTTACTACTTTTTTTTGCAATAAAACCCCTTTTATTAACCCCAAAAATTATTTTGCATTGCCACTTCCCAAGACCCATAACTTTTTTATTTTTTATTCTATGGAGTTGATTGAGGGCTTTATTTTTGAGGGAAGACTTGTATTTTTCATTGGTATCAATTTGGAGTAAATGCCGCTTTTTGATCGCTTTTTGAAACTAAGAATAAATTAGAAATTCTGTCTTTTTTTTTTTTTTTTACGCCGTTCACTATAGGGGATAATTTACGTAATATTTATGTAGTCCGGGTCGTTACGGACGCGGCAATAAAAACATATGGGGGATATTTTCTTTTTGCAATTTTTTTCATTGAAAAGCGTATTTTCAACGGAAAAAAAGCATATATTTTTATTTTATGGAATTTTTTTTATTTAATAAATGTGTATTTTTTTTCTATTTTTTTTACTACTTAATAGTCCCACAAGGGGACTATAATATACAGTATTTTGATTGCTTTTAAAATGTAATGCATTATGTCTATAATGCATTACATTTTAATTGCAATGCTATTCAACTTTGACCAGCAGGCTGCGCCAGAGAGGCACAGTCTGCTGGAGATGGCGGAAGACAGGCTCGGGGCCCTGATCGGAAGCTAGGTAAGCTTCCCAGCACATCAGCACCCGGCAATCGCATTTGCGGGGTGCTGATGGGAGACAGAGGGAGTCCGCTCCCTCTGTTACCACTTTACATGCAGCGGGCGCCATTGCGCCCGGCATGTAAAGTGTTAAACAGCCCGGATCGGCACTCCTGCCGGTTCGGGCTGTTAGAGCAGGGCCCCGGCTCTCATGTGAGCCTAAGGCCCCTTAGTGACCGCCGTAAAAACACGTATGGGTGGTCACTAAGGGGTTAAAACTTGATGGCAGCAACACATCTCAAAAAAGTTGGAAAAGGGCAACAAAAGGCTGGAAAGTAAGTGGTACTAATAAAAAACAGCACGAGGAGCAATTTCAAGTCACATGGTTGGTTATATAAAGAGCATGAGTCTTTTAGAAGCAAAGATGAGCAGAGGTTCCCCAATCTGTGAAAAACTGTATCCAAAAATTGCAGAACAATTTCCAAAAACTGTTCCTCAACATAAAATTGCAAAGACTTTAAATATCCCACCATCTAGAGTACATACTATCATCAAACAATTTAAAGAATCTGGGGAAATCTATGTACGCTGATGGTCAATATTACATGCAATTGACAATATATGGCTAAACCTTCATGCTGATATTAAAATGAAACGTTCGCCAATATATTCTTATATCAAGAACATACCGGAGCCTGCGCACCCCATCAAGGTCTCTCAATGTGGCACGGGACCTAACGCTAACTTACCTATGCCATATGGACAGCTTATGATAGATGAGTCACATGAGCCTGTTATAGGTGGGACTCACAGCCTCCTCCCATTGTATGTGCGATTTCACACTGGAGGTAACTGGGAGCTGCTGGCTGTGTGTCGGACTTTATGCACCTATCATAAACTGTCCATACGGCATAGGTAGGTTAGCGTTATGTCCCGTGCCACATTAAGAGACCTTGACGGGGTGCGCGGGCTCCGGTATGTTCTTGATATAAGAATATATTGGCGAATGTCTCATTTTAATATCAGCGTGAGGGTTTAGCCATGTATTGTGAATTGCATTTACCATTGAAGTGCACCATTTTCAGTCATCTTTGTGTTTTTTATAGCCCCATCCGCACATTGTCTTACATGTGGTCCGTTGCGGGCATCCTCCATTGTACGCATTGTTTTGCTCGGGATTGCTGTTAGCAACAGATCACAAGTGCATGATTTGCTCCCTGGTTAGAAATGCACAACAGCATATGTGGTTTTGAGCATTTTCTGCTTAAAGACCTTTGTAGGATGTTTTTGTGGTACATGTGGTCCGCTGCCGACATCCTCCATTCTATGCATTTTTGCTGGGGATTGCTGTTAGCAACGGATCACATGGGCCAGATTTGCTCCCCCGGGTAGAAATGCGCAACAGCATTTGGGGTCTTGAGTATCTCTTACCATTTAGACCACTTTATTCTCTGATTTTGTCAATATTGCATACTCATAATCTAAGGGCCTTCAGATGGCACTGCATTAAAAACAGGCATGATTTTGTAGTAGAAATCACTGCATGGGCTCAGGAACACTCCTAGAAATCATTGTTTGTGAGCACAGTTTGTTGTGCAATTCACAAATGCAAGTTTAAGCTTTATGAGGCAAAAAAGAAGCTACATGTCAACATGGATCAGAAACGCAGCCATTTTCTCTGGGCTAAAGCTCATTCAAAATAGACTGAGGCAAAATAGAAAACTGTTCTGTGGTAAGATGAATCAAAATTCATGTGGACTCAAGAGGAGAGGGACCATCCAGTTTCTTAGGAGCGCACAGTTCAAAAGCCTGCATCTCTGATGGTATGGGGTTGCATTATTGCCTATGGAGTGGCCAGCTTACACATCTGGAAAGGCACTATCAATGCTGATCAGTTACATTGAAGTTTCAAAACAACATATGCTCCCATCCAAACATCTCTGTCAAGGAAAGCATTACATATTTCAGCAAGACAATGGTAAACTGCATACCGCATTCATCACAACAGCATGTCTTTGCATAAGTAGAGTCCAGGTGCTGAACTGACCTGCCTGCAGTCCAGACCTTTCACGAACCGAAAACATTTAGCGCATCATAAAATGGAAAATTTGGCAAAGATGACCCAGGACTGTTGAGCAGCTAGAATCCTACATGAAACAAGAAAGGACAATATTCCTCTCCCAAAACTCCAGCAATTGGTCTCCTCACTTTCCAGATACTTAAAGACGGTTGTTAAAAAAAGAGGGGATGCTACACAATGGTAGACATGGCCCTGTCCCAACTTTTTTGAGACGTGTTGCTGCCATCAAGTTCTAAAATAATTCATTTTTTGCATAAATGGTAAAATGTCTCACTTTCAACATCTGATATGTGTTATATGGTCTGCTGTGAATAAAATGTATCTATGAGATTTACAAATCATTGCATTGTTTTTAATTAAATGTATTTATATTTTACACATTGTCCCAACTTTTATGAATTGGGGTTGGGAGAGTAGTACAATATAAACCTATTCTTTGCAACAAATGAGTAAAATGAATGCATCTGTCATAATACAGGCCACCCAGATGAAATTGTTAATGTGAAAACAACAGTGATTCTTTATAATGGCCAAACAGAGCTAACACTTAACTAGTGTGATTCACAATAGCATTACAATTACATATTACCTTTTACTACAAATGCTAAATGCCAGAATTTTTTTTTGCAAAACCTGGTATTAACTCCACAAATAAAGAACCTCTTAATGAGTTGGCAAGATGAAATGTATCATTAGGTGGCTGTTAATTTAGCGGGTTGTCAAACCCTCAAATCAACTTTACTCATGCCCCCAACGGTGCTTAGCATAAGAAAATCATTATCTATTCACTGGTGGTGCTACCTTCCAGCACCAAGTGTCCTGCTGCTTCTGGTTCCCTGTGATCCAGAAGTGTGATGTCTCATCCTTCATCACATGCACCTCTGCAGCCATTCACTCATGTGCCGCTTGGGGAAACATCACCAGTGAATTGCTGCAGTGGTGCAGTCTTTTTGCTGATGACACAAAGATTTGTAACAGGGTTGATGTTCCTGGAGGGATACACCAAATGGAAAAGGATTTAGGAAAACCAGAGGAATGGTTAAAAATCTGGCAACTAAAATTTAATGTCGATAAGTGCAAGATAATGCACCTGGGGCGTAAAAACCCAAGAGCAGAATATAAAATCAGTGATACAGTACTAACCTCAGTATCTGAGGAAAGGGATTTAGGGGTCATTATATCAGACGACCTAAAGGTGGGCAGACAATGTCATAGAGCAGCAGGTAATGCCAGCAGAATGCTTGGGTGTATAGGGAGAGGCATTAACAGTAGAAAGAGGGAGGTGCTCGTGCCGCTCTACGGAGCACTAGGGAGACCTCATTTGGAGGATTGTGTGCAGTACTGGAGACCATATCTGCAGAAGGATATTGAAACTTTGGAGAGAGTTCAGAGAAGAGCTACTAAATTAGTACATGGATTGCAGGACAAAACTTACCAGGAAAGGTTAAAGGACCTTAACATGTATAGCTTGGAAGTAAGAAGAGACAGAGGGGATATGATAGAAACTTTTAAATACATAAAGGGAATCATCACGGTAAAAGAGGAGAGAATATTTAAAAGAAGAAAAACTGCTACAAGAGGACATAGTTTTAAATTAGAGGGGCAAAGGTTTAAAAGTAATATCAGGAAGAATTACTTTACTGAGAGAGTAGTGGACGCATGGAATAGCCTTCCTGCAGAAGTGGTAGCTGCAAATAAAATGAAGGAGTTTAAGCATGCATGGGATAGGCATAAGGCCATCCTTCATATAAGATAGGGCCTGGGGCTATTCATAGTATTCAGCATATTGGGCAGACTAGATGGGCCAAATGGTTCTTATCTGCCGACACATTCTATGTTTCTATGCAGCCATTCACTAATGTGCCGCTTGGGGAAACATCACCAGTGAATTTCTGCAGTGGTGCAGATGACATTGAATGCAATGTGACACTTCTGGTCCACAGGGGAACTGTAGCAGCACAGGACCCATAGTGCTGGAATGTAGCACCTTTGATTAGGAGATGATAGTTTTATGATAAGCACTTTCTGAGGCATAAGTAAAAATTGGTTTGGGTGTCTGACAAAACCTTTAAATGTTCATTCACAACTTGGCTACACTAACATGATAAACAACAGCATAGGCCTATGGAGTGCATTCGGAAAGTCTTCAGACCCTTCATTTTTTCACATGTTGTTATTTTACTACCCTGTCCTAAAATAAAATAAACTTTTCTTCTTCATCAACCTGCACTCAATACTGCATAATGGGAAATTTATTGAAAAGGAAAAAGTAAAATCTTGAATTGACATAAGTATTCAGACCCTTTAGGCCTCTTTCACAAGGGCGTCGCATGTGAGGGCCAGATAGGAT
The DNA here is from genome assembly GCA_033119425.1 of Bufotes viridis. NCBI lineage: Eukaryota > Metazoa > Chordata > Amphibia > Anura > Bufonidae > Bufotes > Bufotes viridis. Next base: position 99,462,415 of record CM065592.1, on the reverse strand, counting down.
GCGGGTGGGTGGCAGGGAAATCGTGCGAGTGTGCACGCAATTTCAGTCAGTTTTTTCCGAGCAAGTGCAATGCATTTTGCACGCGCGTGAGAAAAAACTGAATGTGGAACCCAGACCCAAACCTGGACTTCTTCACTGAAGTTCGGGTTTGGAATCAGTGTTCTGTATATTTTATTATTTTCCATTATAACATGGTTATAATGGAAAATAATAGCATTCTTTAATTTAGAATGCTAAGTAAAAGATCCATTGTGGAGTAAAAGAAAATAATTTTTACTCACCGCATCAACTTGATCGTGCAGCCGGGCTCGTCGTCTTTCATCTTCTTCTTGCAGGACCTGGCTGGAAAAGGACCTTCGGTGACGTCATCACGCTCACCAAGTGATGAGCGGGGTGACCTCAGCGCAGGTCCTGCTGAATGAAGATAGAAGGTTCGTCTATCCTCATTCAGCGGGACCTGCGCTGATGTCACTACACTCACCACATGGTGAGCGTGATGACGCCACCAAAGGTCCTTTTCCAGCCAGGTCCTGCAAGAAGAAGAAGAAAGAAGACGAGCCCGGCTGCGCAATCAAGTGGATGCAGTGAGTTAAATTTTATTTATTTTTTTAACTCCACAATGGATCTTTTACTTAGCATTCTGAATGAATGCTATTATTTTCCATTATCACCATGCTATAATGGAAAATAATAAAGTACATGGGGTCCTGGGTAACTCATCCCTCGTCTCCTTAGCAACCATGCGTGAAAATCGCAGCGCATCCGCACTAGCTTGCGGATGCTTGTGATTTTCACACAGCACTAGTCATTTCTATGGGGCCTGCGTTGTGTGAAAAACTCAGAATATAGAACATGCTGTAATTTTCACACAACGCACAAGTGATGCGTGAAAATCACCGCTCATGTACACAGGTCCGGATTCAGTGCGGGTGCAATGCGTTCACCTCATGCATTGCACCCGTGCGGAATTCTCTCCCATGTGAAAGGGACCTTACTCAGTACTTAGTTGAAGCACCTTTGGCAGCAATTACAGCCTCCAATCTTCTTGGGTATGATGCCACAAGGTTTGTACACCTGTGTTTGGTGATTTTCTGCTATTTTCTCTGGAGATCCTCTCAAGCTCTGTCAGGTTGGATGACGACCGTCAGTGGACAGCCATTTTCAGGTCTCCAGAAATGTCCAATTGGGTTTAAGTCAAGGCACTTGATGGGCCACTCATGCGCATTCAGAGTTCTTCCTACTCATGTGTTGTCTTGGCTGTGTGCTTAGGGTCATTCTTTTATCAGAAGGCAAACATTTGGTCCAGTCTGAGTTCCAGAGCACTCTGTCAGGTTGGATGGCGACCGTCAGTGGACAGCCATTTTCAGGTCTCCAGAAATGTCCAATTGGGTTTAAGTCAAGGCACTTGATGGGCCACTCATGCGCATTCAGAGTTCTTCCTACTCATGTGTTGTCTTGGCTGTGTGCTTAGGGTCATTCTTTTATCAGAAGGCAAACATTTGGTCCAGTCTGAGTTCCAGAGCACTCTGGTCCGGTTTTCATTAAGAATATCTCAGTACTTTGCTTCATTCAGCTTTCCCTAACTGACCAGTCTACCTGTCATAGCAGCTGAAAAACACCCCCATAGAATGATGCTGCCACCCCCATGCTTCACTGTAGGGATGGTATTGGGCAGGTGATGAGCATTGCCTGTTTTTTTCCAGACATGATGGTTACAATTGAGGCTAAAAAGTTCAATTTGGTTTCAGCGGACCAGAGAATCAATTGGTGACAATTGGTTTTTTGGTCAACTCTGTTACAAAGGCCACCCCACCCCCCTTTCCAGTTACTTAGCTTGGTGAAGCTAACAGCTCTAGGAAGAGTCCTCATTTATATAAACTTCTTCCATTTAAGAATTATGGGGGCCTCTGTGCTCTTGAGAACTTTCAGTGCAGGAGAATTTTTTTTTGCATCTTTTTCCAGTTTAGTGACTCCACAAAGTCCTGTCTGAGCTCTACAGGCAGTTTTATCCTCTTCATGGCTTGGATTTTGCTCTAATATGCATGGTCTTTCCAAATCATGTCCAATGAACTGAATTTAAGACAGGTGGACAATCAAGTGTAGTGACTTCAGTCAAGGTGTAAAAACATCTCTAAGATGGGAGGGAAATGGGAGGGCCTCATAGCTAATTTTCAAATGTCATAGCAAAGGGTCCAAATACTTACAGTATATCCGTGCTACATTTTATTTTTTCCTTTTGAATAAATTTGCAAAAATTTCTAAAATTCCGTTTTAACGTCATTATGGGGTATTGAGTGCAGATTGATGGGGAAAAGTAGATTTTTTAAAATTCTAGAACAAGGCTGTTTAAAGGGTCTAAAGACTTGACGAATAAACTGTATATACAGTTGAAACCAGAAGTTTACATACACTATACAACAAAAACACATATGCATGTTTTTCTCAATATCTGACTTGAAATCAGAATAAACCTTTCTTGTTTTTGGTCAATAAGGATTACCATAATTATTATTATTTGCCAAATGCCAGAATAATGAGAGAGATAATGTTTTAAAGCATTTTTTTTACTTTCTGCAATGTCAAAAGTTTACATACACTAAGATTACTATGCCTTTAAACAATTAATATGTCTTTATACATTAATTAGAGACACCTGTGGATGTATTTAAATGCCCACCTGAAACACACTGCTTCTTTGTGTAGCATCATGGGAAAGTCTAAAGAAATCAGGCAAGATATAAGGAAGAGAATTGTGGCTTTGCACAAGTCTGGCCCAAACTTGGGTGCAATTTCAAGATACCTGAAGGTGCCTCGTTCATCTGTACAAACAATTATACACAAGTGCAAACAAGATGGGAATGTCCAGCCATCATACCGCTCAGGAAGAAGACCGGTTCTGTATCCTAGAGATGAACGTGTTTTGGTCCGACATGTGCATATCAACCCAACAACAAAAGCAAAAGACCTTGTGAAGATGATGTAGGAAGCTGGTAAGATTGTGTCAATACCCACAGTGAAACTAGTACTGTAGCAACATGGGATGAAAGGCCACTCTGCCAGGAAGATGCCATTACTCCAAAAAGCCAGATTAATGTTTGCAAATGCACACATCAACAAAGACCTACATTTTTGGAGCTATGTCCTGTGGTCTGACAAAACTAAAATTGAACTTATTGGCCATATTGACCATTGTTATGTTTGGAGGAAAAAGGGAGAAGCTTGGAAGCCTAAGAACACCATCCCAACTGTGAAACATGGGGGTGGCAGCATCATGTTGCGGGAATACTGAAGCAACATATCAATACATCAGCCAGGAAGTTAAAGCTTGGGCGGAAATGGGTCTTCCAAGTGGACAATGACCCGAAGCATACTGCCAAACTTGTTACAAAGTGGCTTAAGGGTAACAAAGTCAATGTTTTGGAGTGGCCATCACAAATCCCTGATCTCAATCCTATTGAAAATTTATGGGCAAATCTGAAAAGGCAGGTGCGAGCAAGGCGACCAACAAACATGGCTCAGTTACACCAGTTTTGTCAGGAGGAATGGGCCCAAATTCCAACCAACTATTGCAAGAAGCTTGTGGAAGGATATCCAAAACGTTTGACCTAAGTCATACAGTTTAAAAGGGCAATGTTACCAAATATTATTGAAATATATGTAAACTTTTTGCAGAAAGTAATACAAATATCTTAAAACATTCTCTCTCTCTCTCTCTCTCTCTCTCTCTCTCTCATTATTCTGGCATTTGGCAAATAATAATAATTATGGTAATCCTAATTGACCAAAAACAGCAAAGGTTTATTCTGATTCCATGTCAGATATTCAGAAAAACATGCATATGTGTATTTTTATATAGTGTATGTAAACTTCTGGTTTCAACTGTAGGCTATAATATAGCATAGGCTTTAGGCAGTAATATTCCAAAGAAGGGCAGCTACTTATGCCGCAATAAGGGCTTACAGAACTCTATTTACAGGTTGCAGAAGCAACCTCATTCATGGAATGCATTTTTCAGTCTCAGAAATCTCTGCAACATGTCCATAGATCCTATGGGTATAAGAAAAGTACACAGCAAAAGCAGCATGTATTTCATGTGGGTTTGCTTCAGAATACAATACAATTTCTGCTGCAGCTTTTTTACTAGTGAGATTTTGTAAACAAATCTTTGCTAAAAATCCACAGTATTTCCACCATGTGTGAACGTACCCTGCCCAAAACCTACAGTGGTGAGATCCACACAAAATTGTGCGGGTTTAGGCCCCTTTCAGGTGCTTGAGTTCCACGCATCTGACTTGCAGTGTGAGTATGCTGCAGCTCCTGTCCTGAACTCCCAGCACTAAAGGGGTCGCATAGCATTATATTAATTTATGATGCTATCTAAGCCTTACAGTTCTGCAATGTATTGGATAACACTGACATAATGCTGTTAGTATTCTCCAATAATTCCAGAACCCTAAGGGTTACATACATAGCATCATAAATAAATATAATGCTATGCGACTCTGGCAGCGTTGGGAGGTCAGGACAGGTGCTTCCGCATACTCACGCTGCGAGTCCGATGGTTGGAACTTGCTTGTCTGAAAAGGTCCTTAATGTGGAAATCTGTGGCATATATGTGCAACATAATTTAACCTGCTGCAGATTTAAAATCCTAAAAGTGGCCCTATGTTGTAGGTGGGTCCAAATTGACAGAAGGCAGGACCAACATAAGTATGCGGGAGCTACACAAGTAGGCGGGCCAGTAATACCATAGTGCATCCCCGGCAGAACCAAACACGACAATGCATAACAAACTAAAGCCCCAGCAGCACAAAATACCTCCCAGAAGCTTCCCCTCTGTGGTACCCAGCACCGGCTACCACGTTCTTTCCTACAACTCCAGTTTCCTCAGTATGGCAATAAAAGTCAAATTCAGAAGTAAGAAGGGCACCTGCGGCTACTGACCAGGTACATAAGTAGTTGACGATCTCAGCATTAATTAACTCTGGGAGCATCACTCAGGGGAAAAAAGAAATCTAAAAAGTGGCCCCATGTTGTAGGCAGGACAACATAAGTAGTTAGGCCAACTGAAGTAGGTGGGGCCAGCAACACCACATTGCAGCACAAAATGCTGCTGCCTCCACTGTCCTATGGATGGCAATATGGTTGAATTCAGAAGGGCATCTGTGGCCGTTGGCCAGGTGTATATGTATGCTGAGAGCATCAGATCATTATTTACCCAGCCGGCAGCTGCGAAGAAAGCTCAGAAGGCCCCCTGGGCATCAGCCCACCAGGAAAGCTCACTGTAGGGTCTATAGTCCCTGGACACCACTCGTCTCAGATTTTCCCCTTTCCCTCAGCAACATGCCACACACTGGATGCCATTCCCCAGCACCATTTTCGTTTATTCTCCACATTTTTGGACCACCCTATACAATTTCCGCCACTGTGCTTGTTATACAAGGAGGACACCGCTGGGCTCTAATGAGCTCTGCAGCCCTTGCAAACACCTAATCAGCAGGGGTGCTGGAAATCAGATCCCAACCAATCTGATATTGATGACTTATACTAAAGATATGTCATCAATATTGTACGCCCAGAAATCCCCTTTAAGGACACCTTGCATCTAACAAGCAAACACATTGGTTTATCTTGGCTAGGTGTTAAAACCAGTCTATGCGAAATACGTTTTTAGCTTTTAGATTTTGAAGCATGTAGATTTGTTCACCAATAGTGGTTTAAATTAGTCTAGAAAATTGATCCATCTCCTACTGTATGACTATGCTGCTTGCAAGTAAGGGCACAGGAAAGTCAATTAATAAAACAATGATCGGCAGAAAACATCCTCTGGTTTCCTTCCTCAGCCTACTTAAAGGGGTTTTAAGCCTGCAGATATGGATGACCTATGGATAGGTTATCTATATCTGATCAAAGGAGGTTCGATACCTTATGCCATACCAGCGTATGGCAGCTCAGCTACCATTCATTCGAGCTACCTGCTGGATCTCCACAAAGAATCAATACCTTCCTAGAGGTAATATATCTAAATATATGACATTATGTTAGAAGAAAACAACTATCAAATGGGCACCGTCATTACAAGTTTTGCATAAGTCAATGAAAGTGAAGATATGAATTTTTGTAATAATTATTAGAGAAAAATACCCCTCTCTCTACTTATCAACCAATTTGACAAAATCTACTGCAAATTTACACCAAGAAGTGTTGTATTTTTGGTCATAAATGACCCCCATGGTGTTCAAAACTGACCGTAAATGGGATCGCCACTCTCAATTTACGAGCAATATATTTACAGATTGCCCCCCAGTATTCTCATTTTTTACATGTCCAGAACATGAGGAGATGGTCGGCCTCAGGTGAATTGCACCGTGGACAGTTAGAGGTGCTTCTCAAACCTCATTTATATAACCATATAGGTGTAATATAAATCCTATGAAAAATATTAAATTGAACCACTATGTGATTAAAATGATGAGAAACTAAACTTAAATTCCGTATAATATTATCCCGGCGATCCGACTGAATTGCTGGACAATCCCTTGCCCGCGCCTTTCCCCCCGGGGAGTGTATATTATTAAATCGTGCTTTAAGTAAAGCTTTATAACAGTGAGAAATCCTAACAGACCGTGCTGAGTTTACCATCCAATCATTCAAAAGGGTGAAAGTGTCTATATGAAGCAGAGATTTTTCTTTTATACTAGAAAGTACAGAACGTAATTGAAAATACCTAAACCAAGACTATATATTCAATATATTTTCCCTTTGTGCTAAGTCTAAAAACGAAAGAATATGTCCATTTTCAGCCACCTGGGGAAGATAAGTAGTAATATTCTTTTGCCAATACTGATCCACAGCCAGTTTATCTAAAGCGTGTAAATGATAAATTATACCATAGGGGTGTACAAAAACCATTCTCTAATGGTATCCCAAGACTTACTGAACAGCCTGGCAGTGATTCTATAATCTTGTCGGGGACTATCTAATTGGCCAGATTCAAAGTAAAGTAAAAAAAATTATCATATGGGGACCAGAGTCTTACAAAGTGGACTTTTCTCCCATTCGCGATATATCCATAGCTGTGATGCAAAAAAATATCTTTTGAAACAAGGAAGGTCTAATCCTTCCTATTCCATGGGTTTAAAGTAATACTCCAATTTAAGCCTAACTCGCTTCCTCCCCTAAAGTAGGTCAATAATGATTCTTTCGATAAGTTTAAAAAACGTATCCTCAATCCATACTGGGGAGTTTTTAAGGGCATACAAAAGTTGGGGGAGAATCACCATTTTCACCAGAGAAATTTTATCAGCTCTAGATAACGGAAGTCAGAGCAATTTTGTATCTCAATTTAGATATCAATGGAATTAAATTGAGCTGCAAAAAACTTCAATCTTAGGTGAGATAATTCTGATTCACTGGAATACTGATTCACTGGTATTCCAGTGAATCAGAAATCATGAGATTACTAGAAAGAGTTTCAGTAAGAGGTTCAATTCTATCTAAAGGCATAAGAATAGTTTTGGACCAGTTAATATCAAAGCCTGAAACTTCACCGAAAGAGTTAAGTTAAGAATAACCTTCGGGAGTACCCTGTTAGTGTGTCTTATATAGAAGAGAACGTCATCAGCATATAGGGAGATACAATCTTCTAATCCCAATGTTCCAAACCCCTCAATAATGGGATCCTGCCTAATCCTAACAGCATGAAGCTCAATATATAAATCAAATAGTAATGGGGAGAGTGGATATCCTTGTCAGATACCTCTCTTCAAAGAAATACACCCTGTCAACATTTCATTAATATTTAGTCTGGCCTTGAGGGATTTATACAAAAGCCTAACCATATTTATAAACTTACTACCGAATCCCATCCTACCCATCACTCTCCAGAGGAATCTCCATTCCATCCGGTCAAAGGCCTCAGAAGCGCCAAGCGACAGGATGGTACGAGAAACCCCCCAGGGGGACTGAATATTGGCAAAAAGACGGTGTAGATTGTAATGAGTTCACTTATTAGGGATAAACCCATTTTGATCAGGATGTATAATAGATGAAATTACTTTAGACAGCCGTGTAGTTAGAATCCTTGAGAGAAGCTTAATATCAGTGTTGATTAATGAGATCAGCCTATATGAGCCCATGTCCAGGGGATATTTACCTTTTTTCAATATCAACACTATTAATGCCTCTGTCATTGACTCCGGAAGATTACCATATTCTATTGACTCAGTAAATACTTTAATAAAACGGGGAAGAATAACCTCTCCGTATTTACAAAAAAATTATATGGGAGTCCATTGGATCCTGGAGAGAAGTTTCGAACACAGGTTTTCAAAGCAGCCTCCAACTCCTGCAAGTATAAGTCCACATCCAGGAACTTTCTTTGAATATCTGTAAGAACTGGAAGGGAGATGGAGTCCAAATATGAATCAGTCGTTTCATCTGAGACACTATTATCTGATTTATATAAATCCGAAAAGTATTTAAAAAATTCTACTTTGATGCATTCCTGATCTTGAATAATTGTACCTTCTGCAGATCGAATTGCATGTATCTCTATTTTGGATCTTGATTAGTTATCACCCTGGCCAGTAATTTCCCTGGACGACCTGATTCAGAAAAATATTTTTGTCCCCTAAAAACAATCTTTGCTGTGCCTTATCCGGAAGAAAGTCAGAATAAATCTGACCTGTCCTCTGCATAATCTCTCTAGCTTGTTCTGTATATTTAGTGGAGAAATCATTGATAGCGTCAACCGCTATGTAGATCTCTCTCTTTCCTGGCATAAGTTTTTCTTAAATTAGAGATATTGCTAATAAACACATCCCATACCGAACATATTTTTTCTGTATTATAGTTACAATTCCAAAAGAACTCCATCTCCTGTTTAATTACTGCATGATTATCCATTATAGAAATCCAATAAGGATTTAATCTAAATGGGGGCCTAATCTTCAATCTTTCTTCCATCATGCATAACTCAATAGAGAGGGGTAGATGATCCGATAAAGACCTGTCCTCATATTTCATAAGTTTTATATAATTCAAATACTTTTTATTTAGGTAAATTCAAGGTTAGATCTATCCTAGACATGGACTTACCGGATTTACTAATACAAGAATACACACATATATCCCCATACATCCACAAAGCCAGATTCCTGGCAAAAACGGGATGGGGCAGAGTAGAAACATCCCTCTCTATAGAAATCCTATCTCTTTTAGGATCAATGAATATAAGTATCAGTCAGCACTCCAATGAAATTTTCTGATGCTTTTTGAGTTTTATTTCAGCCCTACATAGTTACAGGCAACTTTTCGGGTTTGGGAACAAACCCTTCATCAGGCCATTAGGCTGCTATGGAGGATTGATCCGGAGTGTATGGAGGATTGATCTTTTAGGATCAATGACACAGTTAAAATCTCTATTCACTATGGAAGGACACTTGGGCCACTGATCCATAAAAGTCAATAAACAAGTACATGCAGAGAAAGAGGAGGTGGAATATAAATGAAGGCCAAGATGCAAAATTTCCCAAATAGATTTCCATAAAAAAAGCAAATCTCCCTTGCTTATCGATGGAGGAGGCCCGGCAGACAAAATCAATCCGTTTATGGATTAGCACTGTTACTCCTCTTAAATAACTAGTGAAGGTAGAGTAACAAGTCTGCGTGGCCCATCCCCCACCAAAACGTGGAATCTCCCCCTCAGTAAAATGAGTTTCCAGCAAACTGAAAATCGCTGGGAGAGATCTATAAACTCTATCACAAAATGCCTGTCCTCTTCAAAATCGTATCCCTATCCCGTGAGAGTAATAACTTTACAAGAAGTGTCCGCTGAGATCTTCCAGGAGTTGGTTTATCACCTGGGACCCTATGGGCCTTCTCTACACAAAATAATGGAGAGAAATGCTCCTTCCCAAAGTTCTCCAAAATTAAAGTCTGTATTTTATTTCCAGGATTATCTCCTTCCATGCCTTCTGGAAAGCCCAGAATTTTCACATCACGTCGCCTGGACCTATCTTCCAGATGCACAATCTTTTTTTTAAGAATGTTACCCTCTGATCTCAGTGTAGGGATTTCAGTTTTAAACATTTTAGTTTCCTTCTCCAAAAACCTCCACAGATTTTTCTATAGTGGTAACTCTGTCACGTATTTTGGAGACATCATGTTTTATCAGTACGACATCGGTCTGGATTATACCAAGTTGTATTGAAATATCTTTTATTAACTCTCCTTTTTTTTTTTTTAACAGCAGCTAAGATTTCCTTCAATGGCGAGGGTTCATCTTTAGACAACCCATTTACCTCATCTCTCTCCACCTCTGCCTCCTTAATGTATTAATCCCCTGTTTCTTACATTCTAGATCCGACCATTTTTTCTGTATCAAGGTCTAGAAGTCCTTGTGCCCCGCACTTGTAGCTAACACTTGTTCAATTTTTGCAGAATCAGATATTTTTTGGGCTGTTTTGTTGGTTGTGTGCTCGGCGGAGCGCCTATTTTGCTTGGGGGCCATTCTCTTGAGCTCCTCTTTCTTCCCTGCTCTTATTTATGTATATATATAATTTTTTTGTTTTGCTTTTTACTCCTCCTCTTTCCTTCCTTGCTTCTGCTCTCTTTATCCTCTTTCCTTCTCTCTCTTCTTTATCTTTTCTCCTTTCTCTTTTTATCCTTTTTTTGCTTTATTCTATTTTGTTTCTCAGTTTATAATTTTTCAACCTCTCCCCCTCCATAGAGCCAGAGCCAAAGCTAAGTCTCCACAGTTTTGTTTATAGTCCAAGTTCATCCACAGTCAGTCAGCTTAAGTTGATTTTAAATTCAAGGGAGCAGGAGGGAAACATATAGTACTAAAGCACATAGGTTAATTACAAGAGAATCACAACGATGATTAGGGAGAGTTTGAGTATGGCGGAATTAGTTGCATGGGGTGGGGAGATGGAATGGACATAGACACAGGCAAACAGAGGAACAGGAGGCAGCGAGGTCAGGACCGGCCGGTTAAAGCAGGCGAAGAGGGACCGGTTATCTCCCATGTAGCATGGGAGGAGTCCCAAAGGTCCCGCAGGCAGCCAGCATCAGCAGATCGACTCGAGTGGAGGCAGAGCAGCATGGCGAGTTGGGGAGGAGGAAGGCAGGCGCAACGTAGCGACGCGACTATGTCATCCTGTCACCTCAAGCCAACAGAGATTAGTTGGAATGTCTATCAAGGCAAAGAAGCCTGACAGCTTATTCTGAAAGTCATCTGAAATGGCAGGTGAGATTTAAATATCCTCTAAACAGGGTTTAAAAAAACTACATAATGCCTAGAAGCCATGAGATCATCCAGTCAGAGTATAAATCAGAGCTAGAAATGTTCTCACAGTATGATATTTCCAAGTGTTATCTCACTCCACTCTTCTTCTTAACGTGCCTTTCCTTTATGTGCAGAAGATGTGAACTAAATCTTTAGCAGAAACATCTAATGGCAAGTTAGCTTGCCATTGAAAGACAGATACTGCTATGAACGACAAACACAACTACATAATAGGGCAATAAAAAAAACATTCCAATTCAAGAGGAATGTGCTGGCTAGTGGAAATCCAGGAGTACTATTTGTCAGAGGGGTAAATTTATGGTGCTGATCTACATGCGCTTTCTCACAATGTCACATGATTGAGATTAAAAGGTAGAAGGAGCAGCTATAAAATAATGAGACGCATTCCCATCAGTCACCTTTTCTTCATTACAAAGTCGTCCAGGACCATTTATCATGTGTCTTTCCCAATGAACATAACCGCACAGCACTGCATCTCAGATACATAGTAACACTTCTACTTCAGGATCTTCCCAGTCACCCATCAGAGCACACTGAATTGATGAGCAGTCTAATATTGGAATGTAATATAAAAACTCAATGTATTTCATATATTTTCCACCCAAAGAAATGTGTTCCTTCATTATTATAATTTTCGAAAGATCTGAAATCATATTGGATATTAAGTTCGTATGTTCATTTAAACAATGCATGGAAAGAACTGCCAACAAGAATTTCAGAGCCTCATATAGGCGAACCATCTGCTTTCCCCACCAGCCCTTCTCATATTAATAACCATAAATGTTTTGTGCTATTTAATAGTATGTTACAAAAACACATTTACTGTAATGGCTTTTTGGTAAGTTTATAGGGGTTGTCCCATCTGAGACAATGTGGGCATATCGCTAGAATATTCCCCCATTGTCTGATAAGTGCGGGAACCACCACTGGGTCCTGCACCTACATCGAGAACGGAGCCCAAAAGTGAAGGAGGGCGCACTGCGTATGCGTAGCCGACCTCGATTCATTTTTTATGGGGCCGGCGAATATAGCCGAGTGCTGGCTTGGCTATTTCCGTCCGTCCCATAGAAATTAATGGGAGCATGGGCCGCCCATGCACGGAGTGCTCCTATTCACTTCTATAGAGCAGCGCTTGGTGGTCGACGGACCCCGGGAAATCTGGTGTCCTCCAGCCACAGCTCTCCCCACTCTGTTCTCGACATAGGTGCGGGTCCCAGCAGTGGGACCCGCACCTTTTAGATAATGGGGGCATATCCTAGCGATATGCCCCCAATGTCCGAGATGGGAATACCCCTTTAACTTTACAGAAAATTGTAGCCTTTTACTTTAAAAGAAAAGCTGGAAATTAAAAATGCCTAAAAAGCTTCTAAATAGTAATATTTATGTAATATTATGCCTATGAAGAAAACTGTAGTACTATTTAATCGCTTTTTAGGCACAGAAAATCCTATCCTTATAACAGAGTAGGTCAATAGTGTAGTGGTGCCTGGTGCCTGCCGGCAGAAGGTCTAAGGTTCAGTTCTCAACAAAGACCTGTAAAATAATTTCTTTAGTAAATGTCTGGGTGTTAGGAGAGGGCCCTTCACCGAACCCATATTGAACTTAGGCAGATGATGTCACAGACTCTGGCCAATGCGTACAGTACTGCCCTGTTGGTGTCCCTACACCTGGATATGTTCATGGAACACTTAAAACCTCTTAACCATGAGGCCAAGTATGTACAAAACCCTTTCCTTCCAAACACATTAATAAAGTATAAAATATATAAACAGAAGTAAAAAACAAATGTAATTTCCAGTTATCAGTAAAATTCTTTAAAAAAACTAAAACCTTGACAATAGTAAGGACACTCCTAACAAAGAGGTTGCTTGATTTAGGATTACGAGATTTCGTGTTTTTAATAGTTTATAATTTGGAGTGTTCTTTTCACAGGCTGCAATACCACGCTGAAATTTGAAGGTTTTTGAGCCTGTTGGATAACACGATTTGAAATAAGAATGGACACTCTGTTATGTTGTACAAGTCATTTCCTGTTTGTTTAATCAGCTGATGATGTCATGACCAGGTGATCCTGCACCTATAAATGTGACTAGATTTAATTTGTCATCATGCAGTTGAGAAAGGCTGGACGGGCCGAAACACGTGTCTTGTTATTATCCTATAGTTACAAATAAAGAATATAACTGATTGGAAACAAGCACATCTGCTGGGATCTTCTTTGCCATATATAGCTATGTCCATATATGGAGTCAGTGCTTGGGGACACCCAGTGTATTTAAATCTAATTTAGCCTCTATTTCTGAAGAGTTTCTTCCGGGATTTGAACTCACAACCCTCTATATTAGAGGCAAGGACCTTAACCACTCAAGTATAAAGCTGAATGATAAACTGTGTCAGAAAAACCTCATATAGTTTGTCATGTAGTAACTATTCCTGCACAGCAGAAGTATCAGTTTATATTTCACTGCAGGTTAACATGTAGCTGTATAGCGTAGTGGTTAAGGTTCTTGTGGAAACTACTACTGATGTTTTTAGCCATAATATCTTTACATATATTATAATATATTATATATTCTAAATATATAATAATATATGTAAATATATTATGGCTAAACTCTGACACAGTTTATCATTCAGCTTTATAGATGAGTGGTTAAGGTCCTAGCCTCTAATGTAGAAGGTTGTGAGTTCAAATCCTGGCAGAAACGTTTCAGAAATAGAGGCTAAATTATATTTAAATACACTGACTCGAGCATCACCCTCGAGCACACTCGGTATTCGGCCCAACACCGCAATGTGCCGAGAATCTCAATGCTCGAGTCGAACACCAGTTTGGCCGAGCATGCTCGCTCAACACTAGTAATAACATCTTGCTGGGCAAATTGTTTGTAGAAATCCAGCAGCTCTACTTCTTTCCAAATGTCTTCCTGTATCCTGTTCAGTAGGGTCTTCTCTGGTAGGCAGACAGAATAAGGCATCTGCATTTCCATTTGACTTGCCTGTTCTGTACTTGACCACAAAGTTGTAGTTAGCAAGACGTGAGGCACATCTTTGTTCTAAGGCTCCTAACTTGGCTGTGTTGAAGTGCGCCAGTGGGTTGTTATCAGTATAGGCCATAAATGGTGTTGCTGCGAGGTAGTCTTAAATTTTTTCTGTGACAGCCCACATAAGTACAAGGAATTCCACCTTCAAGGAGCTGTAATTCTGGTCATTTCTCTCGGAACCTTTAAGAGATCTTCTGGCATAAGCAATTACTCTCTCCTTATCTTCTTGCAGTTGAGACAGGACAGCTCCCAGGCCTTTCTTACTGGCATCAGTGTAAAGATGGAATGGCTGTTGGTAATCTGGATAGCCTGAGACAGGTGGTTTGATCAATTTCTTCCTCGGGAATTGGAAAGCGATATCTATGTCTTTATTCCATTCGATTGGTATCTGGGCTTTCTGGTACTTCGTGGGATGTACTCTCAGGAGTTCTTTTATTAGTTCAGCAATCTGGGCGAAGTGAGGGATAAAATGTGTGTAGTATCTTGCAAAACTTAGAAAACTTCTCACTTATTTTAATGTGGTAGGAGTAGGCCAATTCTGGACTGCAGCTATCTACTCTGGATCTGGCTTGACACCTTCAGAACAAACAACATGTCCCAGGTACTTGACTTCTGGTTTTAGTAGGTAGCACTTAGAGGATTTGATCTTGAGTCAGTGCTTGATGAGGACTTGAAAAACTTTGTAAATATGCTTTAAGTGGTCTTCATAGGATTTAGAGTAGATGATGACATCATCTAGGTACAGTATAACAAGACAGTTTCAAAGTTATTGTGGCCTGAACAGCATTTCATTAGTCTTTGGAAAATTACAGGTGCATTGCAAAGTCCAAAGGGCAAGTAGTTACACTCAAATAGGCCCATAGGGGTAGTAAGTGCTGTTTTTCACAATCTTCAGGAGCTGCGGGTACCTGCCAGTACCCACTGGTTAAATCCAGAGTAGAAAAGTAAGCTGAGGATCTTAATGCTGTCAAAGACTCCTCGATTCTTGGTAAAGGATAGGCATCCTTGTGGATTATGCTGTTAATCTTCCTGTAGTCTACACAGAACCGAATGTTACCATCTTTCTTTCGGACAAGGACTAGAAGTGCAGCCAATGGACTATGGCTGTCTTTGATGATTTTTGAATCCTTCATCTCCTGGATCATCTTTTTCACAGATTGGTACATAGTTGGTGGTATAGGCCGGTACTTTTCTTTGATTGGAGGGTGTGAATCAATAGGGATGGTGTGCTTGATTACACTGACTTCTCCATAATCTAAAGTATGTTTACTAAAGGTTTGATGATGTAACTGTATGACTTTTAAGACTCCTTCAATTTGTTCCTCAGGTGTAGAAGTATCTCCCACATGGATTTCTTTCCACCATAATGTATTTGGAGTATTATCTTGAGTATTCAGCCTCTGACTGTTCAGTTAAAGCTGCTGGTACACTGATAACATCTTGAAAAGTGACTTAAATCAGTTGAGCAACAGGGTAGTGCTTGGTCAAGTTTATACTGCTACTACTTAAGTTCAGGAGACAAATTGGCACTTTACCTTGGGAAACAGTCACTAGGCTTCTTGCAGCACGGACTAGAGGATGGTCTTCCAGATTTATGGTTCTACCAGAGCTTGGTAGTCTACGCCTTGGATTCAGGGAGCGGCTCGGCACCATAGGAGTGTTTCAGTATTGGGCTTCAGGATCACTGGTTGGTTACCTTTGATGTGAGCATGGCAAATCTCTCCTTTCTAATTAGCAAATTTCTGTTGTGCACCTAATACACGGATGGTCTGTTGTATCACCTTTTTGGAGGCCGGTGAAGCGGCAAGCATGGACTTGCATAAAGCTTTAAACATTTCAGTATACCAGTTCCTAAGGACATTAATTCCTAGGACTACTGGAGGGTTGTCATCTTCCCTGACTTGCACAACAATAATACCTTGTTGGAGTAGTGTGGTTCCTCCCACTTGAACAGTTAGCTCCCAGCACCCATGCACTGGCACAGGTTTGCTGTTGCTGGCTATAATGCTCAGCCAGGATTCTGGTGGCTGTGTCAGCTGGTCATGGTCCCAGTATTCCTCAAATGCAGTCTGTCGGATAGTTGTGACTTGAGACCTGGTGTCCAATAAAGCAACAAAGCAACAAATCCCATTGATTCGGAGGACCACTTCCGGACAGGGTCCTACATAACTGGGTATCCAGCTGGGATCTTCTGGACCTACTGCTGTACCTCCGTACGGGAGGTCACTTTTGCTCGTTAAAGAGGTCAGTGGGGCGTCTCCAATGGTTTCTGGGATAAGTCTCTATCATCAGGAGGGAAATGTTTCCTTGGTAACAGTGTCTCATGCACCAGCAATAAGGGTTTCTCCCACTGTTCCAGTTTTTGGCATACTTTCTCAAGACTTTTGGTTAGGAAGTTGACTTGATCTGTCAGGGCAGCAACTGCATCAGGAACTGGAGCTTGGGCTTCCTGACTAACTATAGGGTGATGTTTTGGAGATGTAGATGACTTATTCAAAGACATTTCAGCAGGCCTAGTAGGCTCTGGTTGTTAGGTCTTTCCCCAGAATACTGATAGCTAGCTCTTTGAAGTCTAGGAAGGTAGAACTTGGGTGATGTGCAGCCAACATCCTTAACTGGCTATTTAAGGTTTCTGTATTAACATCTTCAATTAATTGTTCTCTCAGTGTTTTATCTTGATCCTCTGCTTTGCGGGGGTCTACCTGTATAACATCTCAAAGGGCTTCCTGTAAGGATAATGAAAAGTCTCTGAGTGACTCACCAGGCTGCTGTCTCTTGCTGAAGAATCTCCTCTTGACCTCTGACACAGGTGCTGCAGCGGCTGGTAATGCGCTAGCTGCGGCAGGGGACCTGTTAAGGTCAGGATGCTCACTATCTCCTTGTTCAGAAATGGCAATGACAGTCTTTCAATATAATGCAAGTTAAATAAAGTTTTAGCCACTTTTTGTGTTGTGTTGCTATGGGCAACAGCAGCAGAATTGGTGCATGGCTCCTTTAAGAGTCACTGCAACTGCTCAATTTTGGACAGTATGATGCTCTGGCAGGCAGATTATAGCCCCTAACAAGGTTATTTTCCCCAGCAGTACTCACTCAGACCTCTGGACATTGCTTCTCAGGATCCAGGGAAGGAACTGAATTTTCCCTTTTCCAAAATGGCTGCCGCTTTACTTCCTGTCAGGGTACAGTAGATTTCTTTGTCCTCCTGGGAACTTATACTGAGCACTTTAGTTCCTTCTGCTGTAAGAATGGTTCCTCTGTGGAGGCGGGCTGGTTCCTACCCCTCTACTGGATGTATGTTTTCCTCTCAACACAGGATGCCCAAATCCAAGGTGGCTGATTAACCTCCATTTTGCCACAGTGCTGCAGCTAATGCAGATTTACCCTTTCCGGCAGCAAATAAATGCAATAAAGTCACTTGTATGGGGTTTTACAAATGCTGTGGACTTGAGCAATGGTCTGAGAGCACATATATATTGTCTATAATAAGGCACAGAGGATATTGATATCCTGTTTGTATGATGCCAAAATAATGCCGCGACCTGGCCGCAGGGGTGATGTGTCAGTTATGGTGGGCCGATGGGGGTAGTAGTTGATTTACTCACGGTTAGCCTCCCTGGGCCAGGCGTGCAGTGATGGGAAGGACAAATCCAGTTCCTTTAGGGCACACTCTGTTGTTCAGGGACTCTCGCCAAATGGTGGTTGAGGTGCCCTTGGTGGAATGGGTTTTTAGGTGCCTTGGAGGCAGGGTTCCTGGTGTTCGTGACACCAGTAGTGATGTCGCGAACATAAAATTTTCAGTTCACGAACAGCGAACGCGAACTTCCGCAAATGTTCGCGAACGGGCGAACCGGGCGAACCGCCATAGACTTCAATTGGCAGGCGAATTTTAAAACCCACAGGGACTCTTTCTGGCCACAATAGTGATGGGAAAGTTGTTTCAAGGGGTCTAACACCTGGACTGTGGCATGCTGGAGGGGGATCTATGGCAAAACTCCCATGGAAAATTACGTAGTGGACGCAGAGTCGGGTTTTAATCCATAAAGGGCATAAATCAACTAACATTCCTAAATTGTTTGGAATAACGTGCTTTAAAACATCCAGTGTGTGTATACGATCAGGTATGATGTTGTATCGATCAGGTAGTGTAAGGGTTACGCCCGCTTCACTGACATTGACAGACCAAACTCCCTTTTAATGCACCGCAAACAGTTCATTTGCACAACCGCAAACTCCCCATTTGCACAAGGTTGGATACCAAGCTAGCCACGTCCCGGTGATGTCATTGAAGGTTTCTTCCTCCACCCAGCCACGTACAACACCAAGGGTCCCCAAAAGGTGATTTGAATAGATTTTTCGAACGGGGAGATGGTTAAAAAAAAACGCTGGCTCCCTCCCCTTTGTTTTTATCCACGGTGACTGCGTCTGCGCCGTGCAATTTACTGTCACACCCGATATGAGTATAATTTTCTGTAGTACTATTCTCATCAGTTTAATCCCTCTAACGTCCCCAATCTGGGGGCCATTTATTGAATAGATTTTTCGAACGGGGAGATGGTTAAAAAAACGCTGGCTCCCTCCACTCTGTTTGAATCCACGGTCACTGCGTCTGCGCCGTGCAATTTACTGTCACACCCGATATGAGTGGTATTTTCTGTAGTACTATTCTCATCAGTTTAATCCCTGTTACGTCCCATATCAGGGATTGCCTTTTGTGAAAAAAAATTTAGGCCGGGTACCTTCGACTGCCTTCACAGTGACAGACCAAACTCTCATACACTAAACTGAATTGATTTCAGGAACCGGGAGATGGAAAAAGCAGCTTGGTCGGTCCTCTTACTCCCAAATTGGGGCACTGCGCGTGCACAGAGCAATGTGCTGTGACACCCTATATGAGTGGTGTCTTAACTAGTACTATTCCTATCAGTTTAATCCCTGTTACGGACCCTATCCGGTCGAATTGATTAACCATTGTCGAATTAGCGAACCATTACGACATCATGAAATAATTTAGTTCTGAGCTCTGTACTTGCTTTGTATTGGAATTGATGGGGATTTTTTTAATTGCCTGCATCATTTCTAATAAACTATTAAGAGACTTTATTATGATTTTTTATTTTATGTATTAAAAACCCATACAACATATAAAAAAAAGGTAAATTAATGTTTTTTCTATTAAATATTATCCAGCCGTCCGATCGCTTTTGGTCTGACCATAAGGAAGCAACGGCCTTATCATCTGGGGTGTGGCAACATTGCCAACACACTTATAGAGGTGATGATGATTGCTTCATTGTGATACGCAAGCCCCTTCACCACAACAAGGTAACGATCACGAAGGGGAATTGACACTTGTATGTGCCTTTTTTTTTTGGTTTGTTTTTGCAGCCACAGTGCTGCACCATAGGACAGAAAAATTAGACATGTACACATGCCTGAAAAATTATGGCACTGTTGCAGCCGCTATTGTAGCAGCGGCCGGAAAAATTGATGTTTTCGAGGCAGAAAAGTGACTAAAACATTGCGGCTTGAACCCTAGTTGGTGGTGGAGAATTCACGAAAGTCATCCAGTATGCAGACATTAAATACAGCAGCGTGGGGACCATTTTGAGGCCAAGGCATGTAATCAGGCCTTTTGTTAGTCAAACGTATCCCCCACTGTCAGTCCCTTCGGGATCCATGCCTCATTCATCTTTATGAAGGTGAGGTAATCAACACTTTTTTGACCGAGACGACTTCTCTTGTCAGTGACAATGCCTCCTGCTGCACTGAAGGTCCTTTCTGACAGGACACTTGAAGCAGGGCAGGCCAGAAGTTCTATCGCGAACTGGGATAGCTCAGGCCACAGGTCAAGCCTGCACACCCAGTAGTGAAGGGGTTCATTGCTCCTCAGAGTATCGATATCTGCTGTTAAGGCAAGGTAGTCTGCTACCTGTCGGTCGAGTCGTTCTCTAAGGCTGGATCCCGAAGGGCTGTGGCGATGAGTAGGACTGAAAAAGCTCCGCATGTCCTCCATCAACAACACATCTGTAAATCGTCCAGTACTTGCCGCCGTGGTAGGAGGAGGATTACACTCACCTCTTCCCCTGTTAGATTCCCGCTGTGCTGTGACATCCCCCTTATAAGCTGTGTAAAGCATATTTTTTAGTTTGGTTTTGAACTGCTGCATCCTTTCCGACTTTCGGTAATTTGGTAACATTTCTGCCACTTTCTGCTTATACCGGGGGTCTAGTAGCGTGGCCACCCAGTACAGATCGTTCTCCTTTATCCTTTTTATACGTGGGTCCCTCAACAGACATGAAAGCATGAAAGACCCCATTTGAACAAGGTTGGATGCAGAGCTACTCATTTCCCGTTCCTCGTCCTCACTGATGTCATTGACGGTCTGTTCTTCCCCCCAGCCACGCACAACACCATGGGTCCCAGATAGGTGACAACAACGAGCACCCTGGGATGCCTGCTGTGGTTGGTCTTCCTCCTCCTCAAAGCCGCCACATTCCTCCTCTGACTCCTCTTCCTCATACTCCTCTTCCAGCGTTGCTGCAGGTCCGGCAAGCGATGATGACAAGGCTGTTTCTGGTGGTGATGGTGACCACAACTCTTCCTCTTCCTCTTCACGCTCATCTACAGCCTGATCCAGAACTCTTCGCAGGGCACGCTCCAGGAAGAAAACAAATGGGATGAGGTCGCTGATGGTGCCTTCGGTGCGACTGACTAGGTTTGTCACCTCCTCAAAAGGACGCATGAGCCTACAGGCATTGCGCATGAGTGTCCAGTAACGTGGCAAAAAGATTCCCAGCTCCGCAGAGGCTGTCCTAGCACCACAGTCATACAAATACTCGTTGATGGCTTTTTCTTGTTGGAGCAGGCGGTCGAACATTAGGAGTGTTGAATTCCAACGTGTCGGGCTGTCGCATATCAAGCGCCTCACTGGCATGTTGTTTCGCCGCTGAATATCGGAAAAGTGCGCCATGGCCGTGTAGGAACGCCTGAAATGGCCACACACCTTCCTGGCCTGCTTGAGGACGTCCTGTAAGCCTGGGTACTTAGACACAAAATGTTGTACGATGAGATTCAACACATGTGCCATGCACGGCACATGTGACAACTTGCCCAAATTTAATGCCGCCAACAGATTGCTTCCATTGTCACACACCACTTTGCCGATCTCCAGTTGGTGCGGGGTCAGCCACTGATCCACCTGTGCGTTCAGGGCGGACAGGAGTGCTGGTCCTGTGTGGCTCTCTGCTTTCAGGCAAGTCAACCCCAAGATAGCGTGACACTGTCGTATCCGGGATGTGGAATAGCCCCTGGGGAGCTGGGGGAATCAGTTGATGTGCAGCCAGACGCCGCAGCAGAAGAGGACTCAGCCGAGGAGGATATCGAAGAGGATGGAGTAGGAGTAGAGGAGGTGGCAGTAGGTCTGCCTGCAAGTCGTGGTGGTGTCACCAACTCCGCTGCGGAGCCACGCATTCCATGCTTGTCAGCCGTCAGCAGGTTGACCCAATGCGCAGTATACGTGATATACCTGCCCTGACCGTGCTTTGCAGACCAGGTATCAGTGGTCAGATGGACCCTTGCCCGAACACTGTATGCCAGAGATGCCATGACTTCCTTTTCAATGACATGGTAGAGGTTTGGGATTGCCTTTTTGAAAAAAATTTTGTCCGGGTACCTTCCACTGTGGTGTCCCAATAGCGACAAATTTTTGAAGGCCTCAGACTCTACCAGCTGGTATGGTAAAAGCTGGCGGGCTAAGAGTTCCGTCAAGCCAGCTGTCAGTCGCCGGGCAAGGGGTGACTTTGTGACATTGGCTTCTTATGCTCAAACATGTCCTTGACAGACACCTGACTGTGGGCAGATGAGCAGGAACTGCTGAAGGTGAGAGATGGAGTGGCGGGTGGTTGAGAGGGGGCAGGGAGGACAGCAGTGGTTGACGTGGCTGAAGATGCTGGACCAGGAGGAGCATGGTGGCTTTGAGTTTGTGTGCTGCTTGTACTCATGTGTTGATCCCATAGGCGTTTGTGATGTGAGATCATGTGCCTTCGCAAAGCAGTTGTACCAAGGTGGGTGTTGGACTTCCCACGACTCAGTTTCTTTTGGCACAGGTTGCAAATGGCATTGCTTTTATCTGAGGCAGACACACAAAAAAAATGCCACACTGCTGAGCTTTGCAATGACGGCATTCTGGTGGTGGCAACAGCATGCGTTGGCTGGCGTGCTGTCTGGCTGACCCCAGGTGCCGATACATGCTGTCTGACTGTGCCATTAACTCCTTGCGACGACCTCCCCCTGCTTCCAACTCGTCTCCTCATTCTCTCTGTCTCCCCTTCAGAACTTTCCCCCTCTTCTTCTCTTCGAGCAGGCACCCACGTGGCATCCGTGGACACATCGTCATCATCAACCGCTTCACTTGTATCTGACACCTCAGCAAAGGAAGCAGCAGCGGGTACAACATCATCATCATCATCATCACACTGTACGTCCATGTGTGTAATCCTGCCTGACTGAGACATATCCCCGTAATCTACATCATCTGGCAATAATGGTTGCGCATCACTAATTGCATCCAACTGATGTGTAAATAACTCCTCTGATGGATCAAGTGAAGCGGCTGTGGTGGTAGTGGTGGTGGTGGCGACGGGCGGGTGCGTGGTAACTTGAGAGCAGGTGACCGAAGCTGAGCTGGAGGAGGATGGTGCGTCAAGGTTCTTAGCGGAAGCTGTTGAAGATTGGGTGTCCTGTCTAAGCCAGTCAACTACGTCCTCAGAATTTTTCGGGTTCAGGGTACGTGGCCTCTGAAAACTGGGCATTATTCCAGGGACAGTGAAAATCACAGTACCACGGCCACGACGGCTCCTGCGGGGTGGTCTGCCTCTGCCTGTCATTTTTTTTTTAGATAAGTGGTAGTACGCGTGCTAGGTACTGTGCCACCCGGTATGAGTGGTTGGCACTGGCAGTGGGCACACTACAGTCTGTGGAAGTGGACCTGACACACACTGGCAGCAGGCAAGCAACTGAATTTAGACTAGTGTCTAAAAATTAAATGCCTTATTTATCGGCAAGCTACTGTGCCACCCGGTATCAGTGGTTGGCACTGGCAGTGGGCACACTACAGTCAGTGGAAGAGGGCCTGACACACACTGGCAGCAGGCAAGCAACTGAATTTAGACTACTGTCTAAAAATTAAATGCCTTATTTATCGGCAAGCTACTGTGCCACCCGGTATCAGTGGTTGGCACTGGCAGTGGGCACACTACAGTCAGTGGAAGAGGGCCTGACACACACTGGCAACAGGCAAGCAACTGAATTTAGACTACTATCTAAAAATGAAATGCCTTATTTATCGGCAAGCTACTGTGCCACCCGGTATCAGTGGTTGGCACTGGCAGTGGGCACACTACAGTCAGTGGAAGAGGGCCTGACACACACTGGCAGCAGGCAAGCAACTGAATTTAGACTACTGTCTAAAAATTAAATGCCTTATTTATCGGCAAGCTACTGTGCCACCCGGTATCAGTGGTTGGCACTGGCAGTGGGCACACTACAGTCAGTGGAAGAGGGCCTGACACACACTGGCAGCAGGCAAGCAACTGAATTTAGACTACTGTCTAAAAATTAAATGCCTTATTTATCGGCAAGCTACTGTGCCACCCGGTATCAGTGGTTGGCACTGGCAGTGGGCACACTACAGTCAGTGGAAGTGGGCCTGACACACACTGGCAGCAGGCAAGCAACTGAATTTAGACTACTGTCTAAAAATTAAATGCCTTATTTATCGGCAAGCTACTGTGCCACCCGGTATCAGTGGTTGGCACTGGCAGTGGGCACACTACAGTCGGTGGAAGAGGGCCTGACACACACTGGCAGCAGGCAAGCAACTGAATTTAGACTACTGTCTAAAAATTAAATGCCTTATTTATCGGCAAGCTACTGTGCCACCCGGTATCAGTGGTTGGCACTGGCAGTGGGCACACTACATTCAGTGGAAGAGGGCCTGACACACACTGGCAGCAGGCAAGCAACTGAATTTAGACTACTGTCTAAAAATTAAATGCCTTATTTATCGGCAAGCTACTGTGCCACCCGGTATGAGTGGTTGGCACTGGCAGTGGGCACACTACAGTCAGTGGAAGTGGGCCTGACACACACTGGCAGCAGGCAAGCAACTGAATTTAGACTAGTGTCTAAAAATTAAATGCCTTATTTATCGGCAAGCTACTGTGCCACCCGGTATGAGTGGTTGGCACTGGCAGTGGGCACACTACAGTCAGTGGAAGTGGGCCTGACACACACTGGCAGCAGGCAAGCAACTGAATTTAGACTACTGTCTAAAAATTAAATGCCTTATTTATCGGCAAGCTACTGTGCCACCCGGTATCAGTGGTTGGCACTGGCAGTGGGCACACTACAGTCAGTGGAAGTGGGCCTGACACACACTGGCAGCAGGCAAGCAACTGAATTTAGACTACTGTCTAAAAATTAAATGCCTTATTTATCGGCAAGCTACTGTGCCACCCGGTATGAGTGGTTGGCACTGGCAGTGGGCACACTACAGTCAGTGGAAGTGGGCCTGACACACACTGGCAGCAGGCAAGCAACTGAATTTAGACTAGTGTCTAAAAATTAAATGCCTTATTTATCGGCAAGCTACTGTGCCACCCGGTATGAGTGGTTGGCACTGGCAGTGGGCACACTACAGTCAGTGGAAGAGGGCCTGACACACACTGGCAGCAGGCAAGCAACTGAATTTAGACTACTGTCTAAAAATTAAATGCCTTATTTATCGGCAAGCTACTGTGCCACCCGGTATCAGTGGTTGGCACTGGCAGTGGGCACACTACAGTCAGTGGAAGTGGGCCTGACACACACTGGCAGCAGGCAAGCAACTGAATTTAGACTACTGTCTAAAAATTAAATGCCTTATTTATCGGCAAGCTACTGTGCCACCCGGTATGAGTGGTTGGCACTGGCAGTGGGCACACTACATTCAGTGGAAGAGGGCCTGACACACACTGGCAGCAGGCAAGCAACTGAATTTAGACTACTGTCTAAAAATTAAATGCCTTATTTATCGGCAAGCTACTGTGCCACCCGGTATCAGTGGTTGGCACTGGCAGTGGGCACACTACAGTCAGTGGAAGAGGGCCTGACACACACTGGCAGCAGGCAAGCAACTGAATTTAGACTACTGTCTAAAAATTAAATGCCTTATTTATCGGCAAGCTACTGTGCCACCCGGTATCAGTGGTTGGCACTGGCAGTGGGCACACTACAGTCAGTGGAAGAGGGCCTGACACACACTGGCAGCAGGCAAGCAACTGAATTTAGACTACTGTCTAAAAATTAAATGCCTTATTTATCGGCAAGCTACTGTGCCACCCGGTATCAGTGGTTGGCACTGGCAGTGGGCACACTACAGTCAGTGGAAGTGGGCCTGACACACACTGGCAGCAGGCAAGCAACTGAATTTAGACTAGTGTCTAAAAATTAAATGCCTTATTTATCGGCAAGCTACTGTGCCACCCGGTATCAGTGGTTGGCACTGGCAGTGGGCACACTACAGTCAGTGGAAGAGGGCCTGACACACACTGGCAGCAGGCAAGCAACTGAATTTAGACTACTGTCTAAAAATTAAATGCCTTATTTATCGGCAAGCTACTGTGCCACCCGGTATCAGTGGTTGGCACTGGCAGTGGGCACACTACATTCAGTGGAAGAGGGCCTGACACACACTGGCAGCAGGCAAGCAACTGAATTTAGACTACTGTCTAAAAATTAAATGCCTTATTTATCGGCAAGCTACTGTGCCACCCGGTATGAGTGGTTGGCACTGGCAGTGGGCACACTACAGTCAGTGGAAGTGGGCCTGACACACACTGGCAGCAGGCAAGCAACTGAATTTAGACTAGTGTCTAAAAATTAAATGCCTTATTTATCGGCAAGCTACTGTGCCACCCGGTATGAGTGGTTGGCACTGGCAGTGGGCACACTACAGTCAGTGGAAGAGGGCCTGACACACACTGGCAGCAGGCAAGCAACTGAATTTAGACTACTGTCTAAAAATTAAATGCCTTATTTATCGGCAAGCTACTGTGCCACCCGGTATCAGTGGTTGGCACTGGCAGTGGGCACACTACAGTCAGTGGAAGTGGGCCTGACACACACTGGCAGCAGGCAAGCAACTGAATTTAGACTACTGTCTAAAAATTAAATGCCTTATTTATCGGCAAGCTACTGTGCCACCCGGTATGAGTGGTTGGCACTGGCAGTGGGCACACTACAGTCAGTGGAAGAGGGCCTGACACACACTGGCAGCAGGCAAGCAACTGAATTTAGACTACTGTCTAAAAATTAAATGCCTTATTTATCGGCAAGCTACTGTGCCACCCGGTATCAGTGGTTGGCACTGGCAGTGGGCACACTACAGTCAGTGGAAGAGGGCCTGACACACACTGGCAGCAGGCAAGCAACTGAAATTACACTAAAGTGTAAAAATTAAATGCCTGTTTTTGATGCAAAGTCCTGTGCCACATGGGATGACAGGGGTGGGCACTGGCAGTGGGCACACTACAGTCAGTTGAAGTCGGCCTGACATACACTAGCAGCAGGCAAGCAGCTGAAATTACACTAAAGTGTAAAAATGAAATGCCTTTTTTATGCAAAGTCCTGTGCCAGCCGGTATGAGTGGTGGGCACTGGCAGTGGGCACACTACAGTCATTGGAAGTCAGCCTGACACACACTGGCAGGCAACTAACCTTAGATTAAAGTGTAAAAATTAAGTGCCTTTTTTTTATGCAAAGTCCTGTGCCACACGGGATGACAGGGGTGGGCAATGGCAGTGGGCACACTACAGTCAGTTGAAGTCGGCCAGACACACACTAGCAGCAGGCAAGCAGCTGAAATTACACTAAAGTGTAAAAATGAAATGCCTTTTTTATGCAAAGTCCTGTGCCAGCCGGTATGAGTGGTGGGCACTTGCAGTGGGCACACTACAGTCAGTGGAAGTCAGCCTGACACACACTGGCAGGCAACTAACCTTAGATTAAAGTGTAAAAATTAAGTGCCTTTTTTTTATGCAAAGTCCTGTGCCACACGGGATGACAAGAGTGGGCACTGGCAGTGGGCACACTACAGTCAGTTGAAGTCGGCCTGACACACACTAGCAGCAGGCAAGCAGCTGAAATTACACTAAAGTGTAAAAATTAAATGCCTTTTTTATGCAAAGTCCTGTGCCAGCCGGTATGAGTGGTGGGCACTGGCAGTGGGCACACTACAGTCAGTGGAAGTCAGCCTAACACACACTGGCAGGCAACTAACCTTAGATTAAAGTGTAAAAATTAAGTGCCTTTTTTTTATGCAAAGTCCTGTGCCACACGGGATGACAGGGGTGGGCACTGGCAGTGGGCACACTACAGTCAGTTGAAGTCGGCCTGACACACACTCGCAGCAGGCAAGCAGCTGAAATTACACTAAAGTGTAAAAATTAAATGCCTTTTTTATGCAAAGTCCTGTGCCAGCCGGTATGAGTGGTGGGCACTGGCAGTGGGCACACTACAGTCAGTGGAAGTCAGGGGTGGGCACTGGCAGTGGGCACACTACAGTCTGTGGGCCTGCAGCTCCTCACACACAGGCAGGCCAGGCAACTGCAATATGTATATAAAGGGGAAAAAAGCAGATAAAAAGGGCTTTTTGGGGTGCTGTCAGGACGCTGTCCTTACAGCAGAGATCAGATGAGTCTTTCAGGACTGGAGTGGACACTGAATTCACTAGCCTAGCTATCGATTTCCCAATTAAATCAGCAGCAACTACACTCTCCCTCCTCTCACTAAGACTGCAGCTTCAGAATGAATCTAAAATGGATGCTGTGCAGGAGGTGGGAGGGTCTGGGAGGGAGGGTATGCTGCTGATTGGCTGGAATGTGTCTGCTGACTGTGAGGTACAGGGTCAAAGTTTGCTCAATGATGATGTATAGGGGGCGGACCGAACATCGCATGTGTTCGCACGTTGAGGCGAACAAGCTATGTTCGCCGGGAACTGTTCGCCGGCGGATAGTTCGGGCCATCTCTAGTTTCCATTATGATGTCACAATGTATGGTCAGCAGATAATAGTATCCAGGATTCCATTATGATGTCACAATGTATGGTCAGCAGATAGTAGTATCCAGGATTCCATTATGATGTCACAATGTATGGTCAGCAGATGATAATATCCAGGATTCCATTATGATGTCACAATATATGGTCAGCAGATAATAGTATCCAGGTTTCCATTATGATGTCACAATGTAAGGTCAGTAGATGATGGTATCCAGGATTCCATTATGATGTCACAATGTATGGTCAGTATGATAATAGTATCCAGGATTCCATTATGATGTCACAATGTATGGTCAGCAGATAATAGTATCCAGGTTTCCATTATGATGTCACAATGTATGGTCAGCAGATAATAGTATCCAGGATTCCATTATGATGTCAAAATGTATGGTCAGCAGATAATAGTATCCAGGATTCCATTATGATGTCACAATGTATGGTCAGAAGATAATAGTATCCAGGTTTCCATTATGATGTCACAATGTATGGTCAGTAGATGATGGTATCCAGGATTCCATTATGATGTCACAATGTATGGTCAGTTGATAATAGTAACCAGGATTCCATTATGATGTCACAATGTATGGCCAGCAGATAATTGCATCCATGTTTCCATTATGATGTCACAATGTATGGTCAGCAGATAATAGTATCCAGGATTCCATTATGATGTCACAATGTATGGTCAGCAGATTATAGTATCCAGGTTTCCATTATGATGTCACAATGTATGTTCAGCAGATAATAGTATACAGGATTCCATTATGATGTCACAATGTATGGTCAGCAGATAATAGTATCCAGGTTTCCATTATGATGTCACAATGTATGGTCAGCAGATAATAGTATCCAGGATTCCATTATGATGTCACAATGTATGGTCAGCAGATAATAGTATCCAGGTTTCCATTATGATGTCACAATGTATGGTCAGCAGATAATAGTATCCAGGATTTCATTATGATGTCACAATGTATGGTCAGTAGATGATGGTATCCAGGTTTCCATTATGATGTCACAATGTATGGTCAGTAGATGATGGTATCCAGGATTCCATTATGATGTCACAATGTATGGTCAGAAGATAATAGTATCCAGGAAACCTTTATGATGTCACAATGTATGGTCAGCAGATAATAGTATCAAGGTTTCCATTATGATGTCACAATGTATGGTCAGTAGATGATGGTATCCAGGTTTCCATTATGATGTCACAATGTATGTTCAGCAGATAATAGTATCCAGGATTCATTTATGATGTCACAATGTATGGTCAGCAGATAATAGTATCCAGGTTTCCATTATGATGTCACAATGTATGGTCAGCAGATAATAGTATCCAGGATTTCATTATGATGTCACAATGTATGGTCAGCAGATAATAGTATCCAGGATTCCATTATGATGTCACAATGTATGGTCAGAAGATAATAGTATCCAGGTTTCCATTATGATGTCACAATGTATGGTCAGTAGATGATGGTATCCAGGATTCCATTATGATGTCACAATGTATGGTCAGATGATAATAGTATCCAGGATTCCATTATGATGTCACAATGTATGGCCAGCAGATAATTGTATCCAGGTTTCCATTATGATGTCACAATGTATGGTCAGCAGATAATAGTATCCAGGATTCCATTATGATGTCACAATGTATGGTCAGAAAATAAAAGTATCCAGGATTCCATTATGATGTCACAATGTATGGTCAGCAGATAATAGAATCCAGGATTCCATTATGATGTCACAATGTATGGTCAGCAGATAATAGTATTCAGGATTCCATTATGATGTCACAATGTATGGTCAGCAGATAATAATATACAGGATTCCATTATGATGTCACAATGTATGGTCAGCAGATAATAGTATCCAGGTTTCCATTATGACGTCACAATGTGAGGTCAGTAGATGATGGTATCCAGGATTCCATTATGATGTCACAATGTATGGTCAGAAGATAATAGTATCCAGGATTCCATTATGATGTCTCAATGTATGGTCAGAAGATAATAGTATTCAGGATTCCATTATGATGTCACAATGTATGTTCAGCAGATAATAGTATCCAGGTTTCCATTATGACGTCACAAAGTGAGGTCAGTACATGATGGTATCCAGGATTCCATTATGATGTCACAATGTATGGTCAGAAGATAATAGTATCCAGGATTCCATTATGATGTCTCAATGTATCTTCAGAAGATAATAGTATCCAGGTTTCCATTATGATGTCACAATGTATGTTCAGCAGATAATAGTATCCAGGATTCCATTATGATGTCACAATGTATGGTCAGCAGATAATAGTATCCAGGTTTCCATAATGATGTCACAATGTATGGTCAGCAGATAATTGTATCCAGGATTCCATTATGATGTCACAATGTATGGTCAGCAGATAATAGTATCCAGGATTCCATTATGATGTCACAATGTATGGTCAGTAGATAAAAGTATCCCGGATTCCATTATGATGTCACAATGTATGATCAGCAGATAATAGTATCCAGGTTTCCATTATGATGTCACAATGTATGGTCAGCAGATAATAGTATCCAGGATTCCATTATGATGTCACAATGTATGGTCAGCAGATAATAGTATCCAAGGTTTCCATTATGATGTCACAATGTATGGTCAGCAGATAATGGTATCCAGGATTCCATTATGATGTCACAATGTATGGTCAGCAGATAATAGTATCCAGGATTCCATTATGATGTCACAATGTATGGTCAGAAGATAATAGTATCCAGGTTTCCATTATGATGTCACAATGTATGGTCAGTAGATGATGGTATCCAGGATTCCATGATGATGTCACAATGTATGGTCAGCATGATAATAGTATCCAGGATTCCATTATGATGTCACAATGTATGGCCAGCAGATAATAGTATCCAGGTTTCCATTATGATGTCACAATGTATGGTCAGCAGATGATGGTATCCAGGATTCCATTATGATGTCACAATGTATGGTCAGCACGATAATAGTATCCAGGATTCCATTATGATGTCACAATGTATGGTCAGCAGATAATAGTATCCAGGATTCCATTATGATGTCACAATGTATGGTCAGCAGATAATAGTATCCAGGATTCCATTATGATGTCACAATGTATGGTCAGCAGATAATAGTATCCAGGATTCCATTATGATGTCACAATGTATGGTCAGCAGATGATAATATCCAGGATTCCATTATGATGTCACAATGTATGGTCAGAAGATAATAGTATTCAGGTTTCCATTATGATGTCACAATGTATGGTCAGTAGATGATAGTATCCAGGATTCCATTATGATGTCACAATGTATGGTCAGCAGATGATAATATCAGGATTCCATTATGATGTCACAATGTATGGTCAGAAGATAATAGTATCCAGGTTTCCATTATGATGTCACAATGTATGTTCAGCAGATAATAGTATCCAGGTTTCCATTATGACGTCACAATGTGAGGTCAGTACATGATGGTATCCAGGATTCCATTATGATGTCACAATGTATGGTCAGAAGATAATAGTATCCAGGATTCCATTATGATGTCTCAATGTATGGTCAGAAGATAATAGTATCCAGGTTTCCATTATGATGTCACAATGTATGTTCAGCAGATAATAGTATCCAGGATTCCATTATGATGTCACAATGTATGGTCAGCAGATAATAGTATCCAGGTTTCCATAATGATGTCACAATGTATGGTCAGCAGATAATTGTATCCAGGATTCCATTATGATGTCACAATGTATGGTCAGCAGATAATAGTATCCAGGAGTCCATTATGATGTCACAATGTATGGTCAGTAGATAATAGTATCCCGGATTCCATTATGATGTCACAATGTATGATCAGCAGATAATAGTATCCAGGTTTCCATTATGATGTCACAATGTATGGTCAGCAGATAATAGTATCCAGGATTCCATTATGATGTCACAATGTATGGTCAGCAGATAATAGTATCCAGGATTCCATTATGATGTCACAATGTATGGTCAGTAGATGATGGTATCCAGGTTTCCATTATGATGTCACAATGTATGGTCAGCAGATAATAGTATCCAGGATTCCATTATGATGTCACAATGTATGGTCAGCAGATAATAGTACCAAGGTTTCCATTATGATGTCACAATGTATGGTCAGCAGATAATAGTATCCAGGATTCCATGATGATGTCACAATGTATGGTCAGCAGATAATAGTATCCAGGATTCCATTATGATGTCACAATGTATGGTCAGAAGATAATAGTATCCAGGTTTCCATTATGATGTCACAATGTATGGTCAGTAGATGATGGTATCCAGGATTCCATTATGATGTCACAATGTATGGTCAGATGATGATAGTATCCAGGATTACATTATGATGTCACAATGTATGGCCAGCAGATAATTGTATCCAGGTTTCCATTATGATGTCACAATGTATGGTCAGCAGATAATAGTATCCAGGATTCAATTATGATGTCACAATGTATGGTCAGCACATAATAGTATCCCGAATTCCATTATGATGTCACAATGTATGGTCAGCAGATGATAATATCCA
This sequence comes from Bufotes viridis, assembly GCA_033119425.1. Lineage (NCBI taxonomy): Eukaryota > Metazoa > Chordata > Amphibia > Anura > Bufonidae > Bufotes > Bufotes viridis. The sequence goes on along the minus strand of CM065592.1, from coordinate 99,429,384 downwards.
GGATTCCATTATGATGTCACAATGTATGGTCAGAAGATAATAGTATCCAGGTTTCCATTATGATGTCACAATTTATGGTCAGTAGATGATGGTATCCAGGATTCCATTATGATGTCACAATGTATGGTCAGCAGATGATAATATCCAGGATTCCATTATGATGTCACAATGTATGGTCAGAAGATAATAGTATTCAGGATTCCATTATGATGTCACAATGTATGGTAGGCAGAAGATAATATCCAGGATTCCATTATGATGTCACAATGTATCCAGGTTTCCATTATGATGTCACAATGTAAGGTCAGTAGATGATGGTATCCAGGTTTCCATTATGATGTCACAATGTATGGTCAGTAGATGATGGTGTCCTGGATTCCATTATGATGTCACAATGTATGGTCAGAAGATAATAGTATCCAGGATTCCTTTATGATGTCACAATGTATGGTCAGCAGATAATAGTATCCAGGTTTCCATTATGATGTCACAATGTATGGTCAGTAGATGATGGTATCCAGGTTTCCATTATGATGTCACAATGTATGTTCAGCAGATAATAGTATCCAGGACTCCATTATGATGTCACAATGTATGGTCAGCAGATAATAGTATCCAGGTTTCCATTATGATGTCACAATGTATGGTCAGTAGATGATGGTATCCAGGATTCCATTATGATGTCACAATGTATGGTCAGCAAATAATAGTATCCAGGTTTCCATTATAATGTCACAATGTATGGTCAGCAGATAATAGTATCCAGGATTCCATTATGATGTCACAATGTATGGTCAGAAGATAATAGTATCCAGGTTTCCATTATGATGTCACAATGTATGGTCAGCAGATAATAGTATCCAGGATTCCATTATGATGTCACAATGTATGGTCAGCAGATAATAGTACCAAGGTTTCCATTATGATGTCACAATGTATGGTCAGCAGATAATAGTATCCAGGATTCCATGATGATGTCACAATGTATGGTCAGCAGATAATAGTATCCAGGATTCCATTATGATGTCTCAATGTATGGTCAGAAGATAATAGTATCCAGGTTTCCATTATGATGTCACAATGTATGGTCAGTAGATGATGGTATCCAGGATTCCATTATGATGTCACAATGTATGGTCAGATGATGATAGTATCCAGGATTCCATTATGATGTCACAATGTATGGCCAGCAGATAATTGTATCCAGGTTTCCATTATGATGTCACAATGTATTGTCAGCAGATAATAGCATCCCGAATTCCATTATGATGTCACAATGTATGGTCAGCAGATAATAGTATCCCGAATTCCATTATGATGTCACAATGTATGGTCAGCAGATGATAATATCCAGGATTCCATTATGATGTCACAATGTATGGTCAGAAGATAATAGTATCCAGGTTTCCATTATGATGTCACAATTTATGGTCAGTAGATGATGGTATCCAGGATTCCATTATGATGTCACAATGTATGGTCAGCAGATGATAATATCCAGGATTCCATTATGATGTCACAATGTATGGTCAGAAGATAATATCCAGGATTCCATTATGATGTCACAATGTATCCAGGTTTCCATTATGATGTCACAATGTAAGGTCAGTAGATGATGGTATCCAGGTTTCCATTATGATGTCACAATGTATGGTCAGTAGAAGATGGTGTCCTGGATTCCATTATGGTGTCACAATGTATGGTCAGAAGATAATAGTATCCAGGATTCCTTTATGATGTCACAATGTATGGTCAGCAGATAATAGTATCCAGGTTTCCATTATGATGTCACAATGTATGGTCAGTAGATGATGGTATCCAGGTTTCCATTATGATGTCACAATGTATGATCAGCAGATAATAGTATTCAGGACTCCATTATGATGTCACAATGTATGGTCAGCAGATAATAGTATCCAGGTTTCCATTATGATGTCACAATGTATGGTCAGTAGATGATGGTATCCAGGATTCCATTATGATGTCACAATGTATGGTCAGCAAATAATAGTATCCAGGTTTCCATTATAATGTCACAATGTATGGTCAGCAGATAATAGTATCCAGGATTCCATTATGATGTCACAAAGTATGGTCAGTAGATAATAGTATCCAGGATTCCATTATGACGTCACAACATATGGTCAGAAGATAATAGTATCCCGGATTCCATTATGATGTCACAATGTATGGTTAATAGATGATGGTAACGAGGATTCCATTATGATGTCACAATGTATGGTCAGCAGATAATAGTATCCAGGTTTCCATTATGATGTCACAATGTATGGTCAGTAGATGATGGTATCCAGGATTCCATTATGATGTCACAATGTATGGTCAGAAGATAATAGTATCCAGGTTTCCATTATGATGTCACAATGTATGGTCAGCAGATAATAGTATCCAGGATTCCATTATGATGTCACAATGTATGGTCAGCAGATAATAGTATCCAGTATTCCATTATGATGTCACAATGTATGGTCAGTAGATGATGGTATCCAGGTTTCCATTATGATGTCACAATGTATGGTCAGAAGATAATAGTATCCAGGTTTCCATTATGATGTCACAATGTATGGTCAGCAGATAATAGTATCCAGGATTCCATAATGATGTCACAATGTATGGTCAGAAGATAATAGTATCCAGGATTCCATGATGATGTCACAATGTATGGTCAGCAGATGATAATATCCAGGATTCCAATATGATGTCACAATGTATGGTCAGCAGATAATAGTATCCAGGATTCCATTATGATGTCACAATGTATGGTCAGCAGATAATAGAATCCAGGATTCCATTATGATGTCACAATGTATGGTCAGCAGATAATAGTATCCAGGATTCCATTATGATGTCACAATGTATGGTCAGCAGTTGATAATATCCAGGATTCCATTATGATGTCACAATGTATGGTCAGAAGATAACAGTATCCAGGTTTCCATTATGATGTCACAATGTATGGTCAGTAGATGATGGTATCCAGGATTCCATTATGATGTCACAATGTATCGTCAGCAGATAATAGTATCCAGGATTCCATTATGATGTCTCAATGTATGGTCAGAAGATAATAGTATCCAGGTTTTCATTATGATGTCATAAAGTATGGTCAGTAGATGATGGTATCCAGGATTCCATTATGATGTCACAATGTATGGTCAGAAGATAATAGTATCCAAGATTCCTTTATGATGTCACAATGTATGGTCAGCAGATAATAGAATCCAGGATTCCATTATGATGTCACAATGTATGGTCAGCAGATAATAGTATCCAGGATTCCATTATGATGACACAATGTATGGTCAGCAGTTGATAATATCCAGGATTCCATTATGATGTCACAATGTATGGTCAGAAGATAATAGTATCCAGGTTTCCATTATGATGTCACAATGTATGGTCAGTAGATGATGGTATCCAGGATTCCATTATGATGTCACAATGTATGGTCAGAAGATAATAGTATCCAGGATTCCATTATGATGTCACAATGTATGGTCAGCAGATAATAGTATCCAGGTTTCCATTATGATGTCACAATGTATGGTCAGTAGATGATGGTATCCAGGATTCCATTATGATGTCACAATGTATGGTCAGAAGATAATAGTATCCAAGATTCCTTTATGATGTCACAATGTATGGTCAGATGATGATAGTATCCAGGATTCCATTATGATGTCACAATGTATGGTCAGTAGATTATGGTATCCAGGTTTCCATTATGATGTCAAAATGTATGTTCAGCAGATAATGGTATCCAGGATTCCATTATGATGTAACAATGTATGGTCAGCAGATAATAGTATCCAGGTTTCCATAATGATGTCACAATGTATGGTCAGCAGATAATAGTATCCAGGATTCCATTATGATGTCACAATGTATGGTCAGAAAATAATAGTATCCAGGATTCCATTATGATGTCACAATGTATGGTCAGCAGATAATAGAATCCAGGATTCCATTATGATGTCACAATGTATGGTCAGCAGATAATAGTATCCAGGATTCCATTATGATGTCACAATGTATGGTCAGCAGTTGATAATATCCAGGATTCCATTATGATGTCACAATGTATGGTGAGAAGATAATAGTATCCAGGTTTCCATTATGATGTCACAATGTATGGTCAGAAGATAATAGTATCCAGGATTCCATTATGATGTCACAATGTATGGTCAGCAGATAATAGTATCCAGGATTCCATTATGATGTCACAATGTATGGTCAGCAGATAATAGTATCCAGGATTCCATTATGACGTCACAATGTATGGTCAGTAGATGATGGTATCCAGGATTCCATTATGATGTCACAATGTATGGTCAGAAGATAATAGTATCCAGGATTCCTTTATGATGTCACAATGTATGGTCAGCAGATAATAGTATCCAGGTTTCCATTATGATGTCACAATGTATGGTCAGTAGATTATGGTATCCAGGTTTCCATTATGATGTCAAAATGTATGTTCAGCAGATAATGGTATCCAGGATTCCATTATGATGTAACAATGTATGGTCAGCAGATAATAGTATCCAGGTTTCCATTATGATGTCACAATGTATGGTCAGCAGATAATAGTATCCAGGATTCCATTATGATGTCACAATGTATGGTCAGCAGATAATAGTATCCAGGATTCCATTATGATGTCACAATGTATGGTCAGTAGATAATAGTATCCCGGATTCCATTATGATGTCACAATGTATGATCAGCAGATAATAGTATCCAGGTTTCCATTATGATGTCACAATGTATGGTCAGCAGTTAATAGTATCCAGGATTCCATTATGATGTCACAATATATGGTCAGTAGATGATGGTATCCAGGTTTCCATTATGATGTCACAATGTATGGTCAGCAGTTAATAGTATCCAGGATTCCATTATGATGTCACAATATATGGTCAGTAGATGATGGTATCCAGGTTTCCATTATGATGTCACAATGTATGGTCAGCAGATAATAGTATCCAGGATTCCATTATGATGTCACAATGTATGGTCAGCAGATAATAGTATCCAGGTTTCCATTATGATGTCACAATGTATGGTCAGTAGATGATGGTATCCAGGTTTCCATTATGATGTCACAATGTATGGTCAGCAGATAATAGTATCCAGGATTCCATTATGATGTCACAATGTATGGTCAGCAGATAATAGTATCCAGGTTTCCATTATGATGTCACAATGTATGGTCAGTAGATGATGGTATCCAGGATTCCATTATGATGTCACAATGTATGGTCAGCAGATAATAGTATCCAGGTTTCCATTATGATGTCACAATGTATGGTCAGCAGATAATAGTATCCAGGATTCCATTATGATGTCACAATGTATGGTCAGAAGATAATAGTATCCAGGTTTCCATTATGATGTCACAATGTATGGTCAGCAGATGATAGTATCCAGGATTCCATTATGATGTCACAATGTATGGTCAGAAGATGATAGTATCCAGGATTCCATTATGATGTCACAATGTATGGCCAGCAGATAATTGTATCCAGGTTTCCATTATGATGTCACAATGTATGGTCAGCAGATAATAGTATCCAGGATTCCATTATGATGTCACAATGTATGGTCAGCAGATAATAGTATCCCGGATTCCATTATGATGTCACAATGTATGGTCAGCAGATAATAGTATCCAGGATTCCATTATGATGTCACAATGTAAGGTCAGAAGATAATAGTATCCAGGTTTCCATTATGATGTCACAATGTATGGTCAGTAGATGATGGTATCCAGGATTCCATTATGATGTCACAATATATGGTCAGCAGATGATAATATCCAGGATTCCATTATGATGTCACAATGTATGGTCAGAAGATAATAGTATTCAGGATTCCATTATGATGTCACAATGTATGGTAGGCAGAAGATAATATCCAGGATTCCATTATGATATCACAATATATCCAGGTTTCCATTATGATGTCACAATTTAAGGTCAGTAGATGATGGTATCCAGGTTTCCATTATGATGTCACAATGTATGGTCAGTAGATGATGGTGTCCTGGATTCCATTATGATGTCACAATGTATGGTCAGAAGATAATAGTATCCAGAATTCCTTTATGATGTCACAATGTATGGTCAGCAGATAATAGTATCCAGGTTTCCATTATGATGTCACAATGTATGGTCAGTAGATGATGGTATCCAGGTTTCCATTATGATGTCACAATGTATGGTCAGCAGATAATAGTATCCAGGATTCCATTATGATGTCACAATGTATGGTCAGCAGATAATAGTATCCAGGATTCCATTATGATGTCACAATGTATGGTCAGTAGATAATAGTATCCAGGATTCCATTATGATGTCACAATGTATGGTCAGCAGATAATAGTATCCAGGATTCCATTATGATGTCACAATGTATGGTCAGCAGATAATAGTATCCAGGATTCCATTATGATGTCACAATGTATGGTCAGCAGATAATAGTATCCAGGATTCCATTATGATGTCACAATGTATGGTCAGTAGATGATGGTATCCAGGTTTCCATTATGATGTCACAATGTATGGTCAGCAGATAATAGTATCCAGGATTCCATTATGATGTCACAATGTATGGTCAGTAGATAATAGTATCCAGGTTTCCATTATGATGTCACAATGTATGGTCAGCAGATAATAGTATCCAGGATTCCATTATGATGTCACAATGTATGGTCAGCAGATAATAGTATCCAGGATTCCATTATGATGTCACAATGTATGGTCAGTAGATAATAGTATCCAGGATTCCATTATGATGTCACAATGTATGGTCAGCAGATAATAGTATCCAGGTTTCCATTATGATGTCACAATGTATGGTCAGTAGATAATAGTATCCAGGTTTCCATTATGATGTCACAATGTATGGTCAGCAGATAATAGTATCCAGGATTCCATTATGATGTCACAATGTATGGTCAGCAGATAATAGTATCCAGGATTCCATTATGATGTCACAATGTATGGTCAGTAGATAATAGTATCCAGGATTCCATTATGATGTCACAATGTATGGTCAGCAGATAATAGTATCCAGGTTTCCATTATGATGTCACAATGTATGGTCAGCAGATAATAGTATCCAGGATTCCATTATGATGTCACAATGTATGGTCAGCAGATAATAGTATCCAGGATTCCATTATGATGTCACAATGTATGGTCAGCAGATAATAGTATCCAGGATTCCATTATGATGTCACAATGTATGGTCAGCAGATAATAGTATCCAGGATTCCATTATGATGTCACAATGTATGGTCAGTAGATGATGGTATCCAGGATTCCATTATGATGTCACAAATGTATGGTCAGCAGATAATAGTATCCAGGATTCCATTATGATGTCACAATGTATGGTCAGCAGATAATAGTATCCAGGATTCCATTATGATGTCACAATGTATGGTCAGTAGATAATAGTATCCAGGATTCCATTATGATGTCACAATGTATGGTCAGCAGATGATAGTATCCAGGATTCCATTATGATGTCACAATGTATGGTCAGTAGATGATGGTATCCAGGATTCCATTATGATGTCACAATGTATGGTCAGCAGATTATAATATCCAGGATTCCATTATGATGTCACAATGTATGGTCAGAAGATAATAGTATCCAGGATTCCATTATGATGTCACAATGTATGGTCAGCAGATAATAGTATCCAGGTTTCCATTATGATGTCACAATGTATGGTCAGTAGATGATGGTATCCAGGTTTCCATTATGATGTCACAATGTATGTTCAGCAGATAATAGTATCCAGGATTCCATTATGATGTCACAATGTATGGTCAGCAGATAATAGTATCCCGGATTCCATTATGATGTCACAATGTATGGTTAGTAGATGATGGTAACGAGGATTCCATTATGATGTCACAATGTATGGTCAGCAGATAATAGTATCCAGGTTTCCATTATGATGTCACAATGTATGGTCAGTAGATGATGGTATCCAGGATTCCATTATGATGTCACAATGTATGGTCAGAAGATAATAGTATCCAGGATTCCATTATGATGTCACAATGTATGGTCAGCAGATAATAGTATCTAGGTTTCCATTATGATGTCACAATGTATTGTCAGCAGATAATAGTATCCAGGATTCCATTATGATGTCACAATGTATGGTCAGTAGATGACGGTATCCAGGTTTCCATTATGATGTCACAATGTATGGTCAGCAGATAATAGTATCCAGGATTCCATTATGATGTCACAATGTATGGTCAGAAGATAATAGTATCCAGGATTCCATTATGATGTCACAATGTATGGTCAGTAGATGATGGTATACAGGTTTCCATTATGATGTCACAATGTATGGTCAGCAGATATTAGTATCCAGGATTCCATTATGATGTCACAATGTATAGTCAGCAGATAATAGTATCCAGGTTTCCATTATGATGTAACAATGTATGGTCAGCAGATAATAGTATCCTGGATTCCATTATGATGTCACAATGAATGGTCAGCAGATAATAGTATCGAGGATTCCATTATGATGTCACAATGTATGGTCAGAAGATAATAGTATCCAGGTTTCCATTATGATGTCACAATGTAAGGTCAGAAGATGATAGTATCCAGGATTCCATTATGATGTCACAATGTATGGTCAGTTGATAATAGTATCCAGGATTCCATTATGATGTCACAATGTATGGCCAGCAGATAATTGCATCCAGGTTTCCATTATAATGTCACAATGTATGGTCAGCAGATAATAGTATCCAGGATTCCATTATGATGTCACAATGTATGGTCAGCTGATAATAGTATCCCGGATTCCATTATGATGTCACAATGTATGGTCAGCAGATGATAATATCCAGGATTCCATTATGATGTCACAATGTATGGTCAGAAGATAATAGTATCCAGGTTTCCATTATGATGTCACAATGTATGATAAGTTGATGACGGTATCCAGGTTTCCATTATGATTTCACAATGTATGGTCAGTAGATGATGGTATCCAGGATTCCATTATGATGTCACAATGTATGGTCAGTAGATGATAATATCCAGGATTCCATTATGATGTCACAATGTATGGTCAGAAGATAATAGTATTCAGGAATCCATTATGATGTCACAATGTATGGTCAGCAGATGATAATATCCAGGATTTCATTATGATGTCAAAATGTATGGTCAGCAGATAATAGTATCCAGGATTCCATTATGATGTCACAATGTATGGTCAGCAGATAATAGTATCCAGGATTCCATTATGATGTCACAATGTATGGTCAGAAGATAATAGTATCCCGGTTTCCATTATGATGTCACAATGTAAGGTCAGTAGATGATGGTATCCAGGATTCCATTATGATGTCACAATGTATGGTCAGATGATGATAGTATCCAGGATTCCATTATGATGTGACAATGTATGGCCAGCAGATAATTGTATCCAGGTTTCCATTATGATGTCACAATGTATGGTCAGCATATAATAGTATCCAGGATTCCATTATGATGTCACAATGTATGGTCAGCAGATAATAGTATCCAGGATTCCATTATGATGTCACAATGTATCGTCAGAAGATAATAGTATCCAGGTTTCCATTATGATGTCACAATGTAAGGTCAGTAGATGATGGTATCCAGGATTCCATTATGATGTCACAATGTATGGTCAGTTGATAATAGTATCCAGGATTCCATTATGATGTCACAATGTATGGCCAGCAGATAATTGCATCCAGGTCTCCATTATGATGTCACAATGTATGGTCAGCAGATAATAGTATCCAGGATTCCATTATGATGTCACAATGTATGGTCAGCAGATAATAGTATCCAGGTTTCCATTATGATGTCACAATGTATGGTCAGCAGATTATGATATCCAGGATTCCATTATGATGTCACAATGTATGGTAAGAAGATAATAGTCTCCAGGTTTCCATTATGATGTCACAATGTATGGTCAGTTGATGATGTTATCCAGGTTTCCATTATGATGTCACAATGTATGGTCAGCAGATGATAACATCCAGGATTTCATTATGATGTCACAATGTATGGTCAGCAGATAATAGTATCCAGGATTCCATTATGATGTCACAATGTATGGTCAGCAGATAATAGTATCCAGGTTTCCATTATGATGTCACAATGTATTGTCAGCACATAATAGTATCCAGGATTCCATTATGATGTCACAATGTATGGTCAGCAGATAATAGTATCCAGGATTCCATTATGATGTCTCAATGTATTGTCAGAAGATAATAGTATCCAGGTGTCCATTATGTTGTCACAATGTACGGTCAGTAGATGATGGTATCCAGGATTCCATTATGATGTCACAATGTATGGTCAGATGATGATAGTATCCAGGATTCCATTATGATGTCACAATGTATGGCCAGCAGATAATTGTATCCAGGTTTCCATTATGATGTCACAATGTATGGTCAGCAGATAATAGTATCCAGGATTCCATTATGATGTCACAATGTATGGTCAGCAGATAATAGTATCCCGAATTCCATTATGATGTCACAATGTATGGTCAGCAAATGATAATATACAGGATTCCATTATGATGTCACAATGTATGGTCAGAAGATAATAGTATCCAGTATTCCATTATGATGTCACAATGTATGGTTAGAAGATAATAGTATCCAGGATTCCATTATGATGTCACAATGTATGGTCAGTAGATGATGGTATCCAGGTTTCCATTATGATGTCACAATGTAAGGTCAGTAGATTATGGTATCCAGGATTCCATTATGATGTCACAATGTATGGTCAGCAAATGATAATATACAGGTTTCCATAATGATGTCACAATGTATGGTCAGCAGATGATAATATCCAGGATTCCATTATGATGTCACAATGTATGGTCAGAAGATAATAGTATTCAGGATTCCATTATGATGTCACAATGTATGGTAGGCAGATGATAATATCCAGGATTCCATTATGATGTCACAATGTATGGTCAGCAGATAATAGTATCCAGGTTTCCATTATGATTTCATAATGTAAGGTCAGTAGATGATGGTATCCAGGTTTCCATTATGATGTCACAATGTATGGTCAGTAGATGATGGTGTCCAGGATAACATTATGATGTCACAATGTATGGCAGAAGATAATAGTATCCAGGATTCCTTTATGATGTCACAATGTATGGTCAGCAGATAATAGTATCCAGGATTCCATTATGATGTCACAATGTATGGTCAGAAGATAATTGCATCCAGGTTTCCATTATGATGTCACAATGTATGGTCAGCAGATAATAGTATCCAGGATTCCATTATGATGTCACAATGTATGGTCAGCAGATAATAGTATCCAGGTTTCCATTATGATGTCACAATGTATGGTCAGCAGATTATGATATCCAGGATTCCATTATGATGTCACAATGTATGGTAAGAAGATAATAGTCTCCAGGTTTCCATTATGATGTCACAATGTATGGTCAGTTGATGATGGTATCCAGGTTTCCATTATGATGTCACAATGTATGGTCAATAGATGATGGTATCCAGTATTCCATTATGATGTCACAATGTATGGTCAGCAGATGATAATATCCAGGATTCCATTATGATGTCACAATGTATGGTCAGCAGATGATAGCATCCAGGATTTCATTATGATGTCACAATGTATGGTCAGCAGATAATAGTATCCAGGATTCCATTATGATGTCACAATGTATGGTCAGCAGATAATAGTATCCAGGTTTCCATTATGATGTCACAATGTATTGTCAGCAGATAATAGTATCCAGGATTCCATTATGATGTCACAATGTATGGTCAGCAGATAATAGTATCCAGGATTCCATTATGATGTCACAATGTACGGTCAGTAGATGATGGTATCCAGGATTCCATTATGATGTCACAATGTATGGTCAGATGATGATAGTATCCAGGATTCCATTATGATGTCACAATGTATGGCCAGCAGATAATTGTATCCAGGTTTCCATTATGATGTCACAATGTATGGTCAGCAGATAATAGTATCCAGGATTCCATTATGATGTCACAATGTATGGTCAGCAGATAATAATATCCCGAATTCCATTATGATGTCACAATATATGGTCAGCAAATGATAATATACAGGATTCCATTATGATGTCACAATGTATGGTCAGAAGATAATAGTATCCAGGATTCCATTATGATGTCACAATGTATGGTCAGAAGATAATAGTATCCAGGATTCCATTATGATGTCACAAAGTATGGTCAGTAGATGATGGTATCCAAGTTTCCATTATGATGTCACAATGTAAGGTCAGTAGATTATGGTATCCAGGATTTCATTATGATGTCACAATGTATGGTCAGCAAATGATAATATACAGGTTTCCATAATGATGTCACAATGTATGGTCAGCAGATGATAATATCCAGGATTCCATTATGATGTCACAATGTATGGTAGGCAGATGATAATATCCAGGATTCCATTATGATGTCACAATGTATGGTCAGCAGATAATAGTATCCAGGTTTCCATTATGATTTCATAATGTAAGGTCAGTAGATGATGGTATCCAGGTTTCCATTATGATGTCACAATGTATGGTCAGTAGATGATGGTGTCCAGGATTCCATTATGATGTCACAATGTATGGCAGAAGATAATAGTATCCAGGATTCCTTTATGATGTCACAATGTATGGTCAGCACATAATAGTATCCAGGATTCCATTATGATGTCACAATGTATGGTCAGAAGATAATAGTATCCAGGTTTCCATTATGATGTCACAATGTATGGTCAGTAGATGATGGTATCCAGTATTCCATTATGATGTCACAATGTATGGTCAGAATATAATAGTATCCAGGATTCCATTATGATGTCACAATGTATGGTCAGCAGATAATAGTATCCAGGTTTCCATTATGAGGTCACAATATATGATCAGCAGATAATAGTATCCTGGATTCCATTATGATGTCACAATGTATGGTCAGCAGAAAATAGTATCCAGGATTCCATTATGATGTCACAATGTATGGTCAGCAGATAATAGTATCCAGGATTCCATTATGATGTCACAATGTATGGTCAGAAGATAATAGTATCCAGGTTTCCATTATGATGTCACAATGTAAGGTCAGTAGATGATGGTATCCAGGATTCCATTATGATGTCACAATGTATGGTCAGTTGATAATAGTATCCAGGATTCCATTATGATGTCACAATGTATGGCCAGCAGATAATTGCATCCAGGTTTCCATTATGATGTCACAATGTATGGTCAGCAGATAATAGTATCCAGGATTCCATTATGATGTCACAATGTATGGTCAGCAGATAATAGTATCCAGGATTCCATTATGATGTCACAATGTATGGTCAGAAGATAATAGTATCCAGGTTTCCATTATGATGTCACAATGTAAGGTCAGTAGATTATGGTATCCAGGATTCCATTATGATGTCACAATGTATGGTCAGTTGATAATAGTAACCAGGATTCCATTATGATGTCACAATGTATGGCCAGCAGATAATTGCATCCATGTTTCCATTATGATGTCACAATGTATGGTCAGCAGATAATAGTATCCAGGATTCCATTATGATGTCACAATGTATGGTCAGCAGATAATAGTATCCAGGATTCCATTATGATGTCACAATGTATGGTCAGAAGATAATAGTATCCAGGTTTCCATTATGATGTCACAATGTATGGTCAGTAGATGATGGTATCCAGGATTCCATTATGATGTCACAATGTATGGTCAGATGATGATAGTATCCAGGATTCCATTATGATGTGACAATGTATGGCCAGCAGATAATTGTATCCAGGTTTCCATTATGATGTCACAATGTATGGTCAGCAGATAATAGTATCCAGGATTCCATTATGATGTCACAATGTATGGTCAGCAGATAATAGTATCCAGGATTCCATTATGATGTCACAATGTATGGTCAGCAGATAATAGTATCCAGGATTCCATTATGATGTCACAATGTATGGTCAGTAGATGATGGTATCCAGGATTCCATTATGATGTCACAATGTATGGTCAGTAGATAATAGTATCCAGGATTCCATTATGATGTCACAATGTATGGCCAGCAGATAATTGCATCCAGGTTTCCATTATGATGTCACAATGTATGGTCAGCAGATAATAGTATCCAGGATTCCATTATGATGTCACAATGTATGGTCAGCAGATAATAGTATCCAGGTTTCCATTATGATGTCACAATGTATGGTCAGCAGATTATGGTATCCAGGATTCCATTATGATGTCACAATGTATGGTCAGCAGATAATAGTATCCAGGATTCCATTATGATGTCACAATGTATGGTCAGTAGATGATGGTATCCAGGTTTCCATTATGATGTCACAATGTATGGTCAGTAGATGATGGTATCCAGGATTCCATTATGATGTCACAATGTATGGTCAGCAGATGATAGTATCCAGGATTCCATTATGATGTCACAATGTATGGTCAGCAGATAATAGTATTCAGGATTCCATTATGATGTCACAATGTATGGTCAGCAGATGATAGTATCCAGGATTCCATTATGATGTCACAATGTATGGTCAGCAGATAATAGTATCCAGGATTCCATTATGATGTCACAATGTATGGTCAGCAGATAATAGTATCCAGGTTTCCATTATGATGTCACAATGTATGGTCAGCAGATAATAGTATCCAGGATTCCATTATGATGTCACAATGTATGGTCAGCAGATAATAGTATCCAGGATTCCATTATGATGTCACAATGTATGGTCAGAAGATAATAGTATCCAGGTTTCCATTATGATGTCACAATGTATGGTCAGTAGATGATGGTATCCAGGATTCCATTATGATGTCACAATGTATGGTCAGATGATAATAGTATCCAGGATTCCATTATGATGTCACAATGTATGGCCAGCAGATAATTGTATCCAGGTTTCCATTATGATGTCACAATGTATGGTCAGCAGATAATAGTATCCAGGATTCCATTATGATGTCACAATGTATGGTCAGCAGATAATAGTATCCAGGATTCCATTATGATGTCACAATGTATGGTCAGCAGATGATAATATCCAGGATTCCATTATGATGTCACAATGTATGGTCAGTAGATAATAGTATCCAGGATTCCATTATGATGTCACAATGTATGGTCAGCAGATAATAGTATCCAGGATTCCATTATGATGTCACAATGTATGGTCAGTAGATGATGGTATCCAGGTTTCCATTATGATGTCACAATGTATGGTCAGTAGATAATGGTATCCAGGATTCCATTATGATGTCACAATGTATGGTCAGCAGATAATAGTATCCAGGTTTCCATTATGATGTCACAATGTATGGTCAGCAGATGATAGTATCCAGGATTCCATTATGATGTCACAATGTATGGTCAGCAGATAATAGTATCCAGGTTTCCATTATGATGTCACAATGTATGGTCAGTAGATGATGGTATCCAGGTTTCCATTATGATGTCACAATGTATGGTCAGTAGATGATGGTGTCCAGGATTCCATTATGATGTCACAATGTATGGTCAGAAGATAATAGTATCCAGGATTCCTTTATGATGTCACAATGTATGGTCAGCAGATAATAGTATCCAGGATTCCATTATGATGTCACAATGTATGGTCAGAAGATAATAGTATCCAGGTTTCCATTATGATGTCACAATGTATGGTCAGCAGATAATAGTATCCAGGATTCCATTATGATGTCACAATGTATGGTCAGTAGATAATAGTATCCCGGATTCCATTATGATGTCACAATGTATGATCAGCAGATAATAGTATCCAGGTTTCCATTATGATGTCACAATGTATGGTCAGCAGATAATAGTATCCAGGATTCCATTATGATGTCACAATGTATGGTCAGCAGATAATAGTATCCAGGATTCCATTATGATGTCACAATGTATGGTCAGTAGATGATGGTATCCAGGTTTCCATTATGATGTCACAATGTATGGTCAGCAGATAATAGTATCCAGGATTCCATTATGATGTCACAATGTATGGTCAGCAGATAATAGTATCCAGGTTTCCATTATGATGTCACAATGTATGGTCAGCAGATAATAGTATCCAGGATTCCATGATGATGTCACAATGTATGGTCAGCAGATAATAGTATCCAGGATTCCATTATGATGTCACAATGTATGGTCAGAAGATAATAGTATCCAGGTTTCCATTATGATGTCACAATGTATGGTCAGTAGATGATGGTATCCAGGATTCCATTATGATGTCACAATGTATGGTCAGATGATGATAGTATCCAGGATTCCATTATGATGTCACAATGTATGGCCAGCAGATAATTGTATCCAGGTTTCCATTATGATGTCACAATGTATGGTCAGCAGATAATAGTATCCAGGATTCCATTATGATGTCACAATGTATGGTCAGCAGATAATAGTATCCCGAATTCCATTATGATGTCACAATGTATGGTCAGCAGATGATAATATCCAGGATTCCATTATGATGTCACAATGTATGGTCAGAAGATAATAGTATCCAGGTTTCCATTATGATGTCACAATGTATGGTCAGTAGATGATGGTATCCAGGATTCCATTATGATGTCACAATGTATGGTCAGCAGATGATAATATCCAGGATTCCATTATGATGTCACAATGTATGGTCAGAAGATAATAGTATTCAGGATTCCATTATGATGTCACAATGTATGGTAGGCAGAAGATAATATCCAGGATTCCATTATGATGTCACAATGTATCCAGGTTTCCATTATGATGTCACAATGTAAGGTCAGTAGATGATGGTATCCAGGTTTCCATTATGATGTCACAATGTATGGTCAGTAGATGATGGTGTCCTGGATTCCATTATGATGTCACAATGTATGGTCAGAAGATAATAGTATCCAGGATTCCTTTATGATGTCACAATGTATGGTCAGCAGATAATAGTATCCAGGTTTCCATTATGATGTCACAATGTATGGTCAGTAGATGATGGTATCCAGGTTTCCATTATGATGTCACAATGTATGTTCAGCAGATAATAGTATCCAGGATTCCATTATGATGTCACAATGTATGGTCAGCAGATAATAGTATCCAGGTTTCCATTATGATGTCACAATGTATGGTCAGTAGATGATGGTATCCAGGATTTCATTATGATGTCACAATGTATGGTCAGCAGATAATAGTATCCAGGTTTCCATTATGATGTCACAATGTATGGTCAGCAGATAATAGTATCCAGGATTCCATTATGATGTCACAATGTATGGTCAGTAGATGATGGTATCCAGGTTTCCATTATGATGTCACAATGTATGGTCAGCAGATAATAGTATCCAGGATTCCATTATGATGTCACAATGTATGGTCAGCAGATAATAGTATCCAGGTTTCCATTATGATGTCACAATGTATGGTCAGCAGATAATAGTATCCAGGATTCCATTATGATGTCACAATGTATGGTCAGCAGATAATAGTATCCAGGATTCCATTATGATGTCACAATGTATGGTCAGAAGATAATAGTATCCAGGTTTCCATTATGATGTCACAATGTATGGTCAGTAGATGATGGTATCCAGGATTCCATTATGATGTCACAATGTATGGTCAGATGATGATAGTATCCAGGATTCCATTATGATGTCACAATGTATGGCCAGCAGATAATTGTATCCAGGTTTCCATTATGATGTCACAATGTATTGTCAGCAGATAATAGCATCCCGAATTCCATTATGATGTCACAATATATGGTCAGCAAATGATAATATACAGGATTCCATTATGATGTCACAATGTATGGTCAGAAGATAATAGTATCCAGGATTCCATTATGATGTCACAATGTATGGTCAGAAGATAATAGTATTCAGGATTCCATTATGATGTCACAATGTATGGTAGGCAGAAGATAATATCCAGGATTCCATTATGATGTCACAATGTAAGGTCAGTAGATTATGGTATCCAGGATTCCATTATGATGTCACAATGTATGGTCAGCAAATGATAATATACAGGTTTCCATAATGATGTCACAATGTATGGTCAGCAGATGATAATATCCAGGATTCCATTATGATGTCACAATGTATGGTCAGAAGATAATAGTATTCAGGATTCCATTATGATGTCACAATGTATGGTAGGCAGATGATAATATCCAGGATTCCATTATGATGTCACAATGTATGGTCAGCAGATAATAGTATCCAGGTTTCCATTATGATGTCATAATGTAAGGTCAGTAGATGATGGTATCCAGGTTTCCATTATGATGTCACAATGTATGGTCAGTAGATGATGGTGTCCAGGATTCCATTATGATGTCACAATGTATGGTCAGAAGATAATAGTATCCAGGATTCCTTTATGATGTCACAATGTATGGTCAGCAGATAATAGTATCCAGGATTCCATTATGATGTCACAATGTATGGTCAGAAGATAATAGTATCCAGGTTTCCATTATGATGTCACAATGTATGGTCAGCAGATAATAGTATCCAGGATTCCATTATGATGTCACAATGTATGGTCAGTAGATAATAGTATCCAGGTTTCCATTATGATGTCACAATGTATGGTCAGTCAGATAATAGTATCCAGGTTTCCATTATGATGTCACAATGTATGATCAGCAGATAATAGTATCCAGGTTTCCATTATGATGTCACAATGTATGGTCAGCAGATAATAGTATCCAGGATTCCATTATGATGTCACAATGTATGGTCAGCAGATAATAGTATCCAGGATTCCATTATGATGTCACAATGTATGGTCAGTAGATGATGGTATCCAGGTTTCCATTATGATGTCACAATGTATGGTCAGCAGATAATAGTATCCAGGATTCCATTATGATGTCACAATGTATGGTCAGCAGATAATAGTACCAAGGTTTCCATTATGATGTCACAATGTATGGTCAGCAGATAATAGTATCCAGGATTCCATGATGATGTCACAATGTATGGTCAGCAGATAATAGTATCCAGGATTCCATTATGATGTCACAATGTATGGTCAGAAGATAATAGTAACCAGGTTTCCATTATGATGTCACAATGTATGGTCAGTAGATGATGGTATCCAGGATTCCATTATGATGTCACAATGTATGGTCAGATGATGATAGTATCCAGGATTCCATTATGATGTCACAATGTATGGCCAGCAGATAATTGTATCCAGGTTTCCATTATAATGTCACAATGTATGGTCAGCAGATAATAGTATCCAAGATTCAATTATGATGTCACAATGTATGGTCAGCAGATAATAATATCCCGAATTCCATTATGATGTCACAATGTATGGTCAGCAGATGATAATATCCAGGATTCCATTATGATGTCACAATGTATGGTCAGCAGATAATAGTATCCAGGTTTCCATTATGATGTCATAATGTAAGGTCAGTAGATGATGGTATCCAGGTTTCCATTATGATGTCACAATGTATGGTCAGTAGATGATGGTGTCCAGGATTCCATTATGATGTCACAATGTATGGCAGAAGATAATAGTATCCAGGATTCCTTTATGATGTCACAATGTATGGTCAGCAGATAATAGTATCCAGGATTCCATTATGATGTCACAATGTATGGTCAGAAGATAATAGTATCCAGGTTTCCATTATGATGTCACAATGTATGGTCAGCAGATAATAGTATCCAGGATTCCATTATGATGTCACAATGTATGGTCAGTAGATAATAGTATCCAGGATTCCATTATGATGTCACAATGTATGGTCAGCAGATAATAGTATCCAGGTTTCCATTATGATGTCACAATGTATGGTCAGCAGATAATAGTATCCAGGATTCCATTATGATGTCACAATGTATGGTCAGCAGATAATAGTATCCAGGATTCCATTATGATGTCACAATGTATGGTCAGTAGATGATGGTATCCAGGTTTCCATTATGATGTCACAATGTATGGTCAGCAGATAATAGTATCCAGGATTCCATTATGATGTCACAATGTATGGTCAGCAGATAATAGTATCCAAGGTTTCCATTATGATGTCACAATGTATGGTCAGCAGATAATAGTATCCAGGATTCCATGATGATGTCACAATGTATGGTCAGCAGATAATAGTATCCAGGATTCCATTATGATGTCACAATGTATGGTCAGAAGATAATAGTATCCAGGTTTCCATTATGATGTCACAATGTATGGTCAGTAGATGATGGTATCCAGGATGCCATTATGATGTCACAATGTATGGTCAGATGATGATAGTATCCAGGTTTCCATTATGATGTCACAATGTATGGTCAGTTGATGATGGTATCCAGGTTTCCATTATGATGTCACAATGTATGGTCAGTAGATGATGGTATCCAGGATTCCATTATGATGTCACAATGTATGGTCAGCAGATAATAGTATCCAGGATTCCATTATGATGTCACAATGTATGGTCAGCAGATAATAGTATCCAGGATTTCCATTATGATGTCACAATGTATGGTCAGCAGATAATAGTATCCAGGATTCCATTATGATGTCACAATGTATGGTCAGAAGATAATAGTATCCAGGTTTCCATTATGATGTCACAATGTATGGTCAGTTGATGATGGTATCCAGGTTTCCATTATGATGTCACAATGTATGGTCAGTAGATGATGGTATCCAGGATTCCATTATGATGTCACAATGTATGGTCAGCAGATGATAGTATCCAGGATTCCATTATGATGTCACAATGTATGGTCAGAAGATAATAGTATTCAGGATTCCATTATGATGTCACAATGTATGGTCAGAAGATAATAGTATCCAGGTTTCCATTATGATGTCACAATGTATGGTCAGCAGATAATAGTATCCAGGTTTCCATTATGATGTCTCAATGTAAGGTCAGTAGATGATGGTATCCAGGATTCCATTATGATGTCACAATGTATGGTCAGTTGATAATAGTATCCAGGATTCCATTATGATGTCACAATGTATGGTCAGCAGATAATAGTATCCAGGTTTCCATTATGATGTCACAATGTATGGTCAGTAGATGATGGTATCCAGGTTTCCATTATGATGTCACAATGTATGGTCAGAAGATAATAGTATCCAGGTTTCCATTATGATGTCACAATGTATGGTCAGCAGATGATAATATCCAGGATTCCATTATGATGTCACAATGTATGGTCAGAAGATAATAGTATCCAGGTTTCCATTATGATGTCACAATGTATGGTCAGTAGATGATGGTATCCAGGTTTCCATTATGATGTCACAATGTATGGTCAGTAGATGATAATATCCAGGATTCCATTATGATGTCACAATGTATGGTCAGAAGATAATAGTATCCAGGATTCCATTATGATGTCACAATGTATGGTCAGTAGATGATAGTATCCAGGTTTCCATTATGATGTCACAATGTATGGTCAGCAGATAATAGTATCCAGGATTCCATTATGATGTCACAATGTATGGTCAGTAGATAATAGTATCCAGGATTCCATTATGATGTCACAATGTATGGTCAGAAGATAATAGTATCCAGGTTTCCATTATGATGTCACAATGTAAGGTCAGTAGATGATAGTATCCAGGATTTCCATTATGATGTCACAATGTATGGTCAGTAGATGATAGTATCCAGGATTCCATTATGATGTCACAATGTATGGTCAGCAGATAATAGTATCCAGGATTCCATTATGATGTCACAATGTATGGTCAGCAGATAATAGTATCCAGGTTTCCATTATGATGTCACAATGTATGGTCAGCAGATAATAGTATCCAGGATTCCATTATGATGTCACAATGTATGGTCAGTAGATAATAGTATCCAGGATTCCATTATGATGTCACAATGTATGGTCAGTAGATAATGGTATCCAGGTTTCCATTATGATGTCACAATGTATGGTCAGCAGATAATAGTATCCAGGATTCCATTATGATGTCACAATGTATGGTCAGCAGATAATAGTATCCAGGTTTCCATTATGATGTCACAATGTATGGTCAGCAGATGATGGTATCCAGGTTTCCATTATGATGTCACAATGTATGGTCAGAAGATAATAGTATCCAGGTTTCCATTATGATGTCACAATGTATGGTCAGCAGATGATAATATCCAGGATTCCATTATGATGTCACAATGTAAGGTCAGTAGATGATGGTATCCAGGTTTCCATTATGATGTCACAATGTATGGTCAGTAGATGATGGTGTCCAGGATTCCATTATGATGTCACAATGTATGGTCAGAAGATAATAGTATCCAGGTTTCCATTATGATGTCACAATGTATGGTCAGTAGATGATGGTATCCAGGATACCATTATGACGTCACAATGTATGGTCAGCAGATAATAGTATCCAGGTTTCCATAATGATGTCACAATGTATGGTCAGCAGATGATAATATCCAGGATTCCATTATGATGTCACAATGTATGGTCAGAAGATAATAGTATTCAGGATTCCATTATGATGTCACAATGTATGGTAGGCAGATGATAATATCCAGGATTCCATTATGATGTCACAATGTATGGTCAGCAGATAATAGTATCCAGGTTTCCATTATGATGTCACAATGTAAGGTCAGTAGATGATGGTATCCAGGTTTCCATTATGATGTCACAATGTATGGTCAGTAGATGATGGTGTCCAGGATTCCATTATGATGTCACAATGTATGGTCAGAAGATAATAGTATCCAGGATTCCTTTATGATGTCACAATGTATGGTCAGCAGATAATAGTATCCAGGATTCCATTATGATGTCACAATGTATGGTCAGAAGATAATAGTATCCAGGTTTCCATTATGATGTCACAATGTATGGTCAGTAGATGATGGTATCCAGTATTCCATTATGATGTCACAATGTATGGTCAGAATATAATAGTATCCAGGATTCCATTATGATGTCACAATGTATGGTCAGCAGATAATAGTATCCAGGTTTCCATTATGAGGTCACAATGTATGGTCAGCAGATGATAATATACAGGATTCCATTATGATGTCACAATGTATGGTCAGAAGATAATAGTATCCAGGTTTCCATTATGATGTCACAATGTATGGTCAGCAGATGATAATATCCAGGATTCCATTATGATGTCACAATGTATGGTCAGAAGATAATAGTATCCAGGTTTCCATTATGATGTCACAATGTATGGTCAGTAGATGATGGTATCCAGGATTCCATTATGACGTCACAATGTATGGTCAGCAGATAATAGTATCCAGGTTTCCATAATGATGTCACAATGTATGGTCAGCAGATGATAATATCCAGGATTCCATTATGATGTCACAATGTATTGTCAGAAGATAATAGTATTCAGGATTCCATTATGATGTCACAATGTATGGTAGGCAGATGATAATATCCAGTATTCCATTATGATGTCACAATGTATGGTCAGCAGATAATAGTATCCAGGTTTCCATTATGATGTCACAATGTATGGTCAGTTGATGATGGTATCCAGGATTCCATTATGATGTCACAATGTATGGTCAGAAGATAATAGTATCCAGGATTCCATTATGATGTCACAATGTATGGTCAGCAGATAATTGCATCCAGGTTTCCATTATGATGTCACAATGTATGGTCAGCAGATAATAGTATCCAGGATTCCATTATGATGTCACAATGTATGGTCAGCAGATAATAGTATCCAGGTTTCCATTATGATGTCACAATGTATGGTCAGTAGATGATGGTATCCAGGTTTCCATTATGATGTCACAATGTATGGTCAGAAGATAATAGTATCCAGGTTTCCATTATGATGTCACACTGTATGGTCAGCAGATGATAATATTCAGGATTCCATTATGATGTCACAATGTAAGGTCAGTAGATGATGGTATCCAGGTTTCCATTATGATGTCACAATGTATGGTCAGTAGATGATGGTGTTCAGGATTCCATTATGATGTCACAATGTATGGTCAGAAGATAATAGTATCCAGGTTTCCATTTTGATGTCACAATGTATGGTCAGTAGATGATGGTATCCAGGATACCATTATGACGTCACAATGTATGGTCAGCAGATAATAGTATCCAGGTTTCCATAATGATGTCACAATGTATGGTCAGCAGATGATAATATCCAGGATTCCATTATGATGTCACAATGTATGGTCAGCAGATAATAGTATCCAGGTTTCCATTTTGATGTCACAATGTAAAGTCAGTAGATGATGGTATCCAGGTTTCCATTATGATGTCACAATGTATGGTCAGTAGATGATGGTGTCCAGGATTCCATTATGATGTCACAATGTATGGTCAGAAGATAATAGTATCCAGGATTCCTTTATGATGTCACAATGTATGGTCAGCAGATAATAGTATCCAGGATTCCATTATGATGTCACAATGTATGGTCAGAAGATAATAGTATCCAGGTTTCCATTATGATGTCACAATGTATGGTCAGTAGATGATGGTATCCAGTATTCCATTATGATGTCACAATGTATGGTCAGAATATAATAGTATCCAGGATTCCATTATGATGTCACAATGTATGGTCAGCAGATAATAGTATCCAGGTTTCCATTATGAGGTCACAATATATGGTCAGCAGATAATAGTTTCCAGGATTCCATTATGATGTCACAATGTATGGTCAGCATAAAATAGTATCCAGGATTCCATTATGATGTCACAATGTATGGTCAGAAGATAATAGTATCCAGGTTTCCATTATGATGTCACAATGTAAGGTCAGTAGATGATGGTATCCAGGATTCCATTATGATGTCACAATGTATGGTCAGTTGATAATAGTATCCAGGATTCCATTATGATGTCACAATGTATGGCCAGCAGATAATTGCATCCAGGTTTCCATTATGACGTCACAATGTATGGTCAGCAGATAATAGTATCCAGGTTTCCATAATGATGTCACAATGTATGGTCAGCAGATGATAATATCCAGGATTCCATTATGATGTCACAATGTATGGTCAGAAGATAATAGTATTCAGGATTCCATTATGATGTCACAATGTATGGTAGGCAGATGATAATATCCAGGATTCCATTATGATGTCACAATGTATGGTCAGCAGATAATAGTATCCAGGTTTTCATTATGATGTCACAATGTATGGTCAGTAGATGATGGTATCCAGGTTTCCATTATGATGTCACAATGTATGGTCAGTAGATGATGGTGTCCAGGATTCCATTATGATGTCACAATGTATGGTCAGAAGATAATAGTATCCAGGATTCCTTTATGATGTCACAATGTATGGTCAGCAGATAATAGTATCCAGGATTCCATTATGATGTCACAATGTATGGTCAGTAGATGATGGTATCCAGGTTTCCACTGTGATGTCACAATGTATGGTCAGAAGATAATAGTATCCAGGTTTCCATTATGATGTCACAATGTATGGTCAGTAGATGATGGTATCCAGGATTCCATTATGACGTGTGAGGCAGTGACAGGCCTCATGGCTGATAGGAGAGAGCGATGGCAGGTACGTGTCACCGAGGTTGCTGGCCTCGGTGGGGCGAGAGCCGGATTTTGTTTTCTGCAGCTGCTAGTGCTGTCAGACTCTGTTAGTTAGTTTGGCTGCAAAGCCAATCCGGGCCGGCTCTTACTGGGAGTAGGCAAAGAGCTGGGTGGGTGCCTACTCCCCACGGTCCAGTCCGGACTTTATCCGGCCCTTTAAAAAGGCAGCCTCCTTAGCAGCTGGGGGTGATTTTCCTGGAGCTGCTAATAGTGCTGGGAGCTGAGGGCTGTTGTTTGGGACCCACGGCTGGAGCCAAGCTGGAGGGCTCAGACCCCTGTGAAACCGAACAGGCTGCCTGGAAAAGCCGCACGGGTGCGTGTGTGTGAACAGTGTTGTAGGTGAGTCAGGGACACACTGTGTTAGTTAGAGCCCAGCCGGGCAGGTGTTTGTTTTGCATTTCATTTATTTATGTTGATGCTGAGACAATAAAGCGATGTTTGGCCCCTAAAGCTGCAGTGGACAACAGTCTGTATGTGAACGATCCTCGAGACCAGAGCTAAACCCCACATTTGGTGGAGGATGCGGGCAAGTCGTCCCTGCTGGAAAAGGCAAAGTGTTGCTAGGGGCAACGACCTGACTGAGAAGAGCAGGTGCTGTGAAAGTTGCCAAGGAATTGCTGTTTTGCTATGCAGTGATTTAAAGGGCCGGAAGCCTGTTTGTCTAGTGAAGCAAGTGCCGCTCATGCGATTGTGGACTGTTTTTTCCTGACACAATGGAGGCGGTTGTAAAAGCCCTTGTGGAGGCTAACTTGCAGCACCAGGAGACCAACCAGCTACTACTTCAGCACGTGTGGCGGAAGCTGCTTGTACCAATGGTGATACTCAGTAGTGAGAAGTGGCCCGGTTTGGCGGAAAACCAAGGCCACTGAGGGTGTAATGGAGCAGCTGGTGCTGGAGACTGATCGGTTGGTGAGAAAGCCGAGTGCGGCACTTGGAGTGGCGGCTCTGAGTGCAGTGTTGGAGGAGAATATGCATGCCGTTGCCAAGGGCAACCGTCGGGAAGACAAAGAGCTGGAGAGTGGTGCGTTCTCATGAGTGCCTATTTTCCTGCGACTGTGCACAGAATCTTAAAGGGTGCGGCTGGAATGTCCGTCCGGGAAAAGACAGGAGACAAGTCCAAGGCGTCTCCCATGGCTACTACTGCATTGAGGAGACGGGTGATGACCGTGCCGAGTCAGTGACGACAATCGGTAAGACTGTTCCGGTTGATTATTTTGTGGCAGACCCAGTGACAGTGAGCCGGCGGCAGTTGCTACCTGCCGGGCCGGTGAGTGATAAAGCGCTGCAGCGTAAAAATGTCTCAAAAAGAGTGACTATAGGAAAATGCTGTGTCTGAACAGGCGGGAAGGCCTGTTGCGGTTGCTCCATCGCAGGAACCTGCAGAGGAGAAGCTCAGGGTGTTGTCTAAAGTGCCTGTGACCAAGGCTAGATTTGGGATGGCGAAAATCAGAGATCCCATGCTAGCCTGGGTACGAGGTAGAATGATAACTGTCCGGGACAATTATGTGAATACTGTGGACTATCCGGTGGTCCTCACGGAGGGTGAGACCACGGTGGGAACAGGGACTGATGGAGTTGATGTTGCAAATGTGCTCATGCATGATGTAATGTGGGGCAATGGAGACACTTCTGTGGGAAGTAATGAAGCTCCTACAGAACCTGTACCTGTCCCTTTAAGTGAAGGTGTAAGGCAAATGCAAATAGAAAGCAATGGTTTAAGTGAAATGACCGTTAGAAATAATGGTGCAGACACGGTGCCAAGGGAAGGTGCAAAGTTTGTTGAAATGTGTAATGATATGTGTGACGATGATATACCTGCTCCTTTAAAGGGTGTGATCAGGGAAGAAGCTCCCCTGTTGGTAAAAATGTGGATGGTATAAAAATGCTAATTGATGTTGAGAGCTCACCACTGAGGGAAACCACTGTGAAAAATGTGCAAGTACATGGGGCAGGCCTAGAGGGTGTACCACACGTACTAGAAGTGGATATGCAGTCTCCACAGATCTCCATGGTTAATAAAATGTCCCAGGTGGGGATTAGCTCATCGGTGCCCCTAGAGGACAGGATTGAGAATGACACGAGCGGTATATATAACGCACGTTCTGTGACCGATAGCAACTCAGAGAGAGAAACTGCCATGTCGAGGTCTCGCCAAACTAAAGTGGTTACTAGTAGCGACCAGGTGACAGTTATATCTGACGAGACGAGAGTTCAGTCGGGTGACGTCAGCCTAGTGTCTGAAGCTCATATCCAGACAGTCTTAGATGACCTGACAGGACAGTACAGCTGCAAACAGGAGGCTGACCTCCCTCTCGCCACATGGTCCCTAGATACGATAGAGAAGGGACTAGCTGTCGTCACAGAGTCACCGAAGAAGGCTGCAGAAGGGTCAAAAGAGGAGACCCCGGAAAAGACGAGTGAACTGAAGGGTCTACCTCCTGGTGTCCTGGGGAAGGAAAAGACTCCAGAAAGACACAAAAGTCTATAGTAGACCTCAACAATGGGTTTGAAGAGTCCCTGGGTGAAAATCCCACAGAGTGTCTAAAGAAGAATGGTGGTACTCCTACACCTGCTGTTACCCCAGAACAGAGTGAAGAGCAGCTGGAACAGAAGGCCCAAGAGGGGCGCTGCTAACAAGCTGGTGGGGAAAACTGAGAAGACGACCAAGGCCCTCTCCTTGGCTAGAGCCCTTGAAAAAGCGCCTAAGGAGCGAGATGAATTGGAGTGGCTGAACAAGCAACTCAGAGCAGAGATGGAAGATCTCAGGAGCTCAAAAGATGACGTCTATGAGTTGGAGAGGCCTAAGCGTTCTCCTGCGCAGCAGGTGGAAGAAAATGAGATACCTGAAGAGGAAGCTCCTCTAAAAGATGCCAAGAAGTCAGAGCCTGTTAGGAATGGGTCTGGAGATGGTGGCGCCGTGGTGCCGGCCGAGGCAGAGAAGGTGAAAGATGTATCTGCTGAACCAGATGATGGTGCTGAGGTGGATGCAGAAGCCCAGAGACTCGTGGCAGTGTGTGGCCAGGACCTGGTCGTGAAAGACATTCCCTCTGCTGTCAATGCCTTCCAGAAAGCCAGCAGTCTGCTGGGGAAGAAATACGGGGGACCGACTGACCAGTATGAGGGTGCTGTCTACTCCGATGGGCTGACTCTCCTGAATCCTGCCCGAAAGGAGAACCATATCCTGGATAAACCTTGGCAGGGATTGCCAGAAGATGATGAGTCTGATACGGACTCTGATGTCCCAAGTACCTCCGTCCTTAAAGAGAAAGAGGAGGAGGCGGAGCTAAGAATGCAAGTATGTGATGCTGTGTCCGAGAAGGATGAAAAGCCTATCAAAGTGACTGAAGACTCCAAAAGAGACTCAAAGGCTGAAGAAGCTGATGCTGATGAGTTGGAGTGGGAGAAGTCCTCAGATGTTCCCAAGACCAAAGATAAGGCTAAAGAAGAGTCGGCCGAAGTGAGGGAACAGTTCAGTCGAGAGATGCAGCAGTCCAAGAAAGGATGTGAGGAACATGTGCTGATGCGAAATGTGGAGAGAAAGAAAAACGAAAGAGAGAGGCCACGGGTGCGAAGCGCATCATCCTCATTCGTGAAAGAGAGTACCGGGTCATGAGATGGGCAAGAAAATCCCGTAGGTCTTATCTGCCCCGTACTAAACTCATGCGGGTGAGAAACCAAGCGCTATTAGCCTGGGTCTGGCGGAATAAGGGGAAGACTGTAGGCCAGGTCGATGCCCTCTCACGAGCGTCTTGGTTGGGTGCTAGTGTTCACCCCTACGGGGTTGAACAAAGGGGGATATGTGAGGCAGTGACAGGCCTCATGGCTGATAGGAGAGAGCGATGGCAGGTACGTGTCACCGAGGTTGCTGGCCTCGGTGGGGTGAGAGCGGATTTTGTTGTCTGCAGCAGCTAGTGCTGTCAGACTCTGTTAGTTAGTTTGGCTGCAAAGCCAATCCGGGCCGGCTCTTACTGGGAGTAGGCAAAGAGCTGGGTGGGTGCCTACTCCCCACGGTCCAGTCCGGACTTTATCCGGCCCTTTAAAAGGCAGCCTCCTTAGCAGCTGGGGGTGATTTTCCTGGAGCTGCTAATAGTGCTGGGAGCTGAGGGCTGTTGTTTGGGACCCACGGCTGGAGCCAAGCTGGAGGGCTCAGACCCCTGTGAAACCGAACAGGCTGCCTGGAAAAGCCGCACGGGTGCGGTGTGTGTGAACAGTGTTGTAGGTGAGTCAGGGACACACTGTGTTAAGTTAGAGCCCAGCCGGGCAGGCGTTTGTTTTGCATTTCATTTATTTATGTTGATGCTGAGACAATAAAGCGATGTTTGGCCCCTAAAGCTGCAGTGGACAACAGTCTGTATGTGAACGATCCTCGAGACCAGAGCTAAACCCCCACAGACGTCACAATGTATGGTCAGCAGATAATAGTATCCAGGTTTCCATAATGATGTCACAATGTATGGTCAGCAGATGATAATATCCAGGATTCCATTATGATGTCACAATGTATTGTCAGAAGATAATAGTATTCAGGATTCCATTATGATGTCACAATGTATGGTAGGCAGATGATAATATCCAGTATTCCATTATGATGTCACAATGTATGGTCAGCAGATAATAGTATCCAGGTTTCCATTATGATGTCACAATGTATGGTCAGTTGATGATGGTATCCAGGATTCCATTATGATGTCACAATGTATGGTCAGAAGATAATAGTATTTAAGGATTCCATTATGATGTCACAATGTATGGTCAGCAGATGATAACATCCAGGATTTCATTATGATGTCACAATGTATGGTCACCAGATAATAGTATCCAGGATTCCATTATGATGTCACAATGTATGGTCAGCAGATAATAGTATCCAGGATTCCATTATGATGTCACAATGTATGTTCAGAAGATAATAGTATCCAGGTTTCCATTATGATGTCTCAATGTAAGGTCAGTAGATGATGGTATCCAGGATTCCATTATGATTTCACAATGTATGGTCAGTTGAAAATAGTATCCAGGATTCCATTATGATGTCACAATTTATGGTCAGCAGATAATTGCATCCAGGTTTCCATTATGATGTCACAATGTATGGTCAGCAGATAATAGTATCCAGGTTTCCATTATGATGTCACAATGTATGGTCAGTAGATGATGGTATCCAGGTTTCCATTATGATGTCACAATGTATGGTCAGAAGATAATAGTATCCAGGTTTCCATTATGATGTCACAATGTATGGTCAGCAGATGATAATATCCAGGATTCCATTATGATGTCACAATGTAAGGTCAGTAGATGATGGTATCCAGGTTTCCATTATGATGTCACAATGTATGGTCAGTAGATGATGGTGTCCAGGATTCCATTATGATGTCACAATGTATGGTCAGAAGATAATAGTATACAGCTTCCATTATGATGTCACAATGTATGGTCAGTAGATGATGGTATCCAGGATACCATTATGACGTCACAATGTATGGTCAGCAGATAATAGTATCCAGGTTTCCATAATGATGTCACAATGTATGGTCAGCAGATGATAATATCCAGGATTCCATTATGATGTCACAATGTATGGTCAGAAGATAATAGTATTCAGGATTCCATTATGATGTCACAATGTATGGTAGGCAGATGATAATATCCAGGATTCCATTATGATGTCACAATGTATGGTCAGCAGATAATAGTATCCAGGTTTCCATTTTGATGTCACAATGTAAGGTCAGTAGATGATGGTATCCAGGTTTCCATTATGATGTCACAATGTATGGTCAGTAGATGATGGTGTCCAGGATTCCATTATGATGTCACAATGTATGGTCAGAAGATAATAGTATTCAGGATTCCATTATGATGTCACAATGTATGGTAGGCAGATGATAATATCCAGTATTCCATTATGATGTCACAATGTATGGTCAGCAGATAATAGTATCCAGGTTTCCATTATGATGTCACAATGTATGGTCAGTTGATGATGGTATCCAGGATTCCATTATGATGTCACAATGTATTGTCAGAAGATAATAGTATTCAGGATTCCATTATGATGTCAAAATGTATGGTCAGCAGATGATAACATCCAGGATTTCATTATGATGTCACAATGTATGGTCACCAGATAATAGTATCCAGGATTCCATTATGATGTCACAATGTATGGTCAGCAGATAATAGTATCCAGGATTCCATTATGATGGCACAATGTATGTTCAGAAGATAATAGTATCCAGGTTTCCATTATGATGTCTCAATGTAAGGTCAGTAGATGATGGTATCCAGGATTCCATTATGATTTCACAATGTATGGTCAATTGATAATAGTATCCAGGATTCCATTATGATGTCACAATTTATGGTGAGCAGATAATTGCATCCAGGTTTCCATTATGATGTCACAATGTATGGTCAGAAGATAATAGTATCCAGGTTTCCATTATGATGTCACAATGTATGGTCAGCAGATGATAGTATCCAGGATTCCATTATGATGTCACAATGTATGGTCAGTAGATGATGGTATCCAGGTTTCCATTATGATGTCACAATGTATGGTCAGTAGATGATAGTATCCAGGATTCCATTATGATGTCACAATGTATGGTCAGCAGATAATAGTATCCAGGTTTCCATTATGATGTCACAATGTATGGTCAGTAGATGATGGTATCCAGGATTCCATTATGATGTCACAATGTATGGTCAGAAGATAATAGTATCCAGGATTCCATTATGATGTCACAATGTATGGTCAGCAGATGATAGTATCCAGGATTCCATTATGATGTCACAATGTATGGTCAGTAGATGATGGTATCCAGGTTTCCATTATGATGTCACAATGTATGGTCAGTAGATGATGGTATCCAGGATTCCATTATGATGTCACAATGTATGGTCAGAAGATAATAGTATCCAGGTTTCCATTATGATGTCACAATGTATGGTCAGTAGATGATGGTATCCAGGATACCATTATGACGTCACAATGTATGGTCAGCAGATAATAGTATCCAGGTTTCCATAATGATGTCACAATGTATGGTCAGCAGATGATAATATCCAGGATTCCATTATGATGTCACAATGTATGGTCAGAAGATAATAGTATTCAGGATTCCATTATGATGTCACAATGTATGGTAGGCAGATGATAATATCCAGGATTCCATTATGATGTCACAATGTATGGTCAGCAGATAATAGTATCCAGGTTTCCATTATGATGTCACAATGTAAGGTCAGTAGATGATGGTATCCAGGTTTCCATTATGATGTCACAATGTATGGTCAGTAGATGATGGTGTCCAGGATTCCATTATGATGTCACAATGTATGGTCAGAAGATAATAGTATCCAGGATTCCTTTATGATGTCACAATGTATGGTCAGCAGATAATAGTATCCAGGATTCCATTATGATGTCACAATGTATGATCAGTAGATGATGGTATCCAGGTTTCCACTGTGATGTCACAATGTATGGTCAGTAGATGATGGTATCCAGGATTCCATTATGATGTCACAATGTAAGGTCAGTAGATGATGGTATCCAGGATTCCATTATGATGTCACAATGTATGGTCAGTTGATAATAGTATCCAGGATTCCATTATGATGTCACAATGTATGGCCAGCAGATAATTGCATACAGGTTTCCATTATGATGTCACAATGTATGCTCAGCAGATAATAGTATCCAGGATTCCATTATGATGTCACAATGTATGGTCAGCAGATAATAGTATCCAGGTTTCCATTATGATGTCACAATGTATGGTCAGCAGATGATAATATCCAGGATTCCATTATGATGTCACAATGTATGGTCAGAAGATAATAGTATCCAGGTTTCCATTATGATGTCACAATGTATGGTCAGTTGATGATGGTATCCAGGTTTCTATTATGATGTCACAATGTATGGTCAGTAGATGATGGTATCCAGGATTACATTATGATGTCACAATGTATGGTCAGCAGATGATAATATCCAGGATTCCATTATGATGTCACAATGTATGGTCAGAAGATAATAGTATTCAGGATTCCATTATGATGTCACAATGTATGGTCAGCAGATGATAGCATCCAGGATTTCATTATGATGTCACAATGTATGGTCAGCAGATAATAGTATCCAGGATTCCATTATGATGTCACAATGTATGGTCAGCAGATAATAGTATCCAGGATTCCATTATGATGTCACAATGTATGTTCAGAAGATAATAGTATCCAGGTTTCCATTATGATGTCTCAATGTAAGGTCAGTAGATGATGGTATCCAGGATTCCATTATGATGTCACAATGTATGGTCAGTTGATAATAGTATCCAGGATTCCATTATGATGTCACAATTTATGGCCAGCAGATAATTGCATCCAGGTTTCCATTATGATGTCACAATGTATGGTCAGCAGATAATAGTATCCAGGATTCTATTATGATGTCACAATGTATGGTCAGCAGATAATAGTATCCAGGTTTCCATTATGATGTCACAATGTATGGTCAGTAGATGATGGTATCCAGGTTTCCATTATGATGTCACAATGTATGGTCAGAAGATAATAGTATCCAGGTTTCCATTATGATGTCACAATGTATGGTCAGCAGATGATAATATCCAGGATTCCATTATGATGTCACAATGTAAGGTCAGTAGATGATGGTATCCAGGTTTCCATTATGATGTCACAATGTATGGTCAGTAGATGATGGTGTCCAGGATTCCATTATGATGTCACAATGTATGGTCAGAAGATAATAGTATCCAGGATTCCTTTATGATGTCACAATGTATGGTCAGCAGATAATAGTATCCAGGATTCCATTATGATGTCACAATGTATGGTCAGAAGATAATAGTATCCAGGTTTCCATTATGATGTCACAATGTATGGTCAGTAGATGATGGTATCCAGTATTCCATTATGATGTCACAATGTATGGTCAGAATATAATAGTATCCAGGATTCCATTATGATGTCACAATGTATGGTCAGCAGATAATAGTATCCAGGTTTCCATTATGAGGTCACAATATATGGTCAGCAGATAATAGTATCCAGGATTCCATTATGATGTCACAATGTATGGTCAGCAGAAAATAGTATCCAGGATTCCATTATGATGTCACAATGTATGGTCAGTTGATAATAGTATCCAGGATTCCATTATGATGTCACAATGTATGGCCAGCAGATAATTGCATCCAGGTTTCCATTATGATGTCACAATGTATGGTCAGCAGATAATAGTATCCAGGATTCCATTATGATGTCACAATGTATGGTCAGCAGATAATAGTATCCAGGTTTCCATTATGATGTCACAATGTATGGTCAGCAGATGATAATATCCAGGTTTCCATTATGATGTCACAATGTATGGTCAGCAGATAATAGTATCCAGGTTTCCATTATGATGTCACAATGTATGGTCAGCAGATGATAACATCCAGGATTTCATTATGATGTCACAATGTATGGTCAGCAGATAATAGTATCCAGGATTCCATTATGATGTCACAATGTATGGTCAGCAGATAATAGTATCCAGGATTCCATTATGATGTCACAATGTATGTTCAGAAGATAATAGTATCCAGGTTTCCATTATGATGTCTCAATGTAAGGTCAGTAGATGATTGTATCCAGGATTCCATTATGATGTCACAATGTATGGTCAGTTGATAATAGTATCCAGGATTCCATTATGATGTCACAATTTATGGCCAGCAGATAATTGCATCCAGGTTTCCATTATGATGTCACAATGTATGGTCAGCAGATAATAGTATCCAGGATTCTATTATGATGTCACAATGTATGGTCAGCAGATAATAGTATCCAGGTTTCCATTATGATGTCACAATGTATGGTCAGTAGATGATGGTATCCAGGTTTCCATTATGATGTCACAATGTATGGTCAGAAGATAATAGTATCCAGGATTCCATTATGATGTCACAATGTATGGTCAGCAGATAATAGTATCCAGGATTCCATTATGAGGTCACAATATATGGTCAGCAGATAATAGTATCCAGGATTCCATTATGATGTCACAATGTATGGTCAGTAGAAAATAGTATCCAGGATTCCATTATGATGTCACAATGTATGGTCAGTTGATAATAGTATCCAGGATTCCATTATGATGTCACAATGTATGTTCAGAAGATAATAGTATCCAGGTTTCCATTATGATGTCTCAATGTAAGGTCAGTAGATGATGGTATCCAGGATTCCATTATGATGTCACAATGTATGGTCAGTTGATAATAGTATCCAGGATTCCATTATGATGTCACAATTTATGGCCAGCAGATAATTGCATCCAGGTTTCCATTATGATGTCACAATGTATGGTCAGCAGATAATAGTATCCAGGATTCTATTATGATGTCACAATGTATGGTCAGCAGATAATAGTATCCAGGTTTCCATTATGATGTCACAATGTATGGTCAGTAGATGATGGTATCCAGGTTTCCATTATGATGTCACAATGTATGGTCAGAAGATAATAGTATCCAGGTTTCCATTATGATGTCACAATGTATGGTCAGCAGATGATAATATCCAGGATTCCATTATGATGTCACAATGTAAGGTCAGTAGATGATGGTATCCAGGTTTCCATTATGATGTCACAATGTATGGTCAGTAGATGATGGTGTCCAGGATTCCATTATGATGTCACAATGTATGGTCATAAGATAATAGTATCCAGGATTCCTTTATGATGTCACAATGTATGGTCAGCAGATAATAGTATCCAGGATTCCATTATGATGTCACAATGTATGGTCAGAAGATAATAGTATCCAGGTTTCCATTATGATGTCACAATGTATGGTCAGTAGATGATGGTATCCAGTATTCCATTATGATGTCACAATGTATGGTCAGAATATAATAGTATCCAGGATTCCATTATGATGTCACAATGTATGGTCAGCAGATAATAGTATCCAGGTTTCCATTATGAGGTCACAATATATGGTCAGCAGATAATAGTATCCAGGATTCCATTATGATGTCACAATGTATGGTCAGTAGATAATAGTATCCAGGATTCCATTATGATGTCACAATGTATGGCCAGCAGATAATTGCATCCAGGATTCCATTATGATGTCACAATGTATGGTCAGCAGATAATAGTATCCAGGATTCCATTATGATGTCACAATGTATGGTCAGCAGATAATAGTATCCAGGTTTCCATTATGATGTCACAATGTATGGTCAGCAGATGATAATATCCAGGATTCCATTATGATGTCACAATGTATGGTCAGAAGATAATAGTATCCAGGTTTCCATTATGATGTCACAATGTATGGTCAGTTGATGATGGTATCCAGGTTTCCATTATGATGTCACAATGTATGGTCAGTAGATGATGGTATCCAGGATTCCATTATGATGTCACAATGTATGGTCAGCAGATAATAGTATCCAGGATTCCATTATGATATCACAATGTATGGTCAGCAGATAATAGTATCCAGGATTCCATTATGATGTCACAATGTATGGTCAGAAGATAATAGTATCCAGGTTTCCATTATGATGTCACAATGTATGGTCAGTTGATGATGGTATCCAGGTTTCCATTATGATGTCACAATGTATGGTCAGTAGATGATGGTATCCAGGATTACATTATGATGTCACAATGTATGGTCAGCAGATGATAATATCCAGGATTCCATTATCATGTCACAATGTATGGTCAGAAGATAATAGTATTCAGGATTCCATTATGATGTCACAATGTATGGTCAGAAGATAATAGTATCCAGGTTTCCATTATGATGTCACAATGTATGGTCAGCAGATAATAGTATCCAGGATTCCATTATGATGTCACAATGTATGGTCAGCAGATAATAGTATCCAGGATTCCATTATGATGTCACAATGTATGGTCAGCAGATAATTGTATCCAGGTTTCCATTATGATGTCACAATGTATGGTCAGCAGATAATAGTATCCAGGATTCCATTATGATGTCACAATGTATGGTCAGCAGATAATAGTATCCAGGATTCCATTATGATGTCACAATGTATGGTCAGAAGATAATAGTATCCAGGTTTCCATTATGATGTCACAATGTAAGGTCAGTAGATTATGGTATCCAGGATTCCATTATGATGTCACAATGTATGGTCAGTTGATAATAGTATCCAGGATTCCATTATGATGTCACAATGTATGGCCAGCAGATAATTGCATCCAGGTTTCCATTATGATGTCACAATGTATGGTCAGCAGATAATAGTATCCAGGATTCCATTATGATGTCACAATGTATGGTCAGCAGATAATAGTATCCAGGATTCCATTATGATGTCACAATGTATGGTCAGAAGATAATAGTATCCAGGTTTCCATTATGATGTCACAATGTAAGGTCAGTAGATGATGGTATCCAGGATTCCATTATGATGTCACAATGTATGGTCAGATGATGATAGTATCCAGGATTCCATTATGATGTCACAATGTATGGCCAGCAGATAATTGTATCCAGGTTTCCATTATGATGTCACAATGTATGGTCAGCAGATGATAGTATCCAGGATTCCATTATGATGTCACAATGTATGGTCAGCAGATAATAGTATCCAGGTTTCCATTATGATGTCACAATGTATGGTCAGTAGATGATGGTATCCAGGATTCCATTATGATGTCACAATGTATGGTCAGAAGATAATAGTATTCAGGATTCCATTATGATGTCACAATGTATGGTCA
Source organism: Bufotes viridis (assembly GCA_033119425.1). Classification (NCBI taxonomy): domain Eukaryota; kingdom Metazoa; phylum Chordata; class Amphibia; order Anura; family Bufonidae; genus Bufotes; species Bufotes viridis. Next base: position 99,390,896 of record CM065592.1, on the reverse strand, counting down.
GCAGATGATAATATCCAGGATTTCATTATGATGTCACAATGTATGGTCAGCAGATAATAGTATCCAGGATTCCATTATGATGTCACAATGTATGGTCAGCAGATAATAGTATCCAGGATTCCATTATGATGTCACAATGTATGGTCAGAAGATAATAGTATCCAGGTTTCCATTATGATGTCACAATGTAAGGTCAGTAGATGATGGTATCCAGGATTCCATTATGATGTCACAATGTATGGTCAGTTGATAATAGTATCCAGGATTCCATTATGATGTCACAATGTATGGTCAGCAGATAATAGTATCCAGGTTTCCATTATGATGTCACAATGTATGGTCAGCAGATAATAGTATCCAGGATTCCATTATGATGTCACAATGTATGGTCAGTAGATAATAGTATCCAGGTTTCCATTATGATGTCACAATGTATGGTCAGCAGATAATAGTATCCAGGATTCCATTATGATGTCACAATGTATGGTCAGCAGATGATAGTATCCAGGATTCCATTATGATGTCACAATGTAAGGTCAGTAGATGATGGTATCCAGGTTTCCATTATGATGTCACAATGTATGGTCAGTAGATAATGGTATCCAGGATTCCATTATGATGTCACAATGTATGGTCAGAAGATAATAGTATCCAGGTTTCCATTATGATGTCACAATGTATGGTCAGTAGATAATAGTATCCAGGATTCCATTATGATGTCACAATGTATGGTCAGCAGATAATAGTATCCAGGTTTCCATTATGATGTCACAATGTATGGTCAGCAGATGATAATATCCAGGATTCCATTATGATGTCACAATGTATGGTCAGAAGATAATAGTATCCAGGATTCCATTATGATGTCACAATGTATGGTCAGCAGATAATAGTATCCAGGTTTCCATTATGATGTCACAATGTATGGTCAGCAGATGATGGTATCCAGGATTCCATTATGATGTCACAATGTATGGTCAGCAGATAATAGTATCCAGGTTTCCATTATGATGTCACAATGTATGGTCAGCAGATGATAGTATCCAGGATTCCATTATGATGTCACAATGTATGGTCAGAAGATAATAGTATCCAGGTTTCCATTATGATGTCACAATGTATGGTCAGTAGATGATAGTATCCAGGATTCCATTATGATGTCACAATGTATGGTCAGCAGATAATAGTATCCAGGATTCCATTATGATGTCACAATGTATGGTCAGCAGATAATAGTATCCAGGATTCCATTATGATGTCACAATGTATGGTCAGCAGATAATAGTATCCAGGTTTCCATTATGATGTCACAATGTATGGTCAGTAGATGATGGTATCCAGGTTTCCATTATGATGTCACAATGTATGGTCAGTAGATGATGGTGTCCAGGATTCCATTATGATGTCACAATGTATGGTCAGAAGATAATAGTATCCAGGATTCCATTATGATGTCACAATGTATGGTCAGCAGATAATAGTATCCAGGATTCCATTATGATGTCACAATGTATGGTCAGCAGATGATGGTATCCAGGTTTCCATTATGATGTCACAATGTATGGTCAGCAGATGATGGTATCCAGGATTCCATTATGATGTCACAATGTATGGTCAGTAGATGATAGTATCCAGGATTCCATTATGATGTCACAATGTATGGTCAGTTGATAATAGTATCCAGGATTCCATTATGATGTCACAATGTATGGTCAGTAGATAATGGTATCCAGGTTTCCATTATGATGTCACAATGTATGGTCAGCAGATAATAGTATCCAGGATTCCATTATGATGTCACAATGTATGGTCAGCAGATAATAGTATCCAGGTTTCCATTATGATGTCACAATGTATGGTCAGCAGATGATAGTATCCAGGATTCCATTATGATGTCACAATGTATGGTCAGAAGATAATAGTATCCAGGTTTCCATTATGATGTCACAATGTATGGTCAGTTGATGATGGTATCCAGGTTTCCATTATGATGTCACAATGTATGGTCAGTAGATGATGGTATCCAGGATTACATTATGATGTCACAATGTATGGTCAGCAGATGATAATATCCAGGATTCCATTATGATGTCACAATGTATGGTCAGAAGATAATAGTATTCAGGATTCCATTATGATGTCACAATGTATGGTCAGCAGATAATAGTATCCAGGATTTCCATTATGATGTCACAATGTATGGTCAGCAGATAATAGTATCCAGGATTCCATTATGATGTCACAATGTATGGTCAGCAGATAATAGTATCCAGGATTCCATTATGATGTCACAATGTATGTTCAGAAGATAATAGTATCCAGGTTTCCATTATGATGTCTCAATGTAAGGTCAGTAGATGATGGTATCCAGGATTCCATTATGATGTCACAATGTATGGTCAGTTGATAATAGTATCCAGGATTCCATTATGATGTCACAATTTATGGCCAGCAGATAATTGCATCCAGGTTTCCATTATGATGTCACAATGTATGGTCAGCAGATAATAGTATCCAGGATTCTATTATGATGTCACAATGTATGGTCAGCAGATAATAGTATCCAGGTTTCCATTATGATGTCACAATGTATGGTCAGTAGATGATGGTATCCAGGTTTCCATTATGATGTCACAATGTATGGTCAGAAGATAATAGTATCCAGGTTTCCATTATGATGTCACAATGTATGGTCAGCAGATGATAATATCCAGGATTCCATTATGATGTCACAATGTAAGGTCAGTAGATGATGGTATCCAGGTTTCCATTATGATGTCACAATGTATGGTCAGTAGATGATGGTGTCCAGGATTCCATTATGATGTCACAATGTATGGTCAGAAGATAATAGTATCCAGGATTCCTTTATGATGTCACAATGTATGGTCAGCAGATAATAGTATCCAGGATTCCATTATGATGTCACAATGTATGGTCAGAAGATAATAGTATCCAGGTTTCCATTATGATGTCACAATGTATGGTCAGTAGATGATGGTATCCAGTATTCCATTATGATGTCACAATGTATGGTCAGAATATAATAGTATCCAGGATTCCATTATGATGTCACAATGTATGGTCAGCAGATAATAGTATCCAGGTTTCCATTATGAGGTCACAATATATGGTCAGCAGATAATAGTATCCAGGATTCCATTATGATGTCACAATGTATGGTCAGCAGAAAATAGTATCCAGGATTCCATTATGATGTCACAATGTATGGTCAGTTGATAATAGTATCCAGGATTCCATTATGATGTCACAATGTATGGTCAGCAGATAATTGCATCCAGGTTTCCATTATGATGTCACAATGTATGGTCAGCAGATAATAGTATCCAGGATTCCATTATGATGTCACAATGTATGGTCAGCAGATAATAGTATCCAGGTTTCCATTATGATGTCACAATGTATGGTCAGCAGATGATAATATCCAGGTTTCCATTATGATGTCACAATGTATGGTCAGCAGATAATAGTATCCAGGTTTCCATTATGATGTCACAATGTATGGTCAGCAGATGATAGTATCCAGGATTTCCATTATGATGTCACAATGTATGGTCAGCAGATAATAGTATCCAGGATTCCATTATGATGTCACAATGTATGGTCAGCAGATAATAGTATCCAGGATTCCATTATGATGTCACAATGTATGGTCAGAAGATAATAGTATCCAGGTTTCCATTATGATGTCACAATGTAAGGTCAGTAGATGATTGTATCCAGGATTCCATTATGATGTCACAATGTATGGTCAGTAGATAATAGTATCCAGGATTCCATTATGATGTCACAATGTATGGTCAGCAGATAATTGTATCCAGGTTTCCATTATGATGTCACAATGTATGGTCAGCAGATAATAGTATCCAGGATTCCATTATGATGTCACAATGTATGGTCAGCAGATAATAGTATCCAGGTTTCCATTATGATGTCACAATGTATGGTCAGTAGATGATGGTATCCAGGTTTCCATTATGATGTCACAATGTATGGTCAGAAGATAATAGTATCCAGGATTCCATTATGATGTCACAATGTATGGTCAGCAGATAATAGTATCCAGGATTCCATTATGATGTCACAATGTATGGTCAGCAGATAATCGTATCCAGGATTCCATTATGATGTCACAATGTATGGTCAGTAGATAATAGTATCCAGGATTCCATTATGATGTCACAATGTATGGTCAGTTGATAATAGTATCCAGGATTCCATTATGATGTCACAATGTATGGTCAGCAGATAATAGTATCCAGGTTTCCATTATGATGTCACAATGTATGGTCAGCAGATGATAGTATCCAGGATTCCATTATGATGTCACAATGTATGGTCAGTAGATAATAGTATCCAGGTTTCCATTATGATGTCACAATGTATGGTCAGCAGATAATAGTATCCAGGATTCCATTATGATGTCACAATGTATGGTCAGCAGATAATAGTATCCAGGATTCCATTATGATGTCACAATGTATGGTCAGCAGATAATAGTATCCAGGTTTCCATTATGATGTCACAATGTATGGTCAGTAGATGATGGTATCCAGGATTCCATTATGATGTCACAATGTATGGTCAGAAGATAATAGTATCCAGGTTTCCATTATGATGTCACAATGTATGGTCAGCAGATAATAGTATCCAGGATTCCATTATGATGTCACAATGTATGGTCAGCAGATGATGGTATCCAGGTTTCCATTATGATGTCACAATGTATGGTCAGCAGATGATGGTATCCAGGATTCCATTATGATGTCACAATGTATGGTCAGAAGATAATAGTATCCAGGTTTCCATTATGATGTCACAATGTATGGTCAGTAGATGATGGTATCCAGGTTTCCATTATGATGTCACAATGTATGGTCAGTAGATAATAGTATCCAGGATTCCATTATGATGTCACAATGTATGGTCAGCAGATAATAGTATCCAGGATTCCATTATGATGTCACAATGTATGGTCAGCAGATAATAGTATCCAGGTTTCCATTATGATGTCACAATGTATGGTCAGCAGATAATAGTATCCAGGATTCCATTATGATGTCACAATGTATGGTCAGCAGATAATAGTATCCAGGTTTCCATTATGATGTCACAATGTATGGTCAGTAGATGATGGTATCCAGGTTTCCATTATGATGTCACAATGTATGGTCAGAAGATAATAGTATCCAGGATTCCATTATGATGTCACAATGTATGGTCAGCAGATGATAGTATCCAGGATTCCATTATGATGTCACAATGTATGGTCAGCAGATAATAGTATCCAGGATTCCATTATGATGTCACAATGTATGGTCAGTAGATAATAGTATCCAGGATTCCATTATGATGTCACAATGTATGGTCAGAAGATAATAGTATCCAGGATTCCATTATGATGTCACAATGTATGGTCAGCAGATAATAGTATCCAGGATTCCATTATGATGTCACAATGTATGGTCAGAAGATAATAGTATCCAGGTTTCCATTATGATGTCACAATGTATGGTCAGTAGATGATGGTATCCAGGATTCCATTATGATGTCACAATGTATGGTCAGTAGATAATAGTATCCAGGATTCCATTATGATGTCACAATGTATGGTCAGCAGATAATAGTATCCAGGTTTCCATTATGATGTCACAATGTATGGTCAGCAGATAATAGTATCCAGGATTCCATTATGATGTCACAATGTATGGTCAGCAGATAATAGTATCCAGGATTCCATTATGATGTCACAATGTATGGTCAGCAGATAATAGTATCCAGGTTTCCATTATGATGTCACAATGTATGGTCAGTAGATGATGGTATCCAGGATTCCATTATGATGTCACAATGTATGGTCAGCAGATAATAGTATCCAGGTTTCCATTATGATGTCACAATGTATGGTCAGCAGATGATAATATCCAGGATTCCATTATGATGTCACAATGTATGGTCAGAAGATAATAGTATCCAGGTTTCCATTATGATGTCACAATGTATGGTCAGTAGATGATGGTATCCAGGTTTCCATTATGATGTCACAATGTATGGTCAGTAGATGATGGTATCCAGGATTCCATTATGATGTCACAATGTATGGTCAGCAGATAATAGTATCCAGGATTCCATTATGATGTCACAATGTATGGTCAGCAGATAATAGTATCCAGGATTCCATTATGATGTCACAATGTATGGTCAGAAGATAATAGTATCCAGGTTTCCATTATGATGTCACAATGTATGGTCAGTAGATGATGGTATCCAGGTTTCCATTATGATGTCACAATGTATGGTCAGTAGATGATAGTATCCAGGATTCCATTATGATGTCACAATGTATGGTCAGCAGATAATAGTATCCAGGATTCCATTATGATGTCACAATGTATGGTCAGAAGATAATAGTATCCAGGTTTCCATTATGATGTCACAATGTATGGTCAGTAGATAATAGTATCCAGGATTCCATTATGATGTCACAATGTATGGTCAGTAGATAATAGTATCCAGGATTCCATTATGATGTCACAATGTATGGTCAGCAGATAATAGTATCCAGGTTTCCATTATGATGTCACAATGTATGGTCAGTAGATAATAGTATCCAGGATTCCATTATGATGTCACAATGTATGGTCAGCAGATAATAGTATCCAGGATTCCATTATGATGTCACAATGTATGGTCAGAAGATAATAGTATCCAGGTTTCCATTATGATGTCACAATGTATGGTCAGTAGATAATAGTATCCAGGATTCCATTATGATGTCACAATGTATGGTCAGAAGATGATAGTATCCAGGTTTCCATTATGATGTCACAATGTATGGTCAGTAGATAATAGTATCCAGGATTCCATTATGATGTCACAATGTATGGTCAGCAGATAATAGTATCCAGGATTCCATTATGATGTCACAATGTATGGTCAGCAGATAATAGTATCCAGGTTTCCATTATGATGTCACAATGTATGGTCAGAAGATAATAGTATCCAGGATTCCATTATGATGTCACAATGTATGGTCAGCAGATAATAGTATCCAGGTTTCCATTATGATGTCACAATGTATGGTCAGCAGATAATAGTATCCAGGATTCCATTATGATGTCACAATGTATGGTCAGAAGATAATAGTATCCAGGTTTCCATTATGATGTCACAATGTATGGTCAGTAGATGATGGTATCCAGGATTCCATTATGATGTCACAATGTATGGTCAGTAGATAATAGTATCCAGGATTCCATTATGATGTCACAATGTATGGTCAGCAGATAATTGTATCCAGGTTTCCATTATGATGTCACAATGTATGGTCAGCATGATAATAGTATCCAGGATTCCATTATGATGTCACAATGTATGGTCAGCAGATAATAGTATCCAGGTTTCCATTATGATGTCACAATGTATGGTCAGCAGATAATAGTATCCAGGATTCCATTATGATGTCACAATGTATGGTCAGATAGATAATAGTATCCAGGATTCCATTATGATGTCACAATGTATGGTCAGAAGATAATAGTATCCAGGATTCCATTATGATGTCACAATGTATGGCCAGCAGATAATTGCATCCAGGTTTCCATTATGATGTCACAATGTATGGTCAGCAGATAATAGTATCCAGGATTCCATTATGATGTCACAATGTATGGTCAGCAGATAATAGTATCCAGGATTCCATTATGATGTCACAATGTATGGTCAGAAGATAATAGTATCCAGGTTTCCATTATGATGTCACAATGTAAGGTCAGTAGATGATGGTATCCAGGATTCCATTATGATGTCACAATGTATGGTCAGTTGATAATAGTATCCAGGATTCCATTATGATGTCACAATGTATGGCCAGCAGATAATTGCATCCAGGTTTCCATTATGATGTCACAATGTATGGTCAGCAGATAATAGTATCCAGGATTCCATTATGATGTCACAATGTATGGTCAGCAGATAATAGTATCCAGGTTTCCATTATGATGTCACAATGTATGGTCAGCAGATGATAATATCCAGGATTCCATTATGATGTCACAATGTATGGTCAGAAGATAATAGTATCCAGGTTTCCATTATGATGTCACAATGTATGGTCAGTTGATGATGGTATCCAGGTTTCCATTATGATGTCACAATGTATGGTCAGTAGATGATGGTATCCAGGATTCCATTATGATGTCACAATGTATGGTCAGCAGATAATAGTATCCAGGATTCCATTATGATGTCACAATGTATGGTCAGCAGATAATAGTATCCAGATTTCCATTATGATGTCACAATGTATGGTCAGCAGATAATAGTATCCAGGATTCCATTATGATGTCACAATGTATGGTCAGAAGATCATAGTATCCAGGTTTCCATTATGATGTCACAATGTATGGTCAGTTGATGATGGTATCCAGGTTTCCATTATGATGTCACAATGTATGGTCAGTAGATGATGGTATCCAGGATTACATTATGATGTCACAATGTATGGTCAGCAGATGATAATATCCAGGATTCCATTATGATGTCACAATGTATGGTCAGAAGATAATAGTATTCAGGATTCCATTATGATGTCACAATGTATGGTCAGAAGATAATAGTATCCAGGTTTCCATTATGATGTCACAATGTATGGTCAGCAGATAATAGTATCCAGGATTCCATTATGATGTCACAATGTATGGTCAGCAGATAATAGTATCCAGGATTCCATTATGATGTCACAATGTATGTTCAGAAGATAATAGTATCCAGGTTTCCATTATGATGTCTCAATGTAAGGTCAGTAGATGATGGTATCCAGGATTCCATTATGATGTCACAATGTATGGTCAGTTGATAATAGTATCCAGGATTCCATTATGATGTCACAATTTATGGCCAGCAGATAATTGCATCCAGGTTTCCATTATGATGTCACAATGTATGGTCAGCAGATAATAGTATCCAGGATACTATTATGATGTCACAATGTATGGTCAGCAGATAATAGTATCCAGGTTTCCATTATGATGTCACAATGTATGGTCAGTAGATGATGGTATCCAGGTTTCCATTATGATGTCACAATGTATGGTCAGAAGATAATAGTATCCAGGTATCCATTATGATGTCACAATGTATGGTCAGCAGATGATAATATCCAGGATTCCATTATGATGTCACAATGTAAGGTCAGTAGATGATGGTATCCAGGTTTCCATTATGATGTCACAATGTATGGTCAGTAGATGATGGTATCCAGGATTCCATTATGATGTCACAATGTATGGTCAGAAGATAATAGTATCCAGGATTCCTTTATGATGTCACAATGTATGGTCAGCAGATAATAGTATCCAGGATTCCATTATGATGTCACAATGTATGGTCAGAAGATAATAGTATCCAGGTTTCCATTATGATGTCACAATGTATGGTCAGTAGATGATGGTATCCAGTATTCCATTTTGATGTCACAATGTATGGTCAGAATATAATAGTATCCAGGATTCCATTATGATGTCACAATGTATGGTCAGCAGATAATAGTATCCAGGTTTCCATTATGAGGTCACAATATATGGTCAGCAGATAATAGTATCCAGGATTCCATTATGATGTCACAATGTATGGTCAGCAGAAAATAGTATCCAGGATTCCATTATGATGTCACAATGTATGGTCAGAAGATAATAGTATCCAGGTTTCCATTATGATGTCACAATGTAAGGTCAGTAGATGATGGTATCCAGGTTTCCATTATGATGTCACAATGTATGGTCAGCAGATAATAGTATCCAGGATTCCATTATGATGTCACAATGTATGGTCAGCAGATAATAGTATCCAGGTTTCCATTATGATGTCACAATGTATGGTCAGCAGATGATAATATCCAGGATTCCATTATGATGTCACAATGTATGGTCAGAAGATAATAGTATCCAGGTTTCCATTATGATGACACAATGTATGGTCAGTTGATGATGGTATCCAGGTTTCCATTATGATGTCACAATGTATGGTCAGTAGATGATGGTATCCAGGATTCCATTATGATGTCACAATGTATGGTCAGCAGATAATAGTATCCAGGATTCCATTATGATGTCACAATGTATGGTCAGCAGATAATAGTATCCAGGTTTCCATTATGATGTCACAATGTATGGTCAGCAGATAATAGTATCCAGGATTCCATTATGATGTCACAATGTAAGGTCAGAAGATAATAGTATCCAGGTTTCGATTATGATGTCACAATGTATGGTCAGTAGATGATGGTATCCAGGATTCCATTATGATGTCACAATGTATGGTCAGATGATGATAGTATCCAGGATTCCATTATGATGTCACAATGTATGGCCAGCAGATAATTGTATCCAGGTTTCCATTATGATGTCACAATGTATGGTCAGCAGATAATAGTATTCAGGATTCCATTATGATGTCACAATGTATGGTCAGAAGATAATAGTATCCAGGATTCCATTATGATGTCACAATGTATGGTCAGCAGATAATAGTATCCAGGATTCCATTATGATGTCACAATGTATGGTCAGTAGATGATGGTATCCAGGATTCCATTATGATGTCACAATGTATGGTCAGATGATGATAGTATCCAGGATTCCACTATGATGTCACAATGTATGGCCAGCAGATAATTGTATCCAGGTTTCCATTATGATGTCACAATGTATGGTCAGCAGATAATAGTATCCAGGATTCCATTATGATGTCACAATGTATGGTCAGAAGATAATAGTATCCAGGTTTCCATTATGATGTCACAATGTATGGTCAGCAGATGATAGTATCCAGGATTCCATTATGATGTCACAATGTATGGTCAGAAGATAATAGTATCCAGGATTCCATTATGATGTCACAATGTATGGTCAGCAGATAATAGTATCCAGGTTTCCATTATGATGTCACAATGTATGGTCAGTAGATGATGGTATCCAGGTTTCCATTATGATCGTCACAATGTATGGTCAGTAGATGATGGTGTCCAGGATTCCATTATGATGTCACAATGTATGGTCAGAAGATAATAGTATCCAGGATTCCTTTATGATGTCACAATGTATGGTCAGCAGATAAGAGTATCCAGGTTTCCATTATGATGTCACAATGTATGGTCAGCAGATAATAGTATCCAGGATTCCATTATGATGTCACAATGTATGGTCAGAAGATAAAAGTATCCAGGTTTCCATTATGATGTCACAATGTATGGTCAGTAGATGATGGTATCCAGGATTCCATTATGATGTCACAATGTATGGTCAGAATATAATAGTATCCAGGATTCCATTATGATGTCACAATGTATGGTCAGCAGATAATAGTATCCAGGTTTCCATTATGAGGTCACAATATATGGTCAGCAGATAATAGTATCCAGGATTCCATTATGATGTCACAATGTATGGTCAGCAGAAAATAGTATCCAGGATTCCGTTATGATGTCACAATGTATGGTCAGCAGATGATAATATCCAGGATTCCATTATGATGTCACAATGTATGGTCAGAAGATAATAGTATCCAGGTTTCCATTATGATGTCACAATGTAAGGTCAGTAGATGATGGTATCCAGGATTCCATTATGATGTCACAATGTATGGTCAGTTGATAATAGTATCCAGGATTCCATTATGATGTCACAATGTATGGCCAGCAGATAATTGCATCCAGGTTTCCATTATGATGTCACAATGTATGGTCAGCAGATAATAGTATCCAGGATTCCATTATGATGTCACAATGTATGGTCAGCAGATAATAGTATCCAGGATTCCATTATGATGTCACAATGTATGGTCAGAAGATAATAGTATCCAGGTTTCCATTATGATGTCACAATGTAAGGTCAGTAGATGATGGTATCCAGGATTCCATTATGATGTCACAATGTATGGTCAGTTGATAATAGTATCCAGGATTCCATTATGATGTCACAATGTATGGCCAGCAGATAATTGCATCCAGGTTTCCATTATGATGTCACAATGTATGGTCAGCAGATAATAGTATCCAGGATTCCATTATGATGTCACAATGTATGGTCAGCAGATAATAGTATCCAGGTTTCCATTATGATGTCACAATGTATGGTCAGCAGATGATAATATCCAGGATTCCATTATGATGTCACAATGTATGGTCAGAAGATAATAGTATCCAGGTTTCCATTATGATGTCACAATGTATGGTCAGTTGATGATGGTATCCAGGTTTCCATTATGATGTCACAATGTATGGTCAGTAGATGATGGTATCCAGGATTCCATTATGATGTCACAATGTATGGTCAGCAGATAATAGTATCCAGGATTCCATTATGATGTCACAATGTATGGTCAGCAGATAATAGTATCCAGGTTTCCATTATGATGTCACAATGTATGGTCAGCAGATAATAGTATCCAGGATTCCATTATGATGTCACAAATGTAAGGTCAGAAGATAATAGTATCCAGGTTTCGATTATGATGTCACAATGTATGGTCAGTAGATGATGGTATCCAGGATTCCATTATGATGTCACAATGTATGGTCAGATGATGATAGTATCCAGGATTCCATTATGATGTCACAATGTATGGCCAGCAGATAATTGTATCCAGGTTTCCATTATGATGTCACAATGTATGGTCAGCAGATAATAGTATCCAGGATTCCATTATGATGTCACAATGTATGGTCAGAAGATAATAGTATCCAGGTTTCCATTATGATGTCACAATGTATGGTCAGCAGATAATAGTATCCAGGATTCCATTATGATGTCACAATGTATGGTCAGAAGATAATAGTATCCAGGTTTCCATTATGATGTCACAATGTATGGTCAGTAGATGATGGTATCCAGGATTCCATTATGATGTCACAATGTATGGTCAGATGATGATAGTATCCAGGATTCCACTATGATGTCACAATGTATGGTCAGCAGATAATAGTATCCAGGTTTCCATTATGATGTCACAATGTATGGTCAGCAGATAATAGTATCCAGGATTCCATTATGATGTCACAATGTATGGTCAGAAGATAATAGTATCCAGGTTTCCATTATGATGTCACAATGTATGGTCAGTAGATGATGGTATCCAGGATTCCATTATGATGTCACAATGTATGGTCAGCAGATGATAATATCCAGGATTCCATTATGATGTCACAATGTATGGTCAGAAGATAATAGTATCCAGGATTCCATTATGATGTCACAATGTATGGTCAGCAGATAATAGTATCCAGGTTTCCATTATGATGTCACAATGTAAGGTCAGTAGATGATGGTATCCAGGTTTCCATTATGATGTCACAATGTATGGTCAGTAGATGATGGTGTCCAGGATTCCATTATGATGTCACAATGTATGGTCAGAAGATAATAGTATCCAGGATTCCTTTATGATGTCACAATGTATGGTCAGCAGATAAGAGTATCCAGGTTTCCATTATGATGTCACAATGTATGGTCAGCAGATAATAGTATCCAGGATTCCATTATGATGTCACAATGTATGGTCAGAAGATAATAGTATCCAGGTTTCCATTATGATGTCACAATGTATGGTCAGAAGATGATGGTATCCAGGATTCCATTATGATGTCACAATGTATGGTCAGTTGATGATGGTATCCAGGATTCCATTATGATGTCACAATGTATGGTCAGCAGATGATAGTATCCAGGTTTCCATTATGATGTCACAATGTATGGTCAGCAGATAATAGTATCCAGGATTCCATTATGATGTCACAATGTATGGTCAGCAGATAATAGTATCCAGGTTTCCATTATGATGTCACAATGTATGGTCAGCAGATAATAGTATCCAGGATTCCATTATGATGTCACAATGTATGGTCAGAAGATAATAGTATCCAGGTTTCCTGTAAGGATACGGTGGTTTGCGCTCCAGCCTGGATCCATGCCCTGTGTAACCATGACAACGATAGCTGTTTGCCTCCCAGGCTGGAAGCAGTGGCCGCTGGGCCGTCTAAGGTGGCTCCGCCCATCCACACTTGGTCAATAAATAGGAGCCAGGTGCTGCACAGGGTGTTCCACTAATGGAGTGCGCACCCTGCCTGCTCCATTCACCACGAGGACGCAAGCTTCTAACTACCTGCAACTCTGAACCTCCAGGAGAAACCCTCACCTACCTTATCCAGCTCCACCACCGCAGGATCCCTGCATGACTTCTAACAGCAAGTATCAGCCTGTCATTTTGTTCACTGACATTGCTCACTGAAAGGAAGGGACACGCGCTGGTGACTATTAGTACTGCAGGCCTGGGATTTCTGAACATTGCCTAGAGCTGCTATTCATGAACTTCTTAATCTGTACTCTGATTCCTAAAACAAACTCTCCTCACTATTTGTTTTACACTCTATCTTTAGTACGCTGTACATGATTTTGTTACCCCATACTCTCCGCTTAAGACTGAGAGAGCCGCCTGGGGCTACACACTGAGCAGTCGCAGAAGACTCCATCAACACTCAAGTAGTGTGATAGGAGTGGATGTCAAGTGACTCCGCAGTTGAGATCCTAACTGATCAATTTGGTGCGCTACATATTAGTGGAACCCTCATGGATCCAGCGGAGCTCGCGTGCTCATGGTCGCTCACTGAGAGAGGTGGAAACCCTTAACGTGACCGTACAGAATCTCCAATTGGAAAATCAGACGCGCGAGATCTCGCCTCGCTGCAAGACAGGACACCACCACGATGGACCGGAACCCAAGGTCAGTCCACTCTGAACTTTTCTCAGGAGACCGGAAGCAGTTCCGCGAATTCCTGAATGCGTAAAGCTGATGTTTCAGTTACGCCCGGACCTATCCTACCGATAGAACCAAAGTACTCACCATGATCCGTACCTCAGGGGAGGCCAGAGCATGGGCTAACACCTATTTAGAAAGGAAGACCCGGTCTTGAATTCCTTCCGCAGTTTCTTGAAACAATGGCCCTCCTTTACGAGGACCACAACAAGCAGTTGACTGCGGAGACCGCCATTCGCACCCTCTAAAGCAAAGGGAGACGCACCCGTTGAGGACTTTTATTGCGGAATACACTGCTGGGGCCCGTGGAGACTGAATGGAATGATCTCACTCTTAGAAATCAGTTCCGTCTCGGTCTATCTGAGGCCCTGAAGGATGAGTTAGCCCGCTGAGAGCTGCCACATAGCACTCACGACGCCTCTGATGCAGAAGGTCACCACCATTGACAGACGCTTAAGGAAACGTAGGGCCGAGAGAGTCTCAGGGTTTACACTCCACCCGAGACAGACCAGCCCGGATCCTGTAGCAGAGATGATGGAGATTAGGGCAATTCGTGGTCCTCCGACTGGAGAGAGAAGACCCGAGACGGAACCTCAACCTTCTGCTTATACTGTGCGCCGGCTGATCATTTGGTCGATGGATGTCCTGCCATAAGAAAGAAACATGAAGGTAAAATGATGACGTTTCTGTAACTTAGGCAGAAAAGATAACAACACAAGTGGTTACATTTATACGTCTCTTACCTACAGTGGGACCAAAACCGAACTATCGTTGATGCAATGGTGGACACGGGAGCTTAGAATTTTATCGATAAGCATCTAGTAGAGAGGAATAAAATTCTCCATACAAGGAAAGATGTATCGATATCCGTGAGTTTTATTGATGGTACAACCTCTAGACCTATCCATAGCCAGACTCAACCTCTTTGGTGACAAGCTAAAATAACCACACAGAATTTTTATCCTTTGATGTCATACACTTCTTCGTTCCCCATCATTTAGGGCTTGCCATGGTCTGTTACATCAACCAGTTCTCCTATGGGAACAGGGAGAATTGGGTTTACCTCACGTTATTGCAGGGGAGACCTGCTTCCTATTAAAACTCTCATGCATGTAAGGGAACCAGGTCCCTACCCAATACTCAGAGTTTTCGGAGGTATTTAGTGCAAAGATCGATGAAACCCTACGCCTCATAGACCCTACGATTGCCCCATAGACCTGCTGCCGGCAGTGAAATACCCACAGGAAGAATTCACCCATTGGCACAACCAGAACTTGACCACCTCAAACAGTATCTCGAAGAGAACTTAAGGAAGGGATTCATTCGGCTTCAACCTCCTCTGCAGCCGCAGGCATGTTCTTCGTAAGGAACAAAGACTTGAGCCTCAGACCCATCATTGATTACAGAGCATTAAATAAAATAACAATCAAAACCGGTACCCCTGCCGCTAATATCCGGAGCTTATTGAAAGACTTCAAACATCAACTATCTACACTAAACTGGACTTGAGAGGCGCATACAACTTGATTAGGATTAGAACCGGGATGAATGGAAAACTGCTTTCCGCACCCGGTACGGACTCTTTGAGTACATGGTAATGCCTCGGCTTGTGCAATGCCCTGCCACATTCCAAAACTTTATCAACGACATATTTAGGGATCTACTAGATGTATGTGTTGTCATCTATCTAGATGACATATTGGTCACTCCGATAACCTACAAGATCACAGGAAACACGTCCGTTGGGTACTGTGCGACTAGGCGTCCATCACTTATATGTCAAACCAGAAAAGTGTATATTCGAGACTACTACCCTTCCGTTCCTTGGTTATATAATCTCACCCAGGGAATTCAGATGGATCAGTCAAAGATCACCTGCATCCAAAACTGGCCGATTCCGACTCTAGAAAGCCCTCCAGCTGTTCATAGGGTTCTCGAACTCTACAGAAATTCATCAAAGACTTCTCCGCTACCATCAAACCCCTAACCAGATTAACTAGTGTCAATACGAAATTTGTTTGGTCCATGGAGGCCCAATCAGCTTTTGAGTTACTTAAAGACAAATTCACTTCAGCACCAATTCTGACCATTCCGAATCCAAACTATCACTTTGTGCTGAAGTAGATGCATCACAGGCAGCCATAGGAGCTGTTCTGTCCCAGCGGAGCTCCTTCCTCATCCCCACTACATCCTGTCGGGTTTTACTCTCAGACTCTAAACACAGCTGAAATCAACTACCCATAGGGAAAAGGAACTTCTTGCCATAAAATGTTCCTAGAGAACTGGAGGCACCTACTTGAAGGTTCAACACACCCCATCACAATATACACGGATCACCGTAATTTACAATACCTGAAAACCAGTAAAACACTGTCAGCACGTCAGGTACGGTGGAGTTTTTGACAGATTCGACTCTCAAATTACTTATCGACCAGGCTCAAATGGGAAGGCTGACGCCTTATCACGTCTGGCTGAATGCCGCCGCAGTTACAGCCCCACATGCATTATACCACCTAACAAAATATCCTGCCACCATCGAATTGGAAACCCAGCTTAAGGATGCTCTGAAAATTGACTGTGCTAACATCCCTCCGAACTTCGAAAGACCAACGGGTTTCTACAAAATACAACTCTACTGTACATACCAACTCCTCTCACCACCCAGGTAATCAAACTCTGCATGACACACTCATGGGACACCTGACATTGCCAAACCATAAAACCTGATACGCAGGAACTTCTGGTGGCCAAAATGACCAAAGAAATTAAGCAATATGTTTCACATGTGAGACATGTGCCTCATGCAAAGTGATAGAAATCTGACCATATGGCCTTCTTATGAGTCTTCCTATCCCCAACAGACCTTGGAATGGGTTTCACTGGACTTCACTGTAGAACTCCCTCGCTCCAGAGGAAACAACACCATCATGGCTGTAGTAGACCTACTAACTAAGATGGCACACTTCATCGCTCTCAAAAATTACCTTCCTCCAGTGAAACTGCCGAGGCCTTTCTGTCCAATGTCATAAAACTACATGGAATCCCTCACCTAAGTTAGTATCAGACAGGGGTTCACAATTTATATCCAAATTTTGGAGAGCACTTTGTCTTAGACTCCAAATCGACCATAGAATGTCTACCGCCTACCACTCCCAAAACTAACGGGCAGACGGAAGGGTGAACTCAATGTCTGGAACACTTCTCAGATGTCACTGCTCATTCCCTTCAAGACAGACTGGAAAGCCTCACTCTCTCTGCCGACCTCGCTACAAACAACTCTGTAAATTCCTCCACTCTACATAGTCCATTCTTTGCTAATCATGGATTCCACCTAGGTCTCTCCCTGAAATCAGCCTTCCTACAAACGCTTCCTGCCATGAGATGATTATGTAACTACCTTGCAAACAACCCTCATGATGCTGGAAAGACAACCTCCAACGGGCAAAGGAAAGGCAGAAGATCTACTACTGATCGTCACAGAAGAGAAATCCTCCTTATCAGTGTTGGAGACTCGGTATGGCTGTCAACGAGAAACCTTCGGTTAGGGGTACCTGCAAGAAACTGGGTAGTAACTTTGGTCCGTTTCTGATAGAAAGAATTATCAACCCAACACGGTGAGACTTACTCTTCCTCCTCGACTACAGGTACATCCCACATTCCATGTATCGCTGCTAAAACCGCTAGACCCAGCCTGTTCTCTCACTGGGTTCCTCAACCCTCCCTCCGATAGATGTCCGTGGAGAGAGGAATTTGAGGTTGAGCAGCCTCACTCCAGAAGAAGACGGGAGGATCCAGTACCTCGTTAGATGGAAGGCATGTGGTCTCAGGATGACTCTTGGGAAGATATGCAGACGCCCATGCACCCAGACTCTAAAAGGTTGTTCCACAGGAGATTTCCAACTCGACCTCCCTCACTGGGGTACCCGAGAGAGTCCCCTATGGGGGTACTGTAAGGATACGTGGATTGCGCTCCAGCCTGGATCCATGCCCTGCATAACCATGACAACGATAGCTGTTTGCCTCCCAGGCTGGAAGCAGTGGCCGCTGGTCGTCTAAGGTGGCTCCGCCCATCCACACTTGGTCAATAAATAGGAGCCAGGTGCTGCACAGGGTGTTCCACTAATGGAGTGCGCACCCTGCCTGCTCCATTCACCACGAGACGCAAGCTTCTAACTACCTGCAACTCTGAACCTCCAGGAGAAACCTCACCTACCTTATCCAGCTCCACCACCGCAGGATCCCTGCATGACTTCTAACAGCAAGTATCAGCCTGTCATTTTGTTCACTGACATTGCTCACTGAAAGGAAGGACACACGCTGGTGACTATTAGTACTGCAGGCCTGGGATTTCTGAACATTGCCTAGAGCTGCTATTCTATGAACTTTAATCTGTACTCTGATTCCTAAAACAAACTCTCCCTCACTATTTGTTTTACACTCTATCTTTAGTACGCGGTACATGATTTTGTTACCCCATACTCTCCGCTTAAGACTGAGAGTCGCCTGGGGTGCCACACTGAGCAGCCGCAAAAGACTCCATCAACACTCAAGTAGTGTGATAGAGTGGATGTCAAAGGACTCGCAGTTGAGATCCTAACTGATCAATTTGGTGCGTTACATTTCCATTATGATGTCACAATGTATGGTCAGCAGATAATAGTATCCAGGTTTCCATTATGATGTCACAATGTATGGTCAGCAGATAATAGTATCCAGGATTCCATTATGATGTCACAATGTATGGTCAGCAGATAATAGTATCCAGGATTCCATTATGATGTCACAATGTATGGTCAGTAGATAATAGTATCCAGGTTTCCATTATGATGTCACAATGTATGGTCAGTAGATGATAGTATCCAGGTTTCCATTATGATGTCACAATGTATGGTCAGAAGATAATAGTATCCAGGTTTCCATTATGATGTCACAATGTATGGTCAGCAGATAATAGTATCCAGGATTCCATTATGATGTCACAATGTATGGTCAGAAGATAATAGTATCCAGGTTTCCATTATGATGTCACAATGTATGGTCAGTTGATGATGGTATCCAGGTTTCCATTATGATGTCACAATGTATGGTCAGTAGATGATGGTATTCAGGATTCCATTATGATGTCACAATGTATGGTCAGCAGATGATAATATCCAGGATTCCATTATGATGTCACAATGTATCGTCAGAAGATAATAGTATTCAGGATTCCATTATGATGTCACAATGTATGGTAAGCAGATGATAGTATCCAGGATTCCATTATGATGTCACAATGTATGGTCAGTAGATGATGGTATCCAGGTTTCCATTATGATCTCACAATGTATGTTCAGCAGATAATAGTATCCAGGATTCCATTATGATGTCACAATGTATGGTCAGCAGATAATAGTACCCAGGTTTCCATTATGATGTCACAATGTATTGTCAGCAGATAATAGTATCCAGGATTTCATTATGATGTCACAATGTATGGTCAGTAGATGATGGAATCCAGGTTTCCACTATGATGTCACAATGTATGGTCAGTAGATGATGGTATCCAGGATTCCATTATGATGTCACAATGTAAGGTCAGTAGATGATGGTATCCAGGATTCCGTTATGATATCACAATGTATGGTCAGTTGATAATAGTATCCAGGTTTCCATTATGATGTCACAATGTATGGTCAGCAGATAATAGTATCCAGGATTCCATTATGATGTCACAATGTATGGTCAGCAGATAATAGTATCCAGGTTTCCATTATGATGTCACAATGTATGGTCAGCAGATGATAATATCCAGGATTCCATTACGATGTCACAATGTATGGTCAGAAGATAATAGTATCCAGGTTTCCATTATGATGTCACAATGTATGGTCAGTTGATGATGGTATCCAGGTTTCCATTATGATGTCACAATGTATGGTCAGTAGATGATGGTATCCAGGATTACATTATGATGTCACAATGTATGGTCAGCAGATGATAATATCCAGGATTCCATTATGATGTCACAATGTATGGTCAGAAGATAATAGTATTCAGGATTCCATTATGATGTCACAATGTATGGTCAGCAGATGATAACATCCAGGATTTCATTATGATGTCACAATGTATGGTCAGCAGATAATAGTATCCAGGATTCCATTATGATGTCACAATGTATGGTCAGCAGATAATAGTATCCAGGATTCCATTATGATGTCACAATGTATGGTCAGAAGATAATAGTATCCAGGTTTCCATTATGATGTCACAATGTAAGGTCAGTAGATGATGGTATCCAGGATTCCATTATGATGTCACAATGTATGGTCAGTTGATAATAGTATCCAGGATTCCATTATGATGTCACAATGTATGGCCAGCAGATAATTGCATCCAGGTTTCCATTATGATGTCACAATGTATGGTCAGCAGATAATAGTATCCAGGATTCTATTATGATGTCACAATGTATGGTCAGCAGATAATAGTATCCAGGTTTCCATTATGATGTCACAATGTATGGTCAGTAGATGATGGTATCCAGGTTTCCATTATGATGTCACAATGTATGGTCAGAAGATAATAGTATCCAGGATTCCATTATGATGTCACAATGTATGGTCAGCAGATAATAGTATCCAGGATTCCATTATGATGTCACAATGTATGGTCAGAAGATAATAGTATCCAGGTTTCCATTATGATGTCACAATGTATGGTCAGTAGATGATGGTATCCAGTATTCCATTATGATGTCACAATGTATGGTCAGAATATAATAGTATCCAGGATTCCATTATGATGTCACAATGTATGGTCAGCAGATAATAGTATCCAGGTTTCCATTATGAGGTCACAATATATGGTCAGCAGATAATAGTATCCAGGATTCCATTATGATGTCACAATGTATGGTCAGCAGAAAATAGTATCCAGGATTCCATTATGATGTCACAATGTATGGTCAGTTGATAATAGTATCCAGGATTCCATTATGATGTCACAATGTATGGCCAGCAGATAATTGCATCCAGGTTTCCATTATGATGTCACAATGTATGGTCAGCAGATAATAGTATCCAGGATTCCATTATGATGTCACAATGTATGGTCAGCAGATAATAGTATCCAGGTTTCCATTATGATGTCACAATGTATGGTCAGCAGATGATAATATCCAGGATTCCATTATGATGTCACAATGTATGGTCAGAAGATAATAGTATCCAGGTTTCCATTATGATGTCACAATGTATGGTCAGTTGATGATGGTATCCAGGTTTCCATTATGATGTCACAATGTATGGTCAGTAGATGATGGTATCCAGGATTCCATTATGATGTCACAATGTATGGTCAGCAGATAATAGTATCCAGGATTCCATTATGATGTCACAATGTATGGTCAGCAGATAATAGTATCCAGGTTTACATTATGATGTCACAATGTATGGTCAGCAGATAATAGTATCCAGGATTCCATTATGATGTCACAATGTATGGTCAGAAGATAATAGTATCCAGGTTTCCATTATGATGTCACAATGTATGGTCAGTTGATGATGGTATCCAGGTTTCCATTATGATGTCACAATGTATGGTCAGTAGATGATGGTATCCAGGATTACATTATGATGTCACAATGTATGGTCAGCAGATGATAATATCCAGGATTCCATTATGATGTCACAATGTATGGTCAGAAGATAATAGTATTCAGGATTCCATTATGATGTCACAATGTATGGTCAGAAGATAATAGTATCCAGGTTTCCATTATGATGTCACAATGTATGGTCAGCAGATAATAGTATCCAGGATTCCATTATGATGTCACAATGTATGGTCAGCAGATAATAGTATCCAGGATTCCATTATGATGTCACAATGTATGTTCAGAAGATAATAGTATCCAGGTTTCCATTATGATGTCTCAATGTAAGGTCAGTAGATGATGGTATCCAGGATTCCATTATGATGTCACAATGTATGGTCAGTTGATAATAGTATCCAGGATTCCATTATGATGTCACAATTTATGGCCAGCAGATAATTGCATCCAGGTTTCCATTATGATGTCACAATGTATGGTCAGCAGATAATAGTATCCAGGATTCTATTATGATGTCACAATGTATGGTCAGTAGATGATGGTATCCAGGTTTCCATTATGATGTCACAATGTATGGTCAGTAGATAATAGTATCCAGGTTTCCATTATGATGTCACAATGTATGGTCAGAAGATAATAGTATCCAGGTATCCATTATGATGTCACAATGTATGGTCAGTAGATGATGGTATCCAGGATTCCATTATGATGTCACAATGTATGGTCAGTAGATGATGGTATCCAGGATTCCATTATGATGTCACAATGTATGGTCAGCAGATAATAGTATCCAGGTTTCCATTATGAGGTCACAATATATGGTCAGCAGATAATAGTATCCAGGATTCCATTATGATGTCACAATGTATGGTCAGCAGATAATAGTATCCAGGATTCCATTATGATGTCACAATGTATGGTCAGAAGATAATAGTATCCAGGTTTCCATTATGATGTCACAATGTATGGTCAGTAGATGATAGTATCCAGGTTTCCATTATGATGTCACAATGTATGGTCAGTAGATGATGGTATCCAGGATTCCATTATGATGTCACAATGTATGGTCAGTATGATAATAGTATCCAGGATTCCATTATGATGTCACAATGTATGGTCAGCAGATAATAGTATCCAGGTTTCCATTATGATGTCACAATGATATGGTCAGCAGATAATAGTATCCAGGATTCCATTATGATGTCACAATGTATGGTCAGCAGATAATAGTATCCAGGTTTCCATTATGATGTCACAATGTATGGTCAGCAGATGATAGTATCCAGGATTCCATTATGATGTCACAATGTATGGTCAGAAGATAATAGTATCCAGGTTTCCATTATGATGTCACAATGTATGGTCAGTAGATGATGGTATCCAGGTTTCCATTATGATGTCACAATGTATGGTCAGTAGATGATGGTATCCAGGATACTATTATGATGTCACAATGTATGGTCAGCAGATAATAGTATCCAGGTTTCCATTATGATGTCACAATGTATGGTCAGCAGATAATAGTATCCAGGATTCCATTATGATGTCACAATGTATGGTCAGAAGATAATAGTATCCAGGTTTCCATTATGATGTCACAATGTAAGGTCAGTAGATGATGGTATCCAGGATTCCATTATGATGTCACAATGTATGGTCAGTTGATAATAGTATCCAGGATTCCATTATGATGTCACAATGTATGGCCAGCAGATAATTGCATCCAGGTTTCCATTATGATGTCACAATGTATGGTCAGCAGATAATAGTATCCAGGATTCCATTATGATGTCACAATGTATGGTCAGCAGATAATAGTATCCAGGTTTCCATTATGATGTCACAATGTATGGTCAGCAGATGATAATATCCAGGATTCCATTATGATGTCACAATGTATGGTCAGAAGATAATAGTATCCAGGTTTCCATTATGATGTCACAATGTATGGTCAGTTGATGATGGTATCCAGGTTTCCATTATGATGTCACAATGTATGGTCAGTAGATGATGGTATCCAGGATTCCATTATGATGTCACAATGTATGGTCAGCAGATAATAGTATCCAGGATTCCATTATGATGTCACAATGTATGGTCAGCAGATAATAGTATCCAGGTTTCCATTATGATGTCACAATGTATGGTCAGCAGATAATAGTATCCAGGATTCCATTATGATGTCACAATGTAAGGTCAGAAGATAATAGTATCCAGGTTTCCATTATGATGTCACAATGTATGGTCAGCAGATAATAGTATCCAGGATTCCATTATGATGTCACAATGTATGGTCAGAAGATAATAGTATCCAGGTTTCCATTATGATGTCACAATGTATGGTCAGCAGATAATAGTATCCAGGATTCCATTATGATGTCACAATGTATGGTCAGCAGATAATAGTATCCAGGATTCCATTATGATGTCACAATGTATGGTCAGTAGATGATGGTATCCAGGATTCCATTATGATGTCACAATGTATGGTCAGATGATGATAGTATCCAGGATTCCACTATGATGTCACAATGTATGGCCAGCAGATAATTGTATCCAGGTTTCCATTATGATGTCACAATGTATGGTCAGCAGATAATAGTATCCAGGATTCCATTATGATGTCACAATGTATGGTCAGAAGATAATAGTATCCAGGTTTCCATTATGATGTCACAATGTATGGTCAGTAGATGATGGTATCCAGGATTCCATTATGATGTCACAATGTATGGTCAGCAGATGATAATATCCAGGATTCCATTATGATGTCACAATGTATGGTCAGAAGATAATAGTATTCAGGATTCCATTATGATGTCACAATGTATGGTCAGCAGATAATAGTATCCAGGTTTACATTATGATGTCACAATGTAAGGTCAGTAGATGATGGTATTCAGGTTTCCATTATGTCGTCACAATGTATGGTCAGTAGATGATGGTGTCCAGGATTCCATTATGATGTCACAATGTATGGTCAGAAGATAATAGTATCCAGGATTCCTTTATGATGTCACAATGTATGGTCAGCAGATAAGAGTATCCAGGTTTCCATTATGATGTCACAATGTATGGTCAGCAGATAATAGTATCCAGGATTCCATTATGATGTCACAATGTATGGTCAGAAGATAATAGTATCCAGGTTTCCATTATGATGTCACAATGTATGGTCAGTAGATGATGGTATCCAGGATTCCGTTATGATGTCACAATGTATGGTCAGAATATAATAGTATCCAGGATTCCATTATGATGTCACAATGTATGGTCAGCAGATAATAGTATCCAGGTTTCCATTATGAGGTCACAATATATGGTCAGCAGATAATAGTATCCAGGATTCCATTATGATGTCACAATGTATGGTCAGCAGAAAATAGTATCCAGGATTCCGTTATGATGTCACAATGTATGGTCAGCAGATGATAATATCCAGGATTCCATTATGATGTCACAATGTATGGTCAGAAGATAATAGTATCCAGGTTTCCATTATGATGTCACAATGTATGGTCAGTAGATAATAGTATCCAGGATTCCATTATGATGTCACAATGTATGGTCAGTAGATAATAGTATCCAGGATTCCATTATGATGTCACAATGTATGGTCAGCAGATAATAGTATCCAGGTTTCCATTATGATGTCACAATGTATGGTCAGCAGATAATAGTATCCAGGATTCCATTATGATGTCACAATGTATGGTCAGTAGATAATAGTATCCAGGTTTCCATTATGATGTCACAATGTATGGTCAGTAGATGATGGTATCCAGGATTCCATTATGATGTCACAATGTATGGTCAGAAGATAATAGTATCCAGGATTCCATTATGATGTCACAATGTATGGTCAGCAGATAATAGTATCCAGGATTCCATTATGATGTCACAATGTATGGTCAGCAGATAATAGTATCCAGGTTTCCATTATGATGTCACAATGTATGGTCAGCAGATAATAGTATCCAGGATTCCATTATGATGTCACAATGTATGGTCAGAAGATAATAGTATCCAGGTTTCCATTATGATGTCACAATGTATGGTCAGAAGATAATAGTATCCAGGATTCCATTATGATGTCACAATGTATGGTCAGAAGATAATAGTATCCAGGTTTCCATTATGATGTCACAATGTATGGTCAGAAGATAATAGTATCCAGGTTTCCATTATGATGTCACAATGTATGGTCAGCAGATGATAGTATCCAGGATTCCATTATGATGTCACAATGTATGGTCAGAAGATAATAGTATCCAGGTTTCCATTATGATGTCACAATGTATGGTCAGTTGATGATGGTATCCAGGTTTCTATTATGATGTCACAATGTATGGTCAGTAGATGATGGTATCCAGGATTCCATTATGATGTCACAATGTATGGTCAGCAGATGATAGTATCCAGGATTCCATTATGATGTCACAATGTATGGTCAGAAGATAATAGTATCCAGGTTTCCATTATGATGTCACAATGTATGGTCAGTAGATAATGGTATCCAGGATTCCATTATGATGTCACAATGTATGGTCAGATGATGATAGTATCCAGGATTCCATTATGATGTCACAATGTATGGTCAGCAGATAATAGTATCCAGGTTTCCATTATGATGTCACAATGTATGGTCAGCAGATAATAGTATCCAGGATTCCATTATGATGTCACAATGTATGGTCAGCAGATAATAGTATCCAGGATTCCATTATGATGTCACAATGTATGGTCAGCAGATGATAATATCCAGGATTCCATTATGATGTCACAATGTATGGTCAGAAGATAATAGTATCCAGGTTTCCATTATGATGTCACAATGTATGGTCAGTAGATGATTGTATCCAGGATTCCATTATGATGTCACAATGTATGGTCAGCAGATGATAATATCCAGGATTCCATTATGATGTCACAATGTATGGTCAGAAGATAATAGTATTCAGGATTCCATTATGATGTCACAATGTATGGTCAGGCAGATGATAATATCCAGGATTCCATTATGATGTCACAATGTATGGTCAGCAGATAATAGTATCCAGGTTTCCATTATGATGTCACAATGTATGGTCAGCAGATAATAGTATCCAGGATTCCATTATGATGTCACAATGTATGGTCAGAAGATAATAGTATCCAGGTTTCCATTATGATGTCACAATGTATGGTCAGTAGATGATGGTATCCAGGATTCCATTATGATGTCACAATGTATGGTCAGTAGATAATAGTATCCAGGATTCCATTATGATGTCACAATGTATGGTCAGCAGATAATAGTATCCAGGTTTCCATTATGATGTCACAATGTATGGTCAGCAGATGATAGTATCCAGGATTCCATTATGATGTCACAATGTATGGTCAGAAGATAATAGTATCCAGGATTCCATTATGATGTCACAATGTATGGTCAGTAGATAATAGTATCCAGGTTTCCATTATGATGTCACAATGTATGGTCAGCAGATAATGGTATCCAGGATTCCATTATGATGTCACAATGTATGGTCAGAAGATAATAGTATCCAGGATTCCATTATGATGTCACAATGTATGGTCAGCAGATAATAGTATCCAGGATTCCATTATGATGTCACAATGTATGGTCAGCAGATAATAGTATCCAGGATTCCATTATGATGTCACAATGTATGGTCAGCAGATAATAGTATCCAGGATTCCGTTATGATGTCACAATGTATGGTCAGCAGATGATAGTATCCAGGATTCCATTATGATGTCACAATGTATGGTCAGAAGATAATAGTATCCAGGTTTCCATTATGATGTCACAATGTAAGGTCAGTAGATGATGGTATCCAGGATTCCATTATGATGTCACAATGTATGGTCAGTTGATAATAGTATCCAGGATTCCATTATGATGTCACAATGTATGGCCAGCAGATAATTGCATCCAGGTTTCCATTATGATGTCACAATGTATGGTCAGCAGATAATAGTATCCAGGATTCCATTATGATGTCACAATGTATGGTCAGCAGATAATAGTATCCAGGATTCCATTATGATGTCACAATGTATGGTCAGAAGATAATAGTATCCAGGTTTCCATTATGATGTCACAATGTATGGTCAGTAGATGATAGTATCCAGGATTCCATTATGATGTCACAATGTATGGTCAGTAGATGATAGTATCCAGGATTCCATTATGATGTCACAATGTATGGTCAGCAGATAATAGTATCCAGGTTTCCATTATGATGTCACAATGTATGGTCAGCAGATAATAGTATCCAGGATTCCATTATGATGTCACAATGTATGGTCAGCAGATAATAGTATCCAGGATTCCATTATGATGTCACAATGTATGGTCAGCAGATGATAGTATCCAGGATTCCATTATGATGTCACAATGTATGGTCAGAAGATAATAGTATCCAGGTTTCCATTATGATGTCACAATGTATGGTCAGTAGATGATGGTATCCAGGTTTCCATTATGATGTCACAATGTATGGTCAGTAGATAATAGTATCCAGGATTCCATTATGATGTCACAATGTATGGTCAGCAGATAATAGTATCCAGGATTCCATTATGATGTCACAATGTATGGTCAGCAGATAATAGTATCCAGGTTTCCATTATGATGTCACAATGTATGGTCAGCAGATAATAGTATCCAGGATTCCATTATGATGTCACAATGTATGGTCAGAAGATAATAGTATCCAGGTTTCGATTATGATGTCACAATGTATGGTCAGTAGATGATGGTATCCAGGATTCCATTATGATGTCACAATGTATGGTCAGTAGATGATAGTATCCAGGATTCCATTATGATGTCACAATGTATGGTCAGCAGATAATTGTATCCAGGTTTCCATTATGATGTCACAATGTATGGTCAGCAGATAATAGTATCCAGGATTCCATTATGATGTCACAATGTATGGTCAGAAGATAATAGTATCCAGGTTTCCATTATGATGTCACAATGTATGGTCAGCAGATAATAGTATCCAGGATTCCATTATGATGTCACAATGTATGGTCAGTAGATAATAGTATCCAGGTTTCCATTATGATGTCACAATGTATGGTCAGCAGATAATAGTATCCAGGATTCCATTATGATGTCACAATGTATGGTCAGTAGATAATAGTATCCAGGATTCCATTATGATGTCACAATGTATGGTCAGCAGATAATAGTATCCAGGATTCCATTATGATGTCACAATGTATGGTCAGAAGATAATAGTATCCAGGTTTCCATTATGATGTCACAATGTATGGTCAGCTGATGATAGTATCCAGGTTTCCATTATGATGTCACAATGTATGGTCAGTAGATAATGGTATCCAGGTTTCCATTATGATGTCACAATGTATGGTCAGCAGATGATAGTATCCAGGATTCCATTATGATGTCACAATGTATGGTCAGAAGATAATAGTATCCAGGATTCCATTATGATGTCACAATGTATGGTCAGAAGATAATAGTATCCAGGTTTCCATTATGATGTCACAATGTATGGTCAGCAGATAATAGTATCCAGGATTCCATTATGATGTCACAATGTATGGTCAGCAGATAATAGTATCCAGGATTCCATTATGATGTCACAATGTATGTTCAGAAGATAATAGTATCCAGGTTTCCATTATGATGTCACAATGTACGGTCAGTAGATGATGGTATCCAGGATTCCATTATGATGTCACAATGTATGGTCAGTTGATAATAGTATCCAGGATTCCATTATGATGTCACAATTTATGGCCAGCAGATAATTGCATCCAGGTTTCCATTATGATGTCACAATGTATGGTCAGCAGATAATAGTATCCAGGATTCTATTATGCTGTCACAATGTATGGTCAGCAGATAATAGTATCCAGGATTCTATTATGATGTCACAATGTATGGTCAGCAGATAATAGTATCCAGGTTTCCATTATGATGTCACAATGTATGGTCAGTAGATGATGGTATCCAGGTTTCCATTATGATGTCACAATGTATGGTCAGAAGATAATAGTATCCAGGTTTCCATTATGATGTCACAATGTATGGTCAGCAGATGATAATATCCAGGATTCCATTATGATGTCACAATGTAAGGTCAGTAGATGATGGTATCCAGGTTTCCATTATGATGTCACAATGTATGGTCAGTAGATGATGGTATCCAGGATTCCATTATGATGTCACAATGTATGGTCAGAAGATAATAGTATCCAGGATTCCTTTATGATGTCACAATGTATGGTCAGCAGATAATAGTATCCAGGATTCCATTATGATGTCACAATGTATGGTCAGAAGATAATAGTATCCAGGTTTCCATTATGATGTCACAATGTATGGTCAGTAGATGATGGTATCCAGTATTCCATTATGATGTCACAATGTATGGTCAGAATATAATAGTATCCAGGATTCCATTATGATGTCACAATGTATGGTCAGCAGATAATAGTATCCAGGTTTCCATTATGAGGTCACAATGTATGGTCAGCAGATAATAGTATCCAGGATTCCATTATGATGTCACAATGTATGGTCAGCAGAAAATAGTATCCAGGATTCCATTATGATGTCACAATGTATGGTCAGTTGATGATGGTATCCAGGTTTCCATTATGATGTCACAATGTATGGTCAGCAGATAATAGTATCCAGGTTTCCATTATGAGGTCACAATATATGGTCAGCAGATAATAGTATCAAGTATTCCATTATGATGTCACAATGTATGGTCAGCAGAAAATAGTATCCAGGATTCCATTATGATGTCACAATGTATGGTCAGCAGATAATAGTATCCAGGATTCCATTATGATGTCACAATGTATGGTCAGCAGATAATAGTATCCAGGTTTCCATTATGATGTCACAAGGTATGGTCAGTAGATGATGGTATCCAGGTTTCCATTATGATGTCACAATGTATGGTCAGAAGATAATAGTATCCAGGTTTCCATTATGATGTCACAATGTATGGTCAGCAGATGATAATATCCAGGATTCCATTATGATGTCACAATGTATGGTCAGTAGATGATAGTATCCAGGTTTCCATTATGATGTCACAATGTATGGTCAGCAGATAATAGTATCCAGGATTCCATTATGATGTCACAATGTATGGTCAGCAGATAATAGTATCCAGGTTTCCATTATGATGTCACAATGTATTGTCAGCAGATAATAGTATCCAGGATTTCATTATGATGTCACAATGTATGGTCAGTAGATGATGGTATTCAGGATTCCATTATGATGTCACAATGTATGGTCAGCAGATGATAATATCCAGGATTCCATTATGATGTCACAATGTATCGTCAGAAGATAATAGTATTCAGGATTCCATTATGATGTCACAATGTATGGTAAGCAGATGATAATATCCAGGATTCCATTATGATGTCACAATGTATGGTCAGTAGATGATGGTATCCAGGTTTCCATTATGATCTCACAATGTATGTTCAGCAGATAATAGTATCCAGGATTCCATTATGATGTCACAATGTATGGTCAGCAGATAATAGTACCCAGGTTTCCATTATGATGTCACAATGTATTGTCAGCAGATAATAGTATCCAGGATTTCATTATGATGTCACAATGTATGGTCAGTAGATGATGGAATCCAGGTTTCCACTATGATGTCACAATGTATGGTCAGTAGATGATGGTATCCAGGATTCCATTATGATGTCACAATGTAAGGTCAGTAGATGATGGTATCCAGGATTCCGTTATGATATCACAATGTATGGTCAGTTGATAATAGTATCCAGGTTTCCATTATGATGTCACAATGTATGGTCAGCAGATAATAGTATCCAGGATTCCATTATGATGTCACAATGTATGGTCAGCAGATAATAGTATCCAGGTTTCCATTATGATGTCACAATGTATGGTCAGCAGATGATAATATCCAGGATTCCATTACGATGTCACAATGTATGGTCAGAAGATAATAGTATCCAGGTTTCCATTATGATGTCACAATGTATGGTCAGTTGATGATGGTATCCAGGTTTCCATTATGATGTCACAATGTATGGTCAGTAGATGATGGTATCCAGGATTACATTATGATGTCACAATGTATGGTCAGCAGATGATAATATCCAGGATTCCATTATGATGTCACAATGTATGGTCAGAAGATAATAGTATTCAGGATTCCATTATGATGTCACAATGTATGGTCAGCAGATGATAACATCCAGGATTTCATTATGATGTCACAATGTATGGTAAGCAGATAATAGTATCCAGGATTCCATTATGATGTCACAATGTATGGTCAGCAGATAATAGTATCCAGGATTCCATTATGATGTCACAATGTATGGTCAGAAGATAATAGTATCCAGGTTTCCATTATGATGTCACAATGTAAGGTCAGTAGATGATGGTATCCAGGATTCCATTATGATGTCACAATGTATGGTCAGTTGATAATAGTATCCAGGATTCCATTATGATGTCACAATGTATGGCCAGCAGATAATTGCATCCAGGTTTCCATTATGATGTCACAATGTATGGTCAGCAGATAATAGTATCCAGGATTCTATTATGATGTCACAATGTATGGTCAGCAGATAATAGTATCCAGGTTTCCATTATGATGTCACAATGTATGGTCAGTAGATGATGGTATCCAGGTTTCCATTATGATGTCACAATGTATGGTCAGAAGATAATAGTATCCAGGTTTCCATTATGATGTCACAATGTATGGTCAGCAGATGAATAATATCCAGGATTCCATTATGATGTCACAATGTAAGGTCAGTAGATGATGGTATCCAGGTTTCCATTATGATGTCACAATGTATGGTCAGTAGATGATGGTGTCCAGGATTCCATTATGATGTCACAATGTATGGTCAGAAGATAATAGTATCCAGGATTCCTTTATGATGTCACAATGTATGGTCAGCAGATAATAGTATCCAGGATTCCATTATGATGTCACAATGTATGGTCAGAAGATAATAGTATCCAGGTTTCCATTATGATGTCACAATGTATGGTCAGTAGATGATGGTATCCAGTATTCCATTATGATGTCACAATGTATGGTCAGAATATAATAGTATCCAGGATTCCATTATGATGTCACAATGTATGGTCAGCAGATAATAGTATCCAGGTTTCCATTATGAGGTCACAATATATGGTCAGCAGATAATAGTATCCAGGATTCCATTATGATGTCACAATGTATGGTCAGCAGAAAATAGTATCCAGGATTCCATTATGATGTCACAATGTATGGTCAGTTGATAATAGTATCCAGGATTCCATTATGATGTCACAATGTATGGCCAGCAGATAATTGCATCCAGGTTTCCATTATGATGTCACAATGTATGGTCAGCAGATAATAGTATCCAGGATTCCATTATGATGTCACAATGTATGGTCAGCAGATAATAGTATCCAGGTTTCCATTATGATGTCACAATGTATGGTCAGCAGATGATAATATCCAGGATTCCATTATGATGTCACAATGTATGGTCAGAAGATAATAGTATCCAGGTTTCCATTATGATGTCACAATGTATGGTCAGTTGATGATGGTATCCAGGTTTCCATTATGATGTCACAATGTATGGTCAGTAGATGATGGTATCCAGGATTCCATTATGATGTCACAATGTATGGTCAGCAGATAATAGTATCCAGGATTCCATTATGATGTCACAATGTATGGTCAGCAGATAATAGTATCCAGGTTTACATTATGATGTCACAATGTATGGTCAGCAGATAATAGTATCCAGGATTCCATTATGATGTCACAATGTATGGTCAGAAGATAATAGTATCCAGGTTTCCATTATGATGTCACAATGTATGGTCAGTTGATGATGGTATCCAGGTTTCCATTATGATGTCACAATGTATGGTCAGTAGATGATGGTATCCAGGATTACATTATGATGTCACAATGTATGGTCAGCAGATGATAATATCCAGGATTCCATTATGATGTCACAATGTATGGTCAGAAGATAATAGTATCCAGGATTCCATTATGATGTCACAATGTAATGGTCAGAAGATAATAGTATCCAGGTTTCCATTATGATGTCACAATGTATGGTCAGCAGATAATAGTATCCAGGATTCCATTATGATGTCACAATGTATGGTCAGCAGATAATAGTATCCAGGATTCCATTATGATGTCACAATGTATGTTCAGCAGATAATAGTATCCAGGATTCCATTATGATGTCACAATGTATGGTCAGCAGATGATAATATCCAGGATTCCATTATGATGTCACAATGTATGGTCAGTAGATGATGGTATCCAGGATTCCATTATGATGTCACAATGTATGGTCAGAAGATAATAGTATCCAGGTTTCCATTATGATGTCACAATGTATGGTCAGTAGATGATGGTATCCAGGATTCCATTATGATGTCACAATGTATGGTCAGAAGATAATAGTATCCAGGATTCCATTATGATGTCACAATGTATG
Source organism: Bufotes viridis (assembly GCA_033119425.1). Classification (NCBI taxonomy): domain Eukaryota; kingdom Metazoa; phylum Chordata; class Amphibia; order Anura; family Bufonidae; genus Bufotes; species Bufotes viridis. Next base: position 99,355,933 of record CM065592.1, on the reverse strand, counting down.
GTCAGCAGATAATAGTATCCAGGTTTCCATTATGATGTCACAATGTATGGTCAGCAGATAATAGTATCCAGGATTCCATTATGATGTCACAATGTATGGTCAGCAGTATAATAGTATCCAGGATTCCATTATGATGTCACAATGTATGGTCAGAAGATAATAGTATCCAGGTTTCCATTATGATGTCACAATGTATGGTCAGTAGATGATGGTATCCAGGTTTCCATTATGATGTCACAATGTATGGTCAGTAGATGATGGTATCCAGGATTCCATTATGATGTCACAATGTATGGTCAGTTGATAATAGTATCCAGGATTCCATTATGATGTCACAATGTATGGCCAGCAGATAATTGTATCCAGGTTTCCATTATGATGTCACAATGTATGGTCAGCAGATAATAGTATCCAGGATTCCATTATGATGTCACAATGTATGGTCAGCAGATAATAGTATCCAGGTTTCCATTATGATGTCACAATGTATGGTCAGCAGATGATAATATCCAGGATTCCATTATGATGTCACAATGTATGGTCAGAAGATAATAGTATCCAGGTTTCCATTATGATGTCACAATGTATGGTCAGTTGATGATGGTATCCAGGTTTCCATTATGATGTCACAATGTATGGTCAGTAGATGATGGTATCCAGGATTCCATTATGATGTCACAATGTATGGTCAGCAGATAATAGTATCCAGGATTCCATTATGATGTCACAATGTATGGTCAGCAGAAAATAGTATCCAGGATTCCATTATGATGTCACAATGTATGGTCAGCAGATAATAGTATCCAGGATTCCATTATGATGTCACAATGTAAGGTCAGAAGATAATTGTATCCAGGTTTCCATTATGATGTCACAATGTATGGTCAGCAGATAATAGTATCCAGGATTCCATTATGATGTCACAATGTATGGTCAGAAGATAATAGTATCCAGGTTTCCATTATGATGTCACAATGTATGGTCAGCAGATAATAGTATCCAGGATTCCATTATGATGTCACAATGTATGGTCAGAAGATAATAGTATCCAGGTTTCCATTATGATGTCACAATGTATGGTCAGCAGATGATAATATCCAGGATTCCATTACGATGTCACAATGTATGGTCAGAAGATAATAGTATCCAGGTTTCCATTATGATGTCACAATGTATGGTCAGTTGATGATGGTATCCAGGTTTCCATTATGATGTCACAATGTATGGTCAGTAGATGATGGTATCCAGGATTACATTATGATGTCACAATGTATGGTCAGCAGATGATAATATCCAGGATTCCATTATGATGTCACAATGTATGGTCAGAAGATAATAGTATTCAGGATTCCATTATGATGTCACAATGTATGGTCAGCAGATGATAACATCCAGGATTTCATTATGATGTCACAATGTATGGTCAGCAGATAATAGTATCCAGGATTCCATTATGATGTCACAATGTATGGTCAGCAGATAATAGTATCCAGGATTCCATTATGATGTCACAATGTATGGTCAGAAGATAATAGTATCCAGGTTTCCATTATGATGTCACAATGTAAGGTCAGTAGATGATGGTATCCAGGATTCCATTATGATGTCACAATGTATGGTCAGTTGATAATAGTATCCAGGATTCCATTATGATGTCACAATGTATGGCCAGCAGATAATTGCATCCAGGTTTCCATTATGATGTCACAATGTATGGTCAGCAGATAATAGTATCCAGGATTCTATTATGATGTCACAATGTATGGTCAGCAGATAATAGTATCCAGGTTTCCATTATGATGTCACAATGTATGGTCAGTAGATGATGGTATCCAGGTTTCCATTATGATGTCACAATGTATGGTCAGAAGATAATAGTATCCAGGTTTCCATTATGATGTCACAATGTATGGTCAGCAGATGAAAATATCCAGGATTCCATTATGATGTCACAATGTAAGGTCAGTAGATGATGGTATCCAGGTTTCCATTATGATGTCACAATGTATGGTCAGTAGATGATGGTGTCCAGGATTCCATTATGATGTCACAATGTATGGTCAGAAGATAATAGTATCCAGGATTCCTTTATGATGTCACAATGTATGGTCAGCAGATAATAGTATCCAGGATTCCATTATGATGTCACAATGTATGGTCAGAAGATAATAGTATCCAGGTTTCCATTATGATGTCACAATGTATGGTCAGTAGATGATGGTATCCAGTATTCCATTATGATGTCACAATGTATGGTCAGAATATAATAGTATCCAGGATTCCATTATGATGTCACAATGTATGGTCAGCAGATAATAGTATCCAGGTTTCCATTATGAGGTCACAATATATGGTCAGCAGATAATAGTATCCAGGATTCCATTATGATGTCACAATGTATGGTCAGCAGAAAATAGTATCCAGGATTCCATTATGATGTCACAATGTATGGTCAGTTGATAATAGTATCCAGGATTCCATTATGATGTCACAATGTATGGCCAGCAGATAATTGCATCCAGGTTTCCATTATGATGTCACAATGTATGGTCAGCAGATAATAGTATCCAGGATTCCATTATGATGTCACAATGTATGGTCAGCAGATAATAGTATCCAGGTTTCCATTATGATGTCACAATGTATGGTCAGCAGATGATAATATCCAGGATTCCATTATGATGTCACAATGTATGGTCAGAAGATAATAGTATCCAGGTTTCCATTATGATGTCACAATGTATGGTCAGTTGATGATGGTATCCAGGTTTCCATTATGATGTCACAATGTATGGTCAGTAGATGATGGTATCCAGGATTCCATTATGATGTCACAATGTATGGTCAGCAGATAATAGTATCCAGGATTCCATTATGATGTCACAATGTATGGTCAGCAGATAATAGTATCCAGGTTTACATTATGATGTCACAATGTATGGTCAGCAGATAATAGTATCCAGGATTCCATTATGATGTCACAATGTATGGTCAGAAGATAATAGTATCCAGGTTTCCATTATGATGTCACAATGTATGGTCAGTTGATGATGGTATCCAGGTTTCCATTATGATGTCACAATGTATGGTCAGTAGATGATGGTATCCAGGATTACATTATGATGTCACAATGTATGGTCAGCAGATGATAATATCCAGGATTCCATTATGATGTCACAATGTATGGTCAGAAGATAATAGTATCCAGGATTCCATTATGATGTCACAATGAATGGTCAGAAGATAATAGTATCCAGGTTTCCATTATGATGTCACAATGTATGGTCAGCAGATAATAGTATCCAGGATTCCATTATGATGTCACAATGTATGGTCAGCAGATAATAGTATCCAGGATTCCATTATGATGTCACAATGTATGTTCAGCAGATAATAGTATCCAGGATTCCATTATGATGTCACAATGTATGGTCAGCAGATGATAGTATCCAGGATTCCATTATGATGTCACAATGTATGGTCAGTAGATGATGGTATCCAGGATTCCATTATGATGTCACAATGTATGGTCAGAAGATAATAGTATCCAGGTTTCCATTATGATGTCACAATGTATGGTCAGTAGATGATGGTATCCAGTATTCCATTATGATGTCACAATGTATGGTCAGAATATAATAGTATCCAGGATTCCATTATGATGTCACAATGTATGGTCAGCAGATAATAGTATCCAGGTTTCCATTATGAGGTCACAATATATGGTCAGCAGATAATAGTATCCAGGATTCCATTATGATGTCACAATGTATGGTCAGCAGATAAATAGTATCCAGGATTCCATTATGATGTCACAATGTATGGTCAGAAGATAATAGTATCCAGGTTTCCATTATGATGTCACAATGTATAGGTCAGTAGATGATGGTATCCAGGTTTCCATTATGATGTCACAATGTATGGTCAGTAGATGATGGTATCCAGGATTCCATTATGATGTCACAATGTATGGTCAGTTGATAATAGTATCCAGGATTCCATTATGATGTCACAATGTATGGCCAGCAGATAATTGCATCCAGGTTTCCATTATGATGTCACAATGTATGGTCAGCAGATAATAGTATCCAGGATTCCATTATGATGTCACAATGTATGGTCAGCAGATAATAGTATCCAGGTTTCCATTATGATGTCACAATGTATGGTCAGCAGATGATAATATCCAGGATTCCATTATGATGTCACAATGTATGGTCAGAAGATAATAGTATCCAGGTTTCCATTATGATGTCACAATGTATGGTCAGTTGATGATGGTATCCAGGTTTCCATTATGATGTCACAATGTATGGTCAGTAGATGATGGTATCCAGGATTCCATTATGATGTCACAATGTATGGTCAGCAGATAATAGTATCCAGGATTCCATTATGATGTCACAATGTATGGTCAGCAGATAATAGTATCCAGGATTCCATTATGATGTCACAATGTATGGTCAGCAGATAATAGTATCCAGGATTCCATTATGATGTCACAATGTATGGTCAGAAGATAATTGTATCCAGGTTTCCATTATGATGTCACAATGTATGGTCAGCAGATAATAGTATCCAGGATTCCATTATGATGTCACAATGTATGGTCAGAAGATAATAGTATCCAGGTTTCCATTATGATGTCACAATGTATGGTCAGCAGATAATAGTATCCAGGATTCCATTATGATGTCACAATGTATGGTCAGAAGATAATAGTATCCAGGTTTCCATTATGATGTCACAATGTATGGTCAGTAGATGATGGTATCCAGGATTCCATTATGATGTCACAATGTATGGTCAGATGATGATAGTATCCAGGATTCCACTATGATGTCACAATGTATGGCCAGCAGATAATTGTATCCAGGTTTCCATTATGATGTCACAATGTATGGTCAGCAGATAATAGTATCCAGGATTCCATTATGATGTCACAATGTATGGTCAGAAGATAATAGTATCCAGGTTTCCATTATGAATGATGTCACAATGTATGGTCAGTAGATGATGGTATCCAGGATTCCATTATGATGTCACAATGTATGGTCAGCAGATGATAATATCCAGGATTCCATTATGATGTCACAATGTATGGTCAGAAGATAATAGTATTCAGGATTCCATTATGATGTCACAATGTATGGTCAGCAGATAATAGTATCCAGGTTTACATTATGATGTCACAATGTAAGGTCAGTAGATGATGGTATTCAGGTTTCCATTATGTCGTCACAATGTATGGTCAGTAGATGATGGTGTCCAGGATTCCATTATGATGTCACAATGTATGGTCAGAAGATAATAGTATCCAGGATTCCTTTATGATGTCACAATGTATGGTCAGCAGATGAGAGTATCCAGGTTTCCATTATGATGTCACAATGTATGGTCAGCAGATAATAGTATCCAGGATTCCATTATGATGTCACAATGTATGGTCAGAAGATAATAGTATCCAGGATTCCATTATGATGTCACAATGTATGGTCAGCAGATAATAGTATCCAGGATTCCATTATGATGTCACAATGTATGGTCAGAAGATAATAGTATCCAGGTTTCCATTATGATGTCACAATGTATGGTCAGTAGATGATGGTATCCAGTATTCCATTATGATGTCACAATGTATGGTCAGAATATAATAGTATCCAGGATTCCATTATGATGTCACAATGTATGGTCAGCAGATAATAGTATCCAGGTTTCCATTATGAGGTCACAATGTATGGTCAGCAGATAATAGTATCCAGGATTCCATTATGATGTCACAATGTATGGTCAGCAGAAAATAGTATCCAGGATTCCATTATGATGTCACAATGTATGGTCAGTTGATGATGGTATCCAGGTTTCCATTATGATGTCACAATGTATGGTCAGCAGATAATAGTATCCAGGTTTCCATTATGAGGTCACAATATATGGTCAGCAGATAATAGTATCAAGTATTCCATTATGATGTCACAATGTATGGTCAGCAGAAAATAGTATCCAGGATTCCATTATGATGTCACAATGTATGGTCAGCAGATAATAGTATCCAGGATTCCATTATGATGTCACAATGTATGGTCAGCAGATAATAGTATCCAGGTTTCCATTATGATGTCACAAGGTATGGTCAGTAGATGATGGTATCCAGGTTTCCATTATGATGTCACAATGTATGGTCAGAAGATAATAGTATCCAGGTTTCCATTATGATGTCACAATGTATGGTCAGCAGATGATAATATCCAGGATTCCATTATGATGTCACAATGTATGGTCAGTAGATGATGGTATCCAGGTTTCCATTATGATCTCACAATGTATGTTCAGCAGATAATAGTATCCAGGATTCCATTATGATGTCACAATGTATGGTCAGCAGATAATAGTATCCAGGTTTCCATTATGATGTCACAATGTATGGTCAGCAGATAATAGTATCCAGGATTTCATTATGATGTCACAATGTATGGTCAGTAGATGATGGTATTCAGGATTCCATTATGATGTCACAATGTATGGTCAGCAGATGATAATATCCAGGATTCCATTATGATGTCACAATGTATCGTCAGAAGATAATAGTATTCAGGATTCCATTATGATGTCACAATGTATGGTAAGCAGATGATAATATCCAGGATTCCATTATGATGTCACAATGTATGGTCAGTAGATGATGGTATCCAGGTTTCCATTATGATGTCACAATGTATGTTCAGCAGATAATAGTATCCAGGATTCCATTATGATGTCACAATGTATGGTCAGCAGATAATAGTACCCAGGTTTCCATTATGATGTCACAATGTATTGTCAGCAGATAATAGTATCCAGGATTTCATTATGATGTCACAATGTATGGTCAGTAGATGATGGTATCCAGGTTTCCACTATGATGTCACAATGTATGGTCAGTAGATGATGGTATCCAGGATTCCATTATGATGTCACAATGTAAGGTCAGTAGATGATGGTATCCAGGATTCCGTTATGATATCACAATGTATGGTCAGTTGATAATAGTATCCAGGTTTCCATTATGATGTCACAATGTATGGTCAGCAGATAATAGTATCCAGGATTCCATTATGATGTCACAATGTATGGTCAGCAGATAATAGTATCCAGGTTTCCATTATGATGTCACAATGTATGGTCAGCAGATGATAATATCCAGGATTCCATTACGATGTCACAATGTATGGTCAGAAGATAATAGTATCCAGGTTTCCATTATGATGTCACAATGTATGGTCAGTTGATGATGGTATCCAGGTTTCCATTATGATGTCACAATGTATGGTCAGTAGATGATGGTATCCAGGATTACATTATGATGTCACAATGTATGGTCAGCAGATGATAATATCCAGGATTCCATTATGATGTCACAATGTATGGTCAGAAGATAATAGTATTCAGGATTCCATTATGATGTCACAATGTATGGTCAGCAGATGATAACATCCAGGATTTCATTATGATGTCACAATGTATGGTAAGCAGATAATAGTATCCAGGATTCCATTATGATGTCACAATGTATGGTCAGCAGATAATAGTATCCAGGATTCCATTATGATGTCACAATGTATGGTCAGAAGATAATAGTATCCAGGTTTCCATTATGATGTCACAATGTAAGGTCAGTAGATGATGGTATCCAGGATTCCATTATGATGTCACAATGTATGGTCAGTTGATAATAGTATCCAGGATTCCATTATGATGTCACAATGTATGGCCAGCAGATAATTGCATCCAGGTTTCCATTATGATGTCACAATGTATGGTCAGCAGATAATAGTATCCAGGATTCTATTATGATGTCACAATGTATGGTCAGCAGATAATAGTATCCAGGTTTCCATTATGATGTCACAATGTATGGTCAGTAGATGATGGTATCCAGGTTTCCATTATGATGTCACAATGTATGGTCAGAAGATAATAGTATCCAGGTTTCCATTATGATGTCACAATGTATGGTCAGCAGATGAAAATATCCAGGATTCCATTATGATGTCACAATGTAAGGTCAGTAGATGATGGTATCCAGGTTTCCATTATGATGTCACAATGTATGGTCAGTAGATGATGGTGTCCAGGATTCCATTATGATGTCACAATGTATGGTCAGAAGATAATAGTATCCAGGATTCCTTTATGATGTCACAATGTATGGTCAGCAGATAATAGTATCCAGGATTCCATTATGATGTCACAATGTATGGTCAGAAGATAATAGTATCCAGGTTTCCATTATGATGTCACAATGTATGGTCAGTAGATGATGGTATCCAGTATTCCATTATGATGTCACAATGTATGGTCAGAATATAATAGTATCCAGGATTCCATTATGATGTCACAATGTATGGTCAGCAGATAATAGTATCCAGGTTTCCATTATGAGGTCACAATATATGGTCAGCAGATAATAGTATCCAGGATTCCATTATGATGTCACAATGTATGGTCAGCAGAAAATAGTATCCAGGATTCCATTATGATGTCACAATGTATGGTCAGTTGATAATAGTATCCAGGATTCCATTATGATGTCACAATGTATGGCCAGCAGATAATTGCATCCAGGTTTCCATTATGATGTCACAATGTATGGTCAGCAGATAATAGTATCCAGGATTCCATTATGATGTCACAATGTATGGTCAGCAGATAATAGTATCCAGGTTTCCATTATGATGTCACAATGTATGGTCAGCAGATGATAATATCCAGGATTCCATTATGATGTCACAATGTATGGTCAGAAGATAATAGTATCCAGGTTTCCATTATGATGTCACAATGTATGGTCAGTTGATGATGGTATCCAGGTTTCCATTATGATGTCACAATGTATGGTCAGTAGATGATGGTATCCAGGATTCCATTATGATGTCACAATGTATGGTCAGCAGATAATAGTATCCAGGATTCCATTATGATGTCACAATGTATGGTCAGCAGATAATAGTATCCAGGTTTACATTATGATGTCACAATGTATGGTCAGCAGATAATAGTATCCAGGATTCCATTATGATGTCACAATGTATGGTCAGAAGATAATAGTATCCAGGTTTCCATTATGATGTCACAATGTATGGTCAGTTGATGATGGTATCCAGGTTTCCATTATGATGTCACAATGTATGGTCAGTAGATGATGGTATCCAGGATTACATTATGATGTCACAATGTATGGTCAGCAGATGATAATATCCAGGATTCCATTATGATGTCACAATGTATGGTCAGAAGATAATAGTATCCAGGATTCCATTATGATGTCACAATGAATGGTCAGAAGATAATAGTATCCAGGTTTCCATTATGATGTCACAATGTATGGTCAGCAGATAATAGTATCCAGGATTCCATTATGATGTCACAATGTATGGTCAGCAGATAATAGTATCCAGGATTCCATTATGATGTCACAATGTATGTTCAGCAGATAATAGTATCCAGGATTCCATTATGATGTCACAATGTATGGTCAGCAGATGATAATATCCAGGATTCCATTATGATGTCACAATGTATGGTCAGTAGATGATGGTATCCAGGATTCCATTATGATGTCACAATGTATGGTCAGAAGATAATAGTATCCAGGTTTCCATTATGATGTCACAATGTATGGTCAGTAGATGATGGTATCCAGTATTCCATTATGATGTCACAATGTATGGTCAGAATATAATAGTATCCAGGATTCCATTATGATTTCACAATCTATGGTCAGCAGATAATAGTATCCAGGTTTCCATTATGAGGTCACAATATATGGTCAGCAGATAATAGTATCCAGGATTCCATTATGATGTCACAATGTATGGTCAGCAGAAAATAGTATCCAGGATTCCATTATGATGTCACAATGTATGGTCAGAAGATAATAGTATCCAGGTTTCCATTATGATGTCACAATGTAAGGTCAGTAGATGATGGTATCCAGGTTTCCATTATGATGTCACAATATATGGTCAGTAGATGATGGTATCCAGGATTCCATTATGATGTCACAATGTATGGTCAGTTGATAATAGTATCCAGGATTCCATTATGATGTCACAATGTATGGCCAGCAGATAATTGCATCCAGGTTTCCATTATGATGTCACAATGAATGGTCAGCAGATAATAGTATCCAGGATTCCATTATGATGTCACAATGTATGGTCAGCAGATAATAGTATCCAGGTTTCCATTATGATGTCACAATGTATGGTCAGCAGATGATAATATCCAGGATTCCATTATGATGTCACAATGTATGGTCAGAAGATAATAGTATCCAGGTTTCCATTATGATGTCACAATGTATGGTCAGTTGATGATGGTATCCAGGTTTCCATTATGATGTCACAATGTATGGTCAGTAGATGATGGTATCCAGGATTCCATTATGATGTCACAATGTATGGTCAGCAGAAAATAGTATCCAGGATTCCATTATGATGTCACAATGTATGGTCAGCAGATAATAGTATCCAGGATTCCATTATGATGTCACAATGTAAGGTCAGAAGATAATTGTATCCAGGTTTCCATTATGATGTCACAATGTATGGTCAGCAGATAATAGTATCCAGGATTCCATTATGATGTCACAATGTATGGTCAGAAGATAATAGTATCCAGGTTTCCATTATGATGTCACAATGTATGGTCAGCAGATAATAGTATCCAGGATTCCATTATGATGTCACAATGTATGGTCAGAAGATAATAGTATCCAGGTTTCCATTATGATGTCACAATGTATGGTCAGTAGATGATGGTATCCAGGATTCCATTATGATGTCACAATGTATGGTCAGATGATGATAGTATCCAGGATTCCACTATGATGTCACAATGTATGGCCAGCAGATAATTGTATCCAGGTTTCCATTATGATGTCACAATGTATGGTCAGCAGATAATAGTATCCAGGATTCCATTATGATGTCACAATGTATGGTCAGAAGATAATAGTATCCAGGTTTCCATTATGAATGATGTCACAATGTATGGTCAGTAGATGATGGTATCCAGGATTCCATTATGATGTCACAATGTATGGTCAGCAGATGATAATATCCAGGATTCCATTATGATGTCACAATGTATGGTCAGAAGATAATAGTATTCAGGATTCCATTATGATGTCACAATGTATGGTCAGCAGATAATAGTATCCAGGTTTACATTATGATGTCACAATGTATGGTCAGAAGATAATAGTATCCAGGTTTCCATTATGATGTCACAATGTAAGGTCAGTAGATGATGGTATCCAGGATTCCATTATGATGTCACAATGTATGGTCAGTTGATAATAGTATCCAGGATTCCATTATGATGTCACAATGTATGGTCAGCAGATGAGAGTATCCAGGTTTCCATTATGATGTCACAATGTATGGTCAGCAGATAATAGTATCCAGGATTCCATTATGATGTCACAATGAATGGTCAGAAGATAATAGTATCCAGGTTTCTATTATGATGTCACAATGTATGGTCATTAGATGATGGTATCCAGGATTCCGTTATGATGTCACAATGTATGGTCAGAATATAATAGTATCCAGGATTCCATTATGATGTCACAATGTATGGTCAGCAGATAATAGTATCCAGGTTTCCATTATGAGGTCACAATATATGGTCAGCAGATAATAGTATCCAGGATTCCATTATGATGTCACAATGTATGGTCAGCAGAAAATAGTATCCAGGATTCCGTTATGATGTCACAATGTATGGTCAGCAGATGATAATATCCAGGATTCCATTATGATGTCACAATGTATGGTCAGAAGATAATAGTATCCAGGTTTCCATTATGATGTCACAATGTATGGTCAGCAGATAATAGTATCCAGGATTCCATTATGATGTCACAATGTAAGGTCAGAAGATAATTGTATCCAGGTTTCCATTATGATGTCACAATGTATGGTCAGAAGATAATAGTATCCAGGATTCCATTATGATGTCACAATGTATGGTCAGAAGATAATAGTATCCAGGATTCCATTATGATGTCACAATGTATGGTCAGAAGATAATAGTATCCAGGTTTCCATTATGATGTCACAATGTATGGTCAGCAGATGATAATATCCAGGATTCCATTATGATGTCACAATGTAAGGTCAGTAGATGATGGTATCCAGGTTTCCATTATGATGTCACAATGTATGGTCAGTAGATGATGGTATCCAGGATTCCATTATGATGTCACAATGTATGGTCAGAAGATAATAGTATCCTTGATTCCTTTATGATGTCACAATGTATGGTCAGCAGATAATAGTATCCAGGATTCCATTATGATGTCACAATGTATGGTCAGAAGATAATAGTATCCAGGTTTCCATTATGATGTCACAATGTATGGTCAGCAGATAATAGTATCCAGGATTCCATTATGATGTCACAATGTAAGGTCAGAAGATAATTGTATCCAGGTTTCCATTATGATGTCACAATGTATGGTCAGAAGATAATAGTATCCAGGATTCCATTATGATGTCACAATGTATGGTCAGAAGATAATAGTATCCAGGTTTCCATTATGATGTCACAATGTATGGTCAGAAGATAATAGTATCCAGGTTTACATTATGATGTCACAATGTATGGTCAGCAGATGATAATATCCAGGATTCCATTATGATGTCACAATGTATGGTCAGAAGATAATAGTATCCAGGTTTCCATTATGATGTCACAATGTATGGTCAGTTGATGATGGTATCCAGGTTTCTATTATGATGTCACAATGTATGGTCAGTAGATGATAGTATTCAGGATTCCATTATGATGTCACAATGTATGGTCAGCAGATGATAATATCCAGGATTCCATTATGATGTCACAATGTATGGTCAGAAGATAATAGTATCCAGGTTTCCATTATGATGTCACAATGTATGGTCAGTAGATTATGGTATCCAGGATTCCATTATGATGTCACAATGTATGGTCAGATGATGATAGTATCCAGGATTCCATTATGATGTCACAATGTATGGCCAGCAGATAATTGTATCCAGGTTTCCATTATGATGTCACAATGTATGGTCAGCAGATAATAGTATCCAGGATTCCATTATGATGTCACAATGTATGGTCAGCAGATAATAGTATCCCGAATTCCATTTTGATGTCACAATGTATGGTCAGCAGATGATAATATACAGGATTCCATTATGATGTCACAATGTATGGTCAGAAGATAATAGTATCCAGGTTTCCATTATGATGTCACTAATGTATGGTCAGTAGATGATTGTATCCAGGATTCCATTATGATGTCACAATGTATGGTCAGCAAATGATAATATCCAGGATTCCATTATGATGTCACAATGTATGGTCAGAAGATAATAGTATTCAGGATTCCATGATGATGTCACAATGTATGGTAGGCAGATGATAATATCCAGGATTCCATAATGATGTCACAATTTATGGTCAGCAGATAAGAGTATCCAGGTTTCCATTATGATGTCACAATGTATGGTCTGCAGATAATATTATCCAGGATTCCATTATGATGTCACAATATATGGTCAGAAGATAATAGTATCCAGGTTTCCATTATGATGTCACAATGTATGGTCAGTAGATGATGGTATCCAGGATTCCATTATGATGTCACAATGTATGGTCAGAATAAAATAGTATCCAGGATTCCATTATGATGTCACAATGTATGGTCAGCAGATAATAGTATCCAGGTTTTCATTATGAGGTCACAATGTATGGTCAGCAGATGATAATATACAGGATTCCATTATGATGTCACAATGTATGGTCAGAAGATAATAGTATCCAGGATTCCATTATGATGTCACAATGTATGGTCAGCAGATGATAATATCCAGGATTCCATTATGATGTCACAATGTATGGTCAGAAGTAGTGTTGAGCGAACAGTTCGAGCATCGTTCGGGTTCGTACCGAATTTTGGGGTGTCCGGGACCTGGACCCGAACCCGGACATTTTCAAAAAAGTTCGGGTTCGGGTTCGTCGTTCGGCATGTATTTTGGCGCATTTTGAAAGGCTGCAAAGCAGCCAATCAACATGCATCATACTACTTGCCCTAAGATGCCATCGCAGCCATGCCTACTATTGGCAAGGCTGTGATTGGCCAAGTGCAGCATGTGACTCAGCCTCTTTATAAACTTGTGCGCACGTCGGGACGTGCTCACTCCCGATGTGAATAGAACAGGGATAGACGCAGCTGATGCTAGGGCGAGAATAGGCAGGGATAATTGAATAACTGGAAGCAAATTTCTCTCCTCCACCTGTGATTCATCTGAACAACTGCAGCTGAGCTGCTTTTTGATAGGGATTGGCTATTTTTAGAGTGGCCAGAGTGATTTTTCCATCCACATGTACCTGGGCTGACCGCCGGCCGCCATTTTGCGACTTGTAGTGCTGCAGCAGAAGCTGCCACAGTGTGCATTCCAAAGCTCCAAACAAGTCAGACATCTACACCTGGGATTCAGACCAATAGCGATTTAGCAGCACAGTCCAAGGCTATTTTTTTAAAGGTTGTGCAGACCATTTTGTGGCACATGTTACTGGGCTGATAGGCGGCGGCCATCTTGGGACTAGTGCTGCAGCACAATCTCTCCCAACGTCCATTAATCACTTGTAATAGTGGTCTGTGCCATAGAAATCCTACATCAGGGACTTGGGTGTGCTTGTGTCACCCCTACTAATACCAGTCCACCTGTAATCCATACAGTGAAAAGCCATAAAGTATTCCAGTGAGGGAATTTTTTTTTATTTAAAAAGGCCAAGTTAGTTTATCTGGCGCTCAATATACTAGATACAGTTAGGCCTCATGCTTTCATACATCTGGAATTAGCAAATTAATGTGCTGGGGTTGGGAAAACATATATGTACCCATACTAGAATCTGTCAAAGAAAGCGGTACTCACATATAACAGTCATTCCATCTGTAATCCATACAGTCAAAAGACTGAAAGTATTCCAGTGAGGGAATTTTTTTATTTAAAAAGGCCAAGTTAGTTTATCTGATGCTCAATATACTAGATACAGTTAGGCCTGCGTTTCATACATCTGGAATTAGCAAATTAATGTGCTGGGGTTGGGAAAACATATATGTACCCATACTAGAATCTGTCAAAGAAAGCGGTACTCACATATAACAAGTCATTCCATCTGTAATCCATACAGTCAAAAGACTGAAAGTATTCCAGTGAGGGAATTTTTTTTATTTAAAAAGGCCAAGTTAGTTTATCTGGCGTTCAATATACTAGATACAGTTAGGCCTATGCTTTCATACATCTGGAATTAGCAAACTAATGTGCTGGGGTTGGGAAAACATATATGTACCCATACTAGAATCTGTCAAAGAAAGCGGTACTCACATATAACAGTCATTCCATCTGTAATCCATACAGTCAAAAGACTGAAAGTATTCCAGTGAGGGAATTTTTTTATTTAAAAAGGCCAAGTTAGTTTATCTGGCGCTCAATATACTAGATACAGTTAGGCCTGCGTTTCATACATCTGGAATTAGCAAATTAATGTGCTGGGGTTGGGAAAACATATATGTACCCATACTAGAATCTGTCAAAGAAAGCGGTACTCACATATAACAGTCATTCCATCTGTAATCCATACAGTCAAAAGACTGAAAGTATTCCAGTGAGGGAATTTTTTTATTTAAAAAGGCCAAGTTAGTTTATCTGGCGCTCAATATACTAGATACAGTTAGGCTCATGCTTTCATACATCTGGAATTAGCAAATTAATGTGCTGGGGTTGGGAAAACATATATGTACCCATACTAGAATCTGTCAAAGAAAGCGGTACTCACATATAACAGTCATTCCATCTGTAATCCATACAGTCAAAAGACTGAAAGTATTCCAGTGAGGGAATTTTTTTATTTAAAAAGGCCAAGTTAGTTTATCTGGCGCTCAATATACTAGATACAGTTAGGCCTATGCTTTCATACATCTGGAATTAGCAAATTAATGTGCTGGGGTTGGGAAAACATATATGTACCCATACTAGAATCTGTCAAAGAAAGCGGTACTCACATATAACAGTCATTCCATCTGTAATCCATACAGTCAAAAGACTGAAAGTATTCCAGTGAGGGAATTTTTTTATTTAAAAAGGCCAAGTTAGTTTATCTGGCGTTCAATATACTAGATACAGTTAGGCCTCATGCTTCATACATCTGGAATTAGCAAACTAATGTGCTGGGGTTGGGAAAACATATATGTACCCATACTAGAATCTGTCAAAGAAAGCGGTACTCACATATAACAGTCATTCCATCTGTAATCCATACAGTCAAAAGACTGAAAGTATTCCAGTGAGGGAATTTTTTTATTTAAAAAGGCCAAGTTAGTTTATCTGGCGTTCAATATACTAGATACAGTTAGGCCTGCGTTTCATACATCTGGAATTAGCAAATTAATGTGCTGGGGTTGGGAAAACATATATGTACCCATACTAGAATCTGTCAAAGAAAGCGGTACTCACATATAACAGTCATTCCATCTGTAATCCATACAGTCAAAAGACTGAAAGTATTCCAGTGAGGGAATTTTTTATTTAAAATTTAAAAAGGCCAAGTTAGTTTATCTGGCGTTCAATATACTAGATACAGTTAGGCCTATGTTTCATACATCTGGAATTAGCAAATTAATGTGCTGGGGTTGGGAAAACATATATGTACCCATACTAGAATCTGTCAAAGAAAGCGGTACTCACATATAACAGTCATTCCATCTGTAATCCATACAGTCAAAAGACTGAAAGTATTCCAGTGAGGGAATTTTTTTATTTAAAAAGGCCAAGTTAGTTTATCTGGCGCTCAATATACTAGATACAGTTAGGCCTGCGTTTCATACATCTGGAATTAGCAAATTAATGTGCTGGGGTTGGGAAAACATATATGTACCCATACTAGAATCTGTCAAAGAAAGCGGTACTCACATATAACAGTCATTCCATCTGTAATCCATACAGTCAAAAGACTGAAAGTATTCCAGTGAGGGAATTTTTTTATTTAAAAAAGGCCAAGTTAGTTTATCTGGCGCTCAATATACTAGATACAGTTAGGCCTCATGTTTCATACATCTGGAATTAGCAAACTAATGTGCTGGGGTTGGGAAAACATATATGTACCCATACTAGAATCTGTCAAAGAAAGCGGTACTCACATATAACAGTCATTCCATCTGTAATCCATACAGTCAAAAGACTGAAAGTATTCCAGTGAGGGAATTTTTTTATTTAAAAAGGCCAAGTTAGTTTATCTGGCGCTCAATATACTAGATACAGTTAGGCCTGCGTTTCATACATCTGGAATTAGCAAATTAATGTGCTGGGGTTGGGAAAACATATATGTACCCATACTAGAATCTGTCAAAGAAAGCGGTACTCACATATAACAGTCATTCCATCTGTAATCCATACAGTCAAAAGACTGAAAGTATTCCAGTGAGGGAATTTTTTTATTTAAAAAGGCCAAGTTAGTTTATCTGGCGTTCAATATACTAGATACAGTTAGGCCATGCGTTTCATACATCTGGAATTAGCAAATTAATGTGCTGGGGTTGGGAAAACATATATGTACCCATACTAGAATCTGTCAAAGAAAGCGGTACTCACATATAACAGTCATTCCATCTGTAATCCATACAGTCAAAAGACTGAAAGTATTCCAGTGAGGGAATTTTTTTTTATTTAAAAAGGCCAAGTTAGTTTATCTGACGTTCAATATACTAGATACAGTTAGGCCTACGTTTCATACATCTGGAATTAGCAAACTAATGTGCTGGGGTTGGGAAAACATATATGTACCCATACTAGAATCTGTCAAAGAAAGCGGTACTCACATATAACAGTCATTCCATCTGTAATCCATACAGTCAAAAGACTGAAAGTATTCCAGTGAGGGAATTTTTTTTATTTAAAAAGGCCAAGTTAGTTTATCTGGCGTTCAATATACTAGATACAGTTAGGCCTATGCTTTCATACATCTGGAATTAGCAAATTAATGTGCTGGGGTTGGGAAAACATATATGTACCCATACTAGAATCTGTCAAAGAAAGCGGTACTCACATATAACAGTCATTCCATCTGTAATCCATACAGTCAAAAGACTGAAAGTATTCCAGTGAGGGAATTTTTTTTATTTAAAAAGGCCAAGTTAGTTTATCTGGCGCTCAATATACTAGATACAGTTAGGCCTGCGTTTCATACATCTGGAATTAGCAAATTAATGTGCTGGGGTTGGGAAAACATATATGTACCCATACTAGAATCTGTCAAAGAAAGCGGTACTCACATATAACAAAGTCATTCCATCTGTAATCCATACAGTCAAAAGACTGAAAGTATTCCAGTGAGGGGATTTTGCTTATAAAAATAATATATTTCATTGTGGTGCGAGTTGAATCGCAACAATGAAGAAAAATACTATTAAGGGACGAGGACGCGGTCGTGGTGGTGTCCGTGGAGCCTCTGTTGCTGGTAGAGGACGTGGCCGCTCGGCCCCAGGCGCACACAGTAGGGAACGAACTCCCTCAACTAGCCGGCAGAATGTACCGCAATATCTCGTGGGGCCCAATGCCGCTCTTAGGGATGGTAAGGCCTGAGCAGGTACAGGCATTAATCGATTGGGTGGCCGACAGTGCTTCCAGCACGTTCACCACATGGTCTTCCACCCAGTCTTCTGCGGAAAGCGCACAGGTGGCACCTGAAAACCAAGCCCATCAGTCTGTCACATCACCCCCAAGCATATCAGGGAAACGGTCTGAGCCACAAGTTATGCAGCAGTCTCTTCTTCTGTTTGAAGACTCTGCTTCCAGGGTTTCCCAGGGCGTCCACCCAGCCCTTCCCCAGTGGAGGAAGACATACCATGCACTGACGCACAACCACTTATGTCTCCAGATGAAGAGGACATGGGAATACCACCACAGCAGAGTCACCGACTCTCTGATGATGACGAAACACAGGTGCCCACTGCCGCGTCTTTTGCAGTGTGCAGACTGAACAGGAGGAGGTCAGGGAGGGAGACTGGGTGGAAGACGATGCAGAGGACGATGAGGTCTTAGGACCCCACATGGACTGAAGGTCGTGGCGATGACTTTCACAGTTCAGAGGAAGAGGTAGTGGTGAGACCGAGACAACAGCGAAGCCAAAGAGGGAGCAGGGGGCCAAAGCAGACGAGCCGCCGCCCCAGAGTTCGCCTGCTACTGGACATCGCCAACAGGGACCCAGCCCCACAAAGGCAGCTTCAAAGAGTTCCCTGGCATGGCACTTCTTAAACAATGTCCTACCGACAAGACCCGAGTGACTTGCACGCTCTGCCATCAGAGCCTGAGGCGAGGCATTAACGTTCTGGAACCTCAGCACAACCTGCATGACCAGGCATCTACATGCAAAGCATGAACTGCAGTGGGGTACACACCTTAAAAACCAGGCACTCGCTGAGGCTCCCCTGCTCCCTCTATCGCTGCTGCCTCGGCTTCCGCCTCGAGAGGAATGCTGCCACCTGCCGAGCAGCAAACAGAGGATGTGCCACCGACACCACCACCACCGCCACCGTCAACTAGCGTCTCCACTATATCACACAGCAGCGCTCAGCTCTCAATATCTCAAACCTTAGAGAGGAAGCGCAAATTCCCCGAGTCACCCTCGAGCCCTTGGCCTGAACGCCAGCATTTCTAAACTGCTGGCCTTTGAAATGCTGTCATTCCGGCTGGTGGACACAGACAGCTTCAAACAGCTGATGGCCATGGCTGTCCCGCAGTATGTGGTTCCCAGCCGCCACTACTTCTCCAAGACAGCCGTGCCTTCCCTGCACATGCAAGTGTCCGATAAAATCAAGTGTGCACTGCGCAACGCCATTTGTGGCAAGGTCCACCTAACCACAGATACGTGGACCAGTAAGCACGGCCAGGGACGCTATATCTCACTAACTGCACACTGGATGAATGTAGTGGCGGCTGGGCCCCCGGCGGACAGTTCCTTGGCGCACGCCCTTCCGCCCCTAGGATCGCAGGGCATCATTCTCTGCCTCCTGTAGCCTCCTCCTCCTACTCGGCTTCCTCCTCCACTGCTTCCACCAGCTCATCCGGTCAGCCACACACCTTCACCACCAACTTCAGCACAGCCCGGGTAAACGTCAGCAGGCCATTCTGAAACTCATATGTTTGGGGGACAGGCCCCACAGCGCAAAGGAGTTGTGGCGGGGTATTGAACAACAGACCGACGAGTGGTTTCTGCCGGTGGGCCTCAAGCCAGGCCTGGTGGTATGCGATAATGGGCGAAATCTCGTGGCAGCTCTGGGACTAGCCGGTTTGACGCACATCCCTTGCCTGGCGCATGTGCTGAACTTGGTGGTGCAGAGGTTCATTCACCACTACCCCAACATGTCAGAGCTGCTGCATAAAGTGCGGGCCGCCTGTGCGCGCTTCCGCCGTTCACATCCTGCCGCTGCTCGCCTGTCTGCGCTACAGCGGAACTTCGGCCTTCCCGCCACCGCCTCATATGCGACGTGCCCACCCGGTGGAACTCCACCTTGCACATGCTGGAGAGACTGTGCGAGCAGCAGCAGGCCATAGTGGAGTTTCAGCTGCAGCACGCTCGCGCCAGTCGTACTGCCGAACAGCACCACTTCACCACCAATGATTGGGCCTCCATGCGAGACCTGTGTGCCCTGCTGCGCTGTTTCGAGTACTCCACCAACATGGCCAGTGGCGATGACACTGTTATCAGCGTTACAATACCACTTCTATGTCTCCTTGAGAAAACACTTAGGGCAATGATGTTAGAGGAGGTGGCCCAGGTGGAGGAGGAGGAGGAGGATGAGGGCTCGTTTCTAACACTTTCGGGCCAGTCTGTTCGAATTGGCTCAGAGGGAGGTTTGTTTAAGCAGCAGAGGACAGGTTCACAAGTCGCCAGCCAAGGCACTGTACTGGAGGACGAGGAGGATGAGGAGGAGGAGGTGGAGGGGGACGAGGATGACGCAAGTTCACAGCGGGGTGGCAGCCCAGGCCCATCACTGGTGCGTGGCTGGGGGATACGGTGGACGATGACGATACGCCTCCCACAGAGGACAGCTTGTCCTTACCCATGGGTAGCCTGGCCCACATGAGCGAATATATGCTCCAATGCCTGCGCAACGACAGCAGAGTTGCCCACGTTTTAACGTGTGCAGACTACTGGGTGGCCACCCTGCTGGATCCCCGGTATAAAGACAATGTGCCCACTTTAATTCCTGAACTGGAGCGCGACCGTAAGATGCGCGAGTACAAGCGCACGCTGATAGAGGCGCTCTTGAGAGCATTCCCACATGTCACAGGGGAACAGGTGGAAGGTGAAGGCAGAGGAGTGGCAAGAGGTCGCCAACGCAGCTGTGTCACGGCCAGCTCATCTGAGGGCAGGGTTAGCATGGCAGAAATGTGGAAAAGTTTTGTCTCCACGCCACAGCTATCTGCACCGACACCTGATACGGAACGTGTTAGCAGGAGGCAGCATTTCACTAACATGGTTGAACAGTATGTCTGCACACCCTCCACATCCTGACGGATGGTTCGGCCCCATTCAACTACTGGGTTTCGAAATTGTCCACGTGGCCAGAGTTAGCATGTTATGCCTTGGAGGTGCTTTCCTGCCCGGCGGCCAGCGTTTTATCTGAACGCGTATTCAGCACGGCAGGGGGCGTCATTACTGACAAGCGCAGCCGCCTGTCCACAGCCAACGTGGACAAGCTGACCTTCATAAAGATGAACCAGGCATGGATCCCACAGGACCTGTCCCTCCCTTGTGCAGAGTAGTCCTTATTAACTGCCTAAAACATGTCTTGTTGTGCTACGGGCCACTTCTTTATTTGATACAAATTTTATGAAACCCACAGTTGAATGAAACTCTTCTCTGTCTGGGCGCCGGGCCTAACCAGATGAAAGTGGCCGGTTAAACTAACGGGTGACATGAAGCCATAACCTCTGCCATGCTACCTCTGTCTTCTGTCTGGGTGCTGAGGCCTAAGTCAAATAAAGCGGTCTTCTGCTGTGCTGGGGATATGAAGCTAATCTCTGACCTCTCTCCTCTGTCTGGGTCCAAAGGCCTAAATCACTGAAAGAGGCCTTCTCCTGTGGTGTGTGATATGATGCCAGAATATGTGCTGTGGGGCCTCTCTCCTCTTCCTGGGTGCAGGGGTCAAATAAACTAAATTGTGGCCTACTCCTGTGGTGGTTGATATGATGCCTGATTCTCTGATGTGGAACCCTCTCCTCTGTTTGGGTGAAGGGGTCAAAGTAACTAAATGGTGGCTTCTCCTGTGGTGGCTGATATGATGCCAGAATATGTGCTGTGGGGCCTCTCTCCTCTTCCTGGGTGCAGGGGTCAAAGTAACTCAATGGTGGCTTCTCCTGTGGTGGCTGATATGATGCCAGAATATGTGCTGTGGTGCCTCTCTCCTCTTCCTGGGTGCAGGGGTCAAAGTAACTAAATGGTGGCTTCTCCTGTGGTGGTTGATATGATGCCTGATTCTCTGCTGTGAAACCTCTCTCCTCCATCTGGGGTGTAGGGGTCAAAGTCTTTCAAAGTCGCCTTCTCCTGTGCTGATTGATATAAAGCTGATGGTTGTGCCATCTGACATGGTTGCCAGGGTCTGATTCAATGGGGGCCTACTCCTGTGGTGGGTGATCTAAATGCCTGATTCTCTGCTGTGAAACCTCTCTCCTCCGTCTGGGTGTAGGGGTCAAAGTCTTTCAAAGTCGCCTTCTCCTGTGCTGATTGATATGAAGCTGATGGTTGTGCCATCTGACATGGTTGCCGGGGTCCCATTAAATTGTGGCCTACTCCTGTGGTGGTTGATATGATGCCTGATTCTCTGATGTGGAACCTCTCTCCTCTGTTTGGGTGAAGGGGTCAAAGTAACTAAATGGTGGCTTCTCCTGTGGTGGCTGATATGATGCCAGAATATGTGCTGTGGGGCCTCTCTCCTCTTCCTGGGTGCAGGGGTCAAAGTAACTCAATGGTGGCTTCTCCTGTGGTGGCTGATATGATGCCAGAATATGTGCTGTGGTGCCTCTCTCCTCTGTCTGGGTCCAAAGGCCTAAATCACTGAAAGAGGCCTTCTCCTGTGGTGTGTGATATGATGCCTGAATATGTGCTGTGGTGCCTCTCTCCTCTTCCTGGGTGCGGGGTCAAAGTAACTCAATGGTGGCTTCTCCTGTGGTGGCTGATATGATGCCAGAATATGTGCTGTGGGACCTCTCTCCTCTTCCTGGGTGCAGGGGTCAAAGTAACTAAATGGTGGCTTCTCCTGTGGTGGTTGATATGATGCCTGATTCTCTGCTGTGAAACCTCTCTCCTCCATCTGGGTGTAGGGGTCAAAGTCTTTCAAAGTCGCCTTCTCCTGTGCTGATTGATATGAAGCTGATGGTTGTGCCATCTGACATGGTTGCCGGGGTCCCATTAAATTGGGGCCTACTCCTGTGGTGGGTGATCTAAATGCCTGATTCTCTGCTTTGAAACCTCTCTCCTCCGTCCGGGTGTAGGGGTCAAAGTCTGTCAAAGTCGCCTTCTCCTGTGCTGATTGATATAAAGCTTATGCTTGTGCCATCTGACATGGTTGCCGGGGTCTGATTCAATGGTGGCCTACTCCTGTGGTGGGTGATCTAAATGCCTGATTCTCTGCTGTGTAACCTCTCTCCTCCGTCTGGGTGTAGGGGTCAAAGTAACTAAATGGTGGCCTACTCCTGTGGTGGGTGATATGATGCCAGAATATGTGCTGTGGGGCCTCTCTCCTCTTCCTGGGTGCAGGGGTCAAAGTAACTCAATGGTGGCTTCTCCTGTGGTGGCTGATATGATGCCAGAATATGTGCTGTGGGGCCTCTCTCCTCTTCCTGGGTGCAGGGGTCAAAGTAACTAAATGGTGGCTTCTCCTGTGGTGGCTGATATGATGCCAGAATATGTGCTGTGGGGCCTCTCTCCTCTTCCTGGGTGCAGGGGTCAAAGTAACTAAATGGTGGCTTCTCCTGTGGTGGTTGATATGATGCCTGATTCTCTGCTGTGAAACCTCTCTCCTCCATCTGGGTGTAGGGGTCAAAGTCTTTCAAAGTCGCCTTCTCCTGTGCTGATTGATATAAAGCTGATGGTTGTGCCATCTGACATGGTTGCCAGGGTCTGATTCAATGGGGGCCTACTCCTGTGGTGGGTGATCTAAATGCCTGATTCTCTGCTGTGAAACCTCTCTCCTCCGTCTGGGTGTAGGGGTCAAAGTCTTTCAAAGTCGCCTTCTCCTGTGCTGATTGATATGAAGCTGATGGTTGTGCCATCTGACATGGTTGCCGGGGTCCCATTAAATTGGGGCCTACTCCTGTGGTGGGTGATCTAAATGCCTGATTCTCTGCTTTGAAACCTCTCTCCTCCGTCCGGGTGTAGGGGTCAAAGTCTGTCAAAGTCGCCTTCTCCTGTGCTGATTGATATAAAGCTTATGCTTGTGCCATCTGACATGGTTGCCGGGGTCTGATTCAATGGTGGCCTACTCCTGTGGTGGGTGATCTAAATGCCTGATTCTCTGCTGTGTAACCTCTCTCCTCCGTCTGGGTGTAGGGGTCAAAGTAACTAAATGGTGGCCTACTCCTGTGGTGGGTGATATGATGCCAGAATATGTGCTGTGGGGCCTCTCTCCTCTTCCTGGGTGCAGGGGTCAAAGTAACTCAATGGTGGCTTCTCCTGTGGTGGCTGATATGATGCCAGAATATGTGCTGTGGGGCCTCTCTCCTCTTCCTGGGTGCAGGGGTCAAAGTAACTAAATGGTGGCTTCTCCTGTGGTGGCTGATATGATGCCAGAATATGTGCTGTGGGGCCTCTCTCCTCTTCCTGGGTGCAGGGGTCAAAGTAACTAAATGGTGGCTTCTCCTGTGGTGGTTGATATGATGCCTGATTCTCTGCTGTGAAACCTCTCTCCTCCATCTGGGTGTAGGGGTCAAAGTCTTTCAAAGTCGCCTTCTCCTGTGCTGATTGATATAAAGCTGATGGTTGTGCCATCTGACATGGCTGCCAGGGTCTGATTCAATGGGGGCCTACTCCTGTGGTGGGTGATCTAAATGCCTGATTCTCTGCTGTGAAACCTCTCTCCTCCGTCTGGGTGTAGGGGTCAAAGTCTTTCAAAGTCGCCTTCTCCTGTGCTGATTGATATGAAGCTGATGGTTGTGCCATCTGACATGGTTGCCGGGGTCCCATTAAATTGGGGCCTACTCCTGTGGTGGGTGATCTAAATGCCTGATTCTCTGCTTTGAAACCTCTCTCCTCCGTCCGGGTGTAGGGGTCAAAGTCTGTCAAAGTCGCCTTCTCCTGTGCTGATTGATATAAAGCTTATGCTTGTGCCATCTGACATGGTTGCCGGGGTCTGATTCAATGGTGGCCTACTCCTGTGGTGGGTGATCTAAATGCCTGATTCTCTGCTGTGTAACCTCTCTCCTCCGTCTGGGTGTAGGGGTCAAAGTAACTAAATGGTGGCCTACTCCTGTGGTGGGTGATATGATGCCAGAATATGTGCTGTGGGGCCTCTCTCCTCTTCCTGGGTGCAGGGGTCAAAGTAACTCAATGGTGGCTTCTCCTGTGGTGGCTGATATGATGCCAGAATATGTGCTGTGGGGCCTCTCTCCTCTTCCTGGGTGCAGAGGTCAAAGTAACTCAATGGTGGCTTCTCCTGTGGTGGCTGATATGATGCCAGAATATGTGCTGTGGTGCCTCTCTCCTCTTCCTGGGTGCAGGGGTCAAAGTAACTAAATGGTGGCTTCTCCTGTGGTGGTTGATATGATGCCTGATTCTCTGCTGTGAAACCTCTCTCCTCCATCTGGGTGTAGGGGTCAAAGTCTTTCAAAGTCGCCTTCTCCTGTGCTGATTGATATAAAGCTGATGGTTGTGCCATCTGACATGGTTGCCAGGGTCTGATTCAATGGGGGCCTACTCCTGTGGTGGGTGATCTAAATGCCTGATTCTCTGCTGTGTAACCTCTCTCCTCCGTCTGGGTGTAGGGGTCAAAGTAACTAAATGGTGGCCTACTCCTGTGGTGGGTGATATGATGCCTGGTTCTCTGCTGTGGGACCTCTCCTTTGTCTGGGTGCTGTGGTCAAAATAATAGTAAGTGACCTTCTCCATTGGTGGGTGACTTGAAGCCTGATTCTGTGCTATGGGACCTCACTCCAATTAATATTGTTTAATTTTAATTTATTTTATGTTAACTCATCATTTCCCTATCTACATTTGTTTGCAGGGATTTAACTACATTTTGCTGCCTTTTGCAGCCCTCTAGCCCTTTCCGGGTGTGTTTTACAGCCTTTTAGTGCCCAAAAGTTCGGGTCCCCATTGACTTCTATGGGGTTCGGGTTCGGGATGAAGTTCGGGTCGAGTTCGGATCCCGAACCCGAACATTTTTCGAAAGTTCGGCCGAACTCATCGAACCCGAACATCCAGGTGTTCGCTCAACTCTAGTCAGAAGATAATAGTATCCAGGTTTCCATTATGATGTCACAATGTATGGTCAGTAGATGATGGTATCCAGGATTCCATTATGACGTCACAATGTATGGTCAGCAGATAATAGTATCCAGGTTTCCATAATGATGTCACAATGTATGGTCAGCAGATGATAATATCCAGGATTCCATTATGATGTCACAATGTATGGTCAGAAGATAATAGTATTCAGGATTCCATTATGATGTCACAATGTATGGTAGGCAGATGATAATATCCAGGATTCCATTATGATGTCACAATGTATGGTCAGCAGATAATAGTATCCAGGTTTCCATTATGATGTCACAATGTAAGGTCAGTAGATGATGGTATCCAGGTTTCCATTATGATGTCACAATGTATGGTCAGTAGATGATGGTGTCCAGGATTCCATTATGATGTCACAATGTATGGTCAGAAGATAATAGTATCCAGGATTCCTTTATGATGTCACAATGTATGGTCAGCAGATAATAGTATCCAGGATTCCATTATGATGTCACAATGTATGGTCAGTAGATGATGGTATCCAGGTTTCCACTGTGATGTCACAATGTATGGTCAGTAGATGATGGTATCCAGGATTCCATTATGATGTCACAATGTAAGGTCAGTAGATGATGGTATCCAGGATTCCATTATGACGTCACAATGTATGGTCAGTTGATAATAGTATCCAGGATTCCATTATGATGTCACAATGTATGGCCAGCAGATAATTGCATCCAGGTTTCCATTATGATGTCACAATGTATGGTCAGCAGATAATAGTATCCAGGATTCCATTATGATGTCACAATGTATGGTCAGCAGATAATAGTATCCAGGTTTACATTATGATGTCACAATGTATGGTCAGCAGATGATAATATCCAGGATTCCATTATGATGTCACAATGTATGGTCAGAAGATAATAGTATCCAGGTTTCCATTATGATGTCACAATGTATGGTCAGTTGATGATGGTATCCAGGTTTCCATTATGATGTCACAATGTATGGTCAGTAGATGATGGTATCCAGGATTACATTATGATGTCACAATGTATGGTCAGCAGATGATAATATCCAGGATTACATTATGATGTCACAATGTATGGTCAGAAGATAATAGTATTCAGGATTCCATTATGATGTCACAATGTATGGTCAGCAGATGATAACATCCAGGATTTCATTATGATGTCACAATGTATGGTCAGCAGATAATAGTATCCAGGATTCCATTATGATGTCACAATGTATGTTCAGAAGATAATAGTATCCAGGTTTCCATTATGATGTCTCAATGTAAGGTCAGTAGATGATGGTATCCAGGATTCCATTATGATGTCACAATGTATGGTCAGTTGATAATAGTATCCAGGATTCCATTATGATGTCACAATTTATGGCCAGCAGATAATTGCATCCAGTTTTCCATTATGATGTCACAATGTATGGTCAGCAGATAATAGTATCCAGGATTCCATTATGATGTCACAATGTATGGTCAGCAGATAATAGTATCCAGGTTTCCATTATGATGTCACAATGTATGGTCAGTAGATGATGGTATCCAGGTTTCCATTATGATGTCACAATGTATGGTCAGAAGATAATAGTATCCAGGTTTCCATTATGATGTCACAATGTATGGTCAGCAGATGATAATATCCAGGATTCCATTATGATGTCACAATGTATGGTCAGAAGATAATAGTATCCAGGTTTCCATTATGATGTCACAATGTATGGTCAGTTGATGATGGTATCCAGGTTTCCATTATGATGTCACAATGTATGGTCAGTAGATGATGGTATTCAGGATTCCATTATGATGTCACAATGTATGGTCAGCAGATGATAATATCCAGGATTCCATTATGATGTCACAATGTATCGTCAGAAGATAATAGTATTCAGGATTCCATTATGATGTCACAATGTATGGTAGGCAGATGATAATATCCAGGATTCCATTATGATGTCACAATGTATGGTCAGTAGATGATGGTATCCAGGTTTCCATTATGATGTCACAATGTATGTTCAGCAGATAATAGTATCCAGGATTCCATTATGATGTCACAATGTATGGTCAGCAGATAATAGTACCCAGGTTTCCATTATGATGCCACAATGTATTGTCAGCAGATAATAGTATCCAGGATTTCATTATGATGTCACAATGTATGGTCAGTAGATGATGGAATCCAGGTTTCCACTATGATGTCACAATGTATGGTCAGTAGATGATGGTATCCAGGATTCCATTATGATGTCACAATGTAAGGTCAGTAGATGATGGTATCTAGGATTCCGTTATGATGTCACAATGTATGGTCAGTTGATAATAGTATCCAGGTTTCCATTATGATGTCACAATGTATGGGCAGCAGATAATAGTATCCAGGATTCCATTATGATGTCACAATGTATGGTCAGCAGATAATAGTATCCAGGTTTCCATTATGATGTCACAATGTATGGTCAGCAGATGATAATATCCAGGATTCCATTATGATGTCACAATGTATGGTCAGAAGATAATAGTATCCAGGTTTCCATTATGATGTCACAATGTATGGTCAGTTGATGATGGTATCCAGGTTTCCATTATGATGTCACAATGTATGGTCAGTAGATGATGGTATCCAGGATTACATTATGATGTCACAATGTATGGTCAGCAGATGATAATATCCAGGATTCCATTATGATGTCACAATGTATGGTCAGAAGATAATAGTATTCAGGATTCCATTATGATGTCACAATGTATGGTCAGCAGATGATAACATCCAGGATTTCATTATGATGTCACAATGTATGGTAAGCAGATAATAGTATCCAGGATTCCATTATGATGTCACAATGTATGGTCAGCAGATAATAGTATCCAGGATTCCATTATGATGTCACAATGTATGGTCAGAAGATAATAGTATCCAGGTTTCCATTATGATGTCACAATGTAAGGTCAGTAGATGATGGTATCCAGGATTCCATTATGATGTCACAATGTATGGTCAGTTGATAATAGTATCCAGGATTCCATTATGATGTCACAATGTATGGCCAGCAGATAATTGCATCCAGGTTTCCATTATGATGTCACAATGTATGGTCAGCAGATAATAGTATCCAGGATTCCATTATGATGTCACAATGTATGGTCAGCAGATAATAGTATCCAGGTTTCCATTATGATGTCACAATGTATGGTCAGCAGATGATAATATCCAGGATTCCATTATGATGTCACAATGTATGGTCAGAAGATAATAGTATCCAGGTTTCCATTATGATGTCACAATGTATGGTCAGTTGATGATGATATCCAGGTTTCCATTATGATGTCACAATGTATGGTCAGTAGATGATGGTATTCAGGATTCCATTATGATGTCACAATGTATGGTCAGCAGATGATAATATCCAGGATTCCATTATGATGTCACAATGTATGGTCAGAAGATAATAGTATCCAGGTTTCCATTATGATGTCACAATGTATGGTCAGTAGATTATGGTATACAGGATTCCATTATGATGTCACAATGTATGGTCAGATGATGATAGTATCCAGGATTCCATTATGATGTCACAATGTATGGCCAGCAGATAATAGTATCCAGGTTTCCATTATGATGTCACAATGTATGGTCAGCAGATAATAGTATCCAGGATTCCATTATGATGTCACAATGTATGGTCAGCAGATAATAGTATCCAGAATTCCATTATGATGTCACAATGTATGGTCAGCAGATGATAATATACAGGATTCCATTATGATGTCACAATGTATGGTCAGAAGATAATAGTATCCAGGTTTCCATTATGATGTCACAATGTATGGTCAGTTGATGATGGTATCCAGGTTTCCATTATGATGTCACAATGTATGGTCAGTAGATGATGGTATTCAGGATTCCATTATGATGTCACAATGTATGGTCAGCAGATGATAATATCCAGGATTCCATTATGATGTCACAATGTATCGTCAGAAGATTATAGTATTCAGGATTCCATTATGATGTCACAATGTATGGTAAGGCAGATGATAATATCCAGGATTCCATTATGATGTCACAATGTATGGTCAGTAGATGATGGTATCCAGGTTTCCATTATGATGTCACAATGTATGTTCAGCAGATAATAGTATCCAGGATTCCATTATGATGTCACAATGTATGGTCAGCAGATAATAGTACCCAGGTTTCCATTATGATGCCACAATGTATTGTCAGCAGATAATAGTATCCAGGATTTCATTATGATGTCACAATGTATGGTCAGTAGATGATGGAATCCAGGTTTCCATTATGATGTCACAATGTATGGTCAGTAGATGATGGTATCCAGGATTCCATTATGATGTCACAATGTAAGGTCAGTAGATGATGGTATCCAGGATTCCGTTATGATGTCACAATGTATGGTCAGTTGATAATAGTATCCAGGTTTCCATTATGATGTCACAATGTATGGGCAGCAGATTATAGTATCCAGGATTCCATTATGATGTCACAATGTATGGTCAGCAGATAATAGTATCCAGGTTTCCATTATGATGTCACAATGTATGGTCAGCAGATGATAATATCCAGGATTCCATTATGATGTCACAATGTATGGTCAGAAGATAATAGTATCCAGGTTTCCATTATGATGTCACAATGTATGGTCAGTTGATGATGGTATCCAGGTTTCCATTATGATGTCACAATGTATGGTCAGTAGATGATGGTATCCAGGATTACATTATGATGTCACAATGTATGGTCAGCAGATGATAATATCCAGGATTCCATTATGATGTCACAATGTATGGTCAGAAGATAATAGTATTCAGGATTCCATTATGATGTCACAATGTATGGTCAGCAGATGATAATATCCAGGATTTCATTATGATGTCACAATGTATGGTAAGCAGATAATAGTATCCAGGATTCCATTATGATGTCACAATGTATGGTCAGCAGATAATAGTATCCAGGATTCCATTATGATGTCACAATGTATGGTCAGAAGATAATAGTATCCAGGTTTCCATTATGATGTCACAATGTAAGGTCAGTAGATGATGGTATCCAGGATTCCATTATGATGTCACAATGTATGGTCAGTTGATAATAGTATCCAGGATTCCATTATGATGTCACAATGTATGGCCAGCAGATAATTGCATCCAGGTTTCCATTATGATGTCACAATGTATGGTCAGCAGATAATAGTATCCAGGATTCCATTATGATGTCACAATGTATGGTCAGCAGATAATAGTATCCAGGTTTCCATTATGATGTCACAATGTATGGTCAGCAGATGATAATATCCAGGATTCCATTATGATGTCACAATGTATGGTCAGAAGATAATAGTATCCAGGTTTCCATTATGATGTCACAATGTATGGTCAGTTGATGATGATATCCAGGTTTCCATTATGATGTCACAATGTATGGTCAGTAGATGATGGTATTCAGGATTCCATTATGATGTCACAATGTATGGTCAGCAGATGATAATATCCAGGATTCCATTATGATGTCACAATGTATGGTCAGAAGATAATAGTATTCAGGATTCCATTATGATGTCACAATGTATGGTCAGCAGATGATAACATCCAGGATTCCATTATGATGTCACAATGTATGGTAAGCAGATAATAGTATCCAGGATTCCATTATGATGTCACAATGTATGGTCAGCAGATAATAGTATCCAGGATTCCATTATGATGTCACAATGTATGGTCAGAAGATAATAGTATCCAGGTTTCCATTATGATGTCACAATGTAAGGTCAGTAGATGATGGTATCCAGGATTCCATTATGATGTCACAATGTATGGTCAGTTGATAATAGTATCCAGGATTCCATTATGATGTCACAATGTATGGCCAGCAGATAATTGCATCCAGGTTTCCATTATGATGTCACAATGTATGGTCAGCAGATAATAGTATCCAGGATTCCATTATGATGTCACAATGTATGGTCAGCAGATAATAGTATCCAGGTTTCCATTATGATGTCACAATGTATGGTCAGCAGATGATAATATCCAGGATTCCATTATGATGTCACAATGTATGGTCAGAAGATAATAGTATCCAGGTTTCCATTATGATGTCACAATGTATGGTCAGTTGATGATGATATCCAGGTTTCCATTATGATGTCACAATGTATGGTCAGTAGATGATGGTATTCAGGATTCCATTATGATGTCACAATGTATGGTCAGCAGATGATAATATCCAGGATTCCATTATGATGTCACAATGTATGGTCAGAAGATAATAGTATCCAGGTTTCCATTATGATGTCACAATGTATGGTCAGTAGATTATGGTATATAGGATTCCATTATGATGTCACAATGTATGGTCAGATGATGATAGTATCCAGGATTCCATTATGATGTCACAATGTATGGTCAGCAGATAATTGTATCCAGGTTTCCATTATGATGTCACAATGTATGGTCAGCAGATAATAGTATCCAGGATTCCATTATGATGTCACAATGTATGGTCAGCAGATAATAGTATCCCGAATTCCATTATGATGTCACAATGTATGGTCAGCAGATGATAATATACAGGATTCCATTATGATGTCACAATGTATGGTCAGAAGATAATAGTATCCAGGTTTCCATTATGATGTCACAATGTATGGTCAGTTGATGATGGTATCCAGGTTTCCATTATGATGTCACAATGTATGGTCAGTAGATGATGGTATTCAGGATTCCATTATGATGTCACAATGTATGGTCAGCAGATGATAATATCCAGGATTCCATTATGATGTCACAATGTATCGTCAGAAGATTATAGTATTCAGGATTCCATTATGATGTCACAATGTATGGTAGGCAGATGATAATATCCAGGATTCCATTATGATGTCACAATGTATGGTCAGTAGATGATGGTATCCAGGTTTCCATTATGATGTCACAATGTATGTTCAGCAGATAATAGTATCCAGGATTCCATTATGATGTCACAATGTATGGTCAGCAGATAATAGTACCCAGGTTTCCATTATGATGCCACAATGTATTGTCAGCAGATAATAGTATCCAGGATTTCATTATGATGTCACAATGTATGGTCAGTAGATGATGGAATCCAGGTTTCCACTATGATGTCACAATGTATGGTCAGTAGATGATGGTATCCAGGATTCCATTATGATGTCACAATGTAAGGTCAGTAGATGATGGTATCCAGGATTCCGTTATGATGTCACAATGTATGGTCAGTTGATAATAGTATCCAGGTTTCCATTATGATGTCACAATGTATGGTCAGCAGATTATAGTATCCAGGATTCCATTATGATGTCACAATGTATGGTCAGCAGATAATAGTATCCAGGTTTCCATTATGATGTCACAATGTATGGTCAGCAGATGATAATATCCAGGATTCCATTATGATGTCACAATGTATGGTCAGAAGATAATAGTATCCAGGTTTCCATTATGATGTCACAATGTATGGTCAGTTGATGATGGTATCCAGGTTTCCATTATGATGTCACAATGTATGGTCAGTAGATGATGGTATCCAGGATTACATTATGATGTCACAATGTATGGTCAGCAGATGATAATATCCAGGATTCCATTATGATGTCACAATGTATGGTCAGAAGATAATAGTATTCAGGATTCCATTATGATGTCACAATGTATGGTCAGCAGATGATAATATCCAGGATTTCATTATGATGTCACAATGTATGGTAAGCAGATAATAGTATCCAGGATTCCATTATGATGTCACAATGTATGGTCAGCAGATAATAGTATCCAGGATTCCATTATGATGTCACAATGTATGGTCAGAAGATAATAGTATCCAGGTTTCCATTATGATGTCACAATGTAAGGTCAGTAGATGATGGTATCCAGGATTCCATTATGATGTCACAATGTATGGTCAGTTGATAATAGTATCCAGGATTCCATTATGATGTCACAATGTATGGCCAGCAGATAATTGCATCCAGGTTTCCATTATGATGTCACAATGTATGGTCAGCAGATAATAGTATCCAGGATTCCATTATGATGTCACAATGTATGGTCAGCAGATAATAGTATCCAGGTTTCCATTATGATGTCACAATGTATGGTCAGCAGATGATAATATCCAGGATTCCATTATGATGTCACAATGTATGGTCAGAAGATAATAGTATCCAGGTTTCCATTATGATGTCACAATGTATGGTCAGTTGATGATGATATCCAGGTTTCCATTATGATGTCACAATGTATGGTCAGTAGATGATGGTATTCAGGATTCCATTATGATGTCACAATGTATGGTCAGCAGATGATAATATCCAGGATTCCATTATGATGTCACAATGTATGGTCAGAAGATAATAGTATCCAGGTTTCCATTATGATGTCACAATGTATGATCAGTAGATTATGGTATATAGGATTCCATTATGATGTCACAATGTATGGTCAGATGATGATAGTATCCAGGATTCCATTATGATGTCACAATGTATGGCCAGCAGATAATTGTATCCAGGTTTCCATTATGATGTCACAATGTATGTTCAGCAGATAATAGTATCCAGGATTCCATTATGATGTCACAATGTATGGTCAGCAGATAATAGTATCCCGAATTCCATTATGATGTCACAATGTATGGTCAGCAGATGATAATATACAGGATTCCATTATGATGTCACAATGTATGGTCAGAAGATAATAGTATCCAGGTTTCCATTATGATGTCACAATGTATGGTCAGTAGATGATGGTATCCAGGATTCCATTATGATGTCACAATGTATGGTCAGCAGATGATAATATCCAGGATTCCATTATGATGGCACAATGTATGGTCAGAAGATAATAGTATTCAGGATTCCAATATGATGTCACAATGTATGGTAGGCAGATGATAATATCCAGGATTCCATTATGATGTCACAATGTATGGTAAGCAGATAATAGTATCCAGGTTTCCATTATGATGTCACAATGTAAGGTCAGTAGATGATGGTATCCAAGTTTCCATTATGATGTCACAATGTATGTCACATTATGATGTCACAATGTATGGTCAGAAGATAATAGTATCCAGGTTTCCATTATGATGTCACAATGTATGGTCAGTTGATGATGGTATCCAGGTTTCCATTATGATGTCACAATGTATGGTCAGTAGATAATAGTATTCAGGATTCCAATATGATGTCACAATGTATGGTAGGCAGATGATAATATCCAGGATTCCATTATGATGTCACAATGTATGGTCAGCAGATAAAAGTATCCAGGTTTCCATTATGATGTCACAATGTAAGGTCAGTAGATGATGGTATCCAGGTTTCCATTATGATGTCACAATGTATGGTCAGTAGATGATGGTGTCCAGGATTCCATTATGATGTCACAATGTATGGTCAGCATATAATAGTATTCAGGTTTCCATTATGATGTCACAATGTATGGTCAGTAGATGATGGTATCCAGGATTCCATTATGATGTCAAAATGTATGGTCAGAATATAATAGTATCCAGGATTCCATTATAATGTCACAATGTATGGTCAGCAGATAATAGTATCCAGGTTTCCATTATGAGGTCACAATATATGGTCAGCAGATAATAGTATCAAGTATTCCATTATGATGTCACAATGTATGGTCAGCAGAAAATAGTATCCAGGATTCCATTATGATGTCACAATGTATAGTCAGCAGATAATAGTATCCAGGATTCCATTATGATGTCACAATGTATGATCAGAAGATAATAGTATCCAGGTTTCCATTATGATGTCACAATGTATGGTCAGTAGATGATGGTATCCAGGATTCCATTATGATGTCACAATGTATGGTGAGAAGATAATAGTATCCAAGATTCCTTTATGATGCCACAATGTATGGTCAGCAGATAATAGTATCCAGGATTCCATTATGATGTCACAATGTATGGTCAGCAGATAATAGTATCCAGGTTTCCATTATGACGTCACAATGTATGGTCAGTAGATGATGGTATCCAGGATTCCATTATGATGTCACAATGTATGGTCAGAAGATGATAGTATCCAACATTCTTTTATGATGTCACAATGTATGGTCAGCAGATAATAGTATCCAGGTTTCCATTATGATGTCACAATGTATGGTCAGTAGATGATGGTATCCAGGTTTCCATTATGATGTCACAATGTATGTTCAGCAGATAATAGTATCCAGGATTCCATTATGATGTCACAATGTATGGTCAGTAGATAATAGTATCCAGGATTCCATTATGATGTGTGGGGAGTCGCTCTGGTAGTCAGCGGTGCGGGTGCAGTTTAGAGGCAAAACCAGGAGTCCAGATTGTGCAACAAACAGTGTTTTATTCACACTTGCACACAAAATGAAAAACAGTCTCTTGGTGACAGTTCACACACAACGGAAATAACGTAGCCAAACAAAAACAGTCCAACACAGGTTCAGTCACCTGGGAGGTGTAGGTGCAGGTTCGCACCACGCTGTCGGCCCAGCCGCAGGAGAATCCAGCTTCAGGTAGCCAGGAACACAACACCTCCTTGCTGAGCGCTTTCCTCCAGGACAGAGAACTCCCAGCCCTGTTAGCAGCTCCAGGATAATCACACTCACAGCTGGTGGTGCTGGCTGAGTTTATAAACCCAGCCCAAAACTCGGACTGGACCGTGGGGAGCAGCCACCCACCCTACTCTTTAGCTGCTCCCAGTAAGAGCCGGCCCGGATCGGCTTTGCAGCCATGCTATTTAACAAAGTCAAACAGCACTAGCTGCTGCAGACAAAAACCCGGCTCTCACCTCACCGAGGCCAGCAACCTCGGTGACACGTACCTGCCATCACATATGACACCTTGCACCTTACCACATACCCCCTTTGTTCAACCCTGAGGGGGTGAACACACGTGAGGCAGTGGACGCGGACAGGGCATCTGCGCTGCCCTGCAAGCGGCCTGCCCTGTGTTCCACGGAAAACTTGAAATTTTGAAGAGATAGGAACCACCTGGTGACCCGAGCATTCCTCTCCTTGGCCTGACTCATCCATTTGAGGGGGGAATGGTCGGTCACCAGACGGAACCTCCTCCCTAACAGGTAGTAGCGGAGAGATTCGAGTGCCCACTTGATAGCCAGGCACTCCCTCTCCACTATACTATACCTGGACTCGGCGGGACTGAGCTTACGGCTCAGGAAGACAACGGGATGTTCTTCCCCGTTGACCTCCTGCGACAGTACCGCACCGAGGCCTACCTCCGAGGCGTCGGTCTGTACGACAAACTCCTTGTTGAAGTCGGGTGTCACCAAAACCGGGGACCCACACAGGGCCGACTTCAACGCGGAGAAAGCCTCTTTCATAATAGAAACCTTTTCTTTGGGTTAGCGGTCAGTCCGGCTTTCCTCAGGGCATCCACTACCGCCTGCACCTTGGGTAAATGGCTTTCCCAGTCGGTGCTGTGGATGACTACATCATCCAAGTAGGCCGAGGCGTACCGACGAGGCGTACCGACGATGTATGGTCAGTAGATGATGGTATCCAGGATTCCATTATGATGTCACAATGTATGGTCAGAATATAATATTATCCAGGATTCCATTAGGATGTCACAATGTATGGTCAGCAGATAATAGTATCCAGGTTTCCATTATGAGGTCACAATATATGGTCAGCAGATAATAGTATCCAGGATTCCATTATGATGTCACAATGTATGGTCAGCAGAAAATAGTATCCAGGATTCCATTATGATGTCACAATGTATGGTCAGCAGATAATAGTATCCAGGATTCCATTATGATGTCACAATGGATGGTCAGAAGATAATAGTATCCAGGTTTCCATTATGATGTCACAATGTAAGGTCAGTAGATGATAATATCCAGGATTCCTTTATGATGTCACAATGTATGGTCAGAAGATAATAGTATCCAGGTTTCCATTATGATGTCACAATGTATGGTCAGTTGATGATGGTATCCAGGTTTCCATTATGATGTCACAATGTATGGTCAGTAGATGATGGTATCCAGGATTCCATTATGATGTCACAATGTATGGTCAGCAGATAATAGTATCCAGGATTCCATTATGATGTCACGATGTATGGTCAGCAGATAATAGTATCCAGGTTTCCATTATGATGTCACAATGTATGGTCAGCAGATAATAGTATCCAGGATTCCATTATGATGTCACAATGTATGGTCAGAAGATAATAGTATCCAGGTTTCCATTATGATGTCACAATGTATGGTCAGTAGATGATGGTATCCAGGATTCCATTATGATGTCACAATGTATGGTCAGATGATGATAGTATCCAGGATTCCATTATGATGTCACAATGTGTGGCCAGCAGATAATTGTATCCAGGTTTCCATTATGATGTCACAATGTATGGTCAGCAGATAATAGTATCCAGGATTCCATTATGATGTCACAATGTATGGTCAGCAGATAATAGTATCCCGAATTCCATTATGATGTCACAATGTATGGTCAGAAGATAATAGTATCCAGGATTCCATTATGATGTCGCAATGTATGGTCAGTAGATGATGGTATCCAGGATTCCATTATGATGTCACAATGTATGGTCAGAATATAATAGTATCCAGGATTCCA
The DNA here is from genome assembly GCA_033119425.1 of Bufotes viridis. Taxonomy (NCBI): domain Eukaryota; kingdom Metazoa; phylum Chordata; class Amphibia; order Anura; family Bufonidae; genus Bufotes; species Bufotes viridis. The sequence goes on along the minus strand of CM065592.1, from coordinate 99,316,704 downwards.
TTATGATGTCACAATGTATGGTCAGCAAATAATAGTATCCAGGTTTCCATTATGAGGTCACAATATATGGTCAGCAGATAATAGTATCCAGGATTCCATTATGATGTCACAATGTATGGTCAACAGAAAATAGTATCCAGGATTCCATTATGATGTCACAATGTATGGTCAGCAGATAATAGTATCCAGGATTCCATTATGATGTCACAATGCATGGTCAGAATATAATAGTATCCAGGATTCCATTATGATGTCACAAAGTATGTCAGCAGATAATAGTATCCAGGTTTCCATTATGAGGTCACAATATATGGTCAGCAGATAATAGTATCCAGGATTCCATAATGATGTCACAATGTATGGTCAGCAGAAAATAGTATCCAGGATTCCATTATGATGTCACAATGTATGGTCAGAAGATAATAGTATCCAGGTTTCCATTATTATGTCACAATGTAAGGTCAGCAGATGATAATATCCAGGATTCCATTATGATGTCACACTGTATGGTCAGCAGATAATAGTATCCAGGTTTCCATTATGATGTCACAATATGTGGTCAGTAGATGATGGTATCTAGGATTCCATTATGATATCACAATGTATGGTCAGAAGATAATAGTATCCAGGTTTCCATTATGATGTCACAATATGTGGTCAGTAGATGATGGTATCTAGGATTCCATTATGATGTCACAATGTATGGTCAGCAGATAACAGTATCCAGGATTCCATTATGATGTCACAATGTTTGGTCAACAGATGATGGTATTCAAGTTTCCATTATGATGTCACAATGTATGGTCAGTAGATGATGGTATCCAGGATTCCATTATGATGTCATAATGTATGGTCAGCAGATAATAGTATCCAGGATTCCATTATGATGTCACAATATATGGTCAGCAGATGATAATATCCAGGATTACATTATTATGTCACAATGAATGGTCAGAAGATAATAGTATCCAGGTTTCCATTATGATGTCACAATTTATGGTCAGCAGATAATAGTATGCAGGTTTCCATTATGATGTCACAATGTATGGTCAGAAGATAATAGTATCCAGGATTCCATTATGATGTCACAATGTATAGTCAGCAGATGATAATATCCAGGATTCCATTATGATGTCACAATGTATGGTCAGTAGATGATGGTATCGAGGTTTCCATTATGATGTCACAATGTATGGTCAGTAGATGATGGTATCCAGGATTCCATTATGATGTCACAATGTATGGTCAGCACATAATAGTATCCAGGATTCCATTATGATGTCACAATGTATGGTCAGCAGATTATAATATCCAGGATTCCATTATGATGTCACAATGTATGGTCAGCAGATAATAGTATCCAGGATTCCATTATGATGTCACAATGTATGGTCAGTAGATGATGGTATCCAGGATTCCATTATGATGTCACAATGTATGGTCAGCAGATAATAGTATCCAGGATTCCATTATGATGTCACAATATATAGTCAGCAGATGATAATATCCAGGATTCCATTATGATGTCACAATGTATGGTCAGAAGAAAATAGTTCCAGGTTTCCATTATGATGTCACAATGTATGGTCAGTGGATGATGGTATCCAGGTTTCCATTATCACGTCACAATGTTTGTTCTGTAGATGATGGTATCCAGGATTCAATTATGATGTCACAATATATGGTCAGCAGATGATAATATCCTGGATTCCATTATGATGTCACAATGTATGGTCAGAAGATAATAGTATCCAGGTTTCCATTATGATGTCACAATGTATGGTCAGAAGATGATGGTATCCAGGTTTCCATTATGATGTCACAATGTGTGGTCAGTAGATGATAATATCCAGGATTCCATTATGATGTCACAATGTATGGTCAGTAGATAATAGTATCCAGGTTTCCATTATGATGTCACAATGTATGGTCAGCAGATGATAATATGCAGGATTCCATTATGATGTCACAATGTATGGTCAGAATATAATAGTATCCAGGTTTCTATTATGATGTCACAATGTATGGTCAGTATATGATGTTATCCAGGTTTCCATTATGATGTCACAATGTATGGTCAGTAGATGATGCTATCCAGGATTCCATTATGTTGTCACAATGTAAGATCAGCAGATGATAATATCCAGTATTCCATTATGATGTCACAATGTATGGTCAGTAGATGATGGTATCCAGGTTTCCATTATGATGTCACAATGTAGGGTCAGCAAATAATAGTATCCAGGATTCCATTATGATGTCACAATGTATGGTCAGCAGATGATAATATCCAGGATTCCATTATGATGTCACAATGTATGGTCAGAAGATAATAGTATCCAGGTTTCCATTATGATGTCACAATGTATGGTCATTAGATGATGGTATCCAGGATTCCATTATGTTGTCACAATGTAAGATCAGCAGATGATAATATCCAGGATTCCATTATGATGTCACAATGTATGGTCAGAAGATAATAGTATCCAGGATTCCATTATGATGTCACAATGTAAGGTCAGCAGATGATAATATCCAGGATTCCATTATGATTTCACAATGTATGGTCAGAAGATAATAGTATCCTGGATTCCATTATGATGTCACAATGTATGGTCAGTAGATGATGTTATCCAGGTTTCCAATATGATGTCACAATGTATGGTCAGAAGATGATGGTATCCAGGATTCCATTATGATGTCACAATGTATATTCAGCAGATAATAGTATCCAGGATTCCATTATGATGTCACAATGTATGGTCAGCAGAATATAATATCCAGGATTCCATTATGATGTCACAATGTATGGTCAGCAGATGATAATATCCAGGATTTCATTATGATGTCACAATGTATGGTCAGTAGATGATGGTATCCAGGTTTCCATTATGATGACACAATGTATGGTCAGTAGATGATGGTATCCAGGTTTCCATTATGATGTCACAATGTATGGTCAGCAGATAATAGTATCCAGGATTCCATTATGATGTCACAATGTATGGTCAGCAGAATATAATATCCAGGTTTCCATTATGATGTCACAATGTATGGTCAGTAGATGATGGTATCCAGGTTTCCATTATGATGTCACAATGTATGGTCAGCAGATGATAATATCCAGGATTCCATTGTGATGTCACAATGTATGGTCAGCAGATAATAGTATCCAGGTTTCCATTATGATGTCACAATGTATGGTTAGCAGATGATAATATCCAGGATTCCATTATGATGTCACAATGTATGGTCAGCAGATAATAGTATCCAGGATTCCATTATGATGTCACAATGTATGGTCAGCAGATGATAATATCCAGAATTCCATTATGATGTCACAATATATGGTCAGCAGATAATAGTATCCAGGATTCCATTATGATGTCACAATGTAAGGTCAGCAGATGATAATATCCAGGATTCCATTATGATGTCACAATGTATGGTCAGCAGATAATAGTATCCAGGTTTCCATTATGATGTCACAATGTATGGTCAGTAGATGATGGTATCCAGGTTTCCATTATGATGTCACAATGTATGGTCAGAAGATATTAGTATCCAGGATTCCATTATGATGTCACAATGTATGGTCAGCAGATGATAATATCCAGGATTCCATTATGATGTCACAATGTATGGTCAGCAGATAATAGTATCCAGGTTTCCATTATGATGTCACAATATGTGGTCAGTAGATGATGGTATCTAGGATTCCATTATGATGTCACAATGTATGGTCAGCAGATAACAGTATCCAGGATTCCATTATGATGTCACAATGTTTGGTCAGCAGATGATGGTATCCAAGTTTCCATTATGATGTCACAATGTATGGTCAGCAGATGATAATATCCAGGATTCCATTATGATGTCACAATGTATGGTCAGAAGATAATAGTATCCAGGTTTCCATTATGATGTCACAATGTATGGTCAGTAGATGATGGTATCCAGGATTCCATTATGATGTCACAATGTATGGTCAGCCGATAATAGTATCCACGATTCCATTATGATGTCACAATGTATGGTCAGAAAATAATAGTATCCAGGTTTCCATTATGATGTCACAATGTATGGTCAGTAGATGATGGTATCCAGGTTTCCATTATGATGTCACAATGTATGGTCAGTAGATGATGGTATCCAGGATTCCATTATGATGTCACAATGTGTGGTCAGCAGAATATAATATCCAGGATTCCATTATGATGTCACAATGTATGGTCAGAAGATAATAGTATCCAGTTTTCCATTATGATGTCACAATGTATGGTCAGTAGATGATGGTATCCAGGATTCCATTATGATGTCACAATGTATGGTCAGAAGATAATAGTATCCCCGGTTTCATTATGATGTCACAATGTATGGTCAGTAGATGATGGTATCCAGGTTTCCATTATGATGTGACAATGTATGGTCAGTAGATGATGGTATCCAGGTTTCCATTATGATGTGACAATGTATGGTCAGTAGATGATGGTATCCAGGATTCCATTATGATGTCACAAAGTATGGTCAGCAGATGATAATATCCAGGATTCCATTATGATGTCACAATGTATGGTCAGCAGATAATAGTATCCAGGTTTCCATTATGATGTCACAATGTATGGTCAGTAGATGATGGTATCCAGGTTTCCATTATGATGTGACAATGTATGGTCAGTAGATGATGGTATCCAGGATTCCATTATGATGTCACAAAGTATGGTCAGCAGATGATAATATCCAGGATTCCATTATGATGTCACAATGTATGGTCAGCAGATAATAGTATCCAGGTTTCCATTATGATGTCACAATGTATGGTCAGTAGATGATGGTATCCAGGTTTCCATTATGATGTCACAATGTATGGTCAGCAGATAATAGTATCCAGGTTTCCATTATGATGTCACAATATGTGGTCAGTAGATGATGGTATCCAGGATTCCATTATGATGTCACAATGTATGGTCAGCAGATAACAGTATCCAGGATTCCATTATGATGTCACAATGTAAGGTCAGTAGATGATGGTATCCAGGTTCCCATTATGATGTGACAATGTATGGTCAGTAGATGATGGTATCCAGGATTCCATTATGATGTCACAAAGTATGGTCAGCAGATGATAATATCAAGGAATCCATTATGATGTCACAATGTATGGTCAGTAGATGATGGTATCCAGGTTTCCATTATGATGTCACAATGTATGGTCAGTAGATGATGGTATCCAGGATTCCATTATGATGTCACAATGTATGGTCAGCAGATAATAGTATCCAGGATTCCATTATGATTTCACAATGTATGGTCAGCAGATGATAATATCCAGGATTCCATTATGATGTCACAATGTATGGTCAGCAGATAATAGTATCCAGGATTCCATTATGATGTCACAATGTATGGTCAGCAGATGATAATATCCAGGATTCCATTATGATGTCACAATGTATGGTCAGAAGATAATAGTATCCAGGTTTCCATTATGATGTCACAATGTATGGTCAGCAGATAATAGTATCCAGGTTTCCATTATGATGTCACAATGTATGGTCAGAAGATTATAGTATCCAGGATTCCATTATGATGTCACAATGTATGGTCAGCAGATGATAATATCCAGGATTCCATTATGATGTCACAATGTATAGTCAGTAGATGATGGTATCCAGGTTTCCATTATGATGTCACAATGTATGGTCACCAGATAATAGTATCCAGGATTCCATTATGATGTCACAATATATGGTCAGCAGATGATAATATCCAGGATTCCATTATGATGTCACAATGTATGGTCAGAAGATAATAGTACCAGCTTTCCATTATGATGTCACAATGTATGGTCAGTGGATGATGGTATCCAGGTTTCCATTATCATGTCACAATGTTTGGTCTGTAGATGATGGTATCCAGGATTCCATTATGATGTCACAATGTATGGTCAGCAGATAACAGTATCCAGGATTCCATTATGATGTCACAATGTAAGGTCAGTAGATGATGGTATCCAGGTTCCCATTATGATGTGACAATGTATGGTCAGTAGATGATGGTATCCAGGATTCCATTATGATGTCACAAAGTATGGTCAGCAGATGATAATATCAAGGAATCCATTATGATGTGACAATGTATGGTCAGTAGATGATGGTATCCAGGATTCCATTATGATGTCACAATGTATGGTCAGTAGATGATGGTATCCATGATTCCATTATGATGTCACAATGTATGGTCAGCAGACAATAGTATCCGGGATTTCATTATGATGTCACAATGTATGGTCAGCAGATGATAATATCGTGGATTCCATTATGATGTCACAATGTATGTTCAGAAGATATTAGTATCCAGGTTTCCATTATGATGTCACAATGTATGGTCAGTAGATGATGGTATCCAGGTTTCCATTATGATGTCACAATGTATGGTCAGAAGATAATAGTATCCAGGTTTCCATTATGATGTCACAATGTATGGTCAGTAGATGATGGTATCCAGGATTCCATTATGATGTCACAATGTATGGTCAGTAGATGATGGTATCCAGGATTCCATTATGATGTCACAATGTATGGTCAGCAGATAATAGTATCCAGGATTCCATTATGATGTCACAATGTATGGTCAGCAGATGATAATATCCAGGATTCCATTATGATGTCACAATGTATGGTCAGCAGATAATAGTATCCAGGTTTCCATTATGATGTCACAATGTATGGTCAGTAGATGATGGTATCCAGGTTTCCATTATGATGTCACAATGTATGGTCAGCAGATAATAGTATCCAGGATTCCATTATGATGTCACAATGTATGGTCAGCAGATGATGGTATCCAGGATTCCATTATGATGTCACAATGTATGGTCAGCAGATAATAGTATCCAGGTTTCCATTATGATGTCACAATGTATGGTCAGCAGATAATAGTATCCAGGTTTCCATTATGATGTCACAATGTATGGTCAGCAGATGATAATATCCAGGATTCCATTATGATGTCACAATGTATGGTCAGCAGATAATAGTATCCAGGTTTCCATTATGATGTCACAATGTATGGTCAGTAGATGATGGTATCCAGGTTTCCATTATGATGTCACAATGTATGGTCAGCAGATAATAGTATCCAGGATTCCATTATGATGTCACAATGTATGGTCAGCAGATGATAATATCCAGGATTCCATTATGATGTCACAATGTATGGTCAGAAGATAATAGTATCCAGGTTTCCATTATGATGTCACAATGTATGGTCAGTAGATGATGGTATCCAGGTTTCCATTATGATGTCACAATGTATGGTCAGTAGATGATGGTATCCAGGATTCCATTATGATGTCACAATGTATGGTCAGCAGATGATAGTATCCAGGATTCCATTATGATGTCACAATGTATGGTCAGTAGATGATGGTATCCAGGTTTCCATTATGATGTCACAATGTATGGTCAGTAGATGATGGTATCCAGGTTTCCATTATGATGTCACAATGTATGGTCAGTAGATGATAGTATCCAGGATTCCATTATGATGTCACAATGTATGGTCAGCAGATGATAATATCCAGGATTCCATTATGATGTCACAATGTATGGTCAGAAGATAATAGTATCCAGGTTTCCATTATGATGTCACAATGTATGGTCAGTAGATGATGGTATCCAGGTTTCCATTATGATGTCACAATGTATGGTCAGCAGATAATAGTATCCAGGATTCCATTATGATGTCACAATGTATGGTCAGTAGATGATAGTATCCAGGTTTCCATTATGATGTCACAATGTATGGTCAGTAGATGATGGTATCCAGGTTTCCATTATGATGTCACAATGTATGGTCAGCAGATGATAATATCCAGGATTCCATTGTGATGTCACAATGTATGGTCAGCAGATAATAGTATCCAGGTTTCCATTATGATGTCACAATGTATGGTTAGCAGATGATAATATCCAGGATTCCATTATGATGTCACAATGTATGGTCAGCAGATAATAGTATCCAGGATTCCATTATGATGTCACAATGTATGGTCAGCAGATGATAATATCCAGAATTCCATTATGATGTCACAATGTATGGTCAGCAGATAATAGTATCCAGGATTCCATTATGATGTCACAATGTAAGGTCAGCAGATGATAATATCCAGGATTCCATTATGATGTCACAATGTATGGTCAGCAGATAATAGTATCCAGGTTTCCATTATGATGTCACAATGTATGGTCAGTAGATGATGGTATCCAGGTTTCCATTATGATGTCACAATGTATGGTCAGAAGATATTAGTATCCAGGATTCCATTATGATGTCACAATGTATGGTCAGCAGATGATAATATCCAGAATTCCATTATGATGTCACAATGTATGGTCAGCAGATAATAGTATCCAGGTTTCCATTATGATGTCACAATATGTGGTCAGTAGATGATGGTATCTAGGATTCCATTATGATGTCACAATGTATGGTCAGCAGATAACAGTATCCAGGATTCCATTATGATGTCACAATGTTTGGTCAGCAGATGATGGTATCCAAGTTTCCATTATGATGTCACAATGTATGGTCAGCAGATGATAATATCCAGGATTCCATTATGATGTCACAATGTATGGTCAGAAGATAATAGTATCCAGGTTTCCATTATGATGTCACAATGTATGGTCAGTAGATGATGGTATCCAGGATTCCATTATGATGTCACAATGTATGGTCAGCCGATAATAGTATCCACGATTCCATTATGATGTCACAATGTATGGTCAGAAAATAATAGTATCCAGGTTTCCATTATGATGTCACAATGTATGGTCAGTAGATGATGGTATCCAGGTTTCCATTATGATGTCACAATGTATGGTCAGTAGATGATGGTATCCAGGATTCCATTATGATGTCACAATGTGTGGTCAGCAGAATATAATATCCAGGATTCCATTATGATGTCACAATGTATGGTCAGAAGATAATCGTATCCAGTTTTCCATTATGATGTCACAATGTATGGTCAGTAGATGATGGTATCCAGGATTCCATTATGATGTCACAATGTATGGTCAGAAGATAATAGTATCCCCGGTTTCATTATGATGTCACAATGTATGGTCAGTAGATGATGGTATCCAGGTTTCCATTATGATGTCACAATGTATGGTCATAAGATGATGGTATCCAGGTTTCCATTATGATGTGACAATGTATGGTCAGTAGATGATGGTATCCAGGATTCCATTATGATGTCACAAAGTATGGTCAGCAGATGATAATATCAAGGATTCCATTATGATGTCACAATGTATGGTCAGCAGATAATAGTATCCAGGTTTCCATTATGATGTCTCAATGTATGGTCAGTAGATGATGGTATCCAGGTTTCCATTATGATGTGACAATGTAAGGTTCAGTAGATGATGGTATCCAGGATTCCATTATGATGTCACAAAGTATGGTCAGCAGATGATAATATCCAGGATTCCATTATGATGTCACAATGTATGGTCAGCAGATAATAGTATCCAGGTTTCCATTATGATGTCACAATGTATGGTCAGTAGATGATGGTATCCAGGTTTCCATTATGATGTCACAATGTATGGTCAGCAGATAATAGTATCCAGGTTTCCATTATGATGTCACAATATGTGGTCAGTAGATGATGGTATCCAGGATTCCATTATGATGTCACAATGTATGGTCAGCAGATAACAGTATCCAGGATTCCATTATGATGTCACAATGTAAGGTCAGTAGATGATGGTATCCAGGTTCCCATTATGATGTGACAATGTATGGTCAGTAGATGATGGTATCCAGGATTCCATTATGATGTCACAAAGTATGGTCAGCAGATGATAATATCAAGGAATCCATTATGATGTCACAATGTATGGTCAGCAGATAATAGTATCCAGGTTTCCATTATGATGTCACAATGTATGGTCAGTAGATGATGGTATCCAGGTTTCCATTATGATGTCACAATGTATGGTCAGCAGATAATAGTATCCAGGTTTCAATTATGATGTCACAATATGTGGTCAGTAGATGATTGTATCTAGGATTCCATTATGATGTCACAATGTATGGTCAGCAGATAACAGTATCCAGGATTCCATTATGATGTCACAATGTATGGTCAGCAGATAATAGTATCCAGGATTCCATTATGATGTCACAAAGTATGGTCAGCAGAATATAATATACAGGATTCCATTATGATGTCACAATGTATGGTCAGAAGATAATAGTATCCAGGTTTCCTTTATGATGTCACAATGTATGGTCAGTAGATGATGGTATCCAGGATTCCATTATGATGTGACAATGTATGGTCAGTAGATGATGGTATCCAGGATTCCATTATGATGTCACAATGTATGGTCAGAAGATAATAGTATCCAGGATTCCATTATGATGTCACAATGTATGGTCACCAGATAATAGTATCCAGGATTCCATTATGATGTCACAATGTATGGTCAGAAGATGATAATATCCAGGATTCCATTATGATGTCACAATGTATGGTCAGCAGATAATAGTATCCAGGATTCTATTATGATGTCACAATATATGGTCAGCAGATGATAATATCCAGGATTACATTATTATGTCACAATGAATGGTCAGCAGATAATAGTATCCAGGTTTCCATTATGATGTCACAATGTATGGTCAGAAGATAATAGTATCCAGGATTCCATTATGATGTCACAATGTATGGTCAGCAGATTATAATATCCAGGATTCCATTATGATGTCACAATGTATGGTCAGTAGATGATGGTATCCAGGTTTCCATTATGATGTCACAATGTATGGTCACCAGATAATAGTATCCAGGATTCCATTATGATGTCACAATATATGGTCAGCAGATGATAATATCCAGGATTCCATTATGATGTCACAATGTATGGTCAGAAGATAATAGTACCAGCTTTCCATTATGATGTCACAATGTATGGTCAGTGGATGATGGTATCCAGGTTTCCATTATCATGTCACAATGTTTGGTCTGTAGATGATGGTATCCAGGGTTCCATTATGATGTCACAATGTATGGTCAGCAGATAATAGTATCCAGGTTTCCATTATGATGTCACAATGTATGGTCAGTAGATGATGGTATCCATGATTCCATTATGATGTCACAATGTATGGTCAGCAGACAATAGTATCCGGGATTCCATTATGATGTCACAATGTATGGTCAGCAGATGATAATATCCTGGATTCCATTATGATGTCACAATGTATGTTCAGAAGATAATAGTATCCAGGTTTCCATTATGATGTCACAATGTATGGTCAGTAGATGATGGTATCCAGGTTTCCATTATGATGTCACAATGTATGGTCAGAAGATAATAGTATCCAGGTTTCCATTATGATGTCACAATGTATGGTCAGTAGATGATGGTATCCAGGATTCCATTATGATGTCACAATGTATGGTCATCAGATGATAATATCCAGGATTCCATTATGATGTCACAATGTATGGTCAGCAGATAATAGTATCCAGGTTTCCATTATGATGTCACAATGTATGGTCAGTAGATGATAGTATCCAGGATTCCATTATGATGTCACAATGTATGGTCAGCAGATAATAGTATCCAGGTTTCCATTATGATGTCACAATGTATGGTCAGCAGATGATAATATCCAGGATTCCATTATGATGTCACAATGTATGGTCAGCAGATAATAGTATCCAGGTTTCCATTATGATGTCACAATGTATGGTCAGTAGATGATGGTATCCAGGTTTCCATTATGATGTCACAATGTATGGTCAGCAGATAATAGTATCCAGGATTCCATTATGATGTCACAATGTATGGTCAGCAGATGATAATATCCAGGATTCCATTATGATGTCACAATGTATGGTCAGCAGATAATAGTATCCAGGTTTCCATTATGATGTCACAATGTATGGTCAGTAGATGATGATATCCAGGATTCCATTATGATGTCACAATGTATGGTCAGCAGATAATAGTATCCAGGATTCCATTATGATGTCACAATGTATGGTCAGCAGATGATAATATCCAGGATTCCATTATGATGTCACAATGTATGGTCAGCAGATAATAGTATCCAGGTTTCCATTATGATGTCACAATGTATGGTCAGTAGATGATGGTATCCAGGTTTCCATTATGATGTCACAATGTATGGTCAGAAGATGATTAGTATCCAGGATTCCATTATGATGTCACAATGTATGGTCAGCAGATGATAATATCCAGAATTCCATTATGATGTCACAATGTATGGTCAGCAGATAATAGTATCCAGGTTTCCATTATGATGTCACAATGTGTGGTCAGTAGATGATGGTATCTAGGATTCCATTATGATGTCACAATGTATGGTCAGCAGATAACAGTATCCAGGATTCCATTATGATGTCACAATGTTTGGTCAGCTGATGATGGTATCCAAGTTTCCATTATGATGTCACAATGTATGGTCAGCAGATGATAATATCCAGGATTCCATTATGATGTCACAATGTATGGTCAGAAGATAATAGTATCCAGGTTTCCATTATGATGTCACAATGTATGGTCAGTAGATGATGGTATCCAGGATTCCATTATGATGTCACAATGTATGGTCAGCCGATAATAGTATCCACGATTCCATTATGATGTCACAATGTATGGTCAGAAAATAATAGTATCCAGGTTTCCATTATGATGTCACAATGTATGGTCAGTAGATGATGGTATCCAGGTTTCCATTATGATGTCACAATGTATGGTCAGTAGATGATGGTATCCAGGATTCCATTATGATGTCACAATGTGTGGTCAGCAGAATATAATATCCAGGATTCCATTATGATGTCACAATGTATGGTCAGAAGATAATAGTATCCAGTTTTCCATTATGATGTCACAATGTATGGTCAGTAGATGATGGTATCCAGGATTCCATTATGATGTCACAATGTATGGTCAGAAAATAATAGTATCCCCGGTTTCATTATGATGTCACAATGTATGGTCAGTAGATGATGGTATCCAGGTTTCCATTATGATGTGACAATGTATGGTCAGTAGATGATGGTATCCAGGTTTCCATTATGATGTGACAATTTATGGTCAATAGATGATGGTATCCAGGATTCCATTATGATGTCACAAAGTCTGGTCAGCAGATGATAATATCCAGGATTCCATTATGATGTCACAATGTATGGTAAGCAGATAATAGTATCCAGGTTTCCATTATGAGGTCACAATATATGGTCAGCAGATAATAGTATCCAGGATTCCATTATGATGTCACAATGTATGGTCAGCAGATGATAGTATCCAGGATTCCATTATGATGTCACAATGTATGGTCAGCAGATAATAGTATCCAGGTTTCCATTATGATGTCTCAATGTATGGTCAGTAGATGATGGTATCCAGGTTTCCATTATGATGTGACAATGTAAGGTTCAGTAGATGATGGTATCCAGGATTCCATTATGATGTCACAAAGTATGGTCAGCAGATGATAATATCCAGGATTCCATTATGATGTCACAATGTATGGTCAGCAGATAATAGTATCCAGGTTTCCATTATGATGTCACAATGTATGGTCAGTAGATGATGGTATCCAGGTTTCCATTATGATGTCACAATGTATGGTCAGCAGATAATAGTATCCAGGTTTTTATTATGATGTCACAATATGTGGTCAGTAGATGATGGTATCCAGGATTCCATTATGATGTCACAATGTATGGTCAGCAGATAACAGTATCCAGGATTCCATTATGATGTCACAATGTAAGGTCAGTAGATGATGGTATCCAGGATTCCATTATGATGTCACAAAGTATGGTCAGCAGATGATAATATCAAGGAATCCATTATGATGTCACAATGTATGGTCAGCAGATAATAGTATCCAGGTTTCCATTATGATGTCACAATGTATGGTCAGTAGATGATGGTATCCAGGTTTCCATTATGATGTCACAATGTATGGTCAGCAAATAATAGTATCCAGGTTTCAATTATGATGTCACAATATGTGGTCAGTAGATGATTGTATCTAGGATTCCATTATGATGTCACAATGTATGGTCAGCAGATAACAGTATCCAGGATTCCATTATGATGTCACAATGTATGGTCAGCAGATAATAGTATCCAGGATTCCATTATGATGTCACAAAGTATGGTCAGCAGAATATAATATACAGGATTCCATTATGATGTCACAATGTATGGTCAGAAGATAATAGTATCCAGGTTTCCTTTATGATGTCACAATGTATGGTCAGTAGATGATGGTATCCAGGATTCCATTATGATGTGACAATGTATGGTCAGTAGATGATGGTATCCAGGATTCCATTATGATGTCACAATGTATGGTCAGAAGATAATAGTATCCAGGATTCCATTATGATGTCACAATGTATGGTCACCAGATAATAGTATCCAGGATTCTATTATGATGTCACAATATATGGTCAGCAGATGATAATATCCAGTATTACATTATTATGTCACAATGAATGGTCAGAAGATAATAGTATCCAGGTTTCCATTATGATGTCACAATGTATGGTCAGCAGATAATAGTATCCAGGTTTCCATTATGATGTCACAATGTATGGTCAGAAGATAATAGTATCCAGGATTCCATTATGATGTCACAATGTATGGTCAGCAGATGATAATATCCAGGATTCCATTATGTTGTCACAATGTATGGTCAGTAGATGATGGTATCCAGGTTTCCATTATGATGTCACAATGTATGGTCAGCAGATGATAGTATCCAGGATTCCATTATGATGTCACAATGTATGGTCAGCAGATAATAGTATCCAGGATTCCATTATGATGTCACAATGTATGGTCAGAAGATAATAGTATCCAGGTTTCCATTATGATGTCACAATGTATGGTCAGTAGATGATGGTATCCAGGTTTCCATTATCATGTCACAATGTTTGGTCAGTAGATGATGGTATCCAGGGTTCCATTATGATGTCACAATGTATGGTCAGCAGATAATAGTATCCAGGTTTCCATTATGATGTCACAATGTATGGTCAGTAGATGATGGTATCCATGATTCCATTATGATGTCACAATGTATGGTCAGCAGACAATAGTATCCGGGATTCCATTATGATGTCACAATGTATGGTCAGCAGATGATAATATCCTGGATTCCATTATGATGTCACAATGTATGTTCAGAAGATAATAGTATCCAGGTTTCCATTATGATGTCACAATGTATGGTCAGTAGATGATGGTATCCAGGTTTCCATTATGATGTCACAATGTATGGTCAGAAGATAATAGTATCCAGGTTTCCATTATGATGTCACAATGTATGGTCAGTAGATGATGGTATCCAGGATTCCATTATGATGTCACAATGTATGGTCATCAGATGATAATATCCAGGATTCCATTATGATGTCACAATGTATGGTCAGCAGATAATAGTATCCAGGTTTCCATTATGATGTCACAATGTATGGTCAGCAGATGATAATATCCAGGATTCCATTATGATGTCACAATGTATGGTCAGCAGATAATAGTATCCAGGTTTCCATTATGATGTCATAATGTATGTTCAGTAGATGATGGTATCCAGGTTTCCATTATGATGTCACAATGTATGGTCAGCAGATAATAGTATCCAGGATTCCATTATGATGTCACAATGTATGGTCAGCAGATGATAATATCCAGGATTCCATTATGATGTCACAATGTATGTTCAGAAGATAATAGTATCCAGGTTTCCATTATGATGTCACAATGTAAGGTCAGTAGATGATGTTATCCAGGTTCCCATTATGATGTCACAATGTATGGTCAGAAGATAATAGTATCCAGGATTCCATTATGATGTCACAATGTATGGTCAGCAGATAATAGTATCCAGGATTCCATTATGATGTCACAATGTATGGTCAGTAGATGATGGTATCCAGGTTTAGAATATGATGTCACAATGTATGGTGAGTAGATGATGGTATCCAGGATTCCATTATGATGTCACAATGTATGGTCATAAGAAAATAGTATCCAGGATTCCATTATGATGTCACAATGTATGGTCAGCAGATGATAATATGCAGGATTCCATTATGATGTCACAATGTATGGTCAGAAGATAATAGTATCCAGGTTTCCATTATGATGTCACAATGTATAGTCAATATATGATGGTATCCAGGTTTCCATTATGATGTCACAATGTATGGTCAGTAGATGATGGTATCCAGGATTCAATTATGTTGTCTCAATGTAAGGTCAGCAGATGATAATATCCAGGATTCCATTATGATGTCACAATGTATGGTCAGAAGATAATAGTATCCAGGTTTCCATTATGATGTCACAATGTATGGTCAGTAGATGATGTTATCCAGGTTTCCATTATGATGTCACAATGTAGGGTCAGCAAATAATAGTATCCAGGATTCCATTATGATGTCACAATGTATGGTCAGCAGATGATAATATCCAGGATTCCATTATGATGTCACAATGTATGGTCAGAAGATAATAGTATCCAGGATTCCATTATGATGTCACAATGTATGGTCAGTAGATGATGTTATCCAGGTTTCCAATATGATGTCACAATGTATGGTCAGTAGATGATGGTATCCAGGTTTCCATTATGATGTCACAATGTATGGTCAGCAGATGATAATATCCAGGATTCCATTGTGATGTCACAATGTATGGTCAGCAGATAATAGTATCCAGGTTTCCATTATGATGTCACAATGTATGGTTAGCAGATGATAATATCCAGGATTCCATTATGATGTCACAATGTATGGTCAGCAGATAATAGTATCCAGGATTCCATTATGATGTCACAATGTATGTTCAGCAGATGATAATATCCAGGATTCCATTATGATGTCACAATGTATGGTCAGCAGATGATAATATCCAGGATTCCATTATGATGTCACAATGTATGGTCAGCAGATAATAGTATCCAGGTTTCCATTATGATGTCACAATGTATGGTCAGTAGATGATGGTATCCAGGTTTCCATTATGATGTCACAATGTATGGTCAGTAGATGATGGTATCCAGGATTCCATTATGATGTCACAATGTATGGTCAGCTGATAATAGTATCCAGGATTCCATTATGAGGACACAATGTATGGTCAGAAGATAATAGTATCCAGGTTTCCATTATGATGTAACAATGTATGGTCAGTAGATGATGGTATTCAGGTTTCCATTATGATGTCACAATGTATGGTCAGCAGATAATAGTATCCAGGATTCCATTATGAGGTCACAATGTATGGTCAGCAGATGATGGTATCCAGGTTTCCATTATGATGTCACAATGTATGGTCAGTAGATGATGGTATCCAGGTTTCCATTATGATGTCACAATGTAGGGTCAGCAGATAATAGTATCCAGGATTTCATTATGATGTCACAATGTATGGTCAGCAGATGATAATATCCAGGATTCCATTATGATGTCACAATGTATGGTCAGCAGATATTAGTATCCAGGTTTCCATTATGATGTCACAATATGTGGTCAGTAGATGATGGTATCCAGGATTCCATTATGATGTCAAGATGTATGGTCAGCAGAAAACAGTATCCAGGATTCCATTATGATGTCACAATGTTTGGTCAGCAGATGATGGTATCCAAGTTTCCATTATGATGTCACAATGTATGGTCAGTAGATGATGGTATCCAGGATTCCATTATGATGTCACAATGTATGGTCAGAAGATAATAGTATCCAGGATTCCATTATGATGTCACAATGTATGGTCAGCAGATAATAGTATCCAGGTTTCCATTATGATGTCACAATGTATGGTCAGTAGATGATGGTATCCAGGTTTCCATTATGAGGTCACAATGTATGGTCAGCAGATAATAGTATCCAGGATTCTATTATAATGTCACAATGTATGGTCAGTAGATGATGGTATCCAGGTTTCCATTATGATGTCACAATGTATGGTCAGTAGAAGATGGTTTGCAGGTTTCCATTATGATGTCACAATGTATGGTGAGTAGATGATGGTATCCAGGATTCCATTATGATGTCACAATGTATGGTCAGTAGATGATGGTATCCAGGTTTCCATTATGATGTCACAATGTATGGTCAGCAGATAATAGTATCCAGGATTCCATTATAATGTCACAATGTATGGTCAGAAGATAATAGTATCCTCCTTTCCATTATGATTTCACAATGTATGGTCAGTAGATGATGGTATGCAGGTTTCCATTATGATGTCACAATGTATGTTCAGTAGATGATGGTATCCAGGATTCCATTATGATGTCACAATGTATGGTCAGCAGATAATAGTATCCAGGTTTCCATTATGATGTCACAATGTATGGTAAGCAGATAATAGTATCCAGGATTCCATTATGATGTCACAATGTATGGTCAGCAGATGATGGTATCCAGGATTCCTCTTTGATGTCACAATGTATGGTCATTTGATGATGGTATCCAGGTTTCCATTATGATGTCACAATGTATGGTCAGTAGATGATGGTATCCAGGATTCCATTATGATGTCACAATGTATGATCAGCAGATAATTAGTATCCAGGTTTCCATTATGATGTCACAATGTATGGTCAGCAGATGATAATATCCAGGTTTCCATTATGATGGCACAATGTATGGTCAGTAGATGATGGTATCCAGGATTCTATTATGATGCCACAATGTATGGTCAGCAGATAATAGTATCCAGGATTCCATTATGATGTCACAATGTATAGTCAGAAGATAATATTATCCAGGTTTCCATTTTGATGTCACAATGTATGGTCAGCAGATAATGGTATCCAGGTTTCCATTATGATGTCACAATGTATGGTCAGTAGATGATGGTATCCAGGATTCCATTATGATGTCACATTGTATGGTCAGCAGATTATAGTATCCAGGATTCTATTATGATGTCACAATGTATGGTCAGCAGATGATGGTATCCAGGATTCCAAATTGATGTCACAATGTATGGTCAGCAGATAATAGTATGCAGGATTTCATCATGATGTCAGAATGTATGTTCAGCAGTCAATAGTATCCAGGTTTCCATTATGATGGCACAATGTATGGTCAGTAGATGATGGTATCCAGGATTCCATTATGATGTCACAATGTATGGTCAGCAGATGATGGTATCCAGGATTCCTCTTTGATGTCACAATGTATGGTCATTTGATGATGGTATCCAGGTTTCCATTATGATGTCACAATGTATGGTCAGTAGATGATGGTATCCAGGATTCCATTATGATGTCACAATGTATGATCAGCAGATAATAGTATCCAGGTTTCCATTATGATGTCACAATGTATGGTCAGCAGATGATAATATCCAGGATTCCATTATGATGTCACAATGTATGGTCAGCAGATAATAGTATCCAGGATTCCATTATGATGTCACAATGTATAGTCAGAAGATAATATTATCCAGGTTTCCATTTTGATGTCACAATGTATGGTCAGCAGATAATAGTATCCAGGTTTCCATTATGATGTCACAATGTATGGTCAGTAGATGATGGTATCCAGGATTCCATTATGATGTCACATTGTATGGTCAGCAGATTATAGTATCCAGGATTCTATTATGATGTTACCCTGTATGGTCAGCAGATGATGGTATCCAGTATTCCAAATTGATGTCACAATGTATGGTCAGCAGATAATAGTATGCAGGATTTCATCATGATGTCAGAATGTATGTTCAGCAGTCAATAGTATCCAGGTTTCCATTATGATGGCACAATGTACGGTCTGCAGATGATATTATCCAGGATTCCATTATAATTTCATAATATTTCCAGGATTCCTTTATGATGTCACAATGTATTGTCAGCAGATAATAGTTATCATGATTCTATTATGATGTCACAATGTATGGTCAGCAGATGATGGTATCCAGGATTCCATTATGATGTCACAATGTATAGTCAGAAGATAATATTATCCAGGTTTCCATTTTGATGTCACAATGTATGGTCAGCAGATAATAGTATCCAGGTTTCCATTATGATGTCACAATGTATGGTCAGTAGATGATGGTATCCAGGATTCCATTATGATGTCACATTGTATGGTCAGCAGATTATAGTATCCAGGATTCTATTATGATGTTACCCTGTATGGTCAGCAGATGATGGTATCCAGTATTCCAAATTGATGTCACAATGTATGGTCAGCAGATAATAGTATCCAGGATTCCATTATGATGTCACAATGTATGTTCAGCAGTCAATAGTATCCAGGTTTCCATTATGATGGCACAATGTACGGTCTGCAGATGATATTATCCAGGATTCCATTATAATTTCATAATATTTCCAGGATTCCTTTATGATGTCACAATGTATTGTCAGCAGATAATAGTTATCATGATTCTATTATGATGTCACAATGTATGGTCAGCAGATGATAGTATAAAAGATTCCATTATGAGGTCACAATGTATGGTCAGCAGATAATAGCATTCACGATTCCATTATGATGTCACAATGTATGGTGAGGAGAAGATGGAATCCAGGATTCCATTATGATGTCACAATGTAAGGTCCTCAGATATTTGTATCCATGATTATATTATGATGTCACAATGTATGGTGAGCAGATGATAATATCCAGATTTCCATTATGATGTCACAATGTATGGTCAGCGGATAATAGTATCCAGGATTCCATTATGATGTCACAATGTATGGTCAGCAGATGATGATATCCAGGATTCCATTATGATGTCACAAAGTATGGTCAGCAGATGATAATATCCAGGATTCCATTATGATGTCACAATGTATGGTCAGAAGATAATAGTATCCAGGTTTCCATTATGATGTCACAATGTATGGTCAGTAGAGGATGGTATCCAGGTTTCCATTATGATGTCACAGTGTATGGTCACCGTAGTGATGTCGCGAACATAAAATTTTCAGTTCGCGAACGGCGAACGCGAACTTCCGCAAATGTTCGCGAACGGGCGAACCGGGCGAACCGCAATAGACTTCAATAGACAGACGAATTTTAAAAACCAAAGGGACTCTTTCTGGCCACAATAGTGATGGAAAAGTTGTTTCAAGGGGACTAACACCTGGACTGTGGCATGCCGGAGGGGGATCCATGGCAAAACTCCCATGGAAAATTACGTAGTGGACGCAGAGTCGGGTTTTAATCCATAAAGGGCATAAATCAACTAACATTCCTAAATTGTTTGGAATAACATGCTTTAAAACATCCAGTGTGTGTATACGATCAGGTATGATGTTGTATCAATCAGGTAGTGTAAGGGTTACGCCCGCTTCACAGACATTGACAGAACAAACTCCCCTTTTAATGCACTGCAAACAACCGCAAACAGTCCATTTGCACAACCGCAAACTCCCCATTTGCACAAGGTTGGATACCAAGCTAGCCACGTCCCGGTGATGTCATTGAAGGTTTCTTCCTCCACCCAGCCACGTACAACACCAAGGGTCCTCGAAAGGTCAATTGAATTGATTTTTCGAACGGGGAGATGGTTAAAAAAACGCTGGCTCCCTCCCCTTTGTTTTAATCCACGGTCACTGCGTCTGCGCCGTGCAATTTACTGTCACACCCGATATGAGTGGTATTTTCTGTAGTACTATTCTCATCAGTTTAATCCCTGCTACGTCCCCAATCTGGGGTCCATCTATTAAACAGATTTTTCGAATGGGGAGATGGTTAAAAAAACGCTGGCTCCCTCCCTTTTGTTTTTAATCCACGGTCACTGCATCTGCACTGTGCAATTTACTGTCACACCCGATATGAGTGGTATTTTCTGTAGTACTATTCTCATCAGTATAATCCCTGTTACGTCCCATATCAGGGATTGCCTTTTGTGAAAAAAAATGTAGGCCGGGTACCTTCGACTGCCTTTACAGTGACAGACCAAGCTCTTATACACCAAACTGAATTGATTTTAGGAACCGGGAGATGGAAAAAGCAGCTTGGTCGGTCCTCTTACTCCCAAATTGGGGCACTGCGCGTGCAGAGAGCAATGTGCTGTGACACCCTATATGAGCGGTGTCTTAACTAGTACTATTCCTATCAGTTTAATCCCTGTTACGTACTCTATCCGGACTAAAGTATAAAAATTAAATGCCTTATTTATCGGCAAGCTACTGTGCCACCCGGTATGAGTGGTGGTGGGCACTGGCAGTGGGCACACTACAGTCTGTGGAAGTCGGCCTGACACACACTGGCAGCAGGCAAGCAACTGAAATTAAACTAAAGTGTCAAAATTAAATGCCTGTGCCACCCAGTATGAGTGGTGGTGGGCACTGGCAGTGGGCACACTACAGTCTGTGGAAGTCGGCCTGACACACACTGGCAGCAGGCAAGCAACTGAAATTAGACTAAAGTGTAAAAATTAAATGCCTGTGCCACACGCTATGAGTGGTGGTGGGCACTGGCAGTGGGCACACTACAGTCTGTGGAAGTCGGCCTGACACACTCTGGCAGCAGGCAAGCAACTGAAATTAGACTAAAGTGTAAAAATTAAATGCCTGTGCCACCCAGTATGAGTGGTGGTGGGCACTGGCAGTGGGCACACTACAGTCTGTGGAAGTTGGCCTGACACACACTGGCAGCAGGCAAGCAACTGAAATTAGACTAAAGTGTAAAAATTAAATGCCTGTGCCACCCGTTATGAGTGGTGGTGGGCGCTGGCAGTGGGCACACTACAGTCAGTGGAAGTCGGCCTGACACACACTGGCAGGCAACTAACCTTAGATTAAAGGGTAAAAATTAAATGCCTTTGTTTGATGCAAAGTCCTGTGCCACACGTGTGAGTGGTGGGCACTGGCAGTGGGCACACTACAGTCTGTGGGCCTGCAGCTCCTCACACACAGGCAGGCCAGGCAACTGCAATATATATATGGAAAGAAAAAAAAAAGCAGACTAATGTTGCAGCCCTAAAAAGGGCTTTTTGGGGTGCTGTCAGGACGCTGTCCTTACAGCAGAAATCTGATGAGTCTTTAAGGACTGGAGTGGACACTGAATTCACTAGCCTAGCTATCAATTTCCCTATTAAATCAGCAGCAACTACACTCTCCCTCCTCTCACTAAGACTGCAGCTTCAGAATGAATCTAAAATGGATGCTGTGCAGGAGGTGGGAGGGTCTGGGAGGGAGGGTATGCTGCTGATTGGCTGGAATGTGTCTGCTGACTGTGAGGTACAGGGTCAAAGTTTGCTCAATGATGATGTATAGGGGGCGGACCGAACATCGCATGTGTTCACCTGCCGAGGCGAACGCGAACAAGCTATGTTCGCCGGGAACTGTTCGCCGGCGAATAGTTCGGTCCATCTCTAGACACCAGCACCGTAAGGTGCAAATAGGTGATAAATTCGCACAATAAGGAGACCAGTTCTCCTAACAAATTCCCAGTACTTTATTGAAGCTGAACCAAAGGTCATCAATGTGGTCAAAAGTCATTTACAGCAAGGCAGCTTCTAGAATGGCTCAGGTTAGTTCCCAAAAGTTGCATAAGGGGTAGTTTTCTATAACAATCAATCCAATGTTTCTCCAGGCTGGAGAGATGTACTATTTCTGCTGAACTTTATAGTCATATACAGTGGTGTAACTAGAGTGTTATGGGCTTGGGAGGGGTTTGGTTGGCTCGCTCCACCCCGGCCGGGGCAGACCCTAAGTAGGACACGGTGACTGTTGTTGTCAGTTGCGTATCTCGGGGTTCCTGTGCGCATGCGCACGCTTTCTTTGGACGTCCCGGCGTCAGACGTGTGACGCGGGACGTCATGACGTCATACTTGTGACGTGCGTCTTCTAAAATGTGCGACTGTGGCGCTGACTCGCCAGTGCAGCCTTTTCTGTTGGCGCACAGGGGATACCGACCCCTGCGAGACTCTACATGACCAAATTGTGGCCATATGCCCCTTCGTGTCATAGGTAAGCAACTGCTATCGATAGGTCATCCGATGTCCGTGTGATTTGGCATCTGGGGGACTGTAATTTCTGCTCATAGGTTGATGACTTACTCTGTGCTCTTTATGTGTTCCAGATGTATGGAGCGTGTGATTTTTCCTGCTCACTCTTATGTCCTTTAATGGCTCCATGTCCCCTGATGATTCAAGGGGCCTTATTTCCAGCCGTGGTTTGATGAAACGCGTCGGGACACTATACTATGGCTTTAGTTGATTTTGGGACAGAACACGCACGAGAGTTGATTCACCAATTGATGAGTACCATTTCATTATAAATTTATTTCACATGAGCTGAGTTATTTATTTTTTGTTTTCACTGGGTGGATGTGGTAGTATTGTGCTGCCACCCGCTCTATGACGGTTATTTGCATGTCAGGATATTTTCTGAGCGGTATCACACTAGGGAAAGGTGGCTCAGGGACAGGTTCCGGTAACGGTGCTATCCCTTGCGGGGTAGGACACTGTTAATAGGTTTAGGGTGGTGTTTAGGCCAAGTAGGGTGGCACTAGGGTTGTTAGGATTACCCGCTCACCTCTTCTGCTATACTGTCCCCTGTGTAGGGGCCATACCCTTACCTGTCCGGTACATGCATTAGCAGTTGGAGCTTTTTGTCCAACTGATGGGACAGTACTGTGCGGTTTTTGACTGCTCTATCAACGACTATATGTTCAGGAATTAGTGGCCTGCTGGTCTTTAAGGCAATTTTTATATGATTGTGTTATGGGCCCCAGTGCAAACTTTGGATCCCCCCCCATTTTTACAAAGAGGCAACAGATTTTCTTTACACTAAGGAATCTTTCACACGAGCGGATGCCGTGTGGGTAATCCGCTGCATGAAAGATTGCCAAGCCCCGCTATAGACAGCAGAGATACGGAGTATTCACATGATTGATAATACTCCGTGCCTCTCTGTGAGATTTTTACTACAAAATCACAGTGAGATAAAGTTGTCACGGTGATTTTGTAGTAAAAAGGTCACAGAGAGGCACAGATCATTATTACTCATGTCACTGCTGTCCGGAGCGGGGCTTGGCTCACTCACGCAGTGCATTACCCGCACAGGATCCGCTCGTGTTAAAGAGTCCTAAGCCCAATGCATGGCTACACACCCAGACCTAATAAAATCTGGTCCTACCTTATCCAGGGTGTCGCAGGCGTGATGTCCACTGGATCCAGAACAAGGTCCCTGTGGTGATAGAGAAAAAAAGAATAATCACTTAAGGAAAGGATGGTGACTGCCCCTGTGAAATCACCATCAGGGGACGCTGTGCTGGCCAAAGTATAGCAGGGTAATCTAAGACATTTCTCCTAAATGCTACCACACAGTACTAATGCCCACATTGTGGTCCCTTCAAAATAGTTATGTCCTCCTTGTGGCCCCTCACAGTAGTTATGCCCACTTTTGTGCCACTCACTGTAGTTATGCCCAGATATGTGCTCCCTCACAGTAGTTAGGCCAAATATGTGCCCCCTCACAGTAGATATGCCAGATATGTGCCTCCCTCACAGTAGATATGCTGATATGTGCCCCCTGACAGTAGTTATGGCCAAATATGTGCCCCCTCACAGTAGTTATGGCCAAATATGTGCCCGATCACAGTAGTAATGCCCAGATATGTGCCCCCTCACAGTAGATATGCCAGATATGTGCCCCCTCACAGTAGATGTGCCCCCTCACAATGGTTATGGCCAGATATGTGCCCCCTCACAGTAGAAATGCCCAGTTATGTGTCCTCTTACAGTAGTTATGCCAGATTATGTGCCCCCTCACAGTAGTAATGCCCAGCTATGTGCCCCCTCACAGTGGTTATGGCCAGATATGTGCCCCCTCACAGTGGTTATGGCCAGATATGTGCCCCCTCACAGTGGTTATGCCCAGTTAGGTGCCCCCTCACAGTAATTATGCCCAGTTATGTGCCCCCTTACAGTAGTTATACCAGATTATGTGCCCCCTCATAGAAGTTATGCCCAGATATGTGCCCCCTCACAGTGGGTATGGCCAGATATGTGCCCGCTCACAGTAATTATGCCCAGTTATGTGCCCCCTTACAGTAGTTATACCAGATTATGTGCCCCCTCATAGTAGTTATGCCCAGATATGTGCCCCCTCACAGTAGTTATGCCAGATTATGTCCCCCTCATAGTAGTTATGCCCAGATATGTGCCCCCTCACAGTAGTTATGCCCAGTTATGTGCCCCATCACAGTAGTTATGCCCACATATATCCCCCCTCAAAGTAGTTATGGCAGATTAGGTTCCCCCTCACTCTTGTTATGGCCTCCCTTTTGCCTCCAGTCTGCATGCTAAAAAAAAAAAACAACAACACATACTTACCTTCTTTCCTGATGACTAGCTACCACCAACACATTGCTCTGCTGGGTGTGCTGGAGGCCGATTCCCGGGCTTTCAGCACTCCTCCCACAGCCAGCAGCGAAATGTGCGGCCAGCAGGGGGAGCGCTGGAGTTTAGAAGAAAAGTGAAGCAGGGAGCGGAGAGGTCTCCCTGCTTCGCTCTGGAGACAAACAGCCCCGCAGTGACAAGAAATGCCGGGCGGGTGAGTACGCACCCCCCCCCTCCCCACTTGCCTCTGTGCGGATTACATGGGAGCGCAGCAGGCCTCCTCTTCTCGCCGAGCCCGGTCGCAGTTGCTTCCTCTGCGACCGCGATCGTTGCGTCCCTGGTCATATACTTCTGTATCCTCTCTAGGAATACTATCTCCTGACAGATGGCCTTTCTGTCTTTGGTTATGGTGGGCAGCTGGTAGATTA
Organism: Bufotes viridis; assembly: GCA_033119425.1. Lineage (NCBI taxonomy): Eukaryota > Metazoa > Chordata > Amphibia > Anura > Bufonidae > Bufotes > Bufotes viridis. The sequence goes on along the minus strand of CM065592.1, from coordinate 99,289,871 downwards.
GAATCTCTCCACCTAAAGGAGACTAAAGCCTGATAGGTAATGACAATTACCTTCCTTTGCCAATATTCTCACTCCCTGGGTTGCCTGGATCTTCTGTAATCTTTCCCTCCTATGGGTTTGTACACGAAACTAACTCTGGGGTTTTAGTAACTCTGCAAAATGGTTGCTGAGGTGCAGCTTTTCCTCAGACATCACACTGTCCTCCTTCTTCTTCTTCTCAGAGCGCAGGGCAGAGTCAGCCCTGGGAGGTTTGTTAGAACCTCCCCCTCCCTATGCAACTTTATGGGAACTCGGGCACAATCACATTTTCATGAAACAAAGTCACAGTATTAAGCAGTGTGTTTCAGGACACTGCACTAGTAGCTAGGACATGATTTTACATTATTTTCATTAATCTCCATGAGATAACATCTGATGTCTGGGGGTCCTGGCAGTGAGACACGATGTAATCAGTTTATCATCAGGGTACTCTCCTAACAAAAAGGGATTGTTCTAAGTGACCTAGTTATTGGTAACACAATTTTTTAAACCATTGACAAACTAGAAAAAAAAATCAGTCTAATAAATGTAGTACCACAATATAGTGCTTAACAGCCCTCATTCAGGGGCGTACATATAGGGGTCGCAGGGGTCGCAGTTGCGACCGGATCCGGCTCCCCAGGGGGCCCGGCCACCTGCGGACCCCTGGCCCCGGCCCTGCAGCTGCGCGCAAAGTAAGTGAGTCCAGTCCTCCATCATCACGCGAGACCTGCGAACAGCCTGCGGCAGGTCTCGCGTGAACATGCGCGCGCACGCACGAACTCACGTGGCGGCTCCAGCAGCAGACGGGACCAGACCAGAGAGACGTCTGAGAGCCGGGAGTCACTGCCAGCCAGCAGCCGCAGGAGCCTTGCCTTGCCCAGCCAGTACCGCTCCGCAGTAAAGCCATCCGCCCAGCCCCAGCCGCCAGCCGGTAAGAAAAGAGCACGAATTTCTTCTTGTTGTGCTCTGTGCTGGTCCTGGATGATCATGCTGCTAAATGCACGCGGGGGCAGATGACCGGGGGGGGGGGGGGTTCGGGGGGCAGCAGCAACAACTTGCAAGCCTTGAGTAGTTGAGTGGCCTCAATGAGTCACTGGCCAAGGGCCCTGGCAAATGACCGAGGGGGGTGAGGGGTAACTCTTGAGTGGCCTGAGGGCCCTGGCAGATGACCAGGGGGGGAGGGGTAGCCTCTCAAGAGTTACCCCCCACCCAGGGCCGGCGCGTCCTATACGCGGAATAGGCAGCCGCGTAGAGCGCCCCTTGGGAAGGGGCGCTGCTAGGAGCGCCGGCCCTGCCTCATGCTGCAGCCGCCCGAGCGCTCTGTATAGAGCCTCTGGCGGCTGCAGCACTGCCCGGGCTGGTGCGTCCATGAGGGCGCACCGCCCGGGCGCAGCATGAGAGGAGCTGACAGGAGGGAGCGCTCAGCGCTCCCTCCTGTCAGTTCCTCATTGTAGCGTGGCCGAGCTGTTTAAGGTCCGCGGGTACAGGAGCATCTGTCTCCTGTACCCGGCCGGACTGACATGAAGTGCGCACACAGTGTGCACTTCATGTCAGTCCCCTCGGGTACAGGAAACTAAAGCTCCTGTACCCGTGCAGCATAACTCGGCCGCGCTACACTAGAGGTAAGGGGGAATGACAAAGAAGGGGAGAGGGGGAATGACAAAGAAGGGGAGAGGGGGAGAATGACAAAGAAGGGGAGAGGGGAGAATGACAAAGAAGGGGAGAGGGGAGAATGACCAAGAAGGGGAGAGGGGAGAATGACAAAGAAGGGGAGAGGGGAGAATGACAAAGAAGGGGAGAGGGGGAGAATGACAAAGAAGGGGAGAGGGGGAGAATGAAAAAGAAGGGGAGAGGGGGAGAATGACAAAGAAGGGGAGAGGGAGAATGACCAAGAAGGGGAGAGGGGAGAATGACAAAGAAGGGGAGAGGGGAGAATGACAAAGAAGAGGGGGGAATGACAAGGGGAGAGGGGAGAATGACAAAGGAGGGGGAGAATGACAAGGGGAGAGAGAATGACAAGAGGGAGAAAGGGAATGACAAGAGGGAGAAAGGGAATGACAAGAGGGGGGGGTGTGAAGAATGGCAAGAGGGGGGAGAGAATGACAAGGGGGGAGAGAACTGGCGTTAGTTAAGGGGCGGCAAACTTTTCTTTTGCCTAGGGCGGCAAAAATCCTTGCACCGGCCCTGCCCCCACCCCCCCTCGGTCATTTGCCAGGGCCCTTGGCCAGTGACTCAGTGAGGCCACTCAAGGCCCTTGAGTGGCCTCACTGGCCGAGGGCCCTGGCAAATGACCGAGGGGGGGGGGTTGAGGGGGGCGGGTTTGAGGGGGGGGGCCCATGATTCGGTTTCGCACCGGGGCCCCATGGATTGTGTGTACGCCACTGCCCTCATTTGTATGAATTTTTGTTTTTTCAGGAATGCCGCAACTGATTTTCATAAGACAAATCTAATTTTACACTGCACAGTCAGCCCTACAGGTGGTATATCTGACTTAATAGGGTTGATGCTGACAGGTGCTCTTTAAAGGGGTTATCCCATAACTAATATAAAAAATGATAATCAGACATGATATAGTTAGAGATGGCCCGAACTATTCGCCGGTGAACAGTTCCCTTGCAAACATAGCTTGTTCGCGCTTCGCCATGGCGGGCGAACATATGCGATGTTCGGTCCGCCCCCTATACATCAACATTGAGCAAACTTTGACCCTGTACCTCACAGTCAGCAGACACATTCCAGCCAATCAGCAGCATACCCTCCCTCCCAGACCCTCCCACCTCCTGCACAGCATCCATTTTAGATTCATTCGGAAGCTGCAGTCTTAGTGAGAGGAAGGAGAGTGTAGTAGCTGCTGATTTAATTGGGAAATCGATAGCTAGGCTAGTGAATTCAGTGTCCACTCCAGTCCTGAAAGACTCATCTGATCTCTGCTGTAAGGACAGCGTCCTGACAGCACCCCAAAAAGCCCTTTTTAGGGCTGCTACATTAGTCTGCTTTTTTTTTTCTCCATATATATATTGCAGTTGCCTGGCCTGCCCGTGTGTGAGGAGCTGCAGGCCCACAGACTGTAGTGTGCCCACTGCCAGTGTCCACCACTCATACCGTGTGGCACAGGACTTTGCATCAAAAAAAGGCATTTAATTTTTACACTTTAGTCTAATTTCAGTTGCTTGCTTGCTGCCAGTGTATGTCAGGCCGACTTCCACAGACTGTAGTGTGCCCACTGCCAGTGCCCACCACTCATACCAGGTGGCACAGGACTTTGCATAAAAAAAGGCATTTAATTTTTACCTTTTAATCTAAGGTTAGTTGCCTGCCAGTGTGTGTCAGGCCCACAGACTGTAGTGTGCCCTCTGCCAGTGCTGCCCATCAATCATACCGTGCGGCACAGGACTTTGCCTAAAAGAAGGCACTTTATCTGTAGACTTTAATCTAATTTCAGTTGACTGACGGCCAGTGTGTGTGTGTCAGGCCCACAGACTGTAGTGTGCCCTCTGCTAGTGCCCAACACTCATACCGGGTGGCACAGTACCTAGCACGCGTAGTACCACTTATCTAAAATCCATTCAATACATGTCCTGATAGGGGACGTAACAGGGATTAAACTGATGAGAATAGTACTACAGAAAATACCACTCATATCGGGTGTGACAGTAAATTGCACGGCGCAGACGCAGTGACCATGGATTAAAACAAAGGGGAGGGAGCCAGCGTTTTTTTAACCATCTCACTGTTCGAAAAATCAATTCAATTCACCTTTCAGGGACCCTTGGTGTTGTACATGGCTGGGTGGAGGAAGAAACCTTCAATGACATCACCGGGACGTGGCTAGCTTGGTATCCAACCTTGTGCAAATGGGGAGTTTGCGGTTGTGCAAATAGACTGTTTGCGGTTGTTTGCGGTGCATTAAAAGGGGAGTTTGGTCTGTCAATGTCAGTGAAGCGGGCGTAACCCTTACACTACCTGATCGATACAACATCATACCTGATCATATACACACACTGGATGTTTTAAACCACGTTGTTCAAAAAAATTTAGGATTGTTAGGTGATTTATGCCTTTTATGTATTAAAACCCAACTCTGCGTCAACTATGTAATTTTCCATAGGAGTTTTGCCATGGATCCCCCTCCGGCATGTCACAGTCCAGGTGTTAGTCCCCTTGAAACAACTTTTCCATCACTACTGTGGCTAGAAAGAGTCCCTGTGGGTTTTAAAATTTGCCTGCCTATTGAAGTCTATGGCAGTTCGCCCGGTTCGCCCAATTGGCGAACATATGAGGAAATTCGCGTTCGCCGTTCGCGAATGGAAAATTTTATGTTCGCGACATCTCTGGATATAGTACATAAACTTGTAGAGCAAACCAGCTCACCTGCTGCATATGTTTCAGTCCCTGGGTGCACAGGATTCCATGGTAAGACCTCTTTAGACAGGAAAAGGAAAGGGAAAATAATCCAGCACTCCAAAACTATTTTGAGCTGTCGGTTCCTTTATTGCGGTGATAAGTTATTATTCACAATGCAACCTCCATTAGCGTAATTAGCGGTCTACGCGTTTCGAACTCTCCGGTTCGTATTCATGACACCATGATATAGTACATGCCCATTTCTTTCTAGCAAAGCTAGAACCAGCCCTGTGCCTTACATGGATCCAGAGATCTACCCATTCATTGCTCTGCTAGATTTATACCAAGCTGAAAACTCAAGGGGAGTGTCTTTTCTGCTACAGCTTAGGGGACGTGTCCATGCTCTGCCTATCACAGCTCAGGAGGCATTTGAAGGATTAAACTGAGCATGTGCGACCATCTCTGTGAGCAGGTCAAAGAAATAGTAACATAGTAACATAGTAACATAGTATATAAGGCCGAAAAAAGACATTTGTCCATCCAGTTCGACCTGTTTCCTGCAAGTTGATCCAGAGGAAGGCAAAAAACCCCTGTGAGGTAGAGCCAATTTTCCCCACTTAAGGGGAAAAAATTCCTTCCCGACTCCAATCAGGCAGTCAGAACAACTCCCTGGATCAACGACCCCTCTCTAGTAGCTATAGCCTGAAATATTATTACGCTCCAGAAATACATCCAGGCCCCTCTTGAATTCCTTTATTGTACTCACCATCACCACCTCCTCAGGCAGAGAGTTCCATAGTCTTACTGCTCTTACCGTGAAGAACCCTTTTCTATGTTTGTGTACAAACCTTCTTTCCTCCAGACGCAGAGGATGTCCCCTCGTCACAGTCACAGTCCTGGGGATAAATAGATGATGGGAGAGATCTTTGTACTGACCCCTGATATATTTATACATAGTTATTAGATCTCCCCTCAGTCGTCTTTTTTCTAGAGTGAATAACCCTAATTTTGATACCCTTTCGAGGTACTGTAGTTGCCCCATTCCAGTTATTACTTTAGTTGCCCTCCTCTGAACCCTCTCTAGCTCTGCTATGTCTGCCTTGTTCACGGGAGCCCAGAACTGTACACAGTACTCCATGTGTGGTCTGACTAGTGATTTATAAAGTGGTAAGACTATATTTTCATCACGGGCATCTATGCCCCTTTTGATGCAACCCATTATCTTATTGGCCTTAGCAGCAGCTGCCTGACACTGGTTTTTACAGCTTAGTTTGTTATTTATTAAAATTCCTAGATCCTTTTCCATGTCAGTGTTACTGAGTGTTTTACCATTTAGTATGTACGGGTGACTTGCATTATTCCTTCCCATGTGCATAACTTTACATTTGTCAGTGTTAAACCTCATCTGCCATTTCTCTGCCCAAGCCCCCAATCTATCCAGATCCCTCTGTAGCAGAAAACTGTCCTCTTTAGTGTTAATTACTTTACACAGTTTAGTGTCATCTGCAAAAATTGATATATTACTGTGCAAGCCTTCTACAAGATCATTAATAAATATATTGAAGAGAATAGGGCCCAATACTGAACCCTGAGGTACCCCACTAGTGACCGTGACCCAATCTGAGTGTGTACCGTTAATAACCACTCTCTGTTTTCTATTACTGAGCCAGTTACTTACCCACATACAGATATTTTCTCCTAGTCCAAGTGTTCTCATTTTATATACTAACCTTTTATGTGGTACAGCGTCAAATGCTTTGGAGAAGTCCAGATATACGACATCCATTGATTCGCCGCTGTCAAGTCTAGAACTTACCTCCTCATAGAAACTGATTAAATTAGTTTGACATGACCGATCCCTCATGAAGCCATGCTGATATGGTGTAATTTGCTTATTTTCATTGAGATACTCCAAGATAGCATCTCTTACAAAACCTTCAAACAGTTTACCCACAACAGATGTTAAACTTACCGGCCTATAATTTCCAGGCTCTGTTTTTGGACCCTTTTTGAATATTGGCACCACATTTGCTATACGCCAGTCTGGTGGAACATTCCCTGTCAGTATGGAGTCCGTGAATATCAAAAATAAGGGTCTGGCTAGGACATCACTTAATTCCCTTAGGATACGGGGTGTATGCCATCCGGTCCTGGCGATTTGTCTATTTTAATCTTTTTAAGTCGCTGCTGTACTTCTTCCTGGGTCAGACAGGGCACTTTTAAAGGGAATTTACTTTTACATTTTGCATTTCATCTGACAGTTTATTTTCCTCAGTGAAAACAGTGGTGAAGAAAATATTTAATAGCTTGGCTTTATCCTCATCGCTTTCTGCAACTCCCCCTCATTGCTATGTAGAGGGCCGACTCCTTCAGGTTTATATTTTTACCATTTATATAATTGAAAAACATTTTAGGGTTAGTTTTGCTCTCTTTGGCAATTAATCTCTCGGTCTCTAGTTTGGCAGTTTTTATTAGTTTTTACATATTCTATTTTTTTCCTTATAGTTTATCAGTGCTTCCTGGCTCCCCTCCTGTTTTAGTGATTTATATGCTTTCTTTTTGTCATTTATTGCTTTTTTACGGTTCTATTTATCCACATTGGTTTCTTCTTATTTCTTAGCCTTTTATTTCTATAAGGTATGCATCGATCACAATTTGATGTTACAATGCTTTTAAAAATCTCCCATTTTGTGGTTGTATTTTTATTTTTGAGGACTATGTCCCAGTTAATTGGGCCTATGGCCTCTCTTAGTTGGCTAAATTTTGCTTTTTGAAGTCCGGTATTCTTGTTCCTCCCTGTAGAAACTCTCGTTTGAAGGATAATTGGAAGGTTATTACTTTATGGTCACTATTTCCCAGGTGTCCCCCGACCTGCACATCTGTTGTTCTATCAGGTCTATTGGTTAATACTAAGTCCAGTATGGCCGTCCCTCTAGTTGGGTCCTGAACCATTTGGGAAAGGTAATTGTCTTTGGCTATTGCCAAGAACCTGTTTCCTTTATGGGATGTACAGGTTTCAGTTTCCCAGTCTATATCTGGGTAGTTGAAGTCCCCATAATAACCACCTGATTATGGTTTGCCGCCTTGTTTATCTCGTTTAGTAATAGATTTTCTGCGGACTCTGGTATATTAGGTGGTTTATAGTAAACTCCTATTAGTAATTTATTATTGTTTTTGGCTCCATTTATCTCCACCCACAATGACTCCACATTTTCGTGTCCCTCACAGATGTCTTCCCGGAGTGTGGGCTTTAGAGAGGACTTTATGTAAAGGCAGACCCCTCCCCCTCTCCGGTTTTGACGATCCTTTCTGAACAGATTGTAACCTTGTACATTAACTGCCCAGTCATAGCTATCATCCAGCCATGTCTCAGTTATTCCCACTACGTCATAATCCTCCTCACACATCACTAATTCCAGTTCCCCAGTTTTATTAGTCAGGCTTCTGGCATTAGTATACATACATTTGAGAGGTTTATGCATATTTTTGCCCTACACCTTTCCTTCTGAACTTTTCTAGTCCCTCCTTCCATTTCTCCCCCAGTCCCACTACCTTGCCCCGGTCTCTATCTGCACTATCTTCCCCTCCTATAATGTAATTTCTCTCCCCCAGTCCCTAGTTTAAACACTCCTCCAACCTTCTAGCCATCTTTCTCCCCAACACGGCTGCCCCTTCCCCATTGAGGTGCAGCCCGTCCCTACGATAGAGCCTGTAGCCGATAGCAAAGTCGGCCCAGTTCTCCATGAACCCAAAACCCTGCTTCCTACACCAGTTCTTGAGCCACTTGTTAACCTCTCTAATCTCCCGCTGCCTCTCTTGTGTGGCCCGTGGTACAGGCAGTATTTCGGAAAATACTACCTTTGAGGTCCTTGCCCTAAGCTTTTGACCTAAATCCCTGAAATCATTCTTAAGGACGCTCCACCTTCCTCTAACTTTGTCATTGGTTCCGATATGGACCATGACCGCTGGATCTTCTCCAGCCCCTCCCAGTAATCTGTCAACCCGATCTGCGATGTGTCGAACTCTAGCGCCAGGAAGACAGCACACTGTTCGGCGATCACGATCTTTGTGACAGATCGCCCTATCTGTTCCCCTAATAATTGAGTCTCCCACTACCAGCACCTGTCTGGCCTGCCCTGCTCTCCTGGTCCCCTGCTTACTGGAGCTGACATTCCCCTGACCGGCAGAGGAAGTGTCTGGCTGCAGCGGTGCTGTCCCTGAGCTGCCATCCCCCTCATCTGCCAAGCGTGCAAACTTGTTGGGGTGTGTCAGATCAGGGCTAGCCTCCCTGCACTCTTCCCTCTACCCCGCTTTCTTACTGTCACCCAGCTAGCTACCTCACTCTCCTCGCTACCACCCTCCCCACATCTACCCCAAAGACTGCTTGCTCGGTGAGCAGCAAACTCTTTGCAAATTGTCAGTGGCTCTCAGTGTTGCAATATGCCCGTTTAGAGACTCGATGTGCGATTCCAAGCGGGTAATTTGCTCACATTTTGAACAAAGATATGCACCCTCAAACGGCTGTTCCAGGACTGCATACATCATGCAAGATGTGCACTGGACGGCATTGTCAATTGTGCAAGACATACTAATGGGGATTACACCACAAAAAAAAAAAAAAAAAAAATACAATATAATCTAGTTACAAGAACTGGCGAATTTCAGTCCCCCACTGAAGTCCCTGAAACTGAAGTCACTTAATCTTAAGTCACACTTACACAACCACACACTTAATCAACCACGCGTCACGACCAACCTCGCGTTATAAATATATCTACTTATATAAGTATGCTGTAAATGAAACTCAAATACACCAGCCTGTTTTTTTTTCCCTCTGGATTCAAAATAAGAAAAAAAGCAAGCACGTGGCGCTATACAGATACATTTTTAATTACATGCAATTACAAAAGTACTCAGATCCAGGTGCTGGTTTGAAAACTGTAGAATATTTTTAATGAGACAATACCTTTTAAGTGTCAATGTGAAATAGAATTTAAGTTTTGTGCAGCAAGTGGCCAGCAAGGAGTCTAATAATATGCATGAAACCTCGGTTTCCCTCTCCCACTGGATGCTGAATAATAAATTTCTCCCAATGCACAGTAATAGGGAGAAATTTGTAAAGTCTGCATAACATGCATATTATTGGACTCCTTTCTGGCTGCCTGCCGTACAGTTCTCTCATAAGTGACAGTCCGCCAAAATCAGCATGTCTGTCACTTCTGTATGCTGCCCTCTGAGAAGGCTGCTGAAGGGTAATGACAGGTTCCTTTTATAGAAATACAGAAACCTTAGCAAGTTATACTGTCAATATTTTCTGCAGGTTATGGAAAAGCTTGCTGAACCTACAAAACTGCACTTACAATGTGCTTGCTCATTGCAACACCTTTGGATCTTTTTTGAACATTGCAGATTTTTTTTAAGTAAAACAAATACCTGCAATGCTAACCAACAAAGAATGTTTAAAAAAATGCAATAGATTCCGTGGAACTGGGTGATGTGCACTCACACCATGCCTCCCAACTTGAAGGCTGAAAAGAAGGCTGTTTTATTATGTTAGGCCACGTCTCTAACCCTGCTTCAATGGGTTCACAAGATTTTGGGAAATTTACAACTCCAAGCTGAACCTGATGGCCCCTGAGCTGAACAAGGAAGGTACAGAAACATTTGGGAAGCTATCAGCTTGTGTGTATGGACTCAGGAGAAGTAGGGAAATGTGTTTTGCGGTGTATTTTTACATATACCCATGCTGGGTGAGAGAAATATTTCTGTAAATGACAACTTTTTAAAAAATTTTATACGAAGTTGTCCAGGACCTCAGAGGACCTCTGAGGGGGCTGGATACCGTGTGTGACTGCAACAATATATACGTCATGTGACGAGTGCTGCCTCACTCTCATCAGGTATAGCTGGTTGAAACCAGCCCCCTCTTCTGTTATGGTTACGGTTATATCCTTTTTTTCATCTTTGTACACATTTGGTTTTGCTATATTAACCCCCTGAGGAACCCTTTGTTAGGGGGAAACGCGTTGGGGTGTTTAGGTGTATTAAGGGATACGCAGGGTTCCAGGGATAGGCACGTGGACAAAGACCCACCACCACCAAGTGCGTTCTTTGGGCTGAGGGATACATAAGGGATACGGTAGGGATACCACACCTGTCGCCTCATAGCCTATTTCCCATCATTGCTATTACCTATTTTCCCTCCCTGCTGTGATCCACATTTTTTATAGTATGTTATTTGGTTTTGGGGGAATCTTTATTTATATATATAGAAACTATCGGATCCGCCGTGTTGTTTATTTTTAATGAATATCAATAAAGTATATTGTTTTTAGAGTCTACCACTGGCCAGGGTACCAGCCTTGAGAGACACAGAGAGACACAGAGACAGATAGACAGCTAGCTCAGGTCTTTCCTCAGCATCAAACCCTTCTTCTGGCAGGGAGAAGACTGGAGAAGCCAGCACTATGCCTCACCTGTATTGTTTTGCAATTAAATTCCTCCAGTAAAGAAGCACACTGGTTTAACTGCAGACCCAGACTCTCTGTACTTATTTCCCATTGGGGTGCACAACGCCTTACCATCCCCATTGAAGAACAGCAACACGTGGTAACACCTCAACGGTGTCTGAATGACGCAGCGTAGCATTGTGGCCACCCCGAACCCGGCCACTGAACTTGTCTCAAGTATGTTCTTGAGGCTGAATCAAATTGGTTTCTCTGAAGAACTTCTAACAGGAGCAAGAGCTCTGAAGTGTGCTTCCTCCCCTCTGTGTCTCAACAGTAACTCCACCCCCTGGCAGGAAGCAGGACCAAAGTACTCCTACCAAGAGGGGAGGAACAAAATGACCAGCCTTACTGTCACCAACCATCCACCAAACACACCTTCTACTCTGGAGTGCATGGCTAAATACATAAAATACATAACAATAAGACAATTTGCAGATCCCCCAGGTTTAGGGATACTGCACTTCTAGATGGTCAACTATAAAATAGAATTTTGACAGGCTTGACTCCTGCACCTCAGTTTATATGATACTCTAAAACTTTGTGCACAATGAAGTTCAATCTGTATATGAAAAATTATTGGAGTAAAGGAGCTGTTGCTAGAACCATTGGGCGTTGTCGGGCATGTGTATGACCTTGAGCTGCCAAGGTCAAAATATTGCAAGCAAATTCGTACTTCATCCATAAAATTAGTATAAGCAGGGCCTGCCTTTGTGTCTGGAATAATTAAGGACTGTTTGAGCATTCTCATCAGAGCGGGAATATAAGAGAACTGTGTAACAATGGGAAGCAACATGAGACTAGACCATATCTGTTTAGTGCCTGGTTTCAGTATAATGGGGATTTGTCATCACACGGAGGTTTAACGAAGGTCAGCAATCTACATCACTCAGACAAACAATATTCAATGGAAACTTTCTCCGATTCCACTTTCCAGCTGCAGTGACAAATTAGAGAATAATTCAGTGAACAATGTTGTTCATAAGTTTACACATCGTATGCAGCAGAGTTGTGGCGGCAACTAGCTATAGTACACAACTGAAAAAATAGCTTACATTCAAGATAGACTGTGGGTGTGTTCCCACGGTACGGTTGTGCCACGCTTGTATGGTATTAATCAGCTTCACCTCTGCTAGCTGTGGAAACATGGCAACCTGCAGTAAATTTGCATGTGTTTTTAACCATGTTGTTCTCGACCTTGTAAATACACCCTAGCACGTCAATGTCACTTGTGCAGTGAATCTGATATTTCACATTGCATAACAGAAAATGCCATGCACTTTTTTTTTATCATGGAGGAAACTTTGAGGCTTAAAGGCTATGAACACCTTTGGGGCAACATTTTTATGATTGCATTTTACACATTTTGGGCTAAAAATCATTGGTCTTTATTACAAAAAAAAAAAATCAATAAAAAAAAAGGTTTGTTCAGCAGGGTTGTTTCCATCTATCTGCAAAGTATCTTGCTTTCTGTTACAAACTAAACCCTTCAGGTTCCTGCTTTGATGGCTAGATGTATAGCCTTTTGCTCTAGATTCCTGACAGCTCATAAACACTATAGTTCAATTCTTATCAAACTAAAGCAAAGCAACAAAGCAATATTGATTAAATGAGTGTTTATGAGCTGTCAGGAGTTCAGAGATAAGGACTACACATCCAGCCATTAGAGCAGCAGCATGATGGATTTAGTATAAAAGCAAAATACTCTGCAGAAAGACTTAACCCTGTGGAACAAAAACTGTTGAAAATTGTTTATAAAGACCAATAGAAAAAATGTTCATAATAAGTAAAATCCTAATTCATAAAATAATCCCTTCAAAGGTGTTCATAGCCTTTAAATATTTGTTAAATGCAAACTTTTAAAACAGTGATATATATAGGGGAGCACAGGGTCTTTCCTATTGTATTAGGTAAGTCCAACCATATCCAAACACAATAAAAATAGGGTTCATGGTTAATCATCTCACGGCAATATTGATCTGGGTCACACTTCCAGGGTGAATGCAGGTGGTGAATGGACGTATTAGTTTTATGTCTGCAACTGCCAGGAAAACTCCAAACAACTGTAATTTTCCAGCACTTGCCAAAAATCTAAGCCTCTGTTTAGGATGTAGGGATTTAGTCACATTTTTGGCAAATGCTGGACTAATGCAGTTTATTAAAAATTGAACCAGATCCAAGTGCTTGTTTTGACCTTGCATCCCCTGCCCATGATCATTATCCCAATTCTTCCCACCCTTGTATCCTAACATTTCAGTGTCTATGGAGATGAGCGTCCTTGAAAGCAATAGCCTTCTATATCTTGTGCCACCTCACAATAACATTGTGCCCTGTGCCCCCTTTTTAGTAGCAATGCCCTCTGTTCCCACTTTATAGTAGCAATGCCCTCTGTGCCCCCTTTATAGTAGCAATGCGCCCTCTGTAGTAATAATGACCTCTGTGCCCCCTTATGGTAGAAATGTCCACTGTGCCCCCTTTGTAGTAGCAATGCCCTCTCCTCTGTGTCCCCTTTGTAGTAGTAATGCCCTCTCCTCTGTGTTAAAAAAAACAAAACACACACACAGTACCTACTCACCTTGTCCCGTTACTGAAGCTCAGTCCTCTCTCCCATGCAGGCACAGATCACGCTGCAGCATGGGATGAGCGAAGCTTATGCAGATTCCCAGGTTGCAGGCTCCTCCCACATAGGCCGCCACCGACATCCGTGCCCACAGGCTGAATGGTGGAGCAGTGAGAAGTCTCCCTGCTTCATCATTCAGTGCAGGAGAGACGGAGCATGGGGTGCTGAATGACAGAATGACAAGCTCTAAGCAATGAGCGCTTCCATCTATATTAATGGAAATGCTCATTGCTTCTGGCACCCCCCTGACAGCAGGCACCTCCCCTTAGCACGCCACTTGGGTTCATAGCATCCAAGTGGGCTGCCTGTCTGTATTTTTTGCTTTTGCATTCATTTTTCCTCCCTGCCTTCCCAGAGCCATAACTTTTTTATTTTTCTATTCACAGCCATATAAAGGTTTTACAGGTTTTGTCTCTACAGCGTTCCATATGCGATAAAACTGAAATGAGCTCTTCATTCTCTGGGTCAGTACAATTACAACAATACCACATTTATATACCGTATTTTTCATCATATAAGACACCCCCCCCCCCTCAAAGCGGGGGGAAAATGTCAGTGCATCTTTTGGAAGCGCTCATTAGTATAGGAGGACCAGGATGCGGTGAATGCAGTGGTCTCTGGGCTCTGTGCTCACTGTTTCCTGGTCTTCTTCTACCGCTCGCTGTGCTGTGACCCGACGTCAAAGAGTGCACAGACTTCCTCACACTGTGCAAACGACAGGAAGAACAAGAAGAGTGTGGATGTGGGGGAGTGGCAGTGTCACCTGAAGTAGGAAAGATAAGTTGATTTTTTTGTGTCTGCTCTAAGCATGAGGGTCTGATCTGAGTACTGCTTGGGGGGTCATTCACATTGGGGGTCTGAATGTAGAGGTCTTATTCACATTAGGCCTCTAATCTGAGGTCTGAATGGGGATCTTTTTTCACATTGGGGCTCTGATCTGAGGTCTGAATGGTGGTGTTTTTTTTTACATTGGGTTCTGATCTAAGGTCTGATTGGGTGTCTTATGAACATTGGGGGTCTGAGCCGAGGTCTCATTAACACTGGGGGTCTGGTTGGGGCTTTGAACTAAGGTCTGATAAAAAAAAAAATTATTCTTATTTTCCTCCTCTAAAACCTAAGTTCATCTTATGAGCAGGTGCATCTTATATGGCGAAAAATACAGTAGTTTTTTCTTGTGTTTTAATATTTAGATACCCAAAATATAGTAAAAATGACTAAAGATCCTACGCGGGAACAAAACTGAAAACCCATTCAAAAACGCCACACATGTAATACAAAAATCATCTTTATTATGTGTCTGCAAAGGACATACAAGTCCCATATAATCCCAAGAATAATCATAAAATAAAGCAGGTAGGTGCTATGTAGGTGATACACCCCATCCAGCTACAATTATGCACATACAATATTGTTACAAAACACTGTGCAATAATTCATACACAAAATGCTGGCTCTATTGTATATACCCTTAACCTCTTAGGGACACATGACGTACCGGTACGTCATGTGTATTTACAATCACCGCCACGTGGTGAGCGGTGATCGGAACAGAGTGCCTGTTGAAATCATTCAGCAGGCACTCTGTGACAATGCCGAGGGGGTCCTGTGACCTCCCCGTATCGGCAATCACTGCAAACCACAGGTCAATTCAGACCTGCGGTTTGCAGCGCTTTCAGCAGTTTCTGATCGTGGGTCTGATCAGAAACTTCAAAATGACACGAGGGTTAACTTTTAACACCCCCCCCCCCCCTCTTATTTTCAGCCCGAGCGGGTAATGTGCTGACACTCTGCTTGAAACTTGCTTGGAAGGGGTTAACAGGGAGGGAGCCCCCTCCCTCTCCCATCGTTGGCTGCTGTGCCTTTGCAGCCACCTGACAGGATGGGATCACAGAGGGAGGGGGCCCCTCACAGGCGTCCTGCTTGCCATGGTAATGGTAACTCTGATCAGACTTCTGCTGTACTGTATTGTATGGGTCTAGGACCCACTAAGAACCAAGTGGGTCTAGGTTAAAAAAAATGTAAAAAAAAGTTTAAAAAAATAAAAAAACACATTTATCACAGTTTAAATTGAAAAAATAAAATACACTACTTAGTAAGTATCGCTGCATCCGTAAGAACCTGCTCTATAAAAATACCACATGATCTAACCCCTCAGATGAACACCATTAAAAAAGTGTAAAATAAAAGCAATTTTTTGTCACTTTACATCACAAAAAGTGTAATACCAAGCGATGAAAAAGGTGTATGCCTCCCAAAATAGTACTAATCAAACCGCCATCTGATCCCACAAAAAATAATACCCTACATTGGACAATCGCCCCCAAAAATAAAAAAAAATATGGCTCTCTGACTATGGAGACATTAAAACATGATTTCTTTTGTTTCAAAAATGATATTATTGTGTAAAACTTAAATAAATAAAAAGTAAACATATTATGTATAGCCGCGTCAGTAACAACCTGCTCTATAAAAATAACACATGACCTAACCCCTCAGATGAACACAGCAAAAAAATATATATAGATACGGTGTCAAAAGCCATTTTTATCACCTTACACCACAAAAAGTGTAATAGCAAGCGACCAAAATGTTATATGCACCCCAAAATAGTGCAAATCAAACCGACATCTCCTCCCGCAAAAAGTGAGCCCCTACATAAGACAGTCGCCCAAAAAATAAAAATATGGCTTTCAGAATGTGGGGACACTAAAAAATAATTTTTTTCAAAAATGCTTTATTATGTAAAAGTGAAACAAAAACCCCCAAAATGTAGTCATATTTGGTATTGTCGCTTCCAGAACAACCTGCTCTATAGAAATAGCACAGGATCTAACCTGTCAGATCAACGATGTAAATAACAAAAAATA
Source organism: Bufotes viridis (assembly GCA_033119425.1). Lineage (NCBI taxonomy): Eukaryota > Metazoa > Chordata > Amphibia > Anura > Bufonidae > Bufotes > Bufotes viridis. The sequence goes on along the minus strand of CM065592.1, from coordinate 99,273,513 downwards.
AACACTGTCCCAAAACTGCTATTTTTTGCAAAATTTCCATTTTAATCATTTTTTACACTAGCAAAGCAAGGGTTTACAGCCAAACAAAACTCTACATTTATTGCCCTGATTCTGACACCCCATATGTGGTTGTTAAACAGCACGGAGCAGAAGCAAAGGAACGCCATATGGTTTTTGGAAGGCAGATTTTGCTGGACTGTTTTTTTTACACCATGTCCCATTTGAAGCCCCCTGATGTACCCCTAGAGTAGAAACTCCAAAAAAGTGACTCCATCTAAGAAACTACACCCCTAAAGGTATTCAAAAAGATTAAAAAACTTTGTTAACCCTTTAGGTGTTCCACAAGAGTTATTGGGAAATGGAGATGAAATTTCAGAATTTCCATTTTTTGTTACCTTGACTCAAAAAAAGTGTAATATAGAGTAACCAAAAATCATATTTACCCTAAATTAGTACCAACAAAACTGCCACCTTATCCCATAAATTCCAAAACGGGGTCACTTCTTTTGAGTTTCTACTGTAGGGGTGCATCAGGGGGGCTTCAAATGGGACATGGTGTAAATAAACCAGTCCAGTAAAATCTGCCTTCCAAAAACCACATGGCGCTCCTTTCCTTCTGCACCCTGCCGTGTGCCCGTATAGTAGTTTACGACCACATATGGGATGTTTCTGCAAACTACAGAATCAGGGCAATAAATATTAAGTTTTGTTTGGCTGTTAACCCTTTCTTTATTACTGGAAGAAATGGATTAAAATTGAAAATTTGCCAAAAAATCTAAATTCAGAAATTTTATCTCCATTTGCCATTAACGCTTGTGGAACACCTAAAGGGTTAACGACATTTGTAAAATCAGTTTGGAATACCTTAAGAGGTGTAGATTCTAGAAAAGGGTCATTTTTGGGTGGTTTCTATTATGTAAGCCTCTATTATGTAAACCTGAACTGGTCCTTAAAAAGTGGGTTTTGGAAAATTTAGAAAAATTCCGAGATTTGCTTCTAAACGTCTAAGCCTTGTAACGTCCCCAAAAAATAAAATGGCGTTCCCAAAATGATCCAAACATGAATTAAACATATGGGGGATGTAAATTATTAACTATTTTTGGAGGTATTACTATGTATTATAGAAGTAGAGAAATTAAAACTTGGAAATTTGCTAATTTTTCAAAATTTTTGGTAAATTTGGTATTTTTTAAAAATTTATTTTTTAACTCCATTTTACCAGTGTCATGAAGTACAATATGTGATGAAAAAGCATTCTCAGAATGGCCTGGATAAGTAAAAGCGTTTTAAAGTTATTCACACATAAAGTGACACTGGTCAGATTTGCAAAAAATGGCCTGGTCCTTAAGGTGAAATATGGCCGTGTCCTTAAGGGGTTAAAAGATAATATTAAAGTCTTGTAGTCCACCAGCAGTACTAAAGCACATACCACAATAGGACGGTGGACATTTAATCAGACATGAATGTTATGCAAGCAAACAATAGGATGCAGTAAGAATTACATCCTCGAACAATCTGTCACAATAGACTTCAGTATTAAGGGAAAGATACAAACTAGGCACAGAGTAAGTCAAGACATACCGTTACAGAGCTGGAGGGGGCTGAGAAACCCCAGCGTATGTTTCGCTGCGCTTCAGAAGAACCGCACCACACGGGCATATGCACAGTGAAGCAAGGTGTACCGTCCTTAATTTCATCAGCCTAGTACGCATGTAACCAATGCGGCTGGAGTGGAGAAGAGTCCTGGACTTTTCTCCTGTAAGTTTGATTTTCATTTACTATACTCTGTGTGGTTGGATGAGGTTTCGAATCCTATTCCCCACATTGCAGCAGCGGAGAAGTGTAATTACAATTACCTCTGTCCTACTTACTTGTAGCTGTAGGTACGGAGTGTACCTACAACTGATCCTTCCCATTCAAGAGAATCGGGCAGAGTAGCTGTAATTACACTGCTCTCCGCTGCAATGTAGACAGCGAGCAGGTAAACAGTCAAGAAAAAACAGTGCTCCCATGCTAATTGGTGGGGATACCAGGGGACAAACCCTCACCGATCTGATATTGATGAGCTATACTGAGGATAGGTTATCAATAAAGGAAATTGGACAACTCTTTTAAAGAATCTAGTCCTAATTACAAGATACCTGCACAAGTGGTCTTGTGCAGTCTATGCTTGTATCAGTCAGACCTGCTTTGGTGGGAAATGTACACAATATTAGGTGGATGGATGTTTACAGTGTATACACAATTTTCTGGTTGTCTGATAACCGCATGTTTTTTTCTTATGCATATCCCATCTCTACTATAATTCTGTAAAGACAATTAGAAATCAAGAATATGGAGCTCTGTTCAAAACTTTTACTATTAAACATATTGGGTATTGTTAAGTGCTAAGGTGCATTAAAAACAAGCTATTCATTCTGTCGGGAGGAAAGCAGGTGGTGTCCAGATTATAAAGGGGGGGTTAGCACCTGTCAACATAATTTTGTTGTAGTGTTGATCCTGGCTCTTTTGTACCAACCTCTTTATGTCTCCAGTGCATCCCTGAAGTTGTGGGTTCCCATGAATCTATAGCACCTGGTTCCACCACCTGTCACAGCAACCGCACAACAGCTAAATTAAGACGACTGAATGGTAATGCAGAAGACTTGTCATCACCTTGCGTTATTACATGCTGAGATGCAGAGGTTTATGGAATAATTACACTAAAAGAGCTGTAAACGGAGTTATTCTGGATTTAAACAACCTTCAAACAATATAGCATGAAACAGCAAACTTGTCAGGTCAATGGAGCCATACAGAAAATAACTGACAAAATAAAGGGGTCCATAGAGGGTGACGCCCATGGGGATTTTAATAGAAACTAAATGAGAGGGTTGATAACACAAAAATTGAGATAAAACATAACTTACTATTTATGCTAAAAGAAATACAAGTGTGATCCATTAAAACTATCAGGGTACCGCTGTCACTCTCTTATGTTATGGTGTACAAATCATGTCTATCAACTGATAGGATATTGGAGTGAGGTGTTCGCTCAAAGTGCACTTGAAATTCTGGTGGGAGGTTGATCCAAAGGTATTTTAGGGTAAATCTATAGGTACCTAGATTACCCAATATGTCCCAGGTCTAGTGGTCTCTGTGTGGTCTGGTACTAGGCTACCATTTGGATTCTTCCTAAATAGTAGAGGAGTACTCGATTTTGTGAATACTCGCTTTGATGAGCAGTCATCCACTCCTATGGTCTCCCTTTGCTTCTTTCTTACACTCCTAGACGAGGGAAAATGGGGGAGAATGCATGTAAGGTCACACACACAACAGAAGGGAGAGTGACCTCTTCCACTCTTGCGCTCTCCCCTTGTCCCTTTCTTTCACCCCTAATTGGGGGTTATTTAAAAGTTGTTTGAAGCAGGGGTAATTTGAAGGTCCTCATCGCTGGTTTCAGTGTCTAACACTCCCAGGCCAGTTCTTCCGCTCCCTGATGTGCTGAGATCAATATCCATCGATAGCAATGACCTGCGCCCCTTGCGTTAAATCACCAATTGTCATGACGAAAGGGGAGCAGGTCACCAGTGCAGCCAATAAAATCCCCCTCCACGGATGTTGATCTCGGCAGGGAGAGGAACAGTTGGCCCGGGAGTGTTAGACACTGAACCCAGCAGCGGGGACCAGATAGGGATGATGACACAGTGATGTCAGATTTGGTGTGTTTTGCGTGTGGATATCATTGACTTTTCTCCCAATCAAGCCCATCTCTGACTTCAAAAAGATAATTTACATACTATAAAGCACATGCCAAGACTAAAAGGCTTTTTGAAAACAATCCTTTTCTTCGCACCGTATGAAGACAGTTCATACTGCGCTAAATTGCGCAGGGCAAAGGCATTTTCTGGAGTTCCAGTGAAGTACCGGGCTCTTCTTAGGGCTTCCAGGCGGAGGCTTCCTCCCAGCAGTGAGCCCAGTGACGTCACCAGCACTGATGAGCGGGCTTTAGTGCTGCCCTAGCAGGCCCATCAGAGCCGGTGACGTCACCGAATACACTGCTGGGCGGATGCCTCTGCCCGGCAGTGTCTTATTGTAAATAAAAGAGCCCTTGCCCTTCGTGATCCTGCGCAGGGCAAGGGAGAGCATGAAATGCTCTGATGCTAACATCAGGGGGGCTGCCTGGGTAAAATTATGGGTATGTCCGGGTTCAGCTTCAACCCCTTTAAGTTATTCCCCACGTGATATAATATGTTTTACAGAAAAATCTGAAAAACATAGGCATACATATGCCTAGTAATATCTTTTCAATGTTTGACTTCATTTTCAACCCCATTACTATCTTAACCAATATTCCCTTAACTGTCCCGGACCACCACTGATGTGATGATTGACCGCTTCACCACCCTAGATCACCAGGGAGGTTATCATTAACCCCATAAGGACCCATGACGTACATGACTGCACGTGTGCCGTAGCCTTTGTCATGTGTTACCGAGTTTGGTGCTTCCCCCGCCTCCTTCTGATTGCGTCTTCCGGATCTTCGTCGGTGCTTAGCGTCCTCCGTCGTCAAGGTAGGTCATGTGATGGCTCACGTGACCGGCTGATGACGCCGAACGCAGGCCGACGATGCGCCGACTTCCTTGTCTGTCTAAGCATGCGCAGTAGGTCTACAGGGACACCAATTATGACCACGATGGTTATACACCTCTGTGTGAGTAAGATTGATATTATGAAGTATGCACAGGTGATTTTTGTTGTAGTAATTCACTCTTTCATCAATTATGATATACACACATGTGATAGATTTTATTGGTACTTATGCACTTTATGATTATTATCATGTCACTATGTCTTTTTAATTATATGAATACATGAACACATTTTATGGAGCCTTTTATGCACCGTATTATGAATTTTATATTGAATATTTAATATTATGTACACAATTTTGTTGTTTTTCACTAATGAGGCTTAATTATGTCACTAATTTGTATGGGTATTTAGTACCCCCTACATGCACCATTTGTATGCTTGAGAAAGACTGCATTGTGCAGTTGAAACGTTGCAAGGGGAATAAAGTCGGTCCACCATTTGTTTCACCATACCTGGAGTGCTGCTTCAATTCTTTGGATTTCTATTACTGTGACGACGTGGCCGGTCGCCAGTGAAGGATTGCACCCGCTTGTTACCTTGAGTGCTGCTGGATCTCTTTGTTTGCTATATATATATATATATATAAGTCCTTTTCCCAAAATAAAGACATGTTAGGTATCACTGCGTCCGTATTAACCAGCTCTATAAATATATCACATGACCTAACCCCTCAGATGAACACCGTCAAAAAAATAAAATAAAAACTGGGCTAAAAAAAAAAAGTGTCACCTTACATAGCTAAAATTGCAACCCCAAGCCATTAAAAAGGCCTATGCCCCCAAAGTAGTACCAATCTAATCGGCACCTCATCCCGCAAAAAATGAGACCCTACCTAAGACAATTGCATAAAAAATAAAAAAAATATGGCTTTCAGAATATGGAGACACTAAAACATGATTTTTTTTTGTTTCAACAATGCTGTTATTGTGTAAAACTTAATTAAAAAAAAGTATACATATTATATGTCGCCGCGTCCGTAAGAACCTGTTGTATAAAAATATCACATGACCTAATCCCTCAGGTAAACATCGTAAAAAAAAAAAGAAAATAAAAGGTGTCAAAAAAGCCATTTTTTGTCATCTTACATCACAAAAAGTGTAATACCAAGGGATCAAAAAGGTCATATGCACCCTAAAATAGTACCAATTAAATTGTCATCTCATACCAAAAAAAATGAGCCCCTACATAAGACAGTTGCCAAAAAAATAAAAAATAAACTATGGCTTTCAGGATATGGAGACACAAAAATTTTTTTTTTCAAAAATGCTTTATTATGTAAAACTGAAACAAACAACCAAAAAAAGTTGTCATATTTAGTATTGTCATGTCCGTAACAACATGCTCTATAAAAATACCACATGATCTAACCTGTCAGATAAACGTTGTAAATAACAAAAAATAAAAACGGTGCAAAAAAACTGCTGTTTTTTGTTACCTTGCCTTACAAAAAGTGAAATATAGAGCGACCAAAAATCATATGTACCCTAAAATAGTACCAACAAAACTGCCACCTTATCCCATAGTTTCCAAAATGGGGTCTTTTTTTGCAGTTTCTACTCTAGGGGTGCATCAGGAGCTCTTCAAATGTGACATGGCAACTTAAAATTATCCCAGTGAAATCTTCCCTTCAAAAACCATATAGCGTTCCTTCCTTTTGCGTCCTGCCGTGTGCCCGTACAGCAGTTTATGACCACATATGGGGTGTTTCTGTAAACTACAGAATCAGGGTAATAAATATTGAGTTTTGTTTGGCTGTTAACCGTGGCTTTGTTACTGGAAGAAAATTGATTAAAATGGAAAATTTGCCAAAAAAGTGGAATTCTGAAATCTCATCTACATTTTCCTTTAATTCTTGTGGAACTTAGCTGTCTGTAGTCTGTCTCTTACTTTAATCCTAGGAACTTCTTGTCCTGGCATCAAGCTCTGTTAGCGTGGGAGGCAATGCAAGCCCAGGAGGTGACAAGCAACCATCTAGACTTCAGAGGCAAGGCCTCTGGGGTCTAGCAGAGCAGACAGTGCTCTGCTAGCCGACACACACAACCTAAGGAGGGTAGGCTAGACACTCACCTTGACTAACTAAACTCCTCCCTCTCTACAGAGGGCTGAAAGGAACTAGAAGGTACCTATCCAGAGAAACTATCTCTGCTCAGGTTTGCTGTCACCTGCTGGTAACCAGGCACATTACATGTAAACATAACATTTGCAAGAAAATGCATATACACATTGCAGGAAATGAAATTAAATATGAGAGATGACACAGGATCACACATTAAAGATAGTGGGGGTATAAAAGAAGGTGGTAATGGCACTCTGGGTCATTACATTTCTATTATGTAAGCCTCACAAAGTGACTTCAGACCTGAACTGGTCCTTAAAAAGTGAGTTATGGAAATTTTCTGAAAAATCTAAAGATTTGCTTCTAAACTTCTAAGCCTTCTAACGTCCCAAAAAAGAAAATGTCATATACAAAATGATCCAAACACGAAGTAGACATATGGGAAATGTAAAGTAATAACTATTTTAGCAGGTATCACTATCTGTTTTAAAAGCAAAGAAATTATAATTTAGAGAATTGTGAATTTTTCCAAATTTATGGTAAATTTGGTATCTTTTGTAAATAAAAATGAAATATTTTGACTCAAATTTACCACTGTCATGAAGTACAATATGTGACGAGTAAACAATCTCCGAATGGCTTGGATAAGTAAAAGTGTTTTAAAGTTACCACATACGTGTAAAGTGACACATGTCAGATTTGCTAAAAATGGCCTGGTCCTTAAGGTGAAAAATGGCAGTGTCCTTATGGGGTTAACCTCATTACTACACTGGATATTTACATAACAAAGGAACAGATAAAAGGACCTTATCTTGTGACAAAAATGTATTATGTCTAAATAAGATTTTTAAAATCTTATCTACACTGAGCAAAAAGTTTCGGAGTGTAGCTGTTATATCCATAGCATGTCAAGTTTTGTTGAAGATATCTGCTGCCAATTTTACACATTGCAACATAAAGGTAAAATTTAAGGCAAATCAGCAGCATTTCGGCACTGAAGGTTCACAATGTGTGTGGATTTTGCCACTGTGGATTTCAGGACAGATTGCCATGTGTTCAGGAAAATCTGCAACGGATTTGCCACCCTTAGGACTTATGCACCATTCATTTTAATGGGCCTCAAAAAAAAAAAAAACGGAAGGTACTCCATGTGCATTCTGTTTCAATATGTCCGTTCTGAAAAAAAATAGAACATGTCCTATTATTGTCTGCATTACGGACAATGATAGTACTGTTCTATTAGGGGCCAGCTGTTCCTTAAAATACGGAATGCACATGGACGTCATCCGTATTTTTTTCGGACCGCAAAATACAGACGGTCGTGTGCAGGAGCCCTTAAGCTACCTGCACACGGTTTGGATTACACACGGTTGTACACTTAACTTTTTCCTTCCATGTGGAAATTGACCTGCTTGTGCAAATTTTGAATCGTTGCAATACAAGAGTGAGATCTGTGGCAAAACTACATCAAATCTGCACTAAAAACCGCAAGTAAACCATTCATTTTTAGAGCCAATTTGGTGCAGAAATGCACAAGAATTTGTGCGGCCGCACCTGTATGCAGGTAGCCTTAGACCTCTTTCGCATGAGCAATTCAAAATAACGCGATTGCGTTCAGTGCTGCAGTTTTTTCGTATTGCATCCGTTTTACACATGCATAAAGAATCATCTACTAGCAGCCATCACTGAAAAATGGACTGCACCAGGATGCCGTTTGTGCTGTCATTTTTTTTTCCCTGATTTGAGTGGAGTAGTCCTGTAAGAAAAAATGGATGGAGACAGAACATGCTTCTATTTTTCCTGAACAGCAGATGGTCAGTGAAATATAATGCCCATGTGCACATACATATTGAAATTAATGAGTCAGGTTTCAGTCTGGATGCTGTCCATTCACAAAACACAATGCATCCGTACGCACGCGTGAAATTGGCCTTAATCTACTGAACAATTTGTGAACATTTAACAATTTAGATTTTAAGGCCCTGTCCTCTATTTTTAACAGTTTTTTTTTTTTTTTAATCTGGTAAAAATGTCATGTGTTTTTCTATAAGCATCGAGCAGAGGTTTATACAAGCATTTTGGTGGTGTTATTTTTTTTTACAACATGTTGCACGTGTATTTTTGTGGCGTTTCTAAAATGTTATAGAAAAAATAATGGGAAAATAACTGAAAAAAAACTCAATACTAATAGCATGCACTGTTTTGTAAAAAGATGCCACTGACCTCAAACATTCCACAAAAAAGCCACAAACCAACACCAACACTTAAAAACAGTAATAAAACATCACAAAAATGCTGCAAAATGTTGTGTTTCAATCTGACCAAAATGTGTTCAGACAACATGCTATATTATATACTATATATATCATACACACAGCGCCATCTGCTGGAGGTATGTGACAGGCATGTTCATTTCTCATCAATAACCACCACAATTGCCAGGGAAACTTGGACTGTAGGTACAAAATACTATTGGGACGAGTTGTTCGAAATGTAAGTATAAGGCCCCTTTCACATGAGCGTGTCCGGATTAGGTCCGGATGCGTTGTGGATGCGTTCATTGAAAACTGTGCGATTTCACAGGCAAAGCCATTCAGTTTTGCCTGCGATTGCGTTCAGTTGTTCCGTTTTTTCCGCGCGGGTGCAATGCGTTTTGATGCGTTTTTCACGCGCGTGATAAAAAACTGAAGGTTTACAAACAACATCTCCTAGCAACCATCAGTGAAAAACGCAACGCACCCGCACTTGCTTGCGGATGCAATGCGTTTTTCACGCAGCCCCATTCACTTCTATGGGACTAGGGCTGCGTGAAAAACGCAGAATATAGAACATGCTGCGATTTTCACGCAACGCACAAGTGATGCGTGAAAAAAAACGCTCATGTACACAGACCCATTGAAATGAATGGGTCAGGATTCAGTGCGGGTGCAATGCGTCCTCCTCACGCATTGCACCCGCGCGGAAAACTCGCCCGTGTGAAAGGGGCCTAAGCAGTTACCAATTGATAAAAAAACTAAAATAGTTATGCTTATGAATTTTTATGAATATGGCCTTTCATGGCTGTATACACACACAGTTTTGGGTTGGATATTTAATATTCTAGGGGTAAGGCCAAACACGCTGACCTGCCACACTGGGCAGCCCTCTCTCAGCGGTCAATAGCTGCTTGATCTTTGAACAGTTTGGCTAGTGTTGAGCTAATCGAAGCCAAACGAATTGAGTTAGATCCGAATTTTAGGAAAAATTTGATTTGCCGAAAAGCCAGATTTCCTCGCACTTCTTGGCAACTAATCTATTATTCCTAAAATGGTATAAAAAAAAAAAAAATCCTCATCCATTTGCTCGCAGAGAGGCCAATGCAGCCATCTTGATTAACCGCTACAGGACGCGTCTGTGCGTCATCTCGCGAGACGTGAGATTTGCTGTGAACGTGCACGCGGCTCGGCAGTTATACAAAGTCTGTCCCCATAGAAATGAATGGGTCCGCAATTCCGTTCCGCAAACAGAATTGCAGACGTGTGAATGGGGCATAAGGGTCCCTTATCACCGCCAGTTAGTTAGCTACTTGTTAGGTAGTTAGCGCAGAGATTTTTTCATCCACATTGATCGATGCGAATGAAAAAATCTGTGCTGTTCATTTTTTATTTTTTTTCATCCCAGAGGCTGAACGGAAAAAAAAAAATCTCATTACCCGTATGCTCAATATAAGGAGAATCGCAGAAACTCCTAATGCTGGCCATACGTGTAATGATTGCGGAGACCCTTAAATGCCAGAGCAGTACAAGCACCTCACATGTGACCCCATTTTAGAAAGAAGACACCCCAAGGTATTCTGTGAGGGGTATGGTGAGTTCATGTAAAATTTTATTTTTTGTCACAAGTTAGTGGAATATGAGACTTTGTAAAAAAAAATATATCAATTTCCGCTAACTTGTGCGAATTTTTTTTTTCTCCTGTAAACTCGACATGCCCCTCACGGAATACCTTGGGGTGTCTTCTTTCCAAAATAGGGTCACATGTGGGTTATTTATACTGCCCTGGCATTTTAGGGGCCCTAAAGAGTGAGAATCCAAATGTGTAAAAATGCCCTGTGAAATCCTAAAGGTACTCATTGGAATTAGGGGCCCTTTGCGCATCTTGGCTGCAAAAAAGTGGCACACATGTGGTATCGGACTCGTACTCAGGAAAAGTAGGGCAATGCGTTTTGGGGTGTATTTTTACATATACCCATGCTGGGTGTGAGAAATATTTCTGTAAATGACAACTTTTTTAATTTTTTTTTACAAAGTTGTCAGTTTACAGAGATATTTCTCTCACCCAACATGGGTATATGTAAAAATACATCCCAAAACACATTGCCCTACTTCTCCTGAGTACAGTGATACCACATGAGTGACACTTTTTTGCAGCCTGGGTGCGCAAAGGGGCCCAAATTCCAACGAGTACCTTTAGGTTTTACAGGGCTGCTCACAATTTAGCCCCGCCCAAAATTCCAGAACAGTAAACACACCCCACAAATGACCCCATTTCGGAAAGTAGACACCCCAAGGTATTCACTGAGGGGCATAGTGAGTCCGTGGGAGATTTTTTTTTTTTTCCCAGAAGAAATTGAAACTTTATTATTATTTTTTTACCTCAGAAAGTCTCATTTTCCGCTAACTTGTGAAAAAAAATGAAATCATACATGAACTCATCATGCCCCTACGCAAATACTTTGGATTGTCTTCTTTCTAAAATGGTGTCATTTGGGGGGTATTTATACTATCCTGGCATTCTAGCACCTGAAGAAACATGACAGGTGCTCAGAAAGTCAGAGCTGCTTCAAAATGCGGAAATTTTTTGCACCATAGTTTGTAAACGCTATAACTTTTACCCAAACTAATAAATATACACTTATTGGATTTTATTTTTATCCAAGACAAGTAGAACAATAAATTTATAGAAAAATTTATATAGAAATGTAGTTTTTTTCAAAAATTTTACTACAGAAAGTGAAAAATTTCATTTTTTGGCAAAAATTTCGGTCATTTTTGATTAATAGCAAAAAAAGTTAAAATATCAGCAGCAATGAAATACCACCAAATGAAAGCTCTATTAGTGAGAAGAAAAGGAGGTAAAATTCATTTGGGTGGTAAGTTGTATGACGGAGCAATAAACGGTGAAAGTAGTGTAGTGCAGAATTGTAAAAAGTGGCCTGGTCATTAAGGGTTTTTAAGCTAGGGGGGCTGATGTGGTTAAAGATGCTGTGCAAAATCTTGCACGGGTGACGTCACCATGCCAGCGCGCTAGCCAGGCGAAGTGATGCCATCAGTGATGACGTCACCACGCCCGGCCAACGTGATGATGTCATCGCTTCACCACACTGTGTCTTCAAATGGATGAGGTAAGTGGCACGATTGCCGTTCCCTGTTATTGCCCCCACTACATACAAAGGAATGTGCTTTGTGACTAAGTAATTTGTCACAACTTAAATTTCTTTGTGAAATTTAGCGACGCAGCTGAATCAAATTTTTTATAACTTCGTTCATCTCCAAGTTTGGTCTTACCCTGAATGTACAACAATAAAGGTATGTTCACACGCAGAAGCTGCTGTGCAGATAAAACCTCATTAGAAGAACAGCAATGCAACTTTTATTGAGGTTGAGTTTAGTTTATGCTGCAAATAGAGGGCTAAAGATCCTCAGGCCCCAATGATATATGATGCAGGCTGCACAGGTGCCAAGTACGGATAAACATCCAATCACAGGTCTATCATATATGAGGGCAGTGGATATTTAGTACTGTCTTAATCAGTGAGTATGGCCTTTTTCAGTGCTTTTTTAATCCCTAAAACACTATAGCAACATAAAAATGTGCTTTCTGTGTAGGTAGTGTGACAACTCGGGGTCACTTAGCTCTCCAGGATCTCCGTCTTCTACGCTTAGACGGTTGGCACACCTCAAGAAGCCACTCCATCGCTTCTCTGCCTTTTGGCTAAGATCAAGTGTAGTATCCTTTTGGATAGACCTTGATCTGGCTAGAAGGTGCCTGGTGTCCCGGACCCTAGGCTGGGGAGAAGGTCTCAGTGAAGGCTGGGACTGGATCTTTTGCGAAGTGGTGGGTGAAGGTATCAGTTAGTACCTGGGGCTGGATCCCTGGCTATTGAGGTCTTGGCCCGAGGCAACGAGAGGCGATAGCTGCCCTTTCCCCTACAGTCACTTAGTGGCTTAAAAAAAAAAAAAATCTGTTCAAGAAGCCACTCCAACACTGCAGATTTTGGTTCAAACTGGCCACGACCAGCTTTATTGTCACTTTTACAGCAGTCCAAACAAATCATAAACATAAATCCTAGGCCGTCTGGCCACTGACTACACAGTAGTTCTCCCTTTCCATCAGGATCTGGGTCTACCACCCAGCTTCCTTGGCGCAGCTTGCTCCTTCCCCACACAGGGAGCCCGGACTGAGGAGCTCAGCCCACCTTTACATGAGCTCCTCAGCTGGCTGCTTATTACCTTAATTACCAGCCTAGCAGCTGCGGACAGTGAGAAAAACCTATTATCCCAGCTTTTGTTGTTCTCACCCAGCTTTCTCTGGGTGAGATACACCATTTTACTGGCCCTTATATGGCCCTATGGCAGCTCCACTGCCACAGTAGGCAGTCTCATATTTTTCTATAGACTTTAAACTAACATGGCCTCAGCAGTTTTGGACAAAAAGCCAATAAAACACGTCAAAATGCTGTGTGTGTGTGTGTGTGTGAAACTCCAACAAGTAGCAAACTTAAAGGGGTTGTCCACGATTTTAGAAGTCAAGGACTGTCATCAGTGATATGCCGTCACTGTCTGATTGGGGGGGAGGGGGCGGGGGGGGGCAACACCACAAACCCCCCGCTGATCATCTGTCTGCAGTGCTAGAACTACACATCTCCATTCACTGTGTAAGATGCTGTCATAGAAGGAGCAGCACTGCAGTAACCAGCTCTAGACACAGATTACACAGTGATGGCTAGAGCTGAGCAAAGTTTTCAAAAAATCAATTCTCCTGCTTTGCCGTACTTCAAAAAGAAATTTGATTTGTAACTAATTACTTCGGCATGAATCGCTTTCCACTGTATGTGTAATGCCCCATAGTGGCATTACCACCTTTTACACCCCTTTACTATCTTCCATGGTTGCTTTTACGTCATCCTGTATATTTATTTCCAAGTCCTGCATAATGTGTATCTGTATTTCGGATTTTATAACTGATCAAATGTAATGTGCCTGGTTCACCAGCAGGTGGCAGCAAGCTTGGCAGAGCTATTTTGCCTAGAGTGGAACCTTCTATCTATTCTAGCCCTCTCTAGAAAGGGTGGAGTTTAGTTAGTGAAGGTCAGTCTAGAGGATTCCCCCGTGGGAAAGGGAGCAGGCCCTCTTCCCTGCTAGATGAACCCTGCAGAAGTGAGTCTAGAGTACCCCCTCCAAGGGGGAGGCTGTGTGCCAGCCAGCAGAGCCCTGTCTGCTCTGCTGGACAAAGAGAAAAGAGCCAAGAGCCTCAGAAGCCAGGAGGAAAGATTCCCTGGATAAAGATACAGACAAAGATAAAGACTGCGTCAGACTAACAAGCTAAGTACAGCAGAAAGGAAAAGTTTCTATTTAATTCTGATAGCACAGCAGAGCCAAAGAGTAATAGATGTAGCAGCGCTGAATGTGTTTGCCTGCCAAGATTTATGCCAAGGCCTGCTGGTGACCAAGATAAAGTTGGAAGATTGTCCCCTGATGCAAGTTTGTTCAAGTAAAGCTGTTATCAACTTCAATACAAGTCTGGACTCAATTCATTTCATCGTCTTCTTCATCGACAACCTCTATTTGGTTTGCTTCGCACGACCACGCCCGAGATTCCAGGATATCCAGGTCGGAGCACCGTGACACGTGCACAGCCATAACTAAAGGGACATTATAGGCTACCCTTACACCACTCTGGCATTCCTACATCTGGGTACCACCAACATCATCTACTTAAGGGGACTGTGTCCCTTGTTGTTTCAATGCAACGGCATCACAAGAAATTTACTTAAACACAACCCTAGGCACATGTCAGACACCGCATATGGAGCGAGCGCAATGACGGAAAGCAGCCATCAGGTGCTCAGGGGTTAACCCGGGGTTAAACATAAAATAAAAAATTACTCACCTCATCCACTTGATCGCAGAAAGGCCATCCGCTCCCGTGATGATGCTGGGAGTGGTAACATCCTTGAAATCCAAGTCCTTGAACACCCGTATTTTAAGGATTATGAGCATTCTGCCAATTAGATGACCTCCTATCAAAGATGAAAAAGTTTATCCCATGACTAATGTAAAAAACTTAAAATCATATAGTACATGAAGGTAGAACCAGCCCTGTATCTCACATGGGTCCAGACAATTCCGCATTCATTGCTGCAATTGCTCTTCTAGAATTATTTCAAGCAGACAGCTCAGGGAGTGTGTCCTTTCTCATGGGACATGTCCTTTCCATTGCAGCTCTATCACTGTAATTGTCACAGCTTTTAACAGTAGATATGACTAATAAAGGATGCAACTGAGCATGTGCGGCCACCTAAGTGACGTGGATGAGATGGACGGAGAAATAAGGAAAAGAACAAACAGCAGGTGGCGCTATACAGATACATTTTATTGAATAACTCAGGGGCTATGCTAGTTTTTTAATTACATGGAATTACTAAAGTATTTAGATCCAGGTGAAGGTTTGAAAAATTAAGAATATTTTTTATGGGACCACCCCATTAACAGTAATTCAGATGGCAGCACAAATTCATTCTGACAGAAAACTACAATTAGGAAGAATTCCACGTGGGGGAAGATACTTTTTCCTGTCTGTATCTGCAGCAGTATTCTGCATGTGGAGTATTCTGACAACAGCTAAACTGCAGCTATTTTCATTTGCAGCCTTATCGGAAAATGGATCTCCTGTCGTCTTTTGTCAGTGTGTGTGGGAATGTGACTTCTGCTGGGAGAGGAATTCCATCTTACCACTGTCTGCAGAGAAGTCTTATTCTATGAAGCTGAAGAAGACAGATAGCAGTATAATTACAGATGATGTCATGTCTGCTTATGGGAAACTACTAATAGTAATGGTGTAAATCTGTGATTATCATTTCTCAAATCTGTATGATTCCCATAGAAAGTAGTCCTCGGAAAATTCCGCTCATCTGTTCAAGTGATGAATCAAATATTCCGGATTGATGGGGAAAGAGGTGTATAAGGTTAGGGCTTCTTCAGGACGACAAAGTCCAATATCTCTTAAGTCTTTTACTTGGTTTGTCAGCACATTTTCGCATCCCGTAAAATTCTGGATTATCAGACGGCCACAGGTATAAAAAACTAGTGTGGAAGATACATTCACCAAAGGGGGTTGAGGGACTGGGATGTCACTGGGAATTGCAGTCCTTATGAATGGGGTTTATTTTTTTTCACACCTACAAGCAACCCACCAAAGTCAGTAAAATTACCGTACATAGTGACAATCTAATAACAGTAGCCATAGTGCCTATCTAATAACAGTAGCCATAGTGCCTATCTAATAACAGTAGCCATAGTGACTATCTAATAACAGTAGCCATAGTGACTATCTAATAACAGTAGCCATAGTGACTATCTAATAACATTATCCATAGTGCCTATATAATAACATTAGTCATAGTGCCTATCTAATAACATTATCTATAGTGCCTATCTAATAACATAATCCATAGTGTATATATAATAACATTAGCCATGGTGCCTATTAGAGTTGAGGGAACACCTGGAAGTTCGGGTTCGCCGGGTTCGGCTGAACTTCACCGCAAAGTTCGGGTCTCGAACTTGACCCGAGCCCCATTGAAGTCAATGGGGACCCAAACTAAAAAAGTAATGGAAAGGGCTAGAGGGCTGCAAAAGGAAGCAAAATTGGGGTAAGAGCAGGACAATTGCCGTGCAAACAAATGAGGATAGGAAAATTACTTAAAATAACATAAAATACATTAAAAATAATAATCTTGAACTAGGAGGAGGAGGTCCACATGGAGTAGGAGGTTGAGGAGGACGTGGCGGTGTAGGTGGAAGCGTTGGTAGTCGCCAACAACACTGTTTTTTATTTTTTTTATTTATTTATCTTTTTTTAAATTTGGGTAGACCCCAAAACATTGGGAAATATAGAAAAGAAAGCAAAAAGAAAGTGCGCTGGAGTATAACAAAGGCTGGGTGAGGCTGGTATACATGTCTATTCTGCACAGGGTACGGACAAGTCCCGTGGGTTCTATGCCTGGTTCATTTTATTGAACATGAGCTTGTGCACATTGGCTGTGGACAGGCGGCTGTGCTTGTCTTTGATCACCCCCCCTGCCGTGCTAAACACACGTTCAGACAATACACTGGCTACAGGGCAGGCCAGCACCTCCAAGGCGTAAGGGCAAGCTCAGGCCATGTGCCCAATTTGGAGACCCAGAAGTTGAATGGGGCAGACCTATCAGTCAGTACGTGTAGGTGTGTGCACACATACTGTTCCACCATGTTGCTGAAATGCTGCCTCATGCTAAGACCTTCCATATCAGCTGGAGGTGCCGATTCTTGTGGCGTGCTGACAAAGCTTTTCCACATTTCGGCCATGCTAACCCTGCCTTGTGCTTCCACTGAGGCCTCGGTGTCAGTTGGGAATGCCATCAGCAGAGCGTCTACCAGCGTGCAGAATATATTTCCCAGTCAGGTATGCAGTCCAGGGGTATTTTGAAAGATAAAAGGGGTACAGATCACCCAACAATCTAAACGCCGCCGAATTTACAGAATATATTTCCCAGTCAGGTATGCAGTGCAGGGGTAGATTAAAAGAAAAAAGAGGTCATGGAGTGTCCCGGTCATCCGACATCTATTCGCCCCGCTGAAGGTTTATTTTGAAAGTGTGTAGAAGCCACATGGGGCCCCCACGCTGCAGATTTATCATGGAGATTTTACAGCATATAACTACAGCACCCAACAATCTAAACGCTGCCGAATTTACAGAATATGTTTCCCTGTCAGGTATGCGGTGCAGCAGGAACACACCCTCCAAGCCACTTGTGAATGATTGGCCTGATAACTGTGGAAATGTCCACCCACAATCTAAGAGCTGGATTTACTGATTATGTTTCACTCTCAGAAATGGAGTGCAGGCCTCAAACATACTTTATAGCAAAAAAAGGGATTTTTTTTACCCACAATGTCCCAATTGTATTTGCTGATTATACTTCACTCTCACAAATGCAGTGCAGGTCGCAAATGTACTTTATGGCCAAAAAAAAGTGATTTGTGTTTTTTTCACCCACAATGTCCCAATTGTATTTACTGATTGTATTTCACTCTTAGAAATGCAGAGCAGGCCACAAATGTACTTTATGGCAAAAAAAGTGATATTTTTTTTTTAACCCACAATGTCATAGTTGTATTTACTGATTATAGTTTACTCTCAGAAATGCAGTGCAGGCCGCAAATGTACTTTATGTCAAAAAAAAATAAGTTTTTTTTTTTATTTTTTTACCCACAATGTCCCAGTTGTATTTACTGAATATATTTCACTCTCAGAAATGCAGTGCGGGCCAAAAACATACTTTTTAGCAAAAATAAATAAATTTGTCCCCCAGAATCTAACTGATGGATTTACTGAATTGATTACACTGTCACATATGCAGAACAGGGGTAATTTACAAAAAATTTTTGAATATGTCACACCCTGGGTCCCTGAACTCACAGACGGATTACCTATAGTATTTTCCCTTCCCCTGGCACATGTGCAGTGTAGGTACACTTAAAAAAGGGGTATATGTCGTCCACTGAACTACAAGAACAGGATTAAATTATTGTCCCTGGCAGTATTGTCACTTGCACAAAATGGCCGCCGACACCCACCTAACTAACAGACAGATTAAAACTTATTTTTCTGTGTCACTGGGCTCAGGGCAGGGTACAAAAATGTTGCATTGGACCCACAAAAAAAATCGCTGTACTGTAGATCGCAGACTTAAAACCAAGCTCTGATATCAGATTTTTTCCTAATCTCTCCCTCACAGCAGCAGCATTCTATCCCTACACTAGTAAGAGCTGACGTGACGTGCGGCGCTACGTGACTCCAGCTTATATAGAGGCTGGGTCACATGCTGCACTGGCCAATCACAGCCATGACCGAACCCCTCAGATGAAAAAAAAAAAACTGTGCTAAATAAACCATTTTTCATGCCCCCGAAATTATTATGCCCCCGAAAGTAATACCAATTTAACCATCACCTCATCCCACAAAAAATGAGCTCCTACCTAAAACAATCGCCCCAAAAAAATAAATAAACTATGGCTCTCAGACTAAAACATGATTTATTTTGTTTTAAAAATGTTTTTTTGTGTGAAATGTAAAAAAATAAAAAAAGTAGACATATTAGGTTTTGATGCGTCTGTAAGAACCTGCTCTTTAAAAATACCACATGACCTAACCCCTCAGGTGTAAAAAATGAAAAATAAAAACTGTGCTAAAAAAAAACATTTTTTTTTGTCACCTTACATGAGTGTCTAACTAAGACAATCACCCAAAAAATAAAAAAACTATGGCTCTCAGAATATGGAGACACTAAAATGTTTTTTTTTTTCAAAAATGATATTATTGTGTAAAACAAATACATTTAAAAAAGTAGACATATTAGGTATCGCTGCATCAGTAAGAACCTGCTCTATAAAAATACCACATGACCTAACCCCTCAGGTGAACAAAAATAGAAGATAAACGGTGTAAAAAAAGCAATTTTTTGTCACCTTACATACAAAAAGTGTAAGAGCAAGCGATCAAAAAGTCATATGCACCCCAAAATAGTGCCAATCAAACCGTCATCTCATCTCACAAAAAATGATCCCCTACATAAGACAATCGCCCAAAAAATAAAAATAAAAACTATGGCTTTCAGAATGTGGAGACACTAAAAAAATCATTTTTTTTTCAAAAATGCTTTATTATGTAAAACTGAAACAAAAATACAAATAAAGTAGTCATATTTGGTATTTTCTCATCTGTAACAACCTGCTCTATAAAAATAGCACACGATCTAACCTGTCAGAAGAATGTTATAAATAACAAAAAATAAAAACTGTGACAAAACAGCTATTTTTGGGCAAATTTTTCCATTTTAATCCATTTTTTCCAGTAACAAAGCAAGGGTAACCAGTCAAACAAAACTCTATATTTATTGCCCTGATTCTGTAGTTTACAGAAACACCCCATATGTGGTCATAAACTGCTGTATTGCCACACGGCAGGGCACAGAAGGAAGGGAACGCCATATGTTTTTTGGAAGGCAGATTTTGCTGGATTGGTTTTTTGAAACCATGTCTCATTTGAAGCCCCCCGATGGACCCCTAGAGTAGAAACTCCCAAAAAAGTGAACCCATTTAAGAAACTACACCCCTCAAGGTATTCAAAACTGATTTTTCAAACTTAGTTATTCCTTTAGGTGTTCCACAAGAGTTAATGGCAAATGGAGATGACATTTCAGAATTTCTATTTTTTGTTACCTTGGCTCCCAAAAAGTGTAATATAGAGCAACGAAAAATCGTATGTACCCTAAAATAGTACTTTCCAAAATGGGGTCACTTTTTTGGTGTTTCTTTTCTAGGGGTGCATCAGGGGGGCTTTAAATGGGACATGGTGTCAAAAAACCAGTCCAGCAAAATCTGCCTTCCAAAAACCTTATGGTGCTCCATTCATTCTGCGCCCTGCTGTGTGGCCATACAGTAGTTTACGACCACATATGGGGTGTTTCAGTAAACGACAGAATCATTTTAAATAACTTGAGGGGTGTAGTTTCTTAATGGGGTGACTTTTTGGAGTTTCTACTCTAGGGGTGCATCAGGGGGGCTTCAAATCTGACAAGGTGTCAAAAAAACAGTTCAGCAGAATCTGCCTTCCAAAAACCATATGGCAATCCTTTCCTTCTGCACCCTGCCATGTGACCATACAGCAGTTTATGACCACATATGGGGTGTTTCAGTAAACTACAGAATCAGGGCAATAAATATTGAGTTTTGTTTGGCTGTTAACCCTTGCTTTGTTAGCGGAAAAAAATGATTAAAATGGAAAATCTGCCAAAAAAGTGAAATTCTGAAATTTGATATCCATTTTCCATTAATTCTTGTGGAACACCTAAAGGGTTAACGATGTTTCTAAAATCAGTTTTGAATACCTTAAGGGGTGTAGTTTCTAAAATGGGGTCATTTTTGGGTGGTTTCTATAATGTAAGCCTCACAAAGTCACTTCAGACCTGAACTGGTCCTTAAAAGTGGGTTTTGGAAATTTTCTGAAAAATTTTAAGATTTACTTCTAAACTTCTAAGCCTTCTAACGTCCTCAAAAAAGAAAATGTCACTTACAAAATGATCCAAACATGAAGTAGACATATGGAGAATGTAAAGTAATGACTATTTTTGGAGGTATTACTATCTATTATAAAAGTAGAGAAATTGAAATTTGCAAATTTGCTAATTTTTCCCAATTTTTGGTAAATTTTGTATTTTTTAATAAATAAAAATGACATTTTTTTTACTCTATTTTACCACTATCATGAAGTACAATATGTGACGAGAAAACTATCTCAGAATGGCCTGGATAAGTAAAAGAGTTTTAAGTTATCACCACATAAAGTGACACATGTCAGATTTGCAAAAAATGGCCGGGTCCTTAAGGTGAAAAATGTCAGGGTCCTTAAGGGGTTAAACCCGAACACCCGAAAGTTCGGGTTTGGGTCCGGGTACAAAAAAAACTTAAGTCTGGTACGAGCCCTAACTTTACAGTTCAGGTTCACTCAACACTAGTGCCTATCTAATAACATTATCCATGGTGCCTATCTAATAACATTAGCCATGGTGCTTATCTAATAACATTATACATAGTGCTTATCTAATAACATTAGCCGTAGTGTCTATCTAATAACATTAACCACAGTGTCTATCTAATAACATTAGCCATGGCGTATATCTAATAACATTATCCATAGTGCCTATCTAATAACATTATCTATAGTGTATATAAAATAACATTAGCCATAGAATCTATGTAATAATATTATCCATGGTATATATCTAATAACATTTGCCATAGTGTATATAAAATAACATTAGGCATAGTTCTATGTTATAATAACATTATCCATAGAATATATCTAATAACATTAGCCATAGTGCCTATCTAATAACATTAACCATAGTGCCTATCTAATAACATTAGCCATAGTGTCTATCTAATAACATTAACCATAGTGCCAATCTAATAACATTAGCCATAGTGCCAATCTAATAACATTAGCCATAGAGTCTATCAAATAACATTAGCTATGGTGTATTTATAATAACATTAGCTATAGTGTCAGGGACGTTCCCAGGACAGGTGGCAGGAAATTGGTGAGACTGACAACACGTGGTTTGATCTGACATGTTTTCCGTTTGGATCAAATGACGTCTGTGTTGTTTCTGGTGCTTGCCACACTTTCTTTCCCCAGGTGTGGCTCAGGTGTGGCTATTAGGGTCATTTAACCTCTTCTATTTATAGTTGCTTCTCCCACAATGCTGTGCGGTTTATAGCTTCTGTTTGGACCTTTGGATAGATTGTGGTTGGATCTCGGCTGAGTTCCTGGTGCTTCCATTGCTCCTTTAAAGTTAAGTCTTACTTTCCCTTTTGTATTTTGTTTGGGTTCTGTGTGTTGCATTTCCCTATTGTTTGTATTAGGCCTGAAGAAGACTCCTGTTTGTCGTTCCTTTTGGAGAAACAGGTAGTCCCTGCCGTTAGTACCAGGGTCCTATAGGCCTTGATAGGACTCTAGGTATTCCTGTGTATGAACTCACCTACATTTGGGGTCTGTTCATACTGGTAGACAGTCAAAACTTTGGTTAGGGTTTTCACTAGGAGGTGTCTATTTTCCTTCGCTAATTCTGAGGCCTGATTCCCTGTTCCCCCCCTTCCCTCCTATGGTCGGTGTGGTGTTTCCCTCCCAAAGCATCTGCCATAGTGCCTATCCAATAACATTAGCCATAGTGCATATCTAATAACATTAGCTACAGTGCCTATCTAATAACAGTAGCCATAGAGCTTATCTAATAACATTAGCCACAGTGCCTATCTAATAATATTAGCCATAGTGCATATCTAATTACATTATACATAGTGTCTAATAACATTACCCATAGTGCCTATCCAATAACATTAGCCATAGTGTATATCTAATAACATTAGCTACAGTGCCTATCTAATAACATTACCCATAGTGCCTATCTAATAACAGTAGCCATAGAGCTTATCTAATAACATTAGCCACAGTGCCTATCTAATAATATTAGCTAAAGTGCCTATATAAAAACATTAGCCATAGTGTCTATCTCATAACATTAGCAATAGTGCCTATCTAATAATATTAGCCAAGGTGCCTATCTAATAACATTACCCATAGTGTCTATCTAATAACATTATCCTTAGTGCCTATATAATAATATTAATAATTAACGATTGGGTAAGCACTTCCTGGTTGGAAACTTCCCAAATGCCTTTCTTATATAATAACATTATCCATAGTGCCTATATAATAATATTATCCATAGTGCCTATCTAATAACATTAGCCGTAGTGCCTAACTAATACCATTAAGTATAGTGCCTATTTAATAACATTAGCTATAGTGCCTATTTAATGACAGTAGCCATAGTTTCTACCTAATAACATTACCTATAGAGCCTATCTGATAACATTAGCATAGTCTCTACCTAATAACATTACCTATAGTGCCTATCTGATAACATTAGCATAGTGTCTACCTAATAACATTACCTATAGTGCCTATCTGATAACATTAGCATAGTGTCTACCTAAAAACATTACCTATAGTGCCCATCTGATAACATTAGCATAGTGTCTACCTAATAACAGTACCCATAGTGTAGATATAATAATATATATAAGCCATAGCGCATATTTAATAGCATCAGCCATCATGCATTTATAATAGCATTGGTCAGAGTGCAGCAACCACAGGTTATATATAGCAGCATTAGTTGTGATGCATATATAATAGCATAATCCCTAGAGCATATATAGTACATAACGTCAGCATATCTAATAGCTTTCTGTCTGGGGAAACTGGGACCGAATCTGCAACAAGCCTAGCCTAAAAACAAACAAGCTTGTAATATAATAAAATTGCTCCCTTAGGCCAGATTCACAAGATTCACAACAGCTGGTGATGGTAATTTTGCAGTGGACAAATATCAAAGGGGTTGTATGAGACAAGAAAAACAATGGACTGCTGTTTCCCATGTGCTGCTTCTGGTATGGCATTTGCCATGTCCAAAATCAGAAAAAAGATCCTTTTTTATGATCCTGAACAACCCCTTTAATAGCAAATTAGATTCTAATCATACTATTAAAGCAATAGGGGTGGAGCTCTGCCATTCCTGGTATGCCACATAAGAGAAAATGCATGTAGAAAAAAAAGCTATTACTGTTCCCCTCGACACTCATTTTTTGGATATTTCTCAGAACTGCAACAAAAAAGTTTCACAGATCAGGACAGAATTGCAGCTAAGCAGTGTGTATTCCGGCTTGCATACATGTAAAGGCAGTATTCTTGTTTTCTTCACTTGCAATGATAAAGTCTCCCTCTAGTGGTTACAGTAAATTATTACAGGGTGGATATCACTTTTTCTTAACTAATTTTTTAGCTTATTTTTACCATGTAGCATTGAAGAAACCGCTGATGATATAATTCAAGCTTTATTTTAATACTACTGGGCATATTGCCATCACTAATAATTACTATGTTACTTAAGGGGTTGTACTGCATATATATTAATCACCTATTTTCAGGATAGGTCATCAGTTTCAGATCAGCGGAAGTCTGACACCCACCACCCCCCATCCCCCCCCCCCCTGCTCCGGCCATCAGCTGTTTGAAGAGGAGTCAGCTTATTATACTGCGTGTTGTGTCACATGGTTACAAGTACTCAATCCAAGTGAATTACACTGCAATTCCGAGACAAAAGTGAGCACCGCCTCTTCTTCAAAAAGCTGCTCAGCGGTGGTGCCAGGTGTCAGACTCCCACCGATCTGATATTGATGATCTATTCTGAGCATAGGTTATCAATCTATATGGCAAGACAACCCCTTTAACCTCCTAACAGTCATTAAAATTGAAAAAACCTTCCCAAAAATGAAATTTTTCTTTAGGCCTCATGCACACGGCCGTTGTAGTTTTTGTGATTGGCAAATTGCACATCTACAAAACACAGATACCAGCTGTGTGTGTTCCGCATTTTGCGGAACCGAACGTCCTCCCCTCTATAGAACTGTCCTTTTCTTGAGACTGTAAAACAGACAAAAATAGGACATGTTCTATTTTTTTTGCGGGTCCGCGAGAAGGGACATACAGATGCAGACAGCACATGGTCCCATTGAAAAAATGTGGATCGGATACAGACCAGAAATATGTTCATGTGCATGAGCTCCCTTATTGTAGATTTGTAATATGTCTAGTTGGCACACAACTTCGGGGACACAACTGCGGTTTTAACCTCTTAGTGACATAACTAATTTTAGTCTTAAGGACCAGTAACATTTTCCCCCTCTGTGTTTCTGCAGTCATAACGGTTTAATTTTTTCTTTAAAAATGTTTTATTTTTATTTTGCGGGACAAGTTGTAGTTTGTTTTTAGGAACCATTAACTTGTATTATTTTATTTTCAGGGGGAAGATATAAAACAACAATTTTAACATTATCATGTGGGATTTATTTACGGCATTCACTGTGTGCTATAAATAACATGATAATTTTATTCTGTTGGTCAGTACAAATATATAATAGTGCCATATTTTTTATATATTTTTTGCCTCCTGCAGGCTGTCAGCTCCTCAACTGTCCCCTTCCCCCTCCTCCAGACTGAAGAGATGGCGGGGGGCGTGTTCCTTTAGCTGCTCATATCTTGGGATTGGTAGCAGTGAGATATGGGCCTGGTCTTTCCAAGCTTTCAAACAATACCAGAATAATCCTGGTATTATCTAAACTACATCAGAAGATATAGCTGTTAGAAATTGGGATGCCAGTGAATGCAGCTGAAAGTGAAAGTAAAAACTGATTTTACTGCTTTCACTCCCGACTCAATTTCTAACAGCTATATATCCTGACGTGGGGGGGGATAATGCTGTGAGTCTGGTCTTGTTGGAAAGCTTAAAAAGACCAGGCCGATATCTCTAGTGGCTCTCAATCCCGAGATATATGCAGCTAAAGCAGCCCTTACCTTTCTGTCTGTTGAACTGTTAAGGTAGTAAATGTAAGCAAGTGGGGGGTGGAAGCGCTCATCTCCATAGTCATCTGTATCGCCGTCCTTAGGACAGCGATACAGATGGATGCTGCGGGGCGTCTTTTTTTACCCGTTCCTCTGATAGGCTGCAGGCACTAGGTTTGCGGCCTATCAGAGGCCAGTGCAGGTAGCGCACCTCCTGACGTCATCGCACCTCCTGAGCCGTACAGAACGGAACACAGACCGAAAAAGGCCTGCATCGCATCGCTGCCAGCCTTATATGGTACAATACAGGAGAGGAGCACTATGAGGGCACTGTGGGGACACTTGTTACTGGCACATGATTGGGGGGCACTTGTTACTGGCACATGATTGGGGGCATTTATGGCGGTAACTTCTTACTGGCAACATGATTAGGGGCGCATCTATGGGGGGCACTTCTTACTGGCGCATTTTTGTGGGGCATCTATGGAGGCACTTCTTACTGGCACATTATTGGGGAGCACTATGAGGGCATCTATGGGGCCACTTCTTACTGGCACATTATTGGGGGGCATCTATGGGGGCACTTCTTACTAGCACATTATTGAGTGGCACTATGGGGACATCTATGGGGGCACTTCTTACCAGCACATTATTGGGGGGCACTATTGGGGCATCTACTGAGGGCACAAAGAAGGGGTATTTTATATGGGGCTCTCTATAGGGGTATTTTATACTGGGACACATTATGGTGGGTACTATGGGGAAGGGGGCAGAGAAGTACTATGGGCTCATCTACAGGGGGCACCAATAAGGGTATTTTATACTGGCACATTATGGGGGCACTATGGGAACATTAGCTCAACTGGGGGCATTAAAAGGGGGTATTTTTTGTACTGACACATTATAAGGAGAATTATTACTACTGGGAGCATTATGGTGGGCTTTATTACTACTGGGGGTCTATGGGAAACATTATTACTAGTATGAGCACTATGGGAGCATTACTACTTCTGGGGCACAGTGGGGACATGTTGGGGGCACTGTAGGAGCACTATTACTAGCATGTGTGCTCTAGCAGAGAATTATTACTAATGGTGGAACTTTTGGGAGCACTATTATTGTGGGGGCACCTTGGCACAGTATCAGCTTACCACAATTTTGTTTGGGGGACGATATGTTTACACTATTAGTGTCAGGGGCACTATTTGCTGGGCGCAGTTATTTTAGGACACTGCGTGCCAATAATTATTAAAGGGCACTATCTGCATGGTACTAGTATTATCAGGGGGTTTATCTGTTTCTGAAGTATAATATTGGGGAGCACAGTGGCACAGTATTGAGGGTAGTAGGATGATTTGTCCAAAAGATGGGAGGATGATGGAAAAGTAGTAAACTAAGATTTTTTCAGTCAAACTGCAGAGACGAGAAATGGTTGAAAATAGTGGTATAGTCTGAAGATGTGAAAGGAGAAGATAAGGAAAGAGAACATCTACATCAAAGGAGACATCACTAGATGTAAGAGGTATGTGGCCCTGTATGTTCTGTAATGATATTTCAATTTTCGCCTCAGGCAGCAGAAAGGCTACATGCACCCCTGAATGTAAGGGTTCAAAACAATTGACAATTAATGATAACATAGTAACATAGTAACATAGTAACATAGTATATAAGACCGAAAAAAGACATTTGTCCATCCAGTTCGGCCTGTTTCCTACAAGTTGATCCAGAGGAAGGCAAAAAACCCCTGTGAGGCAGAAGCCAATTTTCCTCACTTAAGGGGAAAAAAAAATTCCTTCCCGACTCCAATCAGGCAATCAGAATAACTCCCTGGATCAACGACCCCTCTCTAGTACCTATAGCCTGTAATATTATTACACTCCAGAAATAAATCCAGTCCCCTCTTGAATTCCTTTATTGTACTCACCATCACCACCTCCTCAGGCAGAGAGTTCCATAGTCTCACTGCTCTTACAGTGAAGAATCCTTTTCTATGTTTGTGTACAAACCTTCTTTCCTCCAGACGCAGAGGATGTCCCCTTGTCACAGTCACAGTCCTGGGGATAAATAGATGATGGGACAGATCTCTGTACTGACCCCTGATATATTTATACATAGTTATTAGATCTCCCCTCAGTCGTCTTTTTTCTAAAGTGAATAACCCTAATTTTGATAACCTTTCAGGGTACTGTAGATCCCTCATTCCAGTTATTACTTTAGTTGCCCTCCTCTGAACTCTCTCCAGCTCTGCTATGTCTGTCTTGTTCACAGGAGCCCAGAACTGTACACAGTACTCCATGTGTGGTCTAACCAGTGATTTGTAAAGTGGTAGGACTATGTTCTCATCACGGGCGTCTATGCCCCTTCTGATGCAACCCATTATCTTATTGGCCTTGGCAGTAGCTGCCTGACACTGGTTTTTGCAGCTTAATTTGCTGTTTATTAAAATTCCTAGATCCTTTTCCATGCCAGTGTTACCGAGTGTTTTACCATTTAATATGTACTGGTGACTTGCATTATTCCTTCCCATGTGCATAACTTTACATTTGTCAGTGTTAAACCTCATCTGCCATTTTTCTGCCCAAGCCTCCAATCTATCCAGATCCCTCTGTAGCAGAAAACTGTTCTCTTCAGTGTTAATTACTTTACACAGTTTAGTGTCATCTGCAAAAATAGATATTTTACTGTGCAGGCCTTCTACAAGATCATTAATAAATATATTGAAGAGAATAGGGCCCAATACTGACCCCTGAGTTACCCCACTAGTTACAGTGACCCAATCTGAGTATCTACCGTTAATAACCACCCTCTGTTTTCTGTCACTCAGCCAGTTACTTACCCACATACAGACATTTTCTCCCAGTCCGAGCATCCTCATTTTATATACTAACCTTTTATGAGGTACGGTGTCAAATGCTTTGGAGAAGTCCAGATATACGACATCCATTGATTCGCCGCTGTCAAGTCTAGAACTTACCTCCTCATAGAAGCTGATTAAATTTGTTTGGCATGACCGATCCCTCATGAAGCCATGCTGATATGGCGTTATTTGCTTATTTTCATTGAGATACTCCAAAATAGCATCTCTTAGAAACCCTTCAAACAGTTTACCAACAATAGATGTTAAACTTACCGGCCTATAATTTCCAGGCTCTGTTTTTGGACCCTTTTTGAATATTGGCACCACATTTGCTATGCGCCAATCCTGTGGAACATTCCCTGTTATTATAGAGTCCGTAAATATCAGAAATAATGGTCTGGCTATGACATCACTTAATTCCCTTAGGATACGGGGTGTATGCCATCCGGTCCTGGCGATTTGTCTATTTTAATCTTTTAAGTCGCTGTTGTACTTCTTCCTGGGTCAGACAGGGCACTTTTAATGGGGATTTACTTTTACATTCTGCATTTCATCTGACAGTTTATTTTCCTCAGTGAATATAGTGGAGAAAAAAATATTTAATAGTTTTGCTTTATCCTCGTCGCTCTCTGCAACACCCCCTCATTGCTATGTAGAGGGCCGACTCCTTCAGATTTATATTTTTACTATTTATATAATTGAAGAACATTTTAGGGTTAGTTTTACTCTCTTTGGCAATTAATCTCTCGGTCTCTAGTTTGGCAAATTTTATTAGTTTTTACATATTCTATTTTTTTCCTTATAGTTTATCAGTGCTTCCTGACTCCCTCCTGTTTTAGCGATTTATATGCTTTCTTTTGTCATTTATTGCCTTCTTTACGGTTCCATTTATCCACATTGGTCTCTTATTGTTCCTTAGCCTTTTATTCCTATAAGGTATGTACCTCTCACAATTAGATGTTACAATGCTTTTAAAAATCTCCCATTTTATGGTTGTATTTTTATTTTTGAGGACTTTGTCCCAGTTAGTTAGGCCTATGGCCTCGCTTAGTTGGCTAAATTTTGCTTTTTTGAAGTTTGGTATTTTTGTTTCTCCCTTTAGAAACTCTCGTTTGAAGGATAATTGGAAGGTTATAACTTTATGGTCACTATTTCCCAGGTGTCCCCCAACCTGCACATCTGTTGTTCTATCAGGTCTATTGGTTAATACTAAGTCCAGTATGGCCGTCCCTCTAGTGGGGTCCTGAACCAGTTGGGAAAGGAAATTGTCTTTGGCTATTGCCAAGAACCTGTTTCCTTTATGGGATGTACAGCTTTCAGTTTCCCAGTCTATATCTGGGTAGTTGAAGTCCCCCATGATAACGACTTCATTATGATTTGCCGCCTCGTCTATCTCGTTTAGTAATAGATTTTCTGTGGACTCTGGTATATTAGGTGGTTTATAATACACTCCTATTAGTATTTTATTATTGTTTTTTGCTCCATGTATTTCTACCCACAGTGACTCCACATGTTCATGTCCCTCAGAGATGTATTCTCGAATTACGGGATTTAGACACGACTTCACGTAGAGGCAGACCCTCCACCTCTCCGGTTTTGACGATCCTTTCTAAACAGATTGTAACCTTTTATATTAACTGCCCAGTCATAGCTATCATCCAGCCATGTCTCAGTTATTCCCACTATGTCATAGTCCTCCTCACACATCACTAATTCCAGTTCACCAGTCTTGTTAGTCAGGCTTCTGGCATTAGTATACATACATTTGACAGGTTTATGTGTATTTTTACCCTACATCTGTTCATTCTGAGCTGTTCTAGTCCCCCTTCCATTCCTCCCCCAGACACACTACCTCGCCCCTGGTCTCTATCTGCACTATCTTCCCCTCCTATAACGTAATTACCCTCCCCCAGTCCCTAGTTTAAACACTCCTCCAACCTTCTAGCCATCTTTCTCCCCAACACAGCTGCCCCTTCCCCATTGAGGTGCAGCCCGTCCCTACGGTAGAGCCTGTAGCCAACAGAGAAGTCGGCCCAGTTCTCCATGAACCCGAACCCCTCCTTCCTACACCAGTTCTTGAGCCACTTGTTAACCTCCCTAATCTCCCGCTGCCTTTCTTGTGTGGCTCGTGGTACAGGCAGTATTTCAGAAAATACTACTTTTGAGGTCCTTGCCCTAAGCTTTTCACCTAAATCCCTGAAATCATTCTTAATCTAAGGACTCTCCACCTTCCTCTAACTTTGTCATTGGTTCCGATATGGACCATGACCGCTGGATCTTCTCCAGCCCCTCCCAGTAATCTGTCAACCCGATCCGCGATGTGTCGAACTCTAGCGCCAGGAAGACAGCACACTGTTCGGCGATCACGATCTTTGTGACAGATTGCCCTATCTGTACCCCTAATAATTGAGTCTCCCACTACCAGCACCTGTCTGGCCTGCCCTGCTCTCCTGGTCCCCTGCTTACTGGAGCTGACATTCCCCTGACTGGCAGAGGAAGTGTCTGGCTGCAGCGGTGCCGTCCCTGAACTGTCATCCCCCTCATCTGCCAACCGTGCAAACTTGTTGGGGTGTGTCAGATCAGGGCTAGCCTCCCTGGCACTCTTCCCTCTACCCCGCATTCTTACTGTTACCCAGCTAACTACCTCACTCTCCTCAGCCTCCTCACTGTCACCCTCCCCCACATCTACCCCATCGAGTGCTTGCTCAGTGAGCAGCAAACTCTTTTCCAAATTGTCAGTGGCTTTCAGTGTTGCAACTCGCCTGTTTAGAGACTCGATGTGCGATTCCAAACGGGTAATTTGCTCACATTTTGAACAAACATATACACCCTCGAACGGCTGTTCCAGGACTGCATACATCATACAAGATGTGCACTGGACGGCGCTGTCAATAATGGAAGTCATACTAAATGGGGATTACACAGGAAAAGAGAGGGAAAAAAATAAATACAATATAGAGCAGTGATATCAAGATTTTTACTTACTGTGGTCCCTTACAGCAGTAGGAAGACTAGCTAGAATCAAACCAACTGTATACAAGGATGATCTAATGAATCTCTGTTTCTTGCTCCTTTTCCTAAACTCCGGTTTCTTCAACTCCACTTATGAAAGCAGCCACTTAGTAATGCAGGCCTCAGGTAGAGCAGGCTCTGGAAGAGTTGAGTGGTCTAATTTATAGCACCTGTTAGGCCAAGCCACTCCCCCTCACCAAGCAGAGAAAAAAAAACTGCTTTAAATGACACTACACAGCAGAGAGAAAAAAGCGGTTTTAAATGGCAGAACTAAACTGCAAGCACTTAACTTTCTAGGTAAGCAGCTTCACACCACACTCAGACACTTGCAGTCCCAACAAAAAGACACTCAGCAGAACTCCGGTTTCTTCAACTCCACTTATGAAAGCAGCCACTTAGTAATGCAGGCCATGATGCAAATATAATGTTCAAGCTGAATCTCGAATGGGTGACATTTCCCTTATAACTTTCATATATTATATTTTTCGCCCTATAAGACGCACTGGTCTGTAAGACGCACTGGTCCATAAGACGCAACTAGGTTTTAGAGGAGGGCAATAAGAAAAAAATATTTTTCATTAGAGCTCAGGTCAGACCACCAGTCAGACCCTCAATGTTAATCAGACCTCAGCTGACAGCCCCAATTAGATACCCAATGTTAATTAGACCTCAGATGACAGCCCCAATTAGATCCCCAATGTTAATAAGACCCCAATAAGAACTCAGATTAGACCCCCAATCAGACCTCAGCTCAGCCCCAATGAGAATGACCCCCAATCAGACCACAGATAATAGCCCAATGCCTCTCATGAGCCCACATCTGCCTCTCATCAGCCCCCCCCCCCCATATGTATCTTACCAGCCCCCATGCCTCTCATCAGCCCCAATATCAGCTCCCATTGCCATATTTCAGCCCCCATTGCCATATTTCAGCCCCGATATCAACCCCCATTGCCATATTTCAGTACCCATATCAGCCCCCATTGCCATATTTAAGCCCCCATTGCCATATTTCAGCTCCCATTGCCATATTTCAGCCCCCATAACAGCCCCCATTGCCATATTTCAGCCCCCATATCAGCCCCCATTGCCATATTTCAGCTCCCATGCCTCTCATCAGCCACAGAACACATAAAACAAAAAAAACACTTACCTCTCCTGTTCTGAACGCAGAACCTCCAGTGCTCCTCCTGCCGCCGTCACGCTGTGTGCAGCCACGGCACAGCCGACAGCCGAGGACCAGGAAGCGGTGAGTACAGAACCTTCACCTCTTCCCGGAACTCTTCCATAATGGAAGCGCTCGTTATGCAGCGGCCTATTGCCAGCGTCTGGGTGTTCCTTTTCCCCTAAGAGGTATCTACGATTATATGTCCATCTGTTAGAGCAAGTAGTCGTGACGCCAGTTGTGGTTAAGCAACGAGGACATGGAGTGCCCTTTGTAGATGGAAGTGTTGGTACCCAGGGGTAGGATTGCCAGAGTGGTGTAGAATGGCCTCCAATGTCTCTGTAGATGGTATAGACCCGTGTCATGGTGCTCCTACCTGTATATCCTTGGATCCCAGATGTGGTGTAGTCCGAAAGAAAGTGCAAAAAGGGTTGTTGAACTTGGGTGATGACTAAGCAGAAATAAATGGAGTCCAGACTTTGTAGTAACAGAGCTTTACTTGGCATAAACGGTAATCCAAACAGTTTCCAAACTTTATCTTGGTCATCAGCAGGTATTGGCTTAATCTGGCAGGCAAACACTTCTGCAACAATCTCAGCTCTACTATGCGGTAAATCTCTCAGCTTTGCTATGCTGGCTGGGTTAAATAGGAATTTTTCCTCTTCTGCTGGAATTTAGCTTTGTCTGTAGTCTGTCTCTTACTTTAATCCTAGGAACTTCTTCCTGGCATCAAGCTCTCTTAGCTTGGGGTTAAGGCAATACAAGACCAGGAAGGGACAAGCAACCATAAAGGACATTTTGCAGGCAGGGCCTGTAGGCCCAGCAGAGTAGACAGAGCTCAAACCTCTCCGTGAGGAGGGTAGACTAGACTGACTAGACTAAATAACTCCTCCCTCTCTAGAGAGGGCTGGAATGGAACTAGAAGGTTCTTCTCCAGGAAAGCTCTGCACAGATTTTATGCTACCTGCTGGTGAACCAGGCACACAACACTTACATTTGCAAGGAAATTAACATTTACACTTTGCAGGAAATGGCAATAAATATGAATAATGACACAGGATCACACATTACAGATAGTGGGGTCCCAAAAGAGGTGGTAATGCCACTCTGGGGTATTACAATTAGTTTTCACCCCATAAGACACAGGGACATCCCCCCCCCCCCCACACACACACACACACACACACTTTTGGGGGGGGGAAATGCATTTTATGGGGTGGAAAATATGGCATTCTTCTAGGGCATATCGAAAGTGGTTGTCTTATTGATAAAATGTATGTACTTGAACTGTAAGGCTACTTTCAGATGGAAGATTGTGGTCCATGAAACACACTTTGAGTGATGGCGTCTGATCTATACTCACTCACAATATTATAAGGTGTATACTTATCAACTTTTTTTCTCATATTTGCTCACATTATTTGGAGGACATGTCTCTTACCTTTCTGTGGGTGGGCAGCAGCTCATCCTGCACCTATATCTCTCAGCGGTGCATTGCAGTCAGCTCTTGTCAAACCGTGCCTCCCCAGCATAGAAAATAGTCCCCTACTCATAGCTCCAGAGATTTAACTAATAATCATCATTATGGTATTTAATGCCCCCTCCCCCAGTTTTCTTCCCCACTGCCTAGATAGAGATATAGCTATACATTTCTATGAATTTAGAAGGAGGAATGAAGGAAGGAAAAAAGTCTAGACTAAAAGTTAGTCCAGCACTTAACGGTTAAGGGTACTTTCACACTTGTGGCAGGATGGATCCGACAGGCTGTTCACCCTGTCGGATCCGTTCTGCCGCTATTTTGCAGTGCCGCCAGACTGCCAATCTGTCTATCGGACTAAAACTACGACATGTACGACTTTTTAGTCCGGCGGCCTTTCGCCGTGCACTGCCATGCTGCGCCGTAACTCCGCAGTCAGAGGCATTTTCAGAGGCACTTAAGCACCTCATAAATGAATTCTACTATAATTGGAGTAAGAAATGCACTTACTATGTACTAGGCGGAAGATGTGGCTGTCATACGCAGAGTTTGAGATGCTGAGCATTCTGCAGTGTTCAAGCACTGAACTCTGGATGGGGAAGGGGCTTCTGCACTGAGCTCAGAAGCTCTCTGAGCTCTGGAGTCAGCCAGTGAAGAAAAACACACTCACTTCCTTCAGTCTGTCTATGCTGCTAAGGATGGGGGTAACCTAGTAACAGTGAGTGGACAGCAACATTTCTAGAAGAGAGACCCCTAGTGGTAAAGATTTCAGAAGTGTTTTTAGGATGGATACCATGAAAACTTTTAATCAAAGTGATATACAGATTTATTCAGGATCACCTAAAGTGACCTTTGAGAAAAAGTTGTTTGAAAAATTAGAGACCATTTAATGCAGGAGAAGGAGGGCCAGAATTTTGGCCACAGGATCAACAGCAGGGACGCCACGAGAAAGAAATGTAGCATCCCCAAGTCAGGGGAGTATGAGAGACTGACCTGGGGAATGCCAGTGATGGAGAGACTGGCACGTGGATCCTCTGGGGCACTCTCTGGGTTCTTGAGGGACACAGCCAGGTGTAGTGTGAGGTGCCCTTGGTGTTTGTAGATTAACGTGCCTGTGGCTGGGTGTCCCTGATGTCCGTGACGCCAGTGCCGTTAACGGTGGCACACCTATTTGATAGGAGGAATAATTGAGGTACAGGCTTGGATAGTAAACCAGAACTTCACTTTACTGAACAGTAATAAACAGCATACACTTTCTTGACAGTTCCTCAGAAGACGATTGGTTTCAGCAGGCTTTAAGTTACAGTACATTAATGGCAGGTTTATACTTAGCAAGGTGATCACAGAGGGTTAAAGCAGGACTTGCAGTACAGGCGGCTTGCACACTATTCCTGACTGATCCTGACGAAGAATATATTCTTCTCCAAGGCCCCAATGCCCTATCTCTGGCTTTTATCCTTGGGTATATGAAATAAGTACCTCCTCTGGTAATTGTAGTACCTCTTGCTGTCTTGGTTACTGCTCTGCCTTCCCTCAGCTCACTCAGGCTGGTGACCAGTGATGTTCCTGCAGGGATCCTTATCCTGTTTGCAGCTTGACTAAGGAGGCAACACTTCTCTACTAGGGTCTGGACTGCTCCTCCCAGGGAATGACTCTTCCTAGGCTGGACCCTCTCAGGCTATAGGGCCTGGGCTGACTTCAACAGGCTCAGGGCCTGAACACTGAACACCTTCACAGGCTCATGGCCTGGAACGGACTGCCTTCAACAGACTCATGGCCTGAACTGCCTAATTCCTCCCCTGACTGGGCCTATATTAACTAGGTTCCCTAGCTCCCTCTAGTGGCTAAAGCTGAGATGACACCCCTAGCAGGCCTGCACAATGGCACGCAATAACAGTAACAGGGTGATAGGATATATAAATAGGCATTACATTACATTTACTGAAAATTACATTCACCAATCTCCCCACAAATGAGGGGAACGTACGCGCCCTGGTTACCCTTCTGTAGTGTCGGGCATCACAACTCCCGTACACTACAGAAATATGTAATGTACATTTAAAAAATGAACAGTATTTTTATTGCATGTATATTGTAGCAATAATTCATTTAAAATGCCCTATTCATTGTATGTAACTGCTGGAGAAGAAAAGGGGGATCATCGGCGGGGTTGTGGACAGAACATACTGTACTCAGGAGCTGGATGAAGATAATTCTTTATTGGTGACAGATTAACACGTTTCAGGATCGGACTGCAGCCAGGCCAGCCTCTACTACTAAATACATGATCAGCTGTTGTGTGCTCAGCACAACAGAATCAGATGAGTGGCACATTGTCCTCTCCCTGACCCCTCCAACCTGAGGTCCTGTTCTTTGTGTTCTCCTCTGTCTCTCTCTCTCTCGCAATTCCATTAATTGCAGGTAATACTTCTTGTGGCATAACCCTTATAAATAAATGAAAAAGCAGAATAAAACTTTCTAATGCAACCTGAGTATTTCACAGTACACTAATATAAATCAATTAGCTGAAGGACCCAGCTTCGCCTGGGTATATTTCATCTATTTCATTTAATGTTTGTGTGTGTTGTTAAAATATACACTATAACAGTTACATATACAGAACCCCACCTCTTAAAAGTGACCTCCACAGCCCCACACCCCTTAACACTGACCCCCCACAGTGTCCTATTCTTTAAAATGGGACCTCCATAGCAGCCCACCCCCTTAACTTTGACCTTTATAGCAGCCTTCCCCTTTAACAGTGAGTTTCACAGCACACCACCCTCTTGACAGTGACCTCCAAAGGGGCCCTTCCCCTTAACAGTGGCCTTTACAGCAATCTGCCCCTTAACGATCACCTCCATAGCGGACCATTCCCTTAACTGTGACCTCCAGAGCAGCCTGCCCATAAGGGGGCCAGAGGTCCAGTTTTAGGCCGGACAGTCCAGCTTTCAGACTCCATGTCCTCCATCTGGCGCTGGGCCTGGACGGACACCTGGATGTCATTTTGAACAGCTCACTCTCAGACAGCAGCACTGTGCTGTCTGAGCGTGAGCTGCAAGGAGAAAGTCACCCTTACTCATACCCCTGCAGCTGACAGAAGTTGATTTTTTATTTCTGTCGGCTGCGTAGGATGAGGGGCGTGGCCTAACCAATTCAGGGTTGTGGATTAGCGGGACCTAGTTGATTGTTAACTTCATTTTTTCAATCCCTGTCAGCTGAAGAGTGGGAGTGGGCGTGGCCTAACCAGATAGGGTGCGTGGCCTTATTAACAGCTCACCCTAAGACAGCAGCACTGTCCTGTCTGAGAGTGAGCTGCAGAGAGAATGTCTCCGTCCCACCCACCTCTGCAGCTGACAGAAGTTGATTTTTAACTTCATTTTGGCAATCCCTGTCGGCATGCGGAGGGGGAGGGGGCATGGTCTAACCGGGTCAGGGGTGTGGCTTAGGGGGACCTAGAAGTTGATTTTTAACTTCATTTTTTCAATCCCTGTTGGCTGAGGAGTAGGAGGGGGTGTGGCCTAACTGGATCGGGGGCATGTCCTTTTCAACAGCTCACCCTAAGACAGCAGCATTGTTCTGTCTGAGTGTGAGCTGCAGGGAGAAAGTCACCGTCCCTCCCACCTCTGCAGCTGACAGAAGTTGATTTTTAACTTTTTAACTTAATTTTTTTAATCCCTGTAGGCTGAGTGGTAGGGGGCGTGGCCTAACCAGATTGGGGGTGTGTCCTTTTGAACAGCTCACTCTAAGACAGAATTACTGTGCTGTCTGAATGTGAGCTACAGGGAGAAAGTCACCATCCATCGCACCCCTGCAGCTGACAGAAGTTGATTTGTAACTTCGTTTTTTTTTTTATCTCTGTCAGCTGAGAAGTGGGAAGGGGCATGGCCTAACCGGATCTGAGGCGTGGCTTAGTGGGACCTGGGGACGGGGTTTGAAGGGCGACTTGAATGTCCACCCTAATGCTCCCTGAACTGTAAGTGTTGTCGGGTTTATAATAATTCAATTAAGAATTATTAATTATGGTCATAAAAAAAATTAATCATAATATTTTTTTAACTTCTCGAAATTATGACCTGGTGAATTGTAGATAACCCAATCGATACAATTCACATCTGAGGCCGACTATTTCCTCAGATAATAAGTTCTTTTCATGAGAGACGACATTAATGCTAAAGATGTAACTTTTGACATTATATAATAATACGCAGGTATTATAAAAATATGCAAATTTATTAGTTACATGATTATAAACAAATAGGTATATAAACACGATTATATATGCCAAGGAATATATATGGCAATGATATATGAAGCATTACAAGCTTATCATAAGTAAATAAAAAAATGATATATGCCAATTAATATATATGGCATTGATATCAGGCACTAGAAGCTTCACAATAAGTAAATAAACACATGTGGGTAAGAGCAGCTTGTCACATTATAACAAAGCTATTTGGTTAGGATATCAAAACAAGAAGTTACATTATATACATTACTCCTGTTCAGAGGCGTGTCTAATCCTAGACATCTATATGGAATGATAAATACATTCCCCACCCCTCTCTAACCAAACTAAAATACACCTCACATGTAGTAATGGGCAAATCCATTCAAGTATACAACTTAGAAGATAGTAGTCAAATCCTAGACTACTTTTGCATGTATACTTCTGTCCTATTCTGGACTACTTTCATATCTGTATAACCTGGTAAGACTATTAAGACAACAGACATTGGAAGAACTTGGAACAAATCTTCCAGTGGGAATTTATCATCTAGTTTGGCGAAGAATGCTACTATCAATATATCTATATCTATGCATATATGTATGCAATCATTTAATACTCTGATAAATTATGAAACTTTATTCTTCTGCAGGTAGAATGAAGGCTCACAATTATTCTATATCTAAGACTACATCTCATATAAAGAGATGATAAATAAATTAATATGTTCGCCAACATAGATGCTATGATTTTACCCACATTATCTAAATAGTCTTAATAAAATGAAACATCATTCTTTGTGTTTCTTACCAAGTCCTAGCAGGAATCTCACTTCTGCTCCTAGGAAAGCTGGATGGTCCATCACCATGGCTTTCATCTTGGGTGTTGGCTGCTGGAATGCTAGGCTTCCTACTTTGTTCCTTAGCTTCTCCTCTTTCTTGCCTCCTCCTTTCTCCTCTCTCTCTCATGCCCTCCTGATGCTGATCTATCTAGGGTAATTATCTCCCTTGTAATCTAACATTACCACCCCCTGGATTAGTATTCTCCAATCAATTGAGGGGGTGTAAACATATGTAATAAGATCCTATGAGATCATGTTTACCCATAATGCAACTATGGAGGATGGTGTAATGATATCGATATCTGTCTCCGGATGGCACTGTTGTGCAAGCTATTAACACCATACCATGAAGAGTTAACTATGGTACTCTTGTATTATATACATTTGACCCTCGTCGTCGTAAATCAGAGATAAGGATAAATGTAGACATTTTGTATCAACTAAAGATAGACAACTTGGAGTCTCTCTGACACTATTGATCTATGGGCCATTATGGTATGAATGGGCCTTGTTCTCTTCAGACGGACATGTCTGGAGAATCCAGTGTACTCCCATACAGATAAGCCCACATCTGTGGCAATAACTTTTTAAAATATAATGTTCTTTGTATTCAGAATAAACTCTTACACAGACTGAACTCTGTGTGACTTCAAATCTTGGCCTGTTCCAGCCGTGTATGAAAACTTTGGTTCAGCCTGTCTCTTAAAGACAATGAGCATGCATTTTGAATATAATATGACCAGGTATCAATATATATACCTATGAAAATGCCCGACAGTGTCATCCACAGAGTTGTTATGGAAACCTCAAGAAATAAGGTACTAAGTGTTATTAGGCCCTGGCTTTAATTCAATAGCGATTATCCTGTGAATTCAAAAGGATTTATTTATTCATACAGTAGTTTCATCCAATTGAGTCAGGAAAAAAGAAATCCAGCACTGGAGTCACCAATTGAAAAAGCCAAAATTACCTTTATTCCGTTGCATTAAAATACAAGCGACAGCTCTGCCATGACACATGGAAACACTCCCGGTCTACGCGTTTCAGGCACACCTGTCCTTAATCATGACCACCATTGCCCAGTATTAGCATCATTAAATGTGAACAGAATCTTTAGACCGGACGTTTCGGTAATATTAGACCTTCATCAGCGGTCACATTTTATCTGTTCTGGCGGGAATGGTGGGGCCCAGGGCGCTGGATGTGCTCTGGCGAGAATGGTGGGGCTCAGGGCGCTGGATGTGCACATCCAGTGCCCTGAGCACCATCATTCCCGCCAGAACAGATAAAATGTGACCGCTAAGGATTCTGTTCACATTTAATTGCATGATTTTCCTTGTGACGTAAAGTCATGATTTTATTAAAGACACGGAGGCGAGTATTGCTTTCTCTTTCTTTACTGAACCACCAATAGCAGCAAAGAAAAAATTGAAACAAGTAACCATGGTAACAAGACCCTCCCACATAAGACCAGTATAATAGTCCTGCTTAGCATAGATTCCTCCTCTTTCTTTGACGGTGACACTCCTCTGTAAACGCTGAAGGTCTGGAAACTAATCTCCAGTGAAATAACCGAACACGAACACTCCAACTGAAGAACGGAGAAGAACAAAACAAACGCAGATGTCAGGTGTAATCTGCTGGCAATTTTCATCCTATAGAAAAACAAAGAAAAGAAACCGGTAATCGGAACTGCAGAGAATATGGATAAATTATCAGTCTTGCAAAATGTATACACAGGTATCTGCAATCTGAAAATACATCATAGGTATCGAGAAAAAAGGTCAATAAGGGAATAAATAGACCATTCCATTAACAGGAAATAATGGGGGGGGGGCAAAAAGACAGGGAGGGGCAATACTCGCCTCTGTGTCTTTAATAAAATCATGACTTTACGTCACAAGTTAGGAAAATCATGCAATTTTATTACATGACACGGAGGCTCCTATTGCGAGTTTAATGCTGACCTACCACAGAAGAAAACACATGAATGGGAGGACGAAAGTAAAACTCACGAAACATAGAAACTCGTGACCAATCTGCTAGTCTCATAATGTCCTCCAATCTCGCACCCGCGACTGCCATGGAAGTCGCAGAAGCACCTCTCGTTGAGTGCGCGGTGAAGACCGAAGTGTTCACACCTGCCAAGGACATAATCCACTTAACCCATCGAGCCAGATTGATGCTGTTGATAGGATGAAAAGGACGGCGGTACGACAGAAAAAGCTGAGGGCACATTGAAACGCGATGCAAGGCAGTGCGTGGCTCATACTCCCGCAGACAGGCGACTGGGCAAAGTGCCGGAACATTCGGAAAGCTGGGATAGGATACGGATCTAATGCTGATCTTGGTGCGGCGTGTAATATTAAACACCACACCGTCCGGAGTGAAGGAGTGAGCGTCATGATCCAAGGCAAACAGAATAAGGAAATCAACTTGGCCGTAAGCTGTCACAAAGAAAGTTCCGCGTTAGACGGCCAAGAAGAGAAGAGGGATAGTACAGAAGACACGTCCCACGTAGATGAGAAACAAGGTTTTGGAAGGACGAGAAAGACGAGAGCCTCTAAGAAGGAGGCATACCAAGGGATGTTGACCAGCAGGGCAACCATCAAGTTCCTGGTGAAAGGAAGAAATGGCTGAACGAAATACATTGATAGTACGATATGCCTTACCATTGTCGAAAAGCGATGTGAGAAAATGAAGTATCTCCGTCACAGGTGCTGAAACGGGATCCACGTGCCTAGCCAGGCACCAATCAGCCCAAGATTTCCAGGCTGTCCGATAAGCCCTCCTAGTTCCGGGGGCCCATTCGTCTTCCAAGAGGCGTCTAGTTGATTCCGAAAGCCCTGCGACGCTCCAGGGTTCCCTGAGATCCTGCAGGCTAGGAGTTGCAGGGATTCTTCTAAGACGAGAGGATGTTGTAGACCTGACGGGTCTAATAGGAGGTCCGGGAAGAATGGGAGAAGGAGAGGGCAGTGTATCAAGCATTCTATCAGTTGTGGGAACCATGACTGGGTGGTCCAGAAAGGAACTACCAGGACCAGTTCAGCTCCCTGTTGGCGGACCTGGGCTAATACTCGGTGAATCAGAGCAAATGGAGGAAAGCCATACATAAGGTGGTCGGACCAGTTCTGTAGGAAAGCGTCGGTGGCTTCCGCCTCTGGATCCGGGCGCCTGCTGAAAGACCTGGGAAGTTGGGTGTTTAAACGGGACGCGAATAGATCTATACAGAAGGGTCCCTACTGGGAGGATTTGGATGAGAAGACCATTGCGTCCAATCGCCAATCGCTGGAGTCGGAAAGAAAACGAGAACTCTAGTCCGCGTGCGTATTTTTGAAGGTCGGGAAGATATTCCGCAATAACGGTGATATCCCTGGTCAGGCAAAAGGTCCAGAAGTCTCGTGCTAGGTTGGATAATGCAGTCGAATACGTGGCCCCCATGGCGTTGACATACCGTACTGCGGAAATGTTGTCCATCCGCAATCTGATGCAGGTTCTGACCAGTCTGTTTGCAAAGCTGCGAATGGCAAAGAAACCCGCAAGAAGTTCCAAGGCGTTGATATGGAAGCTGGACTCCTCCTCGGACCAGCTCCCCCCGGTGGTCACTCCGTCGCAATAAGCGCCCCACCCCAGCAGGCTGGCATCTGATTCTTTTGTGAAATCCGGACGCGGGCTGAAGATAGCTTTGCCATTCCAAACTTTTAAGTTGCGGATCCCCTAATGTCAGATTGTCTCTGGTCTCCTCGTCTAAGGTGATCAGGTCTGCGTATGATGCCCCGGCGTGAAGGTGAGCGATTTTGAGGCATTGTATGGCTCGGTAGTGCAGAGGTGCCGGTAAGACTGCTTGTATAGAGGAGGAGAGGAGGCCTATGATGCGGGCCAGGTGGCGTAAGGAGACTTGCGGAAGGGAAAGCGTGTGGTGGAGTTCCTTGTGGATGGCACGGACTTTGGATGGAGGAAGGCTGAGCGTTTCTGTCGTCGAGTCGATTGTGAAGCCTAAAAATTCCATGGATTGTGAAGGGTAATGCAGGATTTTTCAAGCTTGAGGAGAAAACCTAGGTGGGATAATAGGTCCATATTATCGTCTAGATAAACAATCAGACAAATTCCGCGACTGCGGAGGCAGGATACTACTGGACGTAATAACTTGGTGAGGAGAGCCCGAAAGGGAGGCAAGTGAACCGCCACAATTCTTTGTTCCATTGGAAACAAAGTACATTTCTGGATGTCTCGGAAACCGGCACTGTAAAATAGGCATCTTTTAGGTCTAGTTTGACCAACCAATCTCCAAGGAGGAGCATGTCTCTGAGGAGGTGGATGCCCTCCATCTTGATAAAGGGGTTGGTAGACTTACCGAATGGACGTCTGGATACTGAGAATCCTCTGGTACCACAGGACCGCCATGAAGCACCATGGGTGGGGAAGAAAGTGGGAGGCTGCCGGGCTTCCTGGTTGGGGGATCTGAATGAAAAGGAGCCTCGACCTGAA
The DNA here is from genome assembly GCA_033119425.1 of Bufotes viridis. Lineage (NCBI taxonomy): Eukaryota > Metazoa > Chordata > Amphibia > Anura > Bufonidae > Bufotes > Bufotes viridis. Next base: position 99,229,482 of record CM065592.1, on the reverse strand, counting down.
CCACGGGTCTGGAAAGTTGACCAGCCGGACAGACGGCCCCTAGAACTGCCGGCCCTGGTGGAGACCCGTCCCTGGAAGACCTGTCTCATAGACGATTGGGCCTTATCTAGTTCAGTGAATGCACCCATGAACCGAGATAAATCTTTAATAAAAGAATCTCCAAACAGGATGCCCTGGGCATCTTTGCCCGCTTCCGTTAAGGCTAGGTTGGAAAGTTTAGGTTCAATTTTGAACAGAATAGCTTTTCGCCTCTCAATAGAGAGCGAAGTATTTGCTTTGCCTGTGATGCACAGAGCACGCTGGGTCCATCCCCGGAGCTCTTCCGGGTCTACCTGGGTGTTCTGGGTTCTGGCGGATTCAGCCATTTCAAAAATCTTAGTAAGGGGGCCTAGGACATTCAGTAATTTATCCTGTCAGGCTTTTAATGCCAACTCAAGCCCCTTACGGGGTTCCATCCCGACTTGGCTAGAAGCTGGACCATTTTGGGGTCCAGCACAGGTGTCTCACAAACTCTGTTTGGGACAATAGGTCTAGGGCACTCAGCTCTCAGTTTGTTCCTAGCCTCCTTGCTAAGGGCTGGCGCACCCGGGACTCTAGATATCTAGCAATGTGGTCTGATGGGAGCCACTCAGCAGACCTCAGATGATGGAGTGCATCCGGATTGAAAAGTGGCTCTCCAGAGGGGTCTAGTATAGCATCTAGAGGTTCAGAAGGGACCTTATTAGAGGTGGTAAGGGAGTTGGTAGGAACTGAAGATGGTCCGGGAGGATCCACATCTACTAGTTCCAGGTCCTCTTGTTCTGAACTATTGTCAGATTTAGACTGCGCCTCCTCTTCAGATCTGAGTTCTGACTCAGAATCTGTGTCATATTGCGCTCTGGCGCATTTCCATGGCTTCTCCTTTTCTGCCTGGCGGGCATAGGCCCTTTTGCGCGAACGCAGCGTGCCCTCTTGGCTGTAAGGGGTCACACCAATCCTATTGGTTCTGAAGGCTGGAGGTTCAGGGTTAGCTGCCCGTGAGCTCAGCGGTCTTCGGCGGATACCAGGTCTGGAGGCTGATGAGTGTGCCATAAGGGCTTCAGATATAGACTGCGAGATGGCAGTAGACATAGAGCCCATGGCAGCATGAATAGCTACCGCTACAGAGCGCTGAATTGCCACAGCCTGTGCCTCATTAGAAATAGATCCTGCTACCTGGGCATGAGGAGTCACCTTAATGTCCTCAGGAATGTGGTTAGTGGGGAGGCTGTCCTCAGACATGATGGTGGCAGGAGTAAGGTTAATATATATATATAAACCTTGTAAAAGTTGATCTATAATGTGGCCACCGAATGGGAACCCAGGGGACAGGGACAGGAAGGCAGGTTAAACAATGAATTTGTCACCATAGAGGAGATGAGGGACGAGTCACAGGGGCTGACAGGCGCAGTGAAGGAGCCGGAGCTGTATGAGGGTGCTCGTGAAATCCCGTGAGATTTCGTAAAGCGCTGTGAGAAGCAAGCTAATAGGTGGGTGAAGATGCGTCCGAAGTCCTGCGGGACTTCGGACGGCACAAAGCGAAGCGGGAAAAAGAAGGATCTCGCTTTAAAGGGGGAGGAAGAAGGGAAATAGCGTCCGAAATCGCACGAGATCTCGACCGCCGACAAGCGCACAAGGGAGAGCGCACAAGAGAATGCACAGAGCCGGGAGGCAAGAACAGGCAGGTATAGCAAGCAGTGTAAAAAGGGGGAGTGGAGAGGGATAAGATATCAGGGAGAATAAACTGAAAAGCCGAGTGTAGTGTAACTAAAAACAGTAAATACTCAGTTTACACAAGAACATTGGACCAACACAGATGCCTTCAGCTGCCAAGTGCACAAGTAACAAACAGGTCAGCCAGTTTCATAGATACAAATCTGCTGACAGATGCTCTTTTTAGCCTCTAAACAACATCTCCTGCCATTGATCCACTACATTACCTACTAATGATAGTTCCTGACTAATCTGTACTTATGGATCATATACGTCAGCCTGCTCTTACATCAGCAGTTGCTATTACAGATTATTTTTGGAATTGTGACATGGGGATTTCCTCTGGCCACATCACCTTTAAAGGTAAAGAAGTTGGTATAGAAAATGGATATCATTTAATCATATCCTGCCATATCCTGCTTTACCTCTGGGACAGCGCCCTGCTGGCATTTTAGAACAAAGAAACTAAGGCTTATGCCCACACATGGATATGTTTTAAGGTTGCTTCCATTGTATGAGAGTATGCAGATATACGTCCTTGTGTAATTGTCCAGTTGGAGGAGTCCATGTATGACCCTCCCCTCAACTAAGGGCATAGGATGCTTGTAACTTCATAATAAAGTTAAGCTCTGCTTTGACCTGATACAGTGTCCGTGTAGTACTTCCGTGCACGTATAACATATTACCTAATTTGGAGCAGGTGAACAAAACTAAGCTCTGCTTGTGAGCATCGATATCAAAGTATAATTTAGAAAAATCATTTCAATTCTACATCTCAGTCTAGTCCAATAACTCTGTGGGACCACAGCCATGTATCTGCGCCAAGAAGGTAAAGAAAAAGAGGTCAGAAACAAGTTTATGGTCCTCAAGACTTATTCTAAGTGAACTGCTATTATATTCAAGGCACTTTGTGAATATTAGACATCAGGATGCTCTAGACAGGTTTCACATGAGTGTAATCGATGCAGCCCGGTAGGAGGAAGATGAAAGCTTTAAAGAGTAAATCAGATGGCACTGGTAGGTTGATAGACATGAAATGTTAGAGGGGGCAAAATTATTCAGAGCGCTGTAGCTGATGTGACAAAATTCTACACAAAATTTAGCTTGCATGAGATCCATAGCAGAGACAACATATGATTGATGGAACAACCCCCGGACAGGTCCGACCTCAGCAATCAGCACACAGTCATGTTTTATGGATTTTAATGGTTTCTTCTATGAAGCATCAGAAAATGTTTTTGTTTTTTTACAGACAACTCATCATGTATGTCACATGGGAAAAACTGAAATTTCACTAGAAACTGCTGATGAAGATAAAAAATAAGGGGGGATCAATAATAAGTCAAAGCCACTGCTTAATTTATTCTTTTAGGTACAACATACTGGCCATGCAAAACATTAATAGTTAATCAACCCATTAATATGTTTTCTAATGCAATCAATTATTAAGAATGATAAGCTAAAGATTTTAACTGTATATCTAATTATACTGCCTCCACAGTATGGGATTTTACATTCCACATTTCCACAATATGTATTTTCATATGTATAAAGTTTTGCCAAAACAAAAATTTAAAGAGGACCTTTGTGTACCTGCACAGTCTGAAAATGGCAGCACTGATTCGATAGAATTAGTCTGTGCAGGTACACCCCCCCCCAAATTGTTACCTGCCCCCTGTACCCTTACTGAAGGCTAATAGAAATTAATTCATAACTTCTAGTAGAAATAATAAAGGAACGGCACAACATACAGTCATAAGAATAGATGCCCCAGAATTGTTATTACATGGGTAATGCATGTAGCTATTAAAACAGACATGTCAGGAGTGGTGAAAAGTCCTCTTTAAAGTAGTTCTGCATGCATAAGCTGTGAGTTTTAGAGCCAAGGACAGGACCTAAAGGGGTTGTAATATATCGGCCTTCCATGGGCGAGATGAAAATAACCCACAGTTAACGACTGACAGAGGTGGCTAGAAATATGGAAACAGTAGAGCAGCCGGCAATCCGATAGCAGTGAATGGAAGCTACGCAAACCAAAGAACAACAAGTGACTCTGTAACTCTTGCTATCCCGAGCCTTCACTTTCTGTTGGCTGTACCCATCTCACCCATGAAAAGCCGAGATGGGACAACCCTCATAATTACAACCTTGTGAGATCAGAAAAGTCTTTTCCAAGACCATTTTGACAAAAGTTTTTCAGATCTCACAGGACAGAATCCTGGCCTTAGCAATAAAAATATATGACCCATGTGTACAGCTAAAATACATACATGTACATGAATCCAAAAAGATGAGTGACAGTTGGTTTTTTTAGATTCCACTTTCTTTTAGGTCTGGGCGACATGTGTCTGTGAGAGCAAGTTGCAGAAAAGAAGTTGACCAAAAACATTTTTGTGACTTATCTTCAACTTGTCTATTTTACAGCTGTGATTTGGCTTGCATTGTGGTCTATGATAGTAAAGTTGATGGTTGGATTTTTTGTAATGGTTGCATTGCAGTTGTGCCTTGCTGTATCGTAATCCTATTGATAATCGTTAGAGGCAGTGTAGCAATGCAAATTCATGATCTTCATGTCATGCAACGCAACTGTAGCCTCAGCCTAAGAAGTATTCCAGTGTCCTAGAGCAGAGATCACTAGCCGACATTTATTAATGTGAGTATGCCGAGACCTTGTTGTAAATTGAGACAAAACAAAAAATGGTTACTTTAGCAGTGGTTCTTGGAGCACTGGGATCCGAGGTTCAAATCCGACCAAGGGAAAATATCTGCATGGAGTTAGTATTTTCTCCCCGTGTTTGCATGGGTTTACTCCACACATGGAGTACTGTGTACAGTTCTGGGCTCCTGTGAACAAGGCAGACATAGCAGAGCTGGAGAGGGTTCAGAGGAGGGCAACTAAAGTAATAACTGGAATGGCACAACTACAGTACCCTGAAAGGTTATCAAAATTAGGGTTATTCACTTTAGAAAAAAGACGACTGAGTGGAGATCTAATAACTATGTATAAATATATCAGGGATCAGTACAGAGATCTGTCCCATCATCTATTTATCCCCAGGACTGTGACTGTGACGAGGGGACATCCTCTGCGTCTGGAGGAAAGAAGGTTTGTACACAAACATAGAAAAGGATTCTTCACGGTAGGAGCAGTGAGACTATGGAACTCTCTGCCTGAGGAGGTGGTGATGGTGAGTACAATAAAGGAATTCAAGAGGGGCCTGGATGTATTTCTGGAGTGTAATAATATTACAGGCTATAGCTACTAGAGAGGGGTCGTTGATCCAGGGAGTTATTCTAATTGCCTGATTGGAGTCGGGAAGGAATTTTTTCCCCTTAAGTGGGGAAAATTGGCTTCTGCCTCACAGGTTTTTTTTGCCTTCCTCTGGATCAACTTGTAGGAAACAGGCCGAACTGGATGGACAAATGTCTTTTTTCGGTCTTAAATACTATGGGCCAGATTTATCATTAGCCTAAGTCACTTTTCTGGAGTTGAAAAGTCGCAAAAATTGCACAAAAGCCAAATTGCGCAATTTTTTGCGACTTTTGGAGACTTACGCCACTCACTCCAAAACCAAGTTTATGGGCGTTTTGTCATATGTAAATCACTTGCAAGACAGATTTATTATTGCGACTTTTTAAATAGTCGCAAAAAAGTCGCAAAAAATTGCGCAAACTCACTCCACTCATGACCATGCTTATGTTTGACAAAATCACTTTTTTAAAATTGCGACTTTTCCAAAGACAAAGCCAAAATACAACTAGGAACCAGAAATACACCAGATTTATCAACCTCTGAAAGAGCCCATGATAAATTTGACTTGACTCAAATACACATACGCCTTCTTTGAAAGTGGAGTGAACTGCAAGAGTAATGATAAATCTGGCCCTATGTTACTATGTTACTCCAAGGAATTTATATTCTGAGCTCCACTGGAGACAGCAAGTGATTATAATATCTGTAAAGCGCTGCAGAATATTGTGGCAAAATATAAGTAAAATAAAATAGGGTGTGATTTAGCTGGAAAAGAGGAGTAGCCTAAGACGCAAGGCTTTGGGCCAAAATTCTGGCATGAAATTTTGCAGCAAAGTAAGGCAACAAACAGGTGTTAAAAAGTTAGAAAAGTTACTATCCCTGGACCAAATCCATCATCTAGCCTGAGCTCCTGTGATAAATCTGATGCAGGTCTAGACAGCCTATCTTATGCCATCTTTAGGTTTAGTAAATCTACCCATCTGTGTCAGAAGGTCAATTTCTGTATGTTATCAAATTATTTAACAGGCATGGTGAGCAATATTGGAAATACAACATGATACCAAAATTGCTGTTTTTGTTCATTCCACCCACCAAAACAACAGAATAAAAGGCGATCTAATAGTCATATGTTCCCCAATAAACTAATACTAGTACTAATAAATAAATTAATACATCAGATCGTCCCCCAACAAAATAAGCCTATCTATGGAAAAAAAATGGCTTTCAGAAAGTGGCAAAACAAAAATAAATGATTTTTTGTAACCCCTTCAAACAACAGCCAGTTTGGACCAAATGCCGTAGCCCCATTTTTCAAATCTGACATGTCAGTTTATCTGGTATTAATTTTGGAACGCTTTTAATTATCCAAGCTATTCTGAGACTGTTTTCACATCATACTTCATGTTAGTGGTGAATTTGAGTTGGTACGTTTTACCTCCAAAATTTGCAGAAAATTTGGAAAAATTCGCTTTTTTACAAATTTGAATTTTTATGCTTTAAGATAGAGATACTTAGAGAGATAGAGAGACTTAATAAAACAGTTATTACTTTACAATTCCAAATATGTCTAATTTATGTTTGCATCATTTTGTAAATGTAATTTATTTATTATTTTTAGGAAGTTAGCTGTTAAAAACCCCTTTTTTTTTCAAGGAACAGTTCAGTTATGTAGTCACTTTGTGGGGCTTACATAGTAGAAACCAACCAAAAATGACCCCATTTTAGAAAGTACACCTCTTAAGTTATTCAAAACTGATTTTACAAACATTAACCCTTTAGGTATTCCACAAGACAAAATAGGTGGGAAAATTATAAAATTTCTTTTTTTTTGTGCAGATTTTCCATTTCAATCAATTTTTCCTGTAACATAGCAAGGGTTAACAGCAATGTTGAGCAAACCCGAACTGTAAAGTTTGGGTCCGTAAAGAACTTTACCATATTGGTTAACCGGACCCGAACTTTGACGGAAAAGTTCGGGTTCGAGTTCGGTATTCAGGCATTTAATAAAGCTTGTTGAAAGGCTGTAGGGCAGCCAATCAACAAGCTTTTAAGCTGTATGCACTTAGAAGCCATCTCAGCCATGACTACTAATGGCATGGCTGTGATTGGCCGGTGCATCATGTGACCCAGCCTCTGTATAAGCTGGTTCACCTGTAGCACCCCCCATCATCTTTGAGTAGTGCAGGGACAGGAAGCAGGCAGCTGAAGTGAGGGAGAGTGTTGGCTGATAATTCTGATAATTTTTTGTGGATGCAATACACCATATTTGCACCCCTGACCAGAAAGATAATATATCTGGCTGTTAATTCTGTCGGTGACCTACAGCGATTTTTTGGTGGGTGCAATGCAACATCTTTGTACCCCTAACATACAAATATAATAGTTAATTCATCTGTAAGTTCGGTGGGTGACATATACCCATTTTTTGTGTGAAGTACACCTGCACTGCATACGTGCCAGGAAAAATAATATAGTTAATCCGTCTGTTAGTTAGGTGCATGTCATATACCCATTTATTGTGTGAAGTACACCTGCACTGCATACATGCAAGGGAAAATAATATAGTTAATCCACCTGTTAGTTTTGTGGGTGACATATACCCATTTTTAGTGAGAAGTACACCTGCACTGCATACAAGCCAGGGAAAATAATATAATTAAGCCGTCTGTTAGTTAGGTGGGCGACATATACCCATTTATTGTGTGAAGTACACCTGCACTGCATACATGACAGGGAAAATAATATAATTAAGCCGTCTGTTAGTTAGGTGGGTGACATATATCCATTTATTGTGTGAAGTATACCTGCACTGCATACATGCCAGGGAAAATAATATAGTTAATCAGTCTGTTTGTTCGGTGGGTGACATATACCAATTTTTTGTGTGAAGTACACCTGCACTGCATAAGTAACAGGAAAATGAATATAGTTAATTCGTCTGTTAGTTAGGTGGGCAACAAATACCCAATTATTGTGTTAAGTACACCTGCACTGCATAGCTAAAAGAGTCATTAATATAGTTAATCCGTCTGTTAGTTCGGTGGGGGACATATACCCATTTTTTTGTGAAGAACACCTGCACTGCATACATGCCAGGGAAAATAATATAGTTAATCCGTCTGATAGTTCAGTGGGTTACATATACCCATTTATTGTGTGAAGTAAACCTGCACTGCATACATGCCAGGGAAAATAATGTAGTTAATCCGTTTGATAGTTCAGTGGATGACATATACCCATTTTTTGTGTGAAGTACACCTGCACTGCATACATGCCAGGGAAAACAATGTAGTTAATCCGTCTGATAGTACAGTGGGCAACATATACCCATTTATTGTGTGAAGTACACCTGCACCAGGCTCGGACTGGCCTACCGGGATGCCGGGGAAATCCTCGGTGGGCCCCAGAACCAGCAAGTTAGCTTCCTTGCTTAGAAGCCTTCTGCGATAAGCTCCGCCCCCTGCACAGTCGGATGCATGCTGCCTGTGATTCAATCTAAATGAGGAGGGCTCCACACCAGCGCTGATTAATGGTAACAGATGTTTTATGTAATCAGCACTCCTGGTCAGTAAGGCTGTTTCCACATGATCTGATTTTCATAAAATCGCGGCAAAAAAACACGGCATTTTGCCACGATTTTATGTAAATGAGATCATGTGGAAATAGCCTTAGGCCCCTTTCACACGGGTGAGTTTTCCACGCGGGTGCAATGCGTGAGGAGGACGCATTGCACCCGCACTGAATCCGGACCCATTCATTTCTATGGGGCTGTGCACATGAGCGGTGATTTTCACTCATCACTTCTGCGTTGCGTGAAAATCGCAGCATGCTCTATATTGTGCGTTTTTCACGCAACGCAGGCCCTATAGAAGTGAATGGGGCTGCGGGAAAATTGCAAGCATCCACAAGCAAGTGCGGATGCAGTGCGATTTTCCCGCATGGTTGCTTAGCAACGGGACCAGATCTTTATTATTTTCCCTTATAACATGGTTATAAGGGGAAATAATAGCATTCTTAATAAAGAATGCATAGTAAAATGAAGTGGAAGAGGTTAAAAATAATAAAAGTTAACTTACCTTAGCCACTTGATCTCGTAGTTGCGATCTGTCCTCTCTTTCCCTGCATCAGCTAAGAACTGAAGGACCTGTGATGACATCACATCACATGGTCCAATCACATGGTCCATCTTACCATGGTCCATCTTATCTTCTCAAACAGCTGATCGGCGGGGGTCCCGGGTGTCGGACCCCTGCCGATCAGATGCTGATGATCTATTCAGAGGATAGATCATCAGTTTAAACAAAGTGCAGAACCCCATTAAACTCACCATTCTGATCACTATTTGATCCAGCACCAATACTCTGCTCTCTCTGCCAGGCTGCAGCTGGGACATTATGTTTTGGCTGCCGCGGTAAAATACCTGCGTACCGCACCTGACTGCTGTAACTAATTAGTGATCTCAGTGGTGTACAGCACCAAGGCCCCTTGATCAGCTGCAGAGGTCATGTGCGCTATTACACTACAGCTTCCTATTTAAAGGATTATATAAGTACACCTGTACTACATACATGCCAGGGAAAATAATATAGTTAATACGTCTGTTAGTTAGGTGGGGGACATATACCCATTTATTGTGTGAAGTACACCTCCACTGCATACATGCCAGGGAAAACAATATAGTTAATCAGTCTGTTAGTTCGGTGGGAAACATATACCCATATATTGTGTGAAGTACACCTGCACTGCATACATGCCAGGGAAAATACTATAGTTAATCCGTCTGTTAGTTCGGTGGGTGACATAGACCAATTTTTTGTGTGAAGTACACCTGCACTGCATACGTGACAGGAAAATAAATATAGATAATCCGTCTGTTAGTTAGGTGGGCAACAAATACCCAATTATTGTGTTAGGTACACCTGCACTGCATACGTGACAGGGAAATAAATATAGTTAATCCGTCTGTTAGTTAGGTGGGCAACATATACCCATTTATTGTGTGAAGTATTCCTGCACTGCATACATGCCAGGGAAAATAATCTAGTTAATCCGTCTGATAGTTCAGTGGGTGACATATACCCATTTATTGTGTGAAGTACACCTGCACTGCATACATGCCAGGGAAAATAATATAGTTAATCTGTCTGTTTGTTCGGCGGGTGACATATACCAACTTTTTTGTGTGAAGTACACCTGCACTGCATACGTGACAGGGAAATAAATATAGTTAATACTTCTGTTATTTAGGTGGGCGACATATACCCATTTATTGCGTGATGTACACCTGCACTGCATACATGCCAGGGAAAATAATCAAGTTAATCCGTCTGATAGTTCAGTGGGTGACATATACCCATTTATTGTGTGAAGTACACCTGCACTGCATACATGCCAGGGAAAATAATATAGTTAATCCGTCTGTTTGTTCGGCGGGTGACATATACCAACTTTTTTGTGTGAAGTACACCTGCACTGCATACGTGACAGGGAAATAAATATAGTTAATACTTCTGTTATTTAGGTGGGCGACATATACCCATTTATTGTGTGAAGTACACCTGCACTGCATACATGCCAGGGAAAATAATATAGTTAATCCGTCTGTTTGTTCGGCGGGTGACATATACCAACTTTTTTATGTGAAGTACACCTGCACTGCATACATGACAGGGAAAATAATATAGTTAATACTTCTGTTAGTTAGGTGGGCGACATATACCCATTTATTGTGTGAAGTACACCTGCACTGCATACATGACAGGGAAAATAATATAGTTAATACTTCTGCTAGTTAGTTGGGCGACATATACCCATTTATTGTGTGAAGTACACCTGCACTGCATACGTGACAGGGAAAATAAATATAGTTATTCCATCTGTGAGATAGGTGGGCGACATATACCCATTTATTGTGTGAGGTACACCTGCACTGCATAAATGCCAGGGAAAATAATATAGTTAATCAGTCTGTTAGTTCGGTGGGAAACATATACCCATTTATTGTGTGAAGTACACCTGCACTGCATACATGCCAGGGAAAATACTATAGTTAATCCGTCTGTTACTTTGGTGGGTGACATATACCAATTTATTGTGTGAAGTAAACCTGCACTGCATACGTGACAGGAAAATAAATATAGATAATCCGTCTGTTAGTTAGATGGGCAACAAATACCCAATTATTGTGTTAGGTACGCCTGCACTGCATACCTAAAAGGGACATTAATATAGTTAATCCGTCTGTTAGTTCGGTGGGTGACATATAACCATTTATTGTGTGAAGTACACCTGCACTGCATCCATGCAAGGGAAAATAATATAGTTAATCCGCCTGTTAGTTAGTTGGGCGGCATATACCCATTTATTGTGTGAAGCATTCCTGCACTGCATACATGCCAGGGAAAATAATCTAGTTAATCCGTCTGATAGTTCAGTGGGTGACATATACCCATTTATTGTGTGAAGTACAACTGCACTGCATACATGCCAGGGAAAATAATATAGTTAATACGTCTGTTAGTTAGGTGGGCAACATATACCTATTTATTGTGGGAAGAACACCTGCACTGCATACATGCCAGGTAAAATAATATAGTTAATCCGTCTGATAGTTCAGTGGGCGATATATACCTATTTATTGTGTGAAGTACACCTGCACTGCATACGTGACAGGGAAAATAATATAGTTCATCCGTCTGATAGTTCAGTGGGCGATATATACCTATTTATTGTGTAAAGCACACCTGCACTGCATACGTGACAGGAAAAATAATATAGTTAATCTGTCTGTTAGTTCAGCTGGATGAACTCAAAGAGTGAGGAGAGCATCAAAAAAGTGACATGGCCCTGGTCACGGTGCTGCTGGTGTTGGTTGAGCTCCTGTTGCAGAGAGAGGACGTGGTCGATCTGTGCCAGCTACACGCCCAAATAAAACACCTTCCTCCGCTGCACGTAGACGCAGGGCCGGTGCAAGGATTTTTGCCGCCCTAGGCAAAAGAAAAGTTTGCCGCCCCCCCCCCATGTGACATCACAATGCCCCACCCATATGATCTGCCATATTAAAGGGGTTCTGCAGTTTATTTAAACTGATCGCAGGGGTCCGACACCCGGGACCCCTGCCAATCAGCTGTTTGAGAAGACAGCGGCGCTGGCAGTAGCGCCTCAGCCTTCTCGCAGTGACGTCACGATTAGTATCATTGGCCTGGGTGGGGCTAAGCTTCATTCAAGTGAACAGAGCTTAACCCCGCCAAGGCCAGTGATACTAGTCGTGATGTCACTGCGCCTGCAGTAAACAGCGAGAAGGCCGAGGTACTACTGCCAGCGCCGCTGCCTTCTCAAACAGCTGATCGGCGGGGGTCCCGGGTGTCAGACCCCGGCCGATCAGATGCTGATGATCTATACAGAGGATAGATCATCAGTTTAAATAAACTGCAGAACCCCTTTAACTAACGCCAGTTCTCTCTCACCCCCCACCTTGTCATTCTCTCCCCCCTCTTATCATTCTTCACACTCCCCCCACTTGTCATTCTTCCTCCCCCTTGTCATTCTCTCCCCCCCCTTGTCATTCTCTCCCCCCCCTTGTCATTCTCTCCCCCCCCCTGTCATTCTTCCTCCCCCCCCTTGTCATTCTCTCCCCCTTGTCATTCTTCCTCCCCCTTGTCATTCTCCCCCCACTTATCATTCTCTCCCCTCTTGCCATTCTTCACACTCCCCACCCTTGTCATTCCCTTTCTCCCTCTTGTCATTCCCTTTCTCCCCTTGTCATTCTCCCCCTCTCCTTGTCATTCTCCCCCTCTCCTTGTCATTCTCCCCCTCTACTTGTCATTCTCCCCTGTCCCCTTGTCATTCCCCCCTTGTCATTCTCCCCCCTTACCTCTAGTGTAGCGCGGCCGAGCTCTTTATGCTGCACGGGTACAGGAGCTTTAGTTTCCTGTACCCGAGGGGACTGACATGCAGTGCACACTGTGTGCGCACTTCATGTCAGTTCGGCCGGGTACAGGAGACAGATGCTCCTGTACCCACGGACCTTAAACAGCTCGGCCACGCTACAATGAGGAACTGACAGGAGGGAACGCTGAGCGCTTCCCTCCTGTCAGCTCCTCTCTTCATGCTGCGCCCGGGCAGTGCGCCCTCATGGACGCACCAGCCCGGGCAGTGCTGCAGCCGCCTGAGGCTCAATTCAGAGCGCTCGGGCGGCTGCAGCATGAGGCAGGGCCAGCGCTCCTAGCAGCGCCCCTTCCCAAGGCGCGCTCTACGCGGCTGCCTATTCCGCATATAGGACGCGCCGGCCCTGCGTAGACGACAGAACCTTCAGCATTATTTAGTAGGCCCGAATACCGCTGTACGAGTGGTGAAACCAGAACAAGTAGAGGCAGTAGTAGATTGGGTGGCTGACAGTGCCTCCAGTTCCTTGACATTGTTTCCCACCTGGTCCCCTGCTGAAAGCACAGAGTTGGCACCTGCAGCCCATGGGGATTTGTCTTTCACCTCACCCCCTTGCAAATCAGCCAAGCAGTCTGAGCCCCAAGTCATGCATCAGTCTCTTATGCTTTTTGATGACTCTGCTGGCAGGGTTTTCGTGGGCCTTCCACATAGCCCTGCCCTAGAAGTGGAAGAGATTGAGTGCACCGATGCCCAACCTCTTATGTTTCAGGATGTGGACAAGGGAGGACCACTGCAGCACATGATGACAAAACACAGGTGCCAACTGCTCCGGCTTTCTGCAGTGTGCAGACCGGCAAGGAGGGCATAGGTGAAGAGTGGGTGGAAGATGATGTGGAGGATGATGAGGTCTGAGACCCCACATGGATTCAACGTCATGCGAGTGATGTGTGCAGTTCGGAGGAAGAGGTGGTGGTCACACAGCACCAGCCGCACAGCAAAAGAGGGAGCAGGGTGCAAAAGCAGAGTGGCCATCCCCTAGCCAGTATGCCTGCTACTGACCACCGCACCCGGGGACTGAGCACACGAAAGTCAGCTCTAAGGAGTTCCCTGGCGTGGCAGTTCTTCAAACAATGTGCTGACAACAAGACGCGAGTGGTTTGTATGCTGTGCAATCAGAGCCTGAAGCGAGGCATAAATGTTCTTAAGCACCACCTGCATGACCAGGCATCTAAATGCAAAGCATGAGCTGCAGTGGAGTAAACACCTCAAAAGCCATGAAAGATCTCAGGCTCCTCCTACTCCCTCTTCTGCTGCAGTCTCAGCCTCTTCCTCCCTCTCTGGAGTGACAGTGGCACCTGCCACCCTTCAAACAGAGGATGTGGCAGCAACACCATCACTTCCGTCACTGTCACCAAACATCTCTATAATTTCCCATGGAAGCGTTCAGCTGTCCATCTCCCAAACACTGGAGAGAAAGATGAAGTGCCCCCCTACCCACCCGCGATCACTGGCCCTGAATACCAGCATTTCAAAATTCCTGGCCTTTGAAATGTTGTCATTCTGACTTATGGAGACGGAGACTTTGAAAAAGCTTCTGGCAGTGGCTGTCCCACAATATGTGGTTCCCAGCCGCCACTACTTTTCCGTAGCCATCCCTGCCCTGCACAACCAAGTGGCCATCTGTGGCAAGGTCCACATAACCACCGATAAGTGGACCAGTAAGCAAAGGCAGGAACATTATATCTCTCTAACTGCACACTGGGTAAATGCACTGGCGGCAGGGCCTGAGGCGGATAGCAGTTTGGTGCATCTCTTTCCGTCACCGAGGATTGCAGGACATGTATCTTTGCCTCCTGTTGCCTCCTCCTCCTACTCCACTTCCTCCTCTACCGCCTCCTCATCCGGGCAGCGTAACACCTTCACCCCAAACTTCAGCACAGCCAGTGGGAAACGACAGTAGGCTGTTTTTAAACTCATCTGTTTGGGGGAATAACCCCACACCGCGCAGGAGCTGTGGAAGGGCATGGAACAACAGGTCGATGAATGGTTGGTGCCACTGAGCCTCAAGCCCGGCCTGGTGGTGTGTGATAATTGGCGAAATCTCTTAGCAGCTCTGGGCCTAGCCGGTTTGAAGCACATCCCTTGCCTGGCGCATGTGCTGAATTTGGTAGAGGTTCCTGGAAAATTACCCCGATATGTCAGAGCTGCTGCAGAAAGTGCCGGCTGTCTGTGGTGCTTTCGGCGTTCTCACCCTGCTGCTGCTCGCCTGCTGGAGAGACTGTGCGAGCCACAGCAAGCGATACTGGAGTTTCAGCTGCAGTACGCACGGGTGAGTCGCTCTGCGGAACAGCACCACTTCACCACCAACAAGTGGGCTTCCATGCGGGACATGTGTGCCATGTTGCGCTGTTTCGAGTACTCCACAAACATGGCCAATGCCGATGACGCCATCCTTAGCATTACTATCCCACTTCTATGTCTCCTTGAAAAAACGCTTCGGGCGATGATGGAAGAGGATATGGCACAGGAGGAAGAGAAGGAGGAAGAGGGATCATTTCCACGGTTTTAAGACCAGTCATTCACAAGTGGCTCGGAGGGTGGGTTCCTGCACCCACAGAGGCCAGGTACACTATTGTCCAGCAAGGGTACAGTTCTAGAGGAGGAGGAGGAGGAGGAGGATGATGAGGAGAAAGAACCATGTTCACAGAAGGGTGGCTCCCAAAGCAGCTCATGGGCATCACTTGAGCGTGGCTGGGGGGATACAGAGGACACAGACGATACACCTCCCACAAAGGACAGCTTGTCATTGTCTCTGGGCAGCCTGGCACACATGAGCGACTACATGCTGCAGTGCCTGCACAACGACCGCCGAGTAGGGTTGAGCGAACCCTAACTGTAAATTCGGGTTCGTGCCGATCTTTAAGGTTTTTGGTACGCAGACCCGAACCTGGAGATTTTCGCAAAAGTTCTACTAATAGCATGGCTCTGATTAGCCAAGAGCAGCATGTGACCCAGCCTCTATATAGGCTGGAGTCACGTAGCGTAGCACGTCACTCTGTTCTTCTCAGTGTAGGGGTAGGATGCTGCTGCTGTGAGGGAGTGATTAGGGAAGAATTCTGTTGAACTTGGTGGTATGTTCAATCTTCAAACTACAGAGATTATTGAGGGTGCTATGCTACATTTTTGTACCCAGCCCTGAGCCCAGTGACACTGAAAAATCTGTTTTAATCCATCTGCTAGTTCGGTGGGCGTCAGCGGCCATTTTTGCAATTGCTGTGCCCTTGCAACTGCATGTGAAATGTTCTGGTAGCACAATGGACAAATTCCCTTTTTTGGCCGTTCAAGTACCCCTGCGGCCTGCAGTTCATACCTGGCAGTGAAAATATTCAATGACATTAGTCTGTCACATTTTTTTGTGACCTAAAGCGATTTTTTATCTGTCTGCAACAGGCACTGCATATCTGACAGTCCAATAAAACCGCTAAATACTGCAGTTACCTTGCTGATATAAAAAAGCACACTTTTTTTTGCAAGATAGTAAGTTTACGGGCTATGCTGCATTTCTAACAGTCCAATTAAAACGTTACATACTGCAGTTACATTGCTGCTATAAAAAAGCAAATTTTTTGTGCTAGATAGGTGACAGGGACATAAATTTGTAAAAATCGTCTGTTACATTATTGGGTGACATTAACCTAGTTTTACCATATACAAACCGCTGCTCTGCATAGGTGACAGGGAGGTAAATTTCTAAAAATCATCTGTTACATTGGTGGGTGACATTTTGCCAGTTTTGCCATATACAAACCTCTGCTCTGCATAGGTGACAGGGAGGTAAATTTGTAGAAATCATCTGTTACATTGGTGGGTGACATTTTGCCAGTTTTGCCGTATACAAACCCCTGCTCTGCATACGTGACAGGAAGGTAAATTTCAAAAAATCGTCTGTTACATTATTGGGCCATAAAGTAATGCACTGCCCCTGCACTGCATACCTGACTTGGAAATATATTCAGTAAATTAGATGGCCTTCAGATTGTTGGGTGATCTGTACCCCTTCTTTCCTTCAAAGTACCCCTGCACTGCATATGTGAGGGAAATTTAAAAATCTCATTTCACTTGCCAGCTCCTTCTCTCCCCCCTTCTATCGAGTAAAGTTCATAGAGACTAAGATGACTCCTCCATCTGGGACTGCACCTTGTGTACACAAGACAAGAATCTTGGAAAGAGAAGACCACCTTATATAGAACCAGCCAATCATGAACTGCCTAATGTACTATAACACATTGCCTATGTAAACCTATGTTGTGTGTCCTATATAAGGCATAAACTCGCCCTAATAAAAGAGAGAATCTTGGAAGCATTCCAACTGTACAGAGTGGCAGTTAATTCTTCCGGCGTGCACACATTCCATTAATTAGGCTCAACAGCAGATCACCGCATACAGTTTTCGATTGACCGCATTCAAATCACATGACTGACTGGGAAATATATTCTGTAAATTAGGTGGCATTCAGATTGTTGGTTGATCTGTACCCCTTCTTTCTTTCAAAGTACCCTGCACTGCATAACAGACAGGCAACCTAATTCATTACAATTGGCGGTTACATTGTTGCCTGACATAAAGCCTTTTTTGGCTGTGAAGCCAAAGGTAGTCGCCAACAACAATGTGTTTTCTTTTTTTTTTTTTTATACATTGGGGTAGACCCCAAAACATTGGGAAATATAGAAAAGAAAACAAAGAGTAAGTGCGCTGTAGTATAACAATGGTTGGGTGAGGTCGGTATCTATGTCCCCAATTTGTAGACCCAGAATTTGAATGCGGCAGACCCAGTGGCGTAGCTAGAAATGACTGGGCCCAACAGCAAATTTTTGAATGGAGCCTCCCTCCCCCAGTAATTTTTTCGCAACCCCACTCCTTTCATGCCGCCCCCATTCCTGTGGCTACTAAAGATCGCTCTCTCAGACCAGGCCCGGCAGCTGTTCCATCCGTTTTCTACACTGTCTATACTGCCACTGTATATAATTTCATTGTATAATACTGTTGAGGGGGCCCTGACAAAGTCTTTTAGTCCTCCTACTCCCGGATGGGCCCCTTCTGGATCAGGGCCCCGCTTTCCCTGCTTCCCATGTAGCTACGACCCTGGGCAGACCCATCAGTCAGTACGTGTAGGCGTGTGCACAGATACTATTCCACTATTTTGCTGAAATGCTGCCTTTTGCTAAGACGTTCCATATCTGCTGTTAATGCTGGTTGTTGTGGCGTGGTGACAAAGCTTTTCCACATTTCATCCATGCTAACCCTGCCTTCTGAGGTGCGGACAGTGACCCAGCTGCGTTGGCGACTTCTTCCTCCTCCTCTTCTGCTTTAGCCTTGTGCTTCCACTGAGCCCCCAGTGTCAGGTGTGAATGCCATCAGCAGCACGTCTATCAGCGTTGGCTTCTTCTGATCACGCTTCAGTGACAGAATTAAGGGCGGCACGTTGTCCTTTATAGCGAAAAAAGTGAAGTCCAGCTCACCCATTCATTTGCTCCAACTAGATTCCCCTGATGCACGGAGGTGTAGGTAAGACCTGGATACGGCTGTAAGGAAAATGAAGGAAACTCCAGCATCTAGTTCACGAGTATCTTCTCTTTATTGACAGTGTTGATGATACAGCGGCAATAAAATGTATCTTCTCACATCCTCAAACAGTCAACGCGTTTCGAAAAAGTTCTTATTCATGACTGATACACTGACCAGGCCACTGAATCTTCTTATAAAGCTTGCTGCCAGACCTCCCCTTCATCCAAAGGTGATTAGGTACAGGTGTGGCTCAAGCAAAGAAGTAGCCCTGGGCAGTGTGACCGTCCATATTTTATTTCATATAGACAAACAGAGCAAAAAGAGATGAAAACATATTCTAAAGGAAAAACTTGCATTAAAACATAGGTTGACTTTTATCACCAATTAGTTCAAGCCAACATTTTAATATCTTAATCCATCTCCCGTGTATAGTCCTAAAACACTGGATATGATGTAAATAAAAACCGCAGTGTCTGAATAGGAACTAAAACACAATCACCCTAGTGATGACATAAAAAATATATATAGCAGTGCTAAAAATCTATAGCATGGCTCTTGCTAGTTCTCAGTATATATACATTAATTCTCTTCTTAAATTCAAGCCCGCAGGATATCTGGTTTTCAATCTTAGAATCCAAAAAGCTTCTCGCTGTGATATAAGTTTTTATGGTTACCTCCTCTTGGTGGAAGTATAACCCGTTCAATTGCATAAGCAGAGAAATGCTGTAGACTTCTATCATGCACATTGATAAAATGTCTGGCAGCATTAGAGACATTCAGATATGTGCTATTTGTGACATAATTCAAATGCTCCAATAATCGAGACTTAAATTTCCGGATTGTGCATCCAACATATAGAAGTCTACATTCTACACATTCAATAATGTAAACCACACCTGTGGTGTTGCAATTAATATAGGTTTTTATTGGAAATTGGTTAATATTCTCTGAATCCCGAAAAGTTTTACGCGGAGTCACAAAACCGCAAGCTCTGCAGGGATGGCTACCGCAACGTGTGAATCCAGTATATCTTAACCATGTTGGTTCAGATTTTGTTGTATGTTCTGGGGTGAAAAGAGAGGGGGACAGTGAGGCCGCAAGAGACAAAGGTCGTCTTGAGACGTTGTCCTTGTCACAGGGATCCAGCAGGGTGGCCACCCAGTAATTTGCACATATTAGAATGTGGGCAACTTTGCAGTCGTTGCGCAGGCACTGCCCAAAGGCAACGACAAGCTGTCCTCTGTGGGAGGTGTATCATCTGTGTCCTCTGTATCCCCCCAGCCACGCTCAAGTGATGGCCATGAGCTGCTTTGGGGGCCATCCTGCTGTAAACACAGCTTCTCCTCCTCCTCCTCCAGAACTGTGCCCTGGCTGGATAATTGTGTACCTGGCCTATGTTGGTGCAGGAACCAGGGCCGGCGCGTCCTATAGGCGAACGAGGCAGGCGCGTAAGGGCGCCCCTTGGGAAGGGGGCGCCGCTAGGAGCGCCGGCCCCCCTGATGCTGCAGCCGCCCATGCACTATATAGAGAATAAGGCGGCTGCAGCACTGCCCGGGCTGGCGCATCCATGAGGGCGCACCGCCCGGGCGCAGCAAGAGGATAGGGGCTGACAGGGGGGAAGCGCTCAGCGCTCCCTCCTGTCATTCCCTCATTGTAGCGTGGTCAAGCTCTGTATGGTCCGCCGGTACAGAGAGCAAGAGAGCATCTGTCTCCTGTACCTGGCCAGACTGACAAGAGTTGCGCACACAGTGTGCACTTCCTGTCAGTCGGCCCCAGTACAGGAAACAAAAGCTCCTGTACCCGCCGACCATACAGTGCTCGGCCACGCTACACTAGAGATAGGGGAGGGAGGGAGGAGAAAGAGAATGAAAAGGGGGGGGGAAGAGAGATAGACAAGGAGAAAGAGAATGACAAGGGGGGAAGAAAGAGAATGACAAGGGGGGAGAAAGAGAATGACAAGGGGGGAGAAGAGAATTATAAGGGGGGGAAAGAATGACAAGGGGGGGGGGAGAATGACATCCATTACACACACACAATGCAACCCTTACACACACTGAATCACAATGCACCCCTTACACACACTCAATGCACCCCTTACAGACACACACACTGAATCCCTTACATACACAGAAACACACCTTGCAGCCCTTACACATACAAACACAGATTCACACAACGCATTCCGTACACACATTCAGAAACACACAATACATACCTGATACACACACACACTGCATCACCTACACAAACTGGTATCCCAATACACTACAGTCCATAAGCACACATATAAGATTCTCTATAGCAACACATAACACATCTTCTACACACTTCACGCCCTGTGAACAAGCTCATGGGTGGAACATGTAGGTGGACTTATGGGTTGGCCTTATGGGCATACTCACCGTTAGGCCCTGGGGCCAGACCTTGAGCTGTGTAAATGGCCACAAAAAATGGAGCTGCTTCCCATTGTCCCAGAACATTGATTTTTGTGACCACAGACAGACAGATTCGGGAGAGCCTGTTCTACACAAGAGCAGTGGAGCCAGACTGCAGCTAGAGCCCATTATCATCCTCATCTGGTTGTAAGTAGGCAATCTAGTATATTATTCGTGGCACTAGTCTCTAATTTACCTCACATTAAAGGGACACTATAGTCCCCAGAACCACTGCAGCTTAATGTAGTGGTTCTGGTATCTATAGCCTTTCCCCGCAGGCTTTTTAATGTAAACACGCGCTGTGTGCAGCACTGGCGTTAGTTAATATGGCAGATCATATGGGTGGGGCATTGTGATGTCACATGGGGGGGGCGGCAAACTTTTCTTTTGCCTAGGGCGTCAAAAATCCTTGCACCGGCCCTGGCAGGAACCCACTCTCCGAGCCACTTGTATATGACTGGCCTTATAAGTTAAGGGTAAGGCATGTATATAGTTTTGTTTTTTTATTTTGTTTATCTGACTTATAGTTATTTAAATATGTTTATAAGTAAATTTGTAAATAGTTTGTGAATGGACATTAATGAGTGGTTTGATTGAAGGTGGGCTGGATTAACTTAATTGATTTTCAATGTCAGGTGTTCAGGAATTTCTGCACCACCAAATTCAGCACATGCACCAGGCAAGGGATGTGTGTCAAACCGGCTAGGCCCAGAACTGCTACGAGATTTCACCCATTATCGCACACCACCAGGCCGGGCTTAAGTCTCAGTGACACTAACCACTCATCGGTCTGTTGTTTCATACCCGTCCACAGCTCCTGCGCGGTTTGTCCCTCAAACAGATGAGTTTCAGAACAGCCTGCTGTCGGTTCCCCCTGGCTGTGCTGATGTTGATGGTGAAGGTGTTACGCTGAGCGGATAAGGAGCTGGTAGAGGAGGAGGAAACGGAGTAGGAGGAGGAGGCAAATAGAAATGCCCTGCAATCCTTGGGGGCGGAAGGACATGCGCCAAACTGCTATCCGCCTCTGGCCCAGCCGCCACTACATTTACCCAGTGTGCGTTAGGGAGATATAACTTCCCTGCCTGTGTTTACTGGTCCACGTATTGGAGGTTAGGTGGACCTTGCCACAGATGGCGTTGCGCAGTGCACACCTGATTTTGTCCGCCACTTGGTTGTGCAGGGAAGGGATGGCTCGCCTGGAAAAGTAGTGGTGGCTGGGAACCACGTACTGTGGGACAGCCACCACCATAAGTTTTTTAAAAGTCTCCATCCATCTCCACCAGACAAAATGACAGCATTTTAAAGGACCAGGAATTTTGAGATCCTGGCATTCAGGGCCAGGGATCGCCGGTGGGTAGGGGGGTACTTCCTCTTTCTATTTCTCTTTCTAATTGGGAGATGGACAGCTAAACGCTTCCATGGTGTAGTGTGGAGATACTTGGTGACGGTGAAAGATGTGGTGGCGTTGCTGCCACATCCTCTGTTTGCTGGGTGGCAGGTGCCACTGTCACTCACTTGTGCTCAGGTTTAGAACGTTTATTTTAAATTTGTATGTATTTTATGTTATTTTAAGTTATTTCCCTATCCAAATTTGTTTGCAGGGCACTTGTCCTACTCTTACCCCCATTTTGCTTCAATTTCCAGCCCTCTAGCCCTTTCCAGGACTTTTGAAGAGCCATTTTAGTGCCCCAAAGTTGGGTCCCCATTGACTTCAATGGGGTTCAGGGTCAAGTTCGGGTCCCGAGCTCGAACTTTGCGGCGAAGTTCGGCTGAACCCAGCGAACCCGGCCAACCTGAACTTTTAGGTGTTCCCTCAACTCTACCGCCGAGTTGCCCACATTCTAACCAGTGCTGATTACTGCGTGGCCACCCTGCTTGATCCCCGCTACAAGGACAACGTGCCGTCCTTAATTCCGTCACTGGAGCTTGATCGGAAGATGTGCGAGTACAAGCGCACACTGGTAGACACAGTGCTGATGGCATTCCCACCTGACATCTGGGGCTCAGTGGAAGCACAAGGCGAAGGCAGAGGAGGAGTAAGAAGTCGCCAATACAGCTGGGGCACCGCCAGCACCTCAGACGGGAGGGTTAGCATGGCCGAAATGTGAAAAAGCTTTGTCAGCACGCCACAACAACCAGCACCACCAGCTGATATGGAACGTCTTAGCAGGAGGCAGCATTTCAGCAACATGGTGGAACAGTACATGTGCACACGCCTACACATACTGACTGATGGGTGTACCCCATTCAACTTCTGGCTCTCCAATTTGGGCACATGGCCTGAGCTTGCCCTTTACGCCTTGGAGGTGCTGGCCTGCCCTGCGTCCAGTGTATTGTCCGAACGTATGTTTAGCACGACAGGGGGGGTGATCACAGACAAGCGCAGCCGCCTGTCCACAGCCAATGTGCACAAGCTCTTGTTCATTAAAATGAACCAGGCATGGATCCCTTGCGCAGAATAGACAAGTATACCGGCTGCATCCAGCCATTGTTATACTCCAGCACACTTTCTCTTTGCATTTTCTTTTCTATTTCCAAATGTTTTGGGGTCTTTACAAATTTATAAAAAAATTAATTACACCACCACGTCAAACCGCCTCCTCAACCTCCTACTCCACTTTCACCTCCGCCTCCTAGTTCAAAAAAAAATTTTTTTAACTTTTTTATATTCTATGTTATTTTAAGTCATTTCCCTATCCACATTTGTTTGCAGAGCAATTGTCCTGCTCTTACCCCCATTTTGCTTCCTTTTGCAGCCCTCTAGCCCTTTCTATGACTTTTTAGAGCCATTTTAGTGCCCCAAAGTACGGGTCGCCATTGACTTCAATGTGGTTCGGTTCCGGGGTCAAGTTCGGCGAACCCGAACTTTTAGGTGTTCACTCAACCCTAGTTAACAGCAAAACAAACCTCAATATTTATTACCCTGATTCTGCAGTTTACAGAAACACCACACATGTGGTCATAACCTGCAGTATGGGCACACAGCAGGGTGCAGAAGGAAAGGAGCGCACTATTGTTTTTGGAGCGCAGATTTTGCTGGAATGGTTTTCAGGTGCCATGTCACATTTGAAGAGACCCCGAGGTACCCCTAGAAAGAAAAAACCCCAAAAGTGACCCCATTTTGGAAACTACCCCCCTTAAGAAATAAATCCAGGGGTGAAGTGAATGCTTTAACCCAACAATCCTTTCATAGAATTTAGAAAGACATGGGCGTGAAAATGAAAAATTTACTTTTATTTCCAATATAATGTTGCTTTAGCCCCAAATTTTTCATTTTCACAAGGGGTAATAGGAGAAAATGAACCCCACAATTTGTTATTCATTTTTGTTTTTTATTTTATTACAGCGTTCACCACGTGGGATTAGTAACCATTAACCTCATGGATGCATGTTACAGCTGACACTCTGTTGATGGTGGCAGCTCAGGAACGGAGCCGCCGCCACGAAATACTCGGGACCACAGCAGCACATCAAGGGAGCATCACTCTGCATGGGGGGACATCAGGCTGCATGAGGGAGCATCAGGCAGTGGGAGGGGGCATCAGGGGATACAAGGGGTATTAGTGTGAGATCTGAGGCAGTTCTTGGTTTCAGGCTGTGATCTTCAGCGTGGAGATCAGAGACTGAAATTGGCATTTTCACACTGCCACGCTCTGGTTGGTTAGTCTGCAGAGACTAACCAATCAGAGCCATTGCTGGCATGTATCCACTCTGATTGGTCCATTGCTGGGTTTCCCAGTGTCTCTGCTCTCAGGGGGAGCGGAGACTCTGGGGCTTTGACACTTTATAGTGTAACAGCCCCGGTAAGCAGTTTGGACGCGACTGCACGTCTAAATGCACTAAGTCACATGCAATTTGGACGTACAGTTACGTCCAAATGCGTGAAGGGGTTACTAAAGTGTTTTTTTCTGTCCAAAAGGAGTAGAGCATAGCAACCTATAGATATTTGGTAGTGCCATAATCGTGCTGGTCCTTAGAATAAACCTAATATGCTATTTCTGCCACATGCTGAACGCCTCAAAATTTCTCTACTCTTGAACATGAACAGTTTTTTCAAATTTTATGGCAAGACACAGACACCCAATGCAGTGCCATAGTGGCTTACTGCGTCTTCACTACACACAAAGGATCTATTGATCTTTACAAGTCACTCTTCCAGCAACTTGCCTTACCAGACACAAAAAGGATGTGAGATTGGGCACCACACTGACCTGACATACACCTTTACCCCCAACCATTTTCTAGTACTTCTATTATTCTGTGTTTCTCCTTCACTCCCTACACGTTGGGGGAAGGCTGTTTGATAAATGCCCTTGCAATGACGGATGGCACTTCTTACCACCACTGCCATGACAACCAGCATCTTGACCCTGCTCAGCCTCATCATGTACATCAATAGGGTGAAGACAGGCAAGGACTGCCGAATCCTCTCAAGCCACACTGATGCATACCAGGAAAAAAGGGGACATAGGGACCAGGGAAAATACTTACTCTCACCACACACAAGATGAGACATTACAAGGCACAGATTAAACAATTCGCAAGGGCTGTACCAACCTTTACATATGATTTCAGTCCAACAGCCTCTTATTCTGCACTGTGACTGCAGAAAGAGAAATGCAGAGGTATATGAGGGAGTAAGGAATGAATGTTGGCCTATATGAAGATGCTCCCTGCTCCCCCACCATCCATATGCCATATGTACAGCACCTGTCAGAGTTTTGCACCATAGAACATGAGGTCCCGCACAGCTCCATAGTACAAAGTCTTATGGATCTCAGAGCTCCACCATACAACTTCTGTGCCAACTTGTTACATGTACTTTTTTGGTGGATATGGGTTTCAGCCATTACAGATGTATCACACTGAAAATGAGGTTGTTTAATACTTTGTTATGGCTGTGTTCACACTTAAGACATGGCTTCTGTTTTTTCCATGGCGGATAATAATTGATCCAATATAATCCTTTATGCTTCATTTGAAAAATCCATTATGGGTTCGTAAACATTTTTCCCACACACAGACATAATGTGACTGGTAGGAGTCCACCCACTTGTGCTGGCAGGTATTACTGTGGTTGCACTTTAATGAGGCTCAAATGCATAGTGGTTGTACAGCTAAGAGATTCCAAAGTATAAAGTTACAATTTATAGTACAGTGAGGCTTAAAGAAGTTCTACCAAGTTTTGGGGATAATAAACTGATTGGTTGGGGTCCAACTACTAGAACCCCCACCCATCCCCAAAACAGGGGTCCCATTCCCCCTACCTGACGGAGTGGCAGGTTAGACATGCACCCTGCCTTTCTATTCATTCTCAGTAGGACCACTGGAAATAGCTGAGTGCTGTACTCATCTATCTAAAGCAGTCCCATAGAAAATAAATAGAGCAGCAAAGCCTGATGTGTCACTTCATCAGATCCGGGGAATCGGACCCTGTTCTCGGGATCGTGGGGGGCCCAGTGGTTGGACCTCTACTGATCAGTTAATTAGTCCCTATTCTGTGGATATCGGATAACTTCAAAACTTGGCACAACCCCTTTAATTCTCGGTGGTTACACTTCACTCAGTGTTTTTGATGGCAGAGTATACACAATGTTACTCAACTCTTTCACCCTTGTCTCCGGAGGCACGTATAGCACTTGCAGCCAGTTGCTTTAATTCCCACAAAGTCTCCTGCATCCTCCAGGCCTTTACTTGACTGGTGTGTTCCAGTGGTCCTCTGTACTAACTCAGACGCCACCTCGGTCCACTCAACTATACCTATTCACACCACCATATTTCTCTTCTCCCAAGACTTGTGGTATAGATCCGTCTCAAAGTCCACAATTAGGGACATTGGTTTTTGGGCTTATTTAACATAGGTAAAGTCTCAAACAATTGTCTCAACTGCACTCCGCTCCTGATCTGCCATAGCTGTGGTAGGTGTAAAAAAGTTAGAATGTGATGGTTTGTCTGTGCTAGATTTCACAAGTGCTATGCTCACCTTTCATAAATTTGGTGCACGGACTGCTTAAACAAATAGACAAATGTGAATAAAACTTCAAATTGTCCCCTGTTGATAGATCAGGGCCAGACTTTTTTTTCTCCAAAAACACTTACTATTAGGGATGAAACATCCGAAGTCGATTCGCATAAAACTTCGTTTGAATATTGTACAGAGTGAGCTCCAATGAGCCGAAGTTATTACTTAACGAAGTCTCGCGAGACTTCGGGTAATAACTTTGTAAATAATTTCTACTGTAAAAAACCTTTGTACTGAACTCGGGTTCGGTTCCAGGTGGTACAAAGGTTTTTTACAGTAGAAATTAATTGAAGTTGATTCGCTCATCCCTATCCACAATCAAAACATCGCATAAACAGCAACACACAGTACTACTTTATTGTTGGGATTTATACCCCATCATTGTTACAGCTCATAGCTACCAGAGGTCCCCTTCCTTATGCTAACGATTCCGACCTTGTGATTGGCGAAGAACCACCATCTCATGAAACATAAGCATGAAGTAGAGAATTTGACTAACAAATTAACCAATTCCAGCTGTCACAGTCTAACAAACTTGAGAAAGACTAGGATATAGTCGAAATGTTGCACTATCTTTGGCACTTTTTGTACATTTTTATGGACCCAATTTGAATAACGGATCCACAGAGGACATGCTGCCGTCTACTCTGCTTGGTATTGTATCTGGAGCGACCAGAGGATCCATGGTTGCTGGCATGCTGAGGCATTCCTGAGGGAGTTTAGAAGGCATTGGTGCTGCTTTCACAATATATTTTTCCAACCAAATCATGGGGTGACTACAAGGACTAATCTGGGTAAATGGCATAAAATTATTTTATTTTGGTAGTCTACATTGTGGAATATTGTTTTCATACTTTACTTTTCCTATAAACTGCAGCCATAAAAAGTATAATGTGCATTATACTTTTTTTTTGTAATAAGACCCTTAGTTGGAAGTTTAAGCGAAAACAGAGCCTAAATGATAAGGGTGCACATGTAGCTTCAAATTTATAACACCATTTTAGCCTCATATTCCAGTTCATTCACATAGAAAAAAGTAATTGAACAGAGAAACCATTTCTAAACATTATGAGACATAAAAATCATTGACTCTAATGAAGTGACATAAAAGTGTCCCATAAATTAAGATGTGCATTTCCGTTCACTATATATAATGCTTATAATGAAGGCCAAAAGACTCATCTTCTGCTCTGCTTTATTGCCAAGGGGCCTGTGTGTGAGTGTATCGAAAATGTATAATTTTATTTAGCTGAAAAACATAATTAAGTGCAAAATTTGCTTGCACTTGTCTGTAATTCAAGTATATGTTATTAACAAGGGAAATGAGTAGCATTTTAATTAATTTATTTACAGTCCTTAAATTAACGTTCTGGAAAATGGATGGCTTGCTATATAATTTAGAACTTGATTAGGGAGGAGAAAAATAATAAAGATATTAATATTCTGACAGGCTAGCAGAGACCACAGTCACTATTGTATTAGGAAATGCACATATTACCATGATCATGATGTGCATGTGTGTTAATTAAATTTCTCCTTAACTTCTTGACAACTAAACTGCAGTAAAAATTTCTGGATAATTCTCTAAGTCAGAGATATGCTGTACTCAGTGGCGTGCCACTTTATGTGCCAAGTAACTTTGGGGGACACAGGAGGACATGTGGGGAAAATATTATGGTGGGATACTGTGTGGGGGGCAATAATTATGGAATGGATTACTATGTGGGGGGCAAATTACGAAATGGGGGCAGTGTGAGGGAAATTACTGTGTGGGGGAAACTACTGTGTTGGAGCAGTGTGGCGAACACTACTGTGTGGGGGCAGTGTGGGGTACACTACTGTGTGGGGGCAGTGTGGGGGACACTACTGTGTGGGAGCAGTGTGGGGGACAATACTGTGTGAGGGGCAGTGTGAGGGACACTACTGTGTGAGGGGCAGTGTGGGGTACACTACTGTGTGGGGAAACTACTGTATGCAGGAAATTACTGTGTGAGGGCAGTGTGGGTTACACTACTGTGTGGGGGAAACTACTGTAGTGGGCAGTGTGGGGGACACTACTGTAGGGGGCAGTGTGGGAGACACTACTGTAGGGGGCAGTGTGGGGGACACTAAAGTAGGGGGCAGTGTGGGGGATACTACTGTATGGGGGGGGCAGTGTGGGAGACACTACTGTATGGGGGCAGTGTGAGGGAAATTACTGTATGGTATACTCCAATGCCTAAAAAAAAGGCTTTAACCTATCTTGATCCAGGTCCAAAACGAATATTATTTAATACATAAAATGGCCGTGTAGCCTAACAGACGCTTAAAATTTAAATTGTTACTCTGAGAGCTATGGTATATTTTTGGTAAGATTTTTTAGAAACCAGAGATGTGCACTATCTCTTATCCTACTTTACTGAAAAATATCCACCTCGGTTGAAAGCCAGTATTACGGCCTCTATATACCTAGAAGCCAGAATCTCAAGCCAGAAATTGAAACACTGACTTTCGTGATATTAAGGCGTCCACAGAGCTGTGTTGAATGATACTTTGTGTTGGTTATGGGTTACTGCCTATGTGTCCTATGTTATTAACAGACACACACACTTCACAACACACTGGTCTGACACTATGTTCACTTCCTATGTGAACTTGATTTGCTAGTTAGTAATTGTTTGTTGGTTCAATTAGAGATCTCTAGTTCCTAAAAAATCTTACCAAAAATATACCATAGCTCTCAGAGTGACAACTTTAATTTTAAGCGTCTGTTAGGCTCACGGCCATTTTACATTTATTTACAATTAAAAGTGATGTTTTAAATAATATTCATTTGGACCTGGGTCAAGATAGGTTAAAGCCTTTTTTTAGGCATTGGTCCTTTTTGTTAAGTAATTACTGTATGGAGGACACTACTGTATGGGGGCAGTGTGTGGGACACTATTGTGTGGGGGCAGTGTGGGGAAAATTACTGTGTGGGGGACACTACTGTATGGGGGCAGTGTGGGGGAAATTACTGTATGGGGGCAGTGTGGGGGAAATTACTTTATGGGAACACTACTGTATGGGGACACTACTGTATGTGGGAAGTGTGGGGGACACTACTGTATGAGGGCAGTGTGGGGGACACTACTGTGTGGGAGCAATTACTGTGTGGGGTAAAATACTATGAAGGGCAGTGTGGTGGACACTACTATATGAGGGCAGTGTGGAGGAAATTACTGTGTGGAGGAAACTACTGTGTGCTGCAAATTACTATATGGGGGCAGTGTGGGGGAAATTACAGTGGGGGGATTACTATGGGGGGCAGTGTGGGGGAAATTACTATATGGGGCAGCGTGAGGGGCGTTGCTATTGGGGAAGCACTATAGGGGCAATTCTACTATTATTTTTTTTGGGACACTATACAGGGATTATTGCCTGTAGCACAATATAGAGTGTTAATATTATTGGGGGCACTCTAGGGGACATTATGGCTGCTGTAGACACTATAGAGACATTTGGGGTAATTTATCAAATCGGTGTAAAGTAGAACTTGCTTAGTTGCCGATAGCAGCCAATCACATTCGACCTTTCATATTTGACAGCTCTTTTGGAAGTTCTACTTTACACCAGTATGATAAATGACCCCAATTATGTCTACTGGGGGTCACTATTTTTTCAGCAGTATAGTACCTGGGACATTGGGGAGCACCACGGGCAAAGTATTGGGGGTGGCAGCAGAATGACACTGTGGGGACACCAGGATGGGGAGGTTGATGAAAAACTGAGAAATCTAAGGTGTCTGTATTACAAACTCTGTAGAGACGAGATGCGGCTGAAAGAATTTGTCATGGCGGTGTAACGGAGAAGAGGAAAGAGAAGGTCTATATGACAGGAGATGTCCCTGGATGTAAGAGGTATGTGGTCAAGTATTTGGGTGGGGGAAGGGGGTCCAAAGAAAGGACCAGCCCAACACCCTAGGCACGCCACTGGTTGTACTTCATGTCGTAAACCTGCATTACAAATTCTCTATGCACCCTCCAGAACAATTGGGCTTAATTATTCCTCCAACGTCCAAAATGTGGTCACTTCAAAAGGCATTCAAGCTCTTTGGTCAAATCATAACTGGGATACTAATGTCCCATAGAAGAAAAACACATAAGCGGCACTCACCAGAGATGGGTTTCTTTATTCCTAAATTCTCACATTACATCGATATAGGCATGGGGCGGATCAGCATAATGCAGGCATGTAACTTTTGGCGACGGCGGTTTCGCGCCTCTTCGCTTCCTCAGGCCACTGACATTTTGACGTACATACGTCATTTTTATGTGCCGGCTTCTCTCTGCGGTGCATTTGAATGCCGTCACGGAGGGGTCGGCCCAATACATAAAAACATATCACAAATATATGAAATAAAATCAAAAAGAAAAAAAACTATCAAAAGCGTATGCTATTTACATGAACTCTCCCAAATCATTTCTGTCATTTAAACCCAACAGGCCCATACTGTAGCTCCGGATCGTAGTATCCATCTTGCTTCCCTTCTCAAGAGCTATTGATCTTTGTGGCAGGCGCACCACTATTGTGCCTTATGCACTATGGCATTAGAAGAATTTTGATTTCTCTGACGTTTTTAGTCTAACCAGATTGTCTATTACTCTGTAATTCCTCTAGCACCGTTCTATGGAAGCAGTAGGTTTAAAGAGCACATCAAATGCTTAAAATAACTTCTTTATTAACTTCAACTTTTCTTCATATATAACACTGCTTCCTCCACAGAAGACAGTCCATGTACAAAACACGTGTGGAATAAATTATCACAAAATGGCGGTTCAACTGTTCAATCTTGTCATTCAGCATAAAATGGTGGATATATTTCTCTCTTCAGTATCTGTACTTTCACTTTAAGTTATTTAAGCACTTTATGATCTCTCTGAGGGGTATATCTGAGGCTTAAACAATAGTTTTACTTGCTCTATATGGTCTGGCATGAGCAGTTCGCAGACTGTATGTAGATTGCGTAGTTTGAATGCTTTTATGCAATTTGGTCACAATTTGAGATTGCTATTTGCTTATTGCATACTGTTCATTTGGTGGAACTGCAAGTAAACTCATATAGCTAGTTTATTATACAGTTCTAATCACTACATTAACAACAGGAACATCCATAACTGTATTAAATACCTATTTTGGCCTCTTTGCTTCCATAAAACTGAATTCTTAGTGGAGTGAATGTCTGTTCAGCTTCTCTCCTCTGGTGTAATGAATTCTAGCAGTTCCAGCTAGGGAATTTCCCAGACAGGCTGAGTGTGAGGCTGGCTGTAATTGGCCAAGACTCCTGATCAGTATGAGACTGACTGTGATTGGTTAAGACTCCTAGGCAGTGACATCTGTTTAACTCCATACTTTCTGTTGCTAATTCTGCTGTGTCATTGAGCTTACCTTACATTCATATAATGAATCTTAAAGGCATATTATCTTTCTGCTTCTGTGAACACAATATATAACTGTTACATGACATCCAAAACCATGAGGTCACAGTAAATAACTCTGCTTTTTTTTTTAACATGTAAACATAAGAACTATATTAAGGTCATTAGCAGGTCTATCTGTATAAACATATAAGTCATATTAGCAACCTAGGACAGGTCAGTTACAATCCTAGATCCTAAAAATATACAATAAAAAAACAAACATAATTGGTATTGCCACATCAAAATAAGAACTATTAAATATAAAAGGATTTATCCTGCTCGATAAACATCATAAAATTGAATAAAAAGTGTATGTACCCCAAAATGGTACCAATTAAAGTTAAAGCTTGCCCTGCATAATAAGATCACCACGTTATATCGTTCTTAGCATTCTTAGTTAATGTTGTAAAACAAAACACTTTTTCAGTATTATTCCACAAAATATTTTTAGCTGTTTTTCAATACATGATATGGTAAATTAAATGGTGCTATTAAAAAATATATATAACTAGTCCCTCAAAAAATAAGCCCTCATACATAAATGGAAAAGTAAAAAAATGAATGGCTCTTAAAAGGCGGGTAGAAATAAACAAAGACAAAAAAAGGAAATTAGCATGGCCCTGAAGGGGTTAAAACATAGGTATGCAAAAAAAATCTGTTAATTATTCGCAAGTCAATTAGAATGCTTGAATATTCATGTAGTAATGTACAGCCAGGTGCAGGGTTTTTCCAGGACTTTGATATTGATGACCTATCCTACCGCTTGTTCTGATGCCAGCCATTTACAGTGGTCCCTCAAGTTACAATATTAATTGGTTCCAGGATGACCATTGTATGTTGAAACCATTGTAACTTGAGTAATTGGTTTCAAAGCCTCAAAATGTCATCCAAGATAAGAAAATGAAGATTTAAGAAAAATAAGCAGATAACTAAGACAGATAAAACAAGTCCTAACATATAACAGTCAGGAAGGGTTGATAACCAGCAACTAATAAAACTATTTTACCAGAGAAGTGGCAATGATTGGTTGGGTCTGAGTCTGAGACATTGTATGTTGAGTCTGGTTTCAACTTATGATGGGTCAGAAAAGAACATTGTATGTTGAAAATATTGTATCCTGAGGCCATTGTGTCTTGGGGGACAACTGTATTCCCTTAGATGCTTTGTCAATAGTGTCTGTGGTATCCAAGTGGATAGACATAGGGAGAATTTCATCATCCCCTACCCCTGGCAATGCACTCGCAAGATGCCAAATAGTGCTTTGGCACTTGGAGGCCCAACAACAACAAGGGCCTCTGGGTCTTCCAAGTATGGAAGCCTATTAGTCTGTATTAGGGTCTAATATGGTACCTGTCATTTGAATACTGTCAGACTGGGAAAATACACTGCACTACAGAAGTAGTGCACTGTATTATGTAGGTAATCAAACGATTGCCTCTTCGAGTCCCCTTCCAGGACTAATATAATTAAAAATAATAATAATGTTAAAAAAGTGTTAAAAAGTGTTAAAAAAAAGTAAAGAAACAAATTATAATTATTACAGAAAAAAGCTGCCAAAAAAAATTAGCTTCCGTATTGACCATTACTATAAATTTATCATGTCATTTAAGATGTGCATTGAACAACATTAAAAATGGTTTTGTTTAGCGAACAAAAAAATGTATGTAACCAAAATAGTACCAGCAAAAACTTCTAGTTGTCCTGCAAGCCTTCAAACAGCTCTGTCAATGAAAAAAATAAAAAATATGGCGATACAACAAAAAAAAAAGAGCTTTCCGAGATTGGAATCACCATAGTCATATAGACCTGCGGAAAAGAGTTAAAAATTATACCATACAGTGAATGCTGTGGAAAAAAAACTATTTCAGAATTGCTGTTTCTGTTATTTCTCCCATAAAGTAGAATACAAGGTGATCAAAAAGACTATCCCAAAATGGTACCAATGAAAACTAGAGCTTGTCTCTCATAAAGTCCCCAAATAGTTCCATCGACAAAATGTTTAAATGTTATAGCTCTCATAATTTGGCAACATAAAAACTAATAATTTTAAGTGTCTGGAGGAGGGAGGAACACTGCTTCAATTTGCACATGCGTGACATGTGCACAATGAATCCAAAGCCACTGCAGCCATATTGAATGTAGGCAGATAACAGATATTAGCAAAGCATGATCATTGAGGCAACAGAAGCTAATGTCACCATCTTGTTTGTGGAAATAATGCCCCAAATCAGTCCAAACATCCAAAATAATTCTCAAATATAGGCAAATAGTCTACTAATGTAGGAGCTAATAAAAGAACGCTGCCAGAGATCTCCTGATACTTAAAGCGCATATGCAGACCGTCCATTTACAAAACGGAATAACCCCAGTTGGAGTAAGCTAGAGATGGCGCTTTACCCATATCTATCTTCAACACACAAAAGAGTTACAATATATGTATCCCAGAATAGTGCCATTAAAAATACAACTCATTCTACTAACAAAGCGTTTGAACAGCTGTATCAATAGAAAAGTAAAAGCAAGTTGGATCTGGCTGCTAGGCATACAGATTACGTCTGGGGGTAAGGCAGCAGAAAACAGGTGGGAACTAACAAGTAGTAGACCAATAAGATGCCAAGAAGTAAATGGAGAGTTGACAAGCCAGAGTCAAAGCCCGGAGAATTAGTAGCAACCAAAACACAAGGGGCTTAATCCAGAAGCAAGCCAATGAGTCAAGCCAGAAGAATCAATAGAAGCCAGTAGACAACAGGTAAATTCTGAAACCAGGTCAATACACAAGAGGCACTATCTGCACACTGCACTGCTCTAAGCGCAAAGGGCAAACAGGAATCTAAGAATCAGGCACTGTCAAACAGTAAGTTCCTGACTTAAATATCCTGCCTAGTTCTTGGATTGGAGGATAATGTCACGCCCGTGTGTGGGAGGGAGACACCACACCAGACGAAGAAGGAGAGGGAACAAGGAACAAGGCCTGAAAGCTAGGGAAGAAAGAAGAACACCTTCTAGTCAAATCCCTAGTCACAGTCCTGACAGGCTATCAGTATGAACAGACCCCAAAGGTAGGCGAGTTCATATGCCGTAGTACCTAGAGTCCTGACTCACCCTATAAGATCCTGGCGATAGTGACAGGACTGAGACTACCTGTTCTTCCAGAAAGAAAGAACGACCAGGAGTCTCCCTCAGGCCTACAACAAAGGGCAGGGGAAAAACAACACATAGATAAACCAAAACAAAATGCAAAAGGGAAACCAAACACTTAACTTTACAGTAGCTATGGCAGCAGGAACTCAGCCAAGAACCAAACACCAGCAGACCACAGATACCACTGAAGCTATAAACCGCACAGCATCGTGGGAGAAGCAACTATAAATAAGGAAAGCTAAATGACTCCAATAGCAACACCTGGAGGTTAGAGGTGTGGCCAGTATCAGAAACAACACAGACGTCTATTGATCCACAAGGAAACCTGTCAGATCAAAGCACGTGTTGCCAGTCTTACAGATCTCCTGTCACCCACTGTCGTGGGGACGTCCGTATGTCTAGGTACGTCCGTGACAGATAGGCCAGGGACCTCTTTGGCCCGATGTCCAGACTCACAGATAGGTCCAGCTGTAGCTTAGCTGGTTGGCATGTCAACCATCCTAGAATAGCCATGCACAGGAATGTGACTGGGTAAGTAGTCTGACAGAAGGAGTTAAAGGGCCATTTGTAAGCCAATTGTTACTCTGCCTTCACAGAAATCTCTGCAACTGAAAATCTGGGCCATTTATCTGAATGGAGTTGTTTTAGCAGCAAGCACATTGAGTTCTGCAAACCTTATTCAGATTAATGGAACTGATTTTCAGTTGCAGAAGTTTCTTCAACAAAATATGCTGCGTGTGAAGGCACCCTTAGAAAAATATATTTAATCTGGAAAACGTGAAGATTTCACATCAAAGGGACTTAATTTTTCCATTTTATTTTGGTGATAACCCACCTGCCATGTTGCTTTTACTATACTGCCTTTTCTTCCACTTCCTTTTCATATATTTTTTCATGTTCTCACTAGTACGGGTCCAGGATCCTAGGACTGAGCTATCCCTGAACAGCTGCTGATCAATGGGGTGTGTGGGGTGTCAGACCCCCACCGATCAGCTAATGATGGCCTATCCTGAGGATAGGCCAATACTTAGAAAAGGCTAGACAACCCCTTCAACCCCACTATGTGCTTTTCCATAAAAGTTTTCTTTAGTAAAATCTACCATTATATCCTTAGTGCATTTTCATTTGTATGTTTTAAACACTTGGTCATTTGGCTGTAATATGATATGTCTATATTGGAAACAATTTCTAACCAAAAATTGCGTAGGTCTATAGCTGACCATTTTGAGGTGTTCTACCCAATGTCCAGACTTGATCCCAATGGAGATGTTGTGACCTATGCATAAAAGCTTGTATGGCCCTGCTATACTGTCATTATCATATGCAGAGACTCTGCTGTGCAGTCATTATAATGTGCAGCCACAATGTTTAAGTGAGGTAAGGTAACGATGGTTAGAGAGCTGCGATATGTAGGGCCGAAGATGCCCAGACCCAGTTCCTTGAAAGTGGCCTCCCATGTGTGGTCACATAGAATGCTGCAGCACAGCTGTATTTGTGAACATTTTCTGCCTCTAAAATTCCCTTTAAGTTATTATTGGGAGCTACTAAATGATGCTATACACATAGACACATAGGGCCCACTTTCACGGGCAACAGGGCTGGGACAAGGCCCACCACCAACAGAGGTTGAGCTGCCCAAGTGCGCCCCCCCCCCCCCCCCGCTAAGATAAAATACGAGAGTATGGCGGTATGCAGAGATACCTTTTAATTCAGCTATTTATTTTATTCATACACCATGCTGTACAGTATATGCAGGGTGTACAGGATTATAATATATGCTGTACAGCATGGTGTATGAACTATATCGTATATTGTACGGCATAGTGCAATGATTATAATGTATACTGTACATTAAATGTATAGAGGTCACACCATGCCGGACAATATAACCCCTGCGCCATGCAGTACAATATACAGTATAGCCCCTACAAAGTGTAGCGATATACTGTATATTGTGTGACATAGTGCATGCTATGTGTGTATACCATAAACATACTCCACATAAAAACTTACAATTACTTGGCTTGGACCTTGGAGATCTCAGACGACACTTCAACACTTTGGCTGGAGGGCTAGGTCTAAGAACATGCCGTCCCCTGGGCAGTATGGTTTTTGGTTCTTCTTCTTCGGACACTGTACAAGAGGTAACAGGAGGTAATATAACTGAGAAGGGCTATCAGGGGACATTATACAGGGGTCATATAACTTATATCACCCTGTATAATGTCCCCTGATAGCCCTTCTGTTAATTTACCCCTGTATAATAATGTACCCTGATACCCCATAGTTATATTATCCCGCCCTGTATAATTTACCCAGATTATATAACTGAAGGGTATCAGTTATACAGGGGTAATATAACTGAGGAGGGCTATCAGGGGACATTATACAGGGGTAATATAACAGAGGGTATCTGAGGGTATCAGGGTACATTATTATACAGGGGTAATATAATGGAGGACAGCTATCAGGGACATTATACTGGGAATATATGAGACAGCTATCAGGGATTATACAAATAGCCCTATATAGTGTGTAATATCCTCCTGAGTTACATTACCCCTGTATAATATGTATCCTGATACTCCTTAGTTATATTACCCCAGCGGGTAATATAACTAAGGGATATCAGGGTACATAATTATACAGGGATAATATAACTCAGGAGGCCTATCAGTCATTATACATGGGTAATATAAGTTATATTGTACTTCTGATACCCCTCAGTTATATTATATAACTGAGGGGTATCAGGGGACATTATACAGGGGTAATGTAAGCTATATTACCCCCGTATAATGTCTGATAGCCCTCCTCAGTTATGTTACTCCTGTATAATGTACAATGATACCCCTCGGTTATATTATATAACTGAGGGGTATCAGGGTACATTAAGGGTTATAACTGAGGAGGGGCTGGGGTAGCAGGCAGGCCATGAGGCTAGGTAGTGTACGGTACATACTTGCTGGGGCCAGGGCAGGGCCAGGCATTCTTCTTAGGGTGCCTCTGGCTGGTGCTGTGGTGCAGGCGCAGCAGGCTCAGTCCTCCTCCGAAGCTGGGGCCTGGGCACGGAGGCTCACGAGAAGCAGCAGCAGGCGCTCGCGCGGGCAGGCACACAGTGTGATGTGCTGACGTCAACTCTGCGGCTGCCGCGCTCCCAGCCTGCTCCCGCCCTGTACGCTCTGCCTGCGCTGGGAACAGTGAAGCCGCCGTCCCTCCGCAGACGTGGTCAGTGGCCTCCCTGCCGCCCAGAGGCTGGGGAGCTGGCCTGCGCACTGACGCTGGAGCGCCCTGAGGCTGGAGCCTCCCCAGCCTCTGTGTCGGCCTGGCCCTGATCTGCCCAAAGTCACTTTTGGCTCAGTCAGATTTATTAATGGTCCTTTAATACTGTGATAAATGTGGATTGACGGTAGCAGTTTATCCTTCAGTAAGCGGCTTTACAAAAGTCGCACGTCTTTCCAAAAAAGTCGCATGTTCTATTAAAAAGTCGCATAAGATAAGCATGGTCCCCCCTGGAGTGAAATTGCGCATCTTTTTCACTCCATTAAAGTGACTTTAGCTAATGATAAATCTAGCCCATAATGTGTGATTTGTGACTGGATGAAGACAATCGTGCAGCATGTGTGTCCTCACCATACTGCAGGCTATAATAAAACCTGTTCATTCGGGAGATTTCATCTGCTAACACTGACATTAGATGGGCATCCTGAATTTTAAGTTGTCCCAACACAATATGGGGCAACCACTTGTAGTTTTACAGTTTTAATAATTCAAGTCATTCAAGTTATGTAATGATTCAAGTCCAAATGAGTTATTTCACTTAAAAGGGTTTTGTAGTCTGTAAATATTAATGACCTATCCTTTGACACCAAAAAGACTGAATACACTACAGACTTAATTACAAGTCTGCCCTCCAGGTGCCAAAGGACCTGAAGCTCCTCCTGTAAGTGTCCATGAGTTTTGGAAGCGGAGTAGCTTATTCTGCTACACTGTTTGCCTAGCTGCCATTCTCTACAATGGGAGTTATGGAAACAGCAGAGTACTAATGTTGAGCGAACCCGAACTGCAAAGTTCAGGTCCGTACCAAACTTTGCGAGTTCGGGTACCCAGACCCGAACTCGAACTTTGCAGCAAAATTTTGGGCTTCGAGTTCGGTGTTTGGGCATTTAATAAGGCTTGTTGAAAGGCTGCAGGGCACCAATCAACAAGCTTTTAAGCTGTGGGCACTTAGAAGTCATCACAGCCATGCCTAGTAATGGCATGGCAATGATTGGCCGATACATCATGTGACCCAGCCTCTATAAAAGCTAGATCACGTGTAGATCACCGCCCATCAGCTCTGAGTAGTGCAGGGACATATACCCATTTTTGGTGTGAGGTACACCCACACTGCATACAGTTGTGTTCAAAATTATTCAACCCCCACTGAAATTGAGTGTTTTGGCCAGTTTGACATTGATTTTGATCATTTCAGTCATCTTGTTTACAATTAAATCAAAGAGGCACTTGTAAGTCAGACAAATATAACATAACATTTATAATGAAATAACCACAAATGTCTTTTCTGTGCTCACATCATTATCAGTTTTATTCAACCCCCAAGTGACATTCAATCTTAGTACTTAGTACAACATCATTTTCCAGTTATAACAGCTTTTAAATGTGAAGCATAGCTTGACACAAGTGTCTTGCAGCGATCTACGAGTATCTTTGCCCATTCTTCATGGGCAAAAGCCTCTAGTTCAGTCAAATTCTTAGGCTTGCGCGCTGCAACTGCTTTCTTTAAGTCCCACCAGAGGTTCTCAATCGGATTTAAGTCTGGTGACTGCGATGGCCACTTCAAAATGTTCCAGCCTTTAATCTGCAACCATGCTCTAGTGGACTTGGAGGGGTGCTTGGTATCATTGTCCTGTTAAAAGGTCCAACTTCTCCCAAGCCTCAGGTTTGTGACGGACTGCTTCACAAATTTTATCCAATATCTCCTGGTACTGAAGAGAATTCATGGTACCTTGCACACGCTGAAGCTTCCCTGTACCTGTAGAAGCAAAACAGCCCCAAAGCATGGTTGACCCCCCCGCCATGCTTCACAGTAGGCAAGGTGTTCTTTTCTTCATAGGCCTTGTTCTTCCTCCTCCAAACATAGCGTTGATCCATGGGCCCAAACAGTTCTAATTTTGTTTCATCAGTCCACAGAACACTATCCCAAAACTGTTGTGGTTTGTCCACATGACTTTTGGCATACTGCAGTCGACTTTTCTTATTCTTTTTTGAGACAGCAAGGGGGTGCGCCTGGGAGTTCTGGCATTACGCAGTGTGCGCCTTATTGTCTGAGCTGAAACTTCAGTACCCGCATCTGACAAATCTTTTTTCAGTTCCTCAGAAGTCACACGGGGACTTTTCTCCACTTTGCGCTTCAGGTAGCACACAGCAGTCGAAGTCAGCATCTTCTTTCTGCCACGACCAGGTAGCGTTTCAACAGTGCCCTTTGCCTTGAATTTGCGAATGATGCTTCCTATGGTGTCTCTTGGTATGTTTAACATCTTTGCAATCTTCTTATAGCCATTGCCCTTCCTGTGAAGAGAAATCACCTCTTCTCTTGTCTTCCTGGACCATTCTCTTGACTTCACCATATTTGTAAACACACTAGTAAATGTCTAGAAGGAGCTGAGTATCACAGTCATTTTAAATCTGCCTAATTGGTGCTTATTATGCTTCATTGCTTCTCCTTGACATCCACAGGTGTTTTCAATACCTGATCGAAAACACTTGAATGAACCTCTGTTCTAAAGAGTGGTAGTCTTTAAGGGGTTGAATAATTGTGTCAATGAAGAAATCACAAAAAAACATTTAATACTGTATTACAAAAACAATTTACGTCATTTTAGTTGCATTTGGTTCTTTAAAAAGTCCTTGTAAGATTTCATTCTGAACACAATTACAAATGTACACTAAATTCCCTAAAACCCTTTGCAGCATTGGGGGTTGAATAATTTTGAACACAACTGTACATGACA
Organism: Bufotes viridis; assembly: GCA_033119425.1. NCBI lineage: Eukaryota > Metazoa > Chordata > Amphibia > Anura > Bufonidae > Bufotes > Bufotes viridis. Next base: position 99,187,998 of record CM065592.1, on the reverse strand, counting down.
GGGAAATTAATATAGTTAATCCGTCTGTTAGTTCGGTGGGTGACATATTCCCATTTTTTGTGTGAGGTACACCTGCACTGCATCCGTGACAGGGATTTAATATAGTTAATCCGTCTGTTAGATTGGTGTGTGACATCCCCATTTTTGGTGTGAGGTACACCTGCACTGCATCCATTGCAGGGAAATTAATATAGTTAATCCATCTGTTAGTTCAGTGGGTGACATATACCCAGTTTTGGTGTGAGGTACACCTGCACTGCATCTGTGACAGGGAATTTAATATAGTTAATCCGTCTGTTAGTTCGGTGGGTGACATATACCCATTTTTTGTGTGAAACACATAAAATAGAGAAAAAGGGGATACAGCGCCTCATGTGCATTTTCGCCTTCAAAGAGTAAATAAAAAAAGCTTAGTGCGCTTACCGGATTTTGTTGTGAAGGAAGTCACAACATCTAATTGAGCTTTGCTGGATTCTACCCCACCAGCTTAGGGGGGTGCCTTGCTGCTGCCTAGTCTCACCCCGCTTGTATTCCACAGATGACAGAAGTAGTAGATGTCCTGCAGTGGAGGACATGTCTTAAGCCCGAGCACCACGCCAAGGTTTCTCAAGTAGCTCGGGACCTAACACTCACCTACCTGTGCCATATGGGCAATACCAGGGGCCAGTGGGCAAAGCTACAGGAACGTATTAGGCCGACTCGCAGCAGACTGCTCAGTTACCTCCAGCATGTAACCATGCCTGCAATGGGAGGAGGGAGAAGGCAGTGAGCCCCACCCAAGACTGGCTGATATGGCCCAGGCCTCACAGGTGCACCTAAATCTAGCCTGTGGATGGAAAACAGGCTACATTTACATGGGAGTTTATACACCTCCAAACAATTATATATACACAAACCAACTGAAAGGTGGCATGAAGCAGGATGTGCTCAACCCAAAACTGCAGTTGTGCATATATATACAGGGGAGCAGATCCTGCACTTGTGGCCCGTTGCTAATAGCGATCCCCAGCAAAAATGCATACGGTGGAGGATGCCCGCAGCGGACCACAAGTACCACAATAGACATCCTACACAAGATGGCAATTGTGTGGATGTAATAAGTAATATAACAATATAGCAATAACATATGACAAAACAGGTGCACACTGCGGTCTTACTAAGCCCTCAAACTGATGTTAAAATTGAGAGATTAGTCAACATGTCCTGCAGTGGAGGACATGTCTTAAGCCCGAGCACCACGCCAAGGTTTCTCAAGTAGCTCGGGACCTAACACTCACCTACCTGTGCCATATGGGCAATACCAGGGGCCAGTGGGCAAAATTACAGGAACGTATTAGGCCGACTCGCAGCAGACTCCTCAGTTACCTCCAGCATGTAACCATGCCTGCAATGGGAGGAGGGAGAAGGCTGTGAGCCCCACCCAAGACTGGCTGATATGGCCCAGGCCTCACAGGTGCACCTAAATCTAGCCTGTGGATGGAAAACAGGCTACATTTACATGGGAGTTTATACACCTCCAAACAATTATATATACACAAACCAACTGAAAGGTGGCATGAAGCAGGATGTGCTCAACCCAAAAATGCAGTTGTGCATATATATACAGGGAGCAGATCCTGCACTTGTGGCCCGTTGCTAATGGCGATCCCCAGCAAAAATGCATACGGTGGAGGATGCCCGCAGCGGACCACAAGTACCACAATAGACATCCTACACAAGATGGCAATTGTGTGGATGTAATAAGTAATATAACAATATAGCAATAACATATGACAAAACAGGTGCACACTGCGGTCTTACTAAGCCCTCAAACTGATGTTAAAATTGAGAGATTAGTCAACATGTCCTGCAGTGGAGGACATGTCTTAAGCCCGAGCACCACGCCAAGGTTTCTCAAGTAGCTCGGGACCTAACACTCACCTACCTGTGCCATATGGGCAATACCAGGGGCCAGTGGGCAAAATTACAGGAACGTATTAGGTCGACTCGCAGCAGACTCCTCAGTTACCTCCAGCATGTAACCATGCCTGCAATGGGAGGAGGGAGAAGGCTGTGAGCCCCACCCAAGACTGGCTGATATGGCCCAGGCCTCACAGGTGCACCTAAATCTAGCCTGTGGATGGAAAACAGGCTACATTTACATGGGAGTTTATACACCTCCAAACAATTATATATACACAAACCAACTGAAAGGTGGCATGAAGCAGGATGTGCTCAACCCAAAAATGCAGTTGTGCATATATATACAGGGGAGCAGATCCTGCACTTGTGGCCCGTTGCTAATGGCGATCCCCAGCAAAAATGCATACGGTGGAGGATGCCCGCAGCGGACCACAAGTACCACAATAGACATCCTACACAAGATGGCAATTTTGTGGATGTAATAAGTAATATAACAATATAGCAATAACATATGACAAAACAGGTGCACACTGCGGTCTTACTAAGCCCTCAAACTGATGTTAAAATTGAGAGATTAGTCAACATGTCCTGCGGTGGAGGACATGTCTTAAGCTCGAGCACCACGCCAAGGTTTCTCAAGTAGCTCGGGACCTAACACTCACCTACCTGTGCTATGGGCAATACCAGGGCCAGTGGGCAAATTACAGGAACGTATAGTCGACTCGCAGCAGATCTCAGTTACCTCCAGCAGTAACCATGCCTGCAATGGGAGAGGCGAGGCTATCAGCCACCCAAGACTGGCTGATGGCCCAGGCCTCACAGGTGCATCAAATCTAGCCTGTGGATGGAAAACAGGCTACATTTACATCCAAACAATTATATATACACAAACCAACTGAAAGGTGGCATGAAGCAGGATGTGCTCAACCTAAAATGCAGTTGTGCATATATATACAGGGGAGCAGATCCTGCACTTGTGGCCCGTTGCTAATGGCGATCCCCAGCAAGAAGGCTGTGAGCCCCACGCAAGACTGGCTGATATGGGTTGAGCACATCCTGCTTCATGCCACCTTTCAGTTGGTTTGTGTATATATAATTGCTTGGAGGTGTATAAACTCCCATGTAAATGTAGCCTGTTTTCCATCCACAGTCTAGATTTAGGTGCACCTGTGAGGCCTGGGCCATATCAGCCAGTCTTGGGTGGGGCTCACAGCCTTCTCCCTCCTCCCATTGCAGGCATGGTTACATGCTGGAGGTAACTGAGGACAGGCCATTTTTTGCTAATCCGGCATGTGTCACTTTATGTGGTAATAACTTTGGAGCACTTTTATTTATCCAAATTGTACTTCATGATAGTCATAAATTTGAGTCAATATATTTCACCTTTATTTATGAAAAAAATCCCAAATTTACCAAAATTTTTGAATAATTAGCAATTTTCAAAATTTATATTTCTCTGCTTTTAAAACAGAAAGTGATACCTCATAAAATATTTATTACTTAACATTCCCCATCTACTTTATGTTGGCATCATTTTGCAAATGTAATTTTTTTTTTTAGGACATTAGGAGGACCAGTTCAGGTCTGAAGTCACTTTGTGGGGCTTACATAGTGACCCCATTTTAGAAACTACACCCCTCAAGCTACTTAAAACTGATTTTACAAACTTTGTTAACCCTTTAGGTGTTCCACAAGGAAAACGGAGATGAAAATTAAAGATTTCACTTTTTTGGCAGATTTTCCATTTTAATCAATTTTTTTCTTTAACACATCAAGGGTTAACATCCAAACAAAACTCAATATTCATTACCCTGATTCTGCGGTTTACAGAAACAGCCCACATGTGGTCGTAAACTGATGTAAGGGCACATGGCAGGACGCAGAAGGAAAGGAACGCCATATGGTTTTTGGAAGGCAGATTTTGCTGGACTGGTTTTTAGATGCCGTGTCCCATTTTAAGCCCCCCTGATGCACCCTTACAGTAGAAACTCCTAAAAAGTGACCCCATTTTGGAAACTACTATTTTGGGGAACTTATGATTTTTAATTGTTCTATATTATCTTTTTTGTAAGGTAAGGTAGCCACAAAATGGCTGCTTTGGCACCGTTTCTTTATTGAGCAGGTTGTTACAGATGCATGATATCAAATATTATTTTTTTTTGTTTTTTTGCCGATCGTCTTGGGCTAGTGTTTTGCAGGAAGAGTTGACGTTTTTATTGGTACCATTTTTGGGTACATATGATTTTTTGATTATTCATTATTATACTTTATGGGCTAAGGTGACCAAAAAATTGGTAATTTTGACACAGTTTTTACTTATTTATTTTTACAGCGTTTACCGGAGGGGTTAAGTCATATGATATTTTTATAGAGAAGATTGTTACGGACGTAGCAATACATGATATGTTTACTTTTTCCTATTTATTTAAGTTTTACACAATAATAGCATTTTTGAAACAAAAAAATGTTTTAGTATCTCCATAGTCTGAGACCGATTGTCTTAGGTAGGGTCTCATTTTTTGTGGGATGAGGTGACGATTTGATTGGTACTATTTTGGGGGCATACACCTTTTTGATCGCTTGGAGTTGCAATTTTAGTGATGTAAGGTGACAAAAAAAATGTTGGCACAATTTTTTTTTTTACGGTGTTTACCTGAGGAGTTAGATCATGTGGTATTTTTATAGAGCAGGACGCGGCAATACCTAATATGTCTACTTTTTTATGTATTTTACTTTAGCACAATAATAGCAGTCTCCATTGTCTGAGAGTGCCTTTTTTATTTTTTGACCGATTGTCTTAGGTAGGGTCTCATTTTTTGTGGGATGAGGTGACAGTTCGATTGGTACTATTTTGGGGGGCATACACCTTTTTTTCGCTTGGTTTCGAAATTTTTGTCATGTAAGGTGACAAAAATGGCATTTTTTTATAGTTTTTAATTTTTACAGTGTTCATCTGAGGGGTTAGGTCATGTGGTATTTTTATAGAGCTGGTTGTTACGGACGCGGCGATACATAATATGTATACTTTTTTTCCCTTTAACACAATAATAGTATATTTGAAAAAAAATGTTTTAGTGTCCCCATGTTCTGAGAGCTATAGTTTTTTAAGTTTTTGAGCGATTTTCTTATGTAGGGGATCATTTTTTTTTCAGGATGAGGTGACAGTTTTATTGGTGGGACATACACCTTTTTGATCGCTTGGTGTTGCACTTTTTGTGATGTAAGGAGAAAAAAATGGCTTTTTTTGACACAGTTTTTTTTTAATAGTGTTTATCAGACGGGATAGAATATGTGATATATTTGTAGAGCCGGTCATTACAGACGCGGCGATACCTAATTTTATTTATTATAAAATCAGAGGAAAGGGGCATTTTTTTCTTTTTTTACTTGAAACTTTATTTTTTTATTAGAGCCCCTTCTATGTCGCAGTCAGCGCTGACAACGCCATAGAAGGGATTAATGCGCTGGCATCGGTGTTTTCACCGATGCTGGCGTATACAGCAGGGGTCCGGCTTACGGGAACAGCCGGTCCCCTGCAGTTGATCGGGCAGGCACAGCTTCTGCACCCGCCCGTTCAGCATACCGTAATAGTACGGCGCTGGACGGCAAGTCACGTCCCGCTGCGCCGTACTATTACGGCGCTGGTCGGGAAGGTGTTAAGTAATTTCTCTATCCACATTTATTTGCAGGGCAACTGTCCTGCTCTTGCCCACATTTTGCTTCCTTTTGCAGCCCTCTAGCCCTCACTATGACTATTTTACAGCCATTTTAGTGGACCAAAGTTCGGGTCCCCTTGACTTCAATGGGGTTCGGGTTCGCCGGATTCACTGAACCCGAACATCCACAGGTCCGCACATCCCTACAGAATACCAGAGAGAGGGGCTCCCTTGGTCACCTATTGACAGTGCACGGATCGCGAGGTGCCAATGTTTTAACATGGCAGCCAGGGAACAACCAGGGGCGCAGCCTGATACAGTTGTGTTCAAAATTATTCAACCCCCACTGAAATTGAGTGTTTTGGCCAGTTTGACATTGATTTTGATCATTTTAGTCATCTTGTTTACAATTAAATCAAAGAGGCACTTGTAAGTCAGACAAATATAACATAACATTTATAATGAAATAACCACAAATGTCTTTTCTGTGCTCCCATCATTATCAGTTTTATTCAACCCCCAAGTGACATTCAATCTTAGTACTTAGTACAACATCCTTTTCTAGTTATAACAGCGTTTAAACGTGAAGCATAGCTTGACACAAGTGTCTTGCAGCGATCTACGGGTATCTTCGCCCATTCTTCATGGGCAAAAGCCTCCAGTTCAGTCACATTCTTAGGCTTGTGCGCTGCAACTGCTTTCTTTAAGTCCCACTAGAGGTTCTCAATCAGATTTAAGTCTGGTGACTGCGATGGCCACTTCAAAATGTTCCAGCCTTTAATCTGCAACCATGCTCTAGTGGACTTGGAGGTATGCTTGGGATCATTGTCCTGTTGAAAGGTCCATCGTCTCCCAAGCCTCAGGTTCGTGACGGACTGCATCACATTTTCATCCAATATCTCCTGGTACTGAAGAGAATACATGGTACCTTGCACACACTGAAGCTTCCCTGTACCTGTAGAAGCAAAACAGCCCCAAAGCATGATTGACCCCCCGCCATGCTTCACAGTAGGCAAGGTGTTCTTTTCTTCATAGGCCTTGTTCTTCCTCCTCCAAACATAGCGTTGATCCATGGGCGCAAACAGTTCTAATTTTGTTTCATCAGTCCACAGAACACTATCCCAAAACTTTTGTGGTTTGTCCACATGACTTTTGGCATACTGCAGTCGACTCTTCTTATTCTTTGGAGACAGCAAGGGGGTGTGCCTGGGAGTTCTGGCATGGAGGCCTTCATACGCAGTGTGCGCCTTATTGTCTGAGCTGAAACTTCAGTACCCGCATCTGACAAATCTTTTTCAGTTCCTCAGCAGTCACACGGGGACTTTTCAACACTTTGCGCTTCAGGTAGCACACAGCAGTCGAAGTCAGCATCTTCTTTCTGCCACGACCAGGTAGCATTTGAACAGTGCCCTTTGCCTTGAATTTGCGAATGATGCTTCCTATGGTGTCTCTTGGTATGTTTAACATCTTTGCAATCTTCTTATAGCCATTGCCCTTCCTGTGAAGAGAAATCACCTCTTCTCTTGTCTTCCTGGACCATTCTCTTGACTTCACCATGTCTGTAAACACACCAGTAAATGTCTAGAAGGAGCCGAGTATCACAGTCATTTTACATCTGCCTAATTGGGGCTTATTCTGCTTGATTGCTGCTCCTTGACATCCACAGGGTTTTCAATACCTGATGGAAAACACTTGAATGAACCTCTGTTGTTGAAGAGTGGTCGTCTTTAAGGGGTTGAATAATTGTGTCAATGAAGAAATCACAAAAAAAACATTTAATACTGTATTACAAAAACAATTGATGTCATTTTAGTTGCATTTGGTTCTTTAAAAAGTCCTTGTAAGATTTCATTCTGAACACAATAACAAATGTACACTAAATTCCCTAAAACCCTTTAAAGCATTGGGGGTTGAATAATTTTGAACACAACTGTAGATTACCTGTCAGTTTACTACTAAAAGCATAATACACTGCATTACATAAAAAGTATGGTATTACTTGAGAAATTAAAGCAGTCCCCTTGTGGGACTAATAAGTGGTGAAAGTAAGAATTAAATACAATATAGTTAAAGTTAAAAACACACACAACTTTTTCCATATATTAAATGTGTTTCAATGAAAAAAGTAATTGAAAAAATAAAAACATATCCACATATTTGATATTGCTGCATCCTTAAGGGTGTATTAAACTAGCACAGGTATCAGCAACCTTTGGCACTCCAGATGCTGTGAAACTACAACTTCCAGCATGCAAACTTACTCAGCTGCTCTTGTAACTCCCACAGAAGCGAAAGGAGGATTCTGGGAGTTGTAGTTTCAAAGCGACATGGAGTGCTGAAGGTTGCTGATCCCTGGACTAGCAGATTGTCTGCCAGATCATCGCTAACGTTAGCGATGATCTGGCAGTGTAACTGCAACTGATTACCCAATGAACGAACATCGTTTGCTGGCAGCAGATTGTGCTGTTTAGTCACGACCTGCAGCCGGCAAACAACGATTCAGTATGATCCCTAAAGATCCAGATGTGTCCAGGGCTGGAGGCTAAATTGCTGCTCCACTGCAGTCCTCATGCAGTGCCTTACTTTGCCTCATGAAAGGTGTGCCCCTGTTTCAGCCATGGTGATGATTTTACTGTACATGATGTTCTAATTTTGTCTTTTGTTTTGGCAGTATGCACTTTGAGGTGTGGCTGCCTGCATCTTGGTCATGCACTCAAAAAAAACGGGGATCTTTTCGACAGGCTATTTTTAATTAGTACAGTAAATAGCCAGCGCCTACGATATACTCTGTTTTGGTTGAGAGAGCCATTATATGCATTATCTCTTCAAGTTTTTTTCAATACATTTTTACAGACTGCATTTCTTATAGATTCTGGTGATCTTTGCACTTGACAGATGTTCTTCAATCTACCCTGATCCAACATTGGGTTCTTGCGGTTTCCAGTGGATTCTCTATCGCCCGTGCGTCTGGCACCAGTCACTAGAGAGATTTGGACATTGGCAGCATCCACCATTGTGTATAAATACACCCTCTGTGAGGTACCAGTGTTGTGCCTCAGTTTAGAACAACCAAAGAAGATGAGCATATATGCACCTACATTCACTTTTGTTACTTATGTAACTATTACCCCCCCATGAGCTCTTCTCTTTTTGTTCCTTTCTTGTTCTGCCATGTTCATCATATGAATTAATTTGAGAACAGTTTTCACAAGGAGGAGTCATTGTAGTCATTGTAAGGTCCCATCTAAAAGGAAAAAAAAATTAAAAACATTTTAAAAATGTAACTTGCTCGAGGAAGCTCACCAGCTATTATGGAGCCCGGCCCACTGACCACCCCTCAGTTAAATAAAACCAGTAGAGCAATAAATATGGCTGGCTCTTAACAGCTTGCTTGCGTTTTATTGAATCATCACTCAATACAAATTAAAAAACATCAATTATGTCTCTAGTTTACCTAAGACGATATGGGTGAAGGAATTAATACATTTACTCTAGTTAACATTTTCCTAATGCTCCACAGTAATTCATACAATATCTAGACATATATTAAAATACATACAAAATTAAAAATACATTTATTAGATAATCCTGATTCCAAATGCGGAGCTCAAGCATAAAAAAAAAGAAAATGGAAAAACGGCTAGACTGATACTCGAACGTCATCTAATGATGATCTCATTGATACTTAATTATATGGACAACATTATATTGATGACGTGATCCATATGTGTGCAGTTGGGCCGTAGTCCATCACCCTAGGTCTGTGGGTCGGCCCAAGCTTGTATTTGGTTCACGTTATGTGTTTGAAGTGTCCATATGCTTGATACAATTATAGTATACAGCGCTCAATTTATTCAGCTCCAAATATATTACAGTCATTTATCGATATATCCGCTGAATTTTAAATGTTAGTATCAATTCACATCAGGGAATTGCAGCCTTATATTACTTACGCCCGCGTTCAGTCCTCTTAGATTCCGGCTAATGAGCGCGATCTTTGGCTGGCCTCCCGCAGTCCTCAGCCTTACTGCTTTTTGCTGTGTATCTTCAAGCGCATGCATACAGTGTTTTACCGAGATGTCGAGTGTCAGCCAAGATTTGATCCTCGTGGTATTTCTAAGTTATCGTCCACACTATCTTCCTGATAGCCGTCACCAGACGCGTTTCGGAACTATTATGTTCCTTTCTCAGTGGTGCAAAGTCAAAGTTAATACTGGGACCTCATAGTGGTTTGTTTTAAACCTTTTTGGGCAAAAATAAATACCTGGACCGGATCAAGGTTAGATAATAATGTTTTACATCGTTATTAAAATACATTTTATTACCTACGGGTACATTTATTGGCAACATTCTTACAAATATACTGTGACCATATTGATCTATATAAAATAACTGCATGTTTTACTAGTCTCATTATAACATTTTTCACATGCAGCATTTTTTTAGACTAAAGTGATATCGCCAATGAATGCAGTCATCTAGGATACATTTTAATTACAATATCCCCTTGAATGATAATAATGGATATTAGTGAATGAAAAAAGAGAATGGTATAAAGATAAGACATAAAAACTAAATTATAAAAAATAAAAAATATATTGAACTAGTGTTACGAATATGTCAGTATTAATTAATACTTCATACTTGTTTGAGGATACGGGTGAGGGGAAAGTTGCAGGATGACACTTAGTGTTTTTTTACAGATGTGGCAGCTGTCTGAACTGTAAGCAAACCAGCTTCCAGAGAAAAACAAATATTATAAAATCTACAACAAATGATTATCAATGGAAAATAAAAGAATTACTTACATTCAAGAGCAAGTCAGTGATTTATATAGTGGAGTGTCCTTGTCGTAAACAGTATATTGGGCGAACTAAAAGGACCTTAAAAGTAAGGATTGCTGAGCACATTTATAATATCAGGAAGGGCTATGAAAAACACATCCTATCTAATCATTTTAGATTGTGTCATAAGTAGCCCAAATAGTAGATTTGCAGCATTAGAAACAGTAACAGAGAGCAGGAGATTTTATTTCCCAAATGTCTAGGTGTGAAGCAAGAAAAATATATGAATTCAGATCCCTGGTGCCAAAGGGATTAAATGCAGAAGTTGAAATTTTTGGGTTCCTTTGAAGTGTGGGGGGAAAGATCGCACGTCCTGTAACTTTTCCCTCACCCGTATCCTCAAATAAATACGAAGTATGAATTAATACTGACTTATTCGTAAAACTAGTTAAATGTATTTTTATTTATTCCTTTTTAATAATTTAGTTTTTATGTCTTGTCTTTACACTATTCTCTTTTTTCATTCACTATTAAATGAAATTATATATGGTACAAATATCCATTATTACCATTTAAGGGGATATTGCAATTAAAATGTATCCTAGATCTGTGTTTCCCAACCAGTGTGCCTCCAGATGTTGCAAAACTACAACTCCCAGCAAGCCCGGACAGCCTTTGGCTGTTCAGGCATGCTGGGAGTTGTAGTTTTGCAACAGCTGGAGACACACTGGTTGGGAAACACTGTGCTAGATGACTGCATTCATTGACGATATCGCTATACATTATAGTTTAAGAAACGCTGCAAGTGAACGGTGTTATAATGAGACTAGTAAAACATGCAGTTATTTTATATAGATCAATATGGTCACAGTATATTTGTAAGAATGTTGGCAATAAATGTACCCATAGGTAATAAAATGTATTTTAATAACGATGTAAAACATTATTATCTAACCTTGATCCGGTCCAGGTATTTATTTTTGCCCAAAAAGGTTTAAAACAATCCACTATGAGGTCCCAGTATTAACTTTGACTTTGCACCACTGAGGAAGGAACATAATAGTTCAGAAAAGCGTCTGGTGACGGCTATCAGGAAGATAGTGTGGACGATAACTTAGAAATACCACGAGGATCAAATCTTGGCTGACACTCGACATCTCGGTAAAACACTGTATGCATGCGCTTGAAGATACACAGCTAAAAGCAGTAAGGCTGAGGCCAACCGAAGATCGCGCTCATTAGCCGGAATCTCAGAGGACTGAACGGGTGCGTAAAGTAATATAAGGCTGCAATTCCCTGATGTGAACTGATACTAACATCTAAAATTCAGCAGATATATCGATAAATGACTGTAATATATTTGGAGCTGAATAAATTGAGCGCTGTATACTATAATTGTATCAAGCATATGGACACTTCAAACACATAATGTGGAGCAAATACAAGCTTTATGATATTAAGCAGCAGGTTGAACTTCGGCCGACCCACAGACCTAGGGTGACGGACTACGGCCCAACTGCACACATATGGATCACGTCATCAATATAATGTTGTCCATATAATTAAGTATCAATGAGATCATCATTAGATATCGTTCAACTATCTGTCTAGCTGTTTTTCCAATTTTTTTGTTTGTTTGTTTTTATGCTTGAGCTCCACATTTGGGATCAGGATTATCCAATGAATGTATTTTTAATTTTGTATGTATTTTAATATATGTCTAGATATTGTATGAATTTCTGTGGAGGATTAGCAGGGGCGGACTGGGAACTTAAACTGGCCCTGGAAACAATACTAAAAGTGGCCGCATTTTGTAGTCGAGTCCAAATAATGGAAGGGAGGGGCCAGGAATACCATATTGCGGCACATTATACCACCTCAACAGAGCCAAATACCACAGTCCATCACAAAATACTGCCAGCAGCACAAAATACATCCCCAAAAACTTCCACTGGCCAGCTGTGGGGAGGACTCAGGCAGCCCCCTGGGCATTGGCCCACCGGGAAATTTCCCTGTAAGGTCTATGGCCAATCCGCCCCTAGGGATTAGAACAATATTAACTAGAGTAAATGTATTAATTCCTTCCTAATACATTCCTGTAATTTTGCCCACTGGCCCCTGGTATTGCCCATATGGCACAGGTGGGTGAGTGTTAGGTCCCGAGCTTCTTGAGAGACTCTGGGGTGGTGCTCGGGCTTAAGACATGTCCTCCACTGTAGGACATGTTGACTAACCTCTCAATTTTAACATCAGTTTGAGGGCTTAGTAAGACCGCAGTGTGCACCTGTTTTGTCATTTGTTATTGCTATATTGTTATATTATTTATCACATCCACACTATTGCCATTTTGTGTAGGATGTCTATTGTGGTACTTGTGGTCCGCTGCGGGCATCCTCCACCGTATGCATTTTTGCTGGGGATCGCGATTAGCAATGGGCCACAAGTGCAGGATCTGCTCCCCTATATATATATGCACAACTGCATTTTTGGGTTGAGCACATCCTGCTTCATGCCACCTTTCAGTTGGTTTGTGTATATATAATTGTTTGGAGGTGTATAAACTCTCATGTAAATGTAGCCTGTTTTCCATCCACAGGCTATAGGTGCACCTGTGAGGCCTGGGCCATATCAGCCAGTCTTCGGTGGGGCTCACAGCCTTCTCCCTCCTCCCATTGCAGGCATGGTTACATGCTGGAGGTAACTGAGGAGTCTGCTGCGAGTCGGCCTAATACATTCCTGTAATTTTGCCCACTGGCCCCTGGTATTGCCCATACGGCACAGGTAGGTGAGTGTTAGGTCCCGAGCTTCTTGAGAAACCTTGGCGTGGTGCTCGGGTTTAAGACATGTCCTCCACTGCAGGACATGTTGACTAACCTCTCAATTTTAACATCAGTTTGAGGGCTTAGTAAGACCGCAGTGTGCACCTGTTTTGTCATTTGTTATTGCTATATTGTTATATTATTTATCACATCCACACTATTGCCATTTTGTGTAGAATTTCTATTGTGGTACTTGTGGTCCGCTGCGGGCATCCTCCACCGTATGCATTTTTGCTTGGGATCGCCATTAGCAACGTGCCAAAAGTGCAGGATATGCTTCCCTGTATATATATATGCACAACTGCATTTTTGAGTTGAGCACATCCTGCTTCATGCCACCTTTTAGTTGGTTTGTGTATATTAATTCCTTCACCCATATCGTCTTAGAGACATAATTGATGTTTTTTATTTGTATAGAGTGATGATTTAATAAAACGCAAGCAAACTGTTAAGAGCCAGCCATATTTTAAAAAATGTATTTATAAGTATTTAAAGGTAATTTTGTTGTGCAAAACAGAAAAATTTAGATTTTGTACTGTCATGATGAATATCAACTCTTGCAATAAACACATTATTTATACCACACGGGGAACTGTATAAATAAGTCCAAAAATAACTATCCAACTTTCTAATGTTACAATTCCTCGGCATTGTTTGCTGTCAGTGAATAAGAATAGTGGCTCCAAACCTGTACATGACTAGTCCTGCTCTAACTAGTGGCCAATTGTGTATTGTCTAGTAGTCAATGCTCTATGAGCTGATACATTGTAGCAAACTGCTACAAAGATTTATTTTGCTGATATCACAGAATAGACAGGGAACGACTATATCTACCTCTCAGCGGAGAGCAGGACTAGCTATGCTGTTCATAGAATGATCTTTCACTGTCAGCAAATAAATGTTCTTAACATGGTGAAGAAACCAGCATAGCCATTATTACAGAAAGTCAGTGTGTGTGTTAGGGGGGAGTAGATAATAATTGATCTATCATATCCATTAGGCATGAGAGACCTAATTTCAGGCTCCTATATGCTCAGAGTTTGCAATATTCAGATAACCAGCTTCAGGACAAAGTTTGATGTTGCAGTGTATTGGAGCTCAACTAGGTGGCGCTGTTGCATTAACGAACCAGTTATTCAGACTGTTCACTTTTTCTGTTCTTTGGTTGCTATACTATATCAATACATTTTCTGTCTGAAATGACAACTCAGCAATTTACCAAACACAGAAGAGTCTTCAATATAACTATAAAACTCTTGTTATGCAGCAATTTCTTTGTTTCACACGCCGGTCTTGATCTCCTTTTTACTGGGGGAGATGTGCCAAATGTATCCTCTTTTGGACCATCTCGGGAGGCCCCTAGGCCACAAACTGTCATCTATGTCATCCAGGAACGTAAATTTGAAATGTAATTTTAAACCTGTTTGGCCATGTACTTTTCCCACCACTTTTTAGAAAATTGACAACCATAGCATAAAGGAACAAAGAATTACAAATGGTTATGCAAAAGGAAAGATATAGAGAACATAGAATACTGGTGGATCCAGCTGATCTGTGTACTATGAGGACGTTGCAGAATGCAGGAGTTGAGCAGGACACCCAACAATCAGATGGACTTTGAAGTACCAGATTACATAAAAGGGATTGTTCAAGGTTGACAATCTGTTAAGACGAGTGATTAGCAAAGTACCCAAACAGTTCTGGACCTCAGTGTCAAAATGCTAGAATTTAAGGGGACTGGAGTGCTGGAAAGTTATGGAAATCTCAGACAAAGCACTAGGGTAGTTTGACCGATTATCACACCTGAACAGGCAGTCTTAAAGAAGCCAACTTTCTTTAAAAATGTTTCTAATGCTCTAAAATAATTTGTGTAATGTACTTTATTACTGCTTTGTTAACCCCTTAAGGACCGGGCTCATTTTCACCTTAGGACCAGGCCATTTTTTGCAAATCTGACCAGTGTCACTTTATGTGGTGATAACTTTAAAACGCTTTTTCTTATCCAGGCCATTCTGAGATTGTTTTTTCGTCACATATTGTACTTCATGACACTGGTAAAATTAAGTCGAAAAATTTCATTTTTATTTATAAAAAAATATCAAATTTACTAAAAATTTTGAAAATTAGCAATTTTCCAAGTTTCAATTTCTCTACTTCTATAATACATAGTAATACCGCCCAAAAAGTTATTGATTTACATTCCCCATATGTCTACTTCATGTATCGATCATTTTGGGAACGCCATTTTATTTTTTGGGGACGTTACAAGGCTTAGAAGTTTAGAAGCAAATCTTGAAATTTTTCAGAAATTTTCAAAACCCACTTTTTAGGGACCAGTTCAGGTCTGAAGTCACTTTGTGAGGCTTACATAATAAAAACCATCCAAAAATGACCCCATTCTAGAAACTACACCCCTCAAGGTATTCAAAACTGATTTTACAAACGTCATTAACCCTTTAGGTTTTCCACAAGAGTTAATGGCAAATGGAGATAAAATTTCAGAATTTCGATTTTTGGAAAATTTTCCGTTTGAATCCATTTTTTCCAGTAACAAAGCAAGGGTTAACAGCCAAACAAAACTCAATATTTATTGCCCCGATTCTGTAGTTTTCAGAAACACCCCATATTTGGGCGTAAACTGCTGTATGGCCAAACGGTGGAGCGCAGAAGTAAGGGAACGCCATATGGTTTTTGGAAGGCGGATTTTGCTGGTCTGGATTTTTGACACCATGTCCCATTTGAAGCCCCCGATGCACCCCTAGAGTAGAAACTCCAAAAAGTGACTCCATCTAAGAAACTACACCCCTCTAGGTATTCAAAACTGATTTTACAAACTTTGTTAACCCTTTAGGTGTTCCACAAGAGTTATTGGCAAATGGAGATGAAATTTCGAATTTCTATTTTTGTTACCTTGCCTCAAAAAAGTGTAATATAGAGCAACCAAAAATCATATTTACCCTAAAATAATACAAACAAAACTGCCACCTTATCCCGTACTTTCCAAAATGGGGTCGCTTTTTGGAGTTTCCACTGTAGGGGTGCATCAGGGGTCTTCAAATGGGACATGGTGTCAAATAACCAGTCCAGCAAAATCTGCCTTCCAAAACCATATGGCGTTCCCTTCCTTCTACGCCCTGCCGTTTGGCCATACAGCAGTTTACGACCACATATGGGGGTGTTTCTGCAAACTACAGAATCAGGGCAATAAATATTGAGTTTTGTTTGGCTGTTAACCCTTGCTTTGTTACTGGAAAAATGGATTAAAATGGATAATTTGCAAAAAAAATAGCTGTTTTGGGACAGTTTTGTATTTTTTGTTATTTACATCGTTGAACTGACAGGTTAGATTGTGTGCTATTTCTATAGAGCAGGTTGTTACGGACGCGACAATACCAAATATGTCTACTTTTTGGTTTTTTTTGTTTCAGTTTTACATAATAAAGCATTTTTGAAAAAAATGATTTTTTAGTGTCTCCACATTCTGAAAGCCATAGTTTTGTTTTGTTTTTTTTGGCAATTGTCCTATGTAGGGGCTCATTTTATGCGGGATGAGATGGCGGTTTGAATGGTACTATCTTGGGGTGCATATGACTTTTTGATCACTTGCTATTACACTTTTTGTGATGTAAGGTGACAAAAATGACTTTTTTACAACGTTTTTATTTTTTATGTTTACGGCGCTCACCTGAGGGGTTAGGTTATGTTATATTTTTATAGAGCAGGTCGTTACTGAACGCGACGATACCCAATATGTATACTTTTTTTATTTATTTTGGTTTTACACAATAATATCCTTTTGAAACAAAAAATATGTTTTAGTGTCTCCATAGTCTGAGAGCCATATTTTTTCAGTTTTTAGGCGATTGTCTCAGGTTGGGTATAATTTTTGTGGGATGAGGTGGCGGTTAGATTGGCACTATTTGGGGGTCATATGACTTTTTGATCGCTGCTATTACACTTTTTGTGATGTAAGGTGACAAAAATGGCTTTTTGACAAAGTTTTTATTTTATTTTTTTACAGTGTTTACTTGAGGGGTTAGGTCATGTGATATTTTTATAGAGCAGATTCTACGGACGTGGAGATACCCAATATGTCTACTTTTTTAAATTTTTTACATTTAACACTGAAAAGCATTTTTGAAACAAAAAAATCATGTTTTAGTCTGAGAGGCATAGTTTTTTTATTTTTTGGGCAATTGTTTTATGAAGGGGCTCATTTTTTGCGGGATGAGATGGCGGTTAGATTGGTACTATTTTGGGAGGCAAACGCCTTTTGATCGCTTTGTATTACACTTTTAGTGATAAGGTGCCAAAAATGGCTTATTTACACCATTTTTTTTTTTTTTTATGGCGTTCACGTGAGGGGTTCAGTCATGTGATATTTTTATAGAGCTGTTTTTTACGGACGCGCGATACCTAATATGTGTAGTGTATTTTATTTTTTTTACTTTTTATTCAGTGATTTGTGTTTTTTTTATTTTTACTTTTTTTCACTTTTTACATTTTTTGGACCCAGACCCACTTGGTTCTTGTAGATCCAGTGGATCTGGTGTCTATATAATACAGTACAGTACACTATATAGTGTACTGCACTGTATTTTTTACTTTTCATAGCCTGGTCAGACTTCTGCCTTTAGCAGAAGTCTGACCAGAGTTACTATACCATGGCAAGCAGGACGCTTCTGAAAGCGCCCTGCTGCCATGGTAACTCATCACCCACTGCCATTAGAGAGCAGTGGGTGATGGATGGGGAGGAGGGAAGCTCCTCCCTCTGCGATCCCATCCTGGGGGCTGCATAGGCACAGCAGCCCCCGATGGGAGAGGGAGGAGCTCCTCCCTGTTAACACCTTCCATACCGCGGTCCGTCCGGACCGCGGTAAGGAAGGGGTTAAACGGCTGGCATCTGCAGCACAGATGCCAGCCGTTTTTCTATCAGAGTGCCAGCAATGTGCTGGCACTCTGATAGAACCACTAGACACCAGGGAATTATTACAAGGGAGGCGGGCGGGGGATCGCTATTGCGATCCCGCCTGCCGCACCGCCCGCCTCCCGCACCGCCTACCGCCGCAGGAGCACACATCACCGCCTACCGCCGCAGGAGCACACATCACTGTTCCTGCCTGTGCCCTCTCAGCTTGGTGAAATCCTGGCACAGCACTTACTGATATGCTATGCCAGGATTTAGCTGAGCAGGTTTCTGTGCTCATATTTTAGCCTTGCATTGCAAATGGTGAAATTCACACACAAAAAAATAAATAAAATCAAACAAAAAATAAAATTGACATGCTGCTTATTTCTAAATCTGCATGGCAGGTCAGTTTCTGCATGGGAAAAAAGCAACGAGTAAATGAGAATTGTCTGTACAGTTTGCTGGTTCCTGTATTACGCTGTGATCTTTCCGTATGAGAATCTGACTGAAAAAGAGTGCGTAATCTTCACCATGTGCAGGTAGGCTAAGAACTGACAGGTTGTCTTTCATTACTGGTAAATATACAGGTGCATCTCAATAAATTTTAAAATCATCGATCAGTTCATTTATTTCAGTATTTTAATTCAAAAAGTTAAACTCATATTCTACAGTCTCATTACACAGAGTGATCTATTTCAAGTGTTTAATACTAGAGATGAGCAAAGTTTTGGAAAATTCGATTTGGCTGCTTTGCCGAATTTTACAAAAAATTCGCTTTGTGGCGAATTACTTTGTCATGATGTGCATTTTTTTGTAAGTAGCAGGTGAAATGACAGGGAGTGGCGATAGCGCCGCTCCCCATCATTGTACCCCTCAGATGCCTCGTTCATACATGATCGCGGCATCTAAAAGCAATCATACAGGGTAAAATTAAAAGAAAAAAAATTAAATCATACTTACCGCCTCCATTTGCTTGTGACAGGCTGGCTGCCACCATCTTGCTTGAAGATCTGGTGTGAAATCTTGCAGAGCCCAAAGGGACGATGTCACACTGGCTGGCATGGTGACGTCATACGTCACCACGCACGGATTTCGGCTGAGATCTTCAATCAAGATGGCGGCAGCCGGCCCGTTGTGAGCAAATGAAGGAGGTAAGTATGATTTTTTTACGTTTTTATACTATTTCAGGTTAAATCGA
This sequence comes from Bufotes viridis, assembly GCA_033119425.1. Classification (NCBI taxonomy): domain Eukaryota; kingdom Metazoa; phylum Chordata; class Amphibia; order Anura; family Bufonidae; genus Bufotes; species Bufotes viridis. Next base: position 99,168,730 of record CM065592.1, on the reverse strand, counting down.
TTCGCTGCCACGAAGCACAAGGAAATTTCGCTTTGCGGCAAATCAAATTTATCCTTAAATTCAGATCGAATTCCACTTCATTAGATTTGATTTGTTTATCTCTATTTATTTATTTTAATGTTGATTACTGACAGGTAAAGTGAAGAACACTGATTGTCTTGTGACAATGACACCTGTCTAGGGGTGCGATACATAACTCAGCAAGTTAACAGCCAGCACATGAGGCTTCTGTGCAGTAAGCAGGAAAAATGGACAAGTATAGAATCTAAGTACTCTGACAAGGACCAGCCTTTGATGGCTCTAAGACTGGGTCAGAGCATCACAAAAATGTTAAGTCTTGTGGAATATTGCTGGTATTTATTGGTTAGTACCTACAAAAAGTGGTCCAAAGGACAACCAGTGAAATGGTATCAGGATCATGGATACTCAAGGCTCATAGATGCATGTAGGGAACATAATCTGTTTGGTCTCATCCCACAGAATCTGCTGTAGCACAAATTACAGCATTAAATATAAATTATATCATCGAAAGTTAGCAACCGACAAATAAAAAAAGAGACAAACAGCGCCAAATAATTTTAAAATATAATTTCATTTTTATTGCATCACAATTTAAAAAGTAAAGGACGTGTACATCGGTAAGAGCAGATACACATCCACGATCCTGGTAGCATAATCGGAGAAAATATACACATTTTATCAGTGTTAGCATGTTGCATGCAGGTGAGTAGTGAAAAAAACCAAAACTATGACATATATGTAACGTCCTCAAGTAGGAAATAAATACAGAAAGCATAGTCATATACACATGACAGGACAACAGCAGTAAAGAAAGGTACGTCGACCAGTAGCAGTACTGTAACATGAGTTTAAAAGGGTTTTCCGAGATTTTTTTGACTGTTTTCTAGTGTTGATCAAGCATGCCAATGAACGTGCAAGATAAGTACTGCCCTCACTGTAATTCTGTAGCCATGTTGGTTACTGGCATTACAGTGATTGGCTGGCCAGAACGAGTCATTGGGTGCAATTTAGCACCCGATGACTGCATGTAAGGCTCAGTCTTAGTCAGGGAGAGCTGTGCTGAGGAAGGGACAGACAGTGTAGGGAGTGATATAGGAATATTTTTATTAGAAAAACTTTTCAGAGACCCAAAAGTCCTTTTAAAGACTATTGTGTGTGGCAGCAGCAATATCTATTTTTAGCGCATCCTGCGCTAAATAGCATGCAATATTTAGGCCGCTGCAGACAGCGACATTAGCTGCACCACATCTCCTGTGTAAAGTGTGCGCATCCAAAAAATATTTGTGACATCCAGTGTACTTTTTCCATAGACGGTCTCTGCTGCAGACAGTGACATTACCAGCGCCACATCTGCAGTGCAACGTGTGCGCTGAAAAAATTTATCTGTGACATACAGTGTACTTTTTCAATAGACAGTGTCTGTTACTGACAGTGACATTACCAGTGCAACATCACGAGTGTAACGTGTTGCGCATAAAAATTTTATCTGTTACATACAGTGTACTTTTTCCGTAGACGCTGTGGACAGTGACATTACCAGTGGTACCTCTCCTGTATAATGTTTCCTCATCCCAAATACCTGTGACATTCCCTGTAATTTTTTATTAGCCGCTGGTGACAGCATTGACATTATCTGCGGGATATCTCCTGTGTGACTTTTCCACATCCTAAATACCTTTTTACATTTCTTGCGCATACAGTTCCAAATCCTATGCTACTGTATGTGTGACATACATTCAAGCATATATAACATTTATTTGAAGAAGGCGAGCAGTAAGGGACAGGGAAGTGGCCGTGATGCTGATGGTGCACAACAGCAGACCCTCACCCCTAATGGTTTAGATGGTCAGATAAGCAGCAGGCCCTCGCCCATAATTTTTTCGATGGTCAGATCAGCAGCAGGCACTCTCCCATAATTTTTTAAATGGTCAGCTCTGCAGCAGGCCCTCAACCATAATGTTTTAGAGGGTCAACTCAGCAGTAGGCCCTCAACCATAATTTTTTGATGGTCATGGTCAGCTCAGCAGCAGACCCTCACCCCTAATGTTTTAGAGGGTCAACTCAGCAGCAGGCCCTTGCCCCTAATGTTTTAGATGGTCAGATCAGCAGGCCCTTGCTCCAAATGTATTTGAGGGTCACCAGCAGGCCATCAATCATAATTTTTTAAGGGTGTTTAGGATGCCCTCCTTTATGTGTAACAAAGGGTGTATTGGAGTGCCGGTTCCTTGTAATGTTTGGCAGCCCTTTCACTTAGTGCATAGGCTTTATGAGTGTAGGAGTCCCACTACATGAACAATTGTACCACAATGTGAATGAGGCCCTCCTTTATTTGATATACAGGTTGTATCGGAGTGCCTCTTGCTTGTAATTTTTGGCAGCACTTGCACTTTATATACAAGTAAATATACAGGAAATGAATCTTTGCTAACAATTTTTCCTCTAAAATCGATTTTATCTTTGGTTTTGTGCGTATTATTGTCAGTCTGTAAAAGTGGTGAACTACTCGGACAACATCGTTCCCAGCAGCGCCCTGGGAGTCCAAGATGCATCCAGACATCCTTCCCATGCTGTTCCTGAACCATTTCGGTGGTGTTTCTATCAATTTCTGACCTTTTCCTATGAACCAGGCACCCTCCCTCTTCAGAGCAGGGGGTGTCTGGTTTAATGCTCGGGTTCTCCCATTGACTTCCATTATACTCGGGTGCTCTGGTAGAGCACCCGAGCATCCCGATGTGTTTGGCCCGACCACCCGAGCACTTTGGTGCTCGATCAACACTACTAATTACCTCTGGATTTGTCACCAGTATCTTATCGATGGAGGTCTGACACCCGCCAATCAGCTGTTTTGAGAAGGCACCGGCGTTCCTGTGAGAGCCGCTGCCTCCTTGCAGCTCACCAAACACGGCGCCGTACATTGTATAGCGGCTGTTCATAGTATCACGCCCAGAGCTGCGCCATGTGACACATAAATGTGTCGTCACTCAGCCTAGGAAAAGCAGAGAAAGGCCGCTGTGCTCACAGGAACGCTGCTGCCTTCCCAAACAGGTGATCAGAGATCGACTGATCAGATGCCGATGGCCTGTCCTGAGAATCCTGAGAATAGGTCATCAGTATAAAAATCTCGGAAAACCCCTTTAACTAATGTTGAGCACTACAAATATTCCTGGATCAATAGGATATGACAGCTCCATATATACTGAATTGTACTAATCAGGAGAAGTACTTAATATTCTGGATTTTAATCTGATCGATAATAGACAGTTGTAAGAACATGAAGACTGCAGCTTCTTGCTATGTATGGGGCTGCATAGCCACAGACTAATCAGATTGCTAATGCTGACTTGTGTCCACTGCTGAAAGTGTCTACAATAGGCATGTGAACATCAGAACTGGACCATGGAGCAATGGAAGAAGGTGCATTGGTCTGACAAATCATGTTATTTTACATCATGTTCACTGCTAGCGGCATTAGTGTGACCCGGGGAAGAGAAAGCACCAGGATGCAATATGGGAAGAAGGCAAGCCAGTGAAGGCAGTGTGATGTTCTGGCCAATGTCCTGGCATTCATGTAGATGCTACTTTGACATGTATCACCTACCCAAGGGCGTAACTACCATAGCGGCAGACCATGCGACTGCTATGGGGTCCAGGGTAAGAGGGGGCCCGGTCTTCGTTGGAATTATCTCCTCTTCTACTGGAGGTGAAAACTTGGTCAGAACTCTAAAGGAACCACTTTTAGCAAATGAAGCAGTGGTAAAAGGGCCCAAGGGTCAATGAAAAAGATTTAGGCAGAAACGCGTCTGTCCTGTGTAGGGGGCCTGGTTTGATTCTTGCTATAGGGCCCTTACTTCTCTATGTACGCCACTGCACCTACCTACAGATTAAGGAAAAAGGAACCACCAGTGAGATACACTATTAACATGCGCTAGGACTAGGCTATCTGCATTAGGAGGTTGTTCTAAAACAAAGTGTATGACAGCAATGCTACACAAATAGTGAAAGCACGCTACGTTAAAGGTATTTCCCAGAGAGAATTTTTTTTAAGCATACTGGTCAGAAAGGATTAAAAATAAAAAAAACAATTACTCTGCTGCTCTTCAATTTTTGGTCCCTGCTCGAGACGCCAGAAATGACAGGAAAAGGCCACTGAGCCAATCATGGAAGCTGGGACCAGAAAGTTAATATCAGCAGGAACGGAAGAAGGATCAGAATGGTTTGGTAAAGCCAAGTGATTATTCTTTTATAACACCCTCTGACATGTATTCTTTAACAAGACAAGAACCCCTCTGGAAAAAACCCTTTAATGATGCAGTGTTTTACGACAGTTTTGCTACATCTGTATAACCTTTCAGGGCAATGGTATGCCCTACCAGTTATAGTAGCCTCGTTCAGCAGAATTAAGCGCCCTGCTGCAAGCATTTTTCAGGAATGGTTCAAGGTGCTGACTTGGTCTCCAAATTCTCTGACTCTCAATCCAATCGAGAATCTGAGGGGATGTGCAGAAAAAAACATACCTGCATCTTACAGGACTTAAAGGGGTTATCCCATGAATAATGTAAATATGAAAAGCAGACATCATATAGTACATGACAATGCCCTTTTAACAAAGCCAGAACCAGTCCTGTAGTTCACATGGATCCAGAGATCTCCCCATTAATTGCTCTGTTAGATTTATATCAAACTGATAGCTCAAGGGGAGTGTCTTCTCTGCTGCAGGGGTAAGGGAGCGTATCCAGGCTCTCCCTATCACAGCTCAGGAGGCAGGTGAAGGATGAAATATGTGCAGTCTTCTTAATGAGCCAGTCAAAGAAATAAGAAATTAAAGGGGTTTTCCCACGAAAAATATTCTACAGTTTTCAAACCAGCACCTGGATCTGAATACTTCTGTAATTGCACGTTATTAAAGATTTAGCATAGCCACTGAGTTATTTAATAAAATGTATCTGTATGGCGCCACCTGCAGTTTGTTTTTTTCTTATTTCTTTGACCTGCTCACTGAGATGGCCGCACATGCTCAGTTTAATCCTTCAACTGCCTCCTGAGCTGTGATAGGCAAAACATGGACACGCCCCTTGAGGTGCAGCAGAAAAGACACTCCCCTTGCGCTTTCAGCTTGATATAAATCTAGCAGAGCAATGAACGGGGAGATCTCTGGATCCATGTGAGGCACAGGGCTGGTTCTAGCTTTGTTAAAAAGAGGTTGGCATGTACTATATGATGGATGATTTTCATTTTTTATATTAGTCATGGGACAAACCCTTTAAAGGATCAGCTGCTAAAGTCTTGGTGCCAGATACTACAGGACACCTTTAGAGGTCTTGTGGAGTCCATGGCTCAGTGGGTAAGTGCAGTTTTGGCAGAATGAGGTGAGATCTATGCAAAGTTAGTTGTAAAGTAATGGTTAATTATCTTACTACATAGGATAGATATAGATTTTCACGTACATATATTACCGATTGGCATATCCAGTATATGTATGGATAGAATGCAGGGGCGTAGCTAAAGGCTCATGGGCCCTGTTGCAAGAGTTGATCTTGGGCCCCCCTTCCCTCAGTGCTTTGTGTGTCTTCTTATGCGGCACAAGTGTCTTTGGACCCCTTCAGGCTCCTGGGCCCGGTAGAGACTGCTACCTCTGCACCCCCTATAGCTACGCCCCTGATAGAACGGTTTCCTTTACAACAAGAATAAGTGAATCTGTACCTGTCCCATCAGTAGATAAGTGCTGTTTTACAGCAGCCTCTATCTGTGCTCATTAGAAAGCATACATAAATGGCAGTCTACGTTCTGCATGTCCCATGAACAAAACATACTCTCTGTTAGGGCTCATGCACACAACCGTTGTTTGGGTCCACATCCGCATTTTTTGCATCTCGGATGTGGACCCATTCACTTCAATGGGGCCCCAAAAGTTGCTGTCTGCATCCGTTGCTTTGTTCCATGGCCCTGCAAAAAAAAAAAAAAAAATAGAACTTGTCCTCTTCTTATCCGTTTTGCGGACAAGAATAGGCCTTTCTATAATAGGCCGCCCAGTCCGCAAATTTCAGAATGCACACGGGCGGCATCCATGTTTTGTGGTGGTGTGCATGTATCCTTAAGGACAATGGTCATGGAACCACTGTGCCAACTAACTGGTTTGACTTTGGCGCTATTCCTGAGGGCATTCTCAGGTTTTCACCCTTTAACTTCTATATAGAGATCTTCACTACCTCTTGGAGCCACTAGCTCTTGGAATAGTCCTGGTGTACTTGCCAGTTAATCCACAAGGATCAGAGAAGCTGGTGCAGAGCACCAGAGGAACAAGCAGGGCACACATACAGAACCAAGCTGAGGTCAGGCAGACAGAGTGCATGAAAATCCAAGAACAGGTTATGGCCAGGGCAAACGGAACTAGGTCAGAATACAGGCAGAGGAACAGATCAAAGTCAAAGGCACGGGTCAGACGACAGACAGACTGGGTACAGAGACAATGAAATATAGCTCTTGTATAGTCTCCAGCAAGCAGAGTGACCTGGCAGATCTGTTGAGACCTATTACATGGGCCAAACATATATAGCATGGCTAATCAGCACCACAAAGCCTAGCATCTGTGCAGAGATCAAAAGGAGTTAACCCTACAGATGCTTCAGATGTGGACCCATTTATTTCTACGGACCTGCAAAAAATGCCATCCTTGTGCTGTCCATATCCGCGCCACTGTACTGCAGATTATAGGGCATATCCTATTCTTGTCCATCTCGCGGACGAGCATAGGAATTATTACAATGGGGCCCTGCGAAAAGTGTGAGATGCACACAGACCGCATTTTGCAGATCCGCAAAACAGATACGGTTGTATGAATGTAGCCTAACCCTGTAGTTATTTGTTATTTTCTGTCATCTGCCCCACCTTCTTACAAAGATTAGAAGAAAGGGGGAAATGGAAAATATCAACCCACAACAGAAGGACGAGTCTAAACACTCTGTTCGCATAGTCTACAAGGGAGCTGTATACACAAAAAGGTAATCAAGATAGTCAGAGCAATCAAGAAAATTGTTGCAAAAGTGTACATACACTTATTTAAAGTATATACCCAATATATTCTTTCATTCAATAAGAATCTTTCTTTCAATAAGAATTTTTAGTACCCACAAAAAATAGTAAATAAGGAATAGAAGGAATAAGGAATACCTTTTATGTTTTGTTAAAGGAAATCTGTCACCTGGATCATCACTATTCATGTAAAAATATTGCCTAATAGTATCTCATTTCCCGATGTACCTTTCTTTCTGCGATTCTTGTTTTCTATCTTCAGAAAATCCACTTTGTTCGGTATGCAAAGGAGCCGGTAAGGTGCCCACAGGGGCATTATTTTCTCTTCAAGGAGCCCAAGCCCGCCCTCATGCCTAAGCATGCCTCCTCCTCACTCAAATATGATGCCCCTGCTGCACCGTGTCCGCCCACCCTGCCGCTCAGACACAATCCTACCATAGCCCCGCCCACCATCTCCTTGCTCGGCGCACACCCAGTTCCAAAGTTGAGATGTCCTCAGTTGGAGACGAGGAGTGTAGACGCTGGCAGTGTTTGCCACGGCATATGTGTGAGATTTGGAAGAGATGATGCAAGGAGATGGTGGGTGGGGTTATGGTGTGATTGTGACTGAGTAGCGGGTGGGCAGACACAGTGCAGCAGGGGCGTCATATCTGAGTGAGTGAGGAGGAGGCGTACTTAGGCTCTGCACAAGGGTGTGCTTGGGCACTAGATGGGGGTGTGCCTGGGCTCCTCCAAGAGAAAATAATGCCCCTTTGGGCACCTTACTGGCTGATGTGTAGAAAAGGGCCTAAAGTGGATTTTCTGATAGAAAACAAGGGTCGCAGAAAAAAAAGGTACTTCTGGAAATGAGGTAGTATGTGCTATTAGGCAATATTTTTATATGAATAGCGATGATTCAGGTGACAGATTTCATGGAGCCTGCAGCTCTCACTTTCACAGTCGATGTGTGCATCCCCTCTGACACTTCCCATCATGCCACGCACCGCCAATGTCACCCCTGAGTTATGGAGAGATTTCACAGCTCTAAATTCCAATCATAGCATAATAACTAAAATTCCCTGCGCTCCTTAGTCCACCGGAGTCTGTGGGAATGGGACATTGGGCATGTGGGGCCATCAGAGAGGATGCACGTGACGATTCTAGAGGTGTGAGCTGTCTCGTTCTAATAGGACTGCTTCATAAAAATATTATTTACATTTTTTAGTTACATTTAGAATTTTTTTGTGGGGCTAACTGTCTTTCAGATAAAAAGAGAGGGCCCCTCCTTTAAAGCCTCCCAATTAGCTACTTATTTGGTCCCATAAGCCTAATACTGAATGCGAACTTTACTGCCTTACAATAGGAATAAAACCTTGGGCCCAATGACCTTTGCAGTTCTGTGAAACTCGCTTTGCCTGCAGAAGTGTATTCTGTGTAGATCACTCATTGTAAAACACAAGAGAAGGATTAATAACGGTGCGGAAGATTGCTGTGCAGCATAAAACCCTTCTCTGCAGAGCTGTAAATTAGGATTTTTATATTTCCATTCCTTGTGGAAGGCTTTACAATGTTCCAGCGGCTCTTGTTCAGGAGGTTCCAGGACAAAGCTCCATGTACAGGTGCACACATCTGGTATGCAGTTTATTTACCGTACCTCATCTGTTCACAAACGGTTTCATACATAGTGAGTTTAACCACAAGCAGCCAGTGTTATTAAAGGGGCTGTCTGGTTTCTTATATTGATGACTTGTCCTCTGAATGGGTCATTAATATCAGATCAGCAAGGATCTTGAAGGTCATAACAGTTTTCCGATGCACAAAAGCTGCACATTTTTCGATTACATTTGCAACTTTGTTGTCTTTTCCAATACTGCAGCCACATCGGAGATCAGTTATTTTTGACGGGAGGAAAAATACTACATGCAGGACTTTTTCTCCAGTCAAAAATAACTGATCTATGACGGAACTGACACAAACTAATTATAACTGATTCTCAAAAAAAGACGGCTCAGTTATTTTAAGTGCAAACTGATACTGAGAATAACTGATGCTCAAAATAAAGGATCTAAACGGTGATGTGAAAAGTTTCAGAAAGACAGCTGTTTTGTGGGCGTTCCTGTGGAGCACATTGGTTATTTATCATAGGGAAAGTCTCAAAAAATTGTCCCAACTGCACTCCGCTCCTGATCTGCCATAGCTGTGGTAGGTGTAAATAAGTTAGAATGTGATGGTTTGTCTGTGCTAGATTTCACAAGTGCTATGCTCACCTTTCATAAATTTGGTGAACGGACTGCTTACACAAATAGACAAATGTGAATACAACTTCAAATTGCCCCCTGTTGATAGATCAGGGCCAGACTTTTTTTTTCCCAAAAACACTGCGGCCCTGATTTATTGTTGAAACAATGCTTATTATTCTGTGTACTGCTACAACTACATTATGGGATTGCCTGTTTCCAGGCACAATGTTATGTTGTTCATAAAGTTCTGCTAAAAAGAAAAGGCAGAAAACGGCGGAAACTTGCTGCACATGTACAGAAAGAAAGAGCTGAGATAGAAGAAGAGAGAGCTGAGATTCTGATGTTACTGAAAGTTATATTAATATGTTGTTCTGTTATTTCTGAATAACCCTGTTGTTCTTCATGCTATGACGTATGGAGACCTGATTAATTTACTGCCAACAGGTTATGGGCCCAGGACCACACACAAGCACACAGCATACAGAAGGACAACAGTGAACAAAGAAAAGCAAAGATGGCCACCAGCAGCAGCTCAGTGACATTCACAGTGCAAGTCCTGACTAACCAGAACCAATCCTGGAAATTCAAAGTCGAAGATGCTTCTAATAAGGGTCCATTCATATAGCCGTAACCAAAATTTCAGAACGGATGCGGACCCACTCATTTCGATGGGGCCGCAAAAGATTGCGAACAGCACACCGTGCACACATTGTGGCAGGGGAAGTGTCTGGGCTCCTTCCTGCAGGAGTTACGCCCCTCTGAGCACCTTACTGGCTCATTTTCATTGCAAATTAACTGGATTTTCAGAGGATAAAAACATCTATTTCTAGAATAAAGGCACATCTAGAAATAAGGTAATAAGTGCTATTAGGCCATGGCTTTACTTCAATAGCGATTATCCTGGTGACAGATTTCCTTTAAAGCTGACCTACAACAGTGAAGAAACATGGCTGGGTTGTTATGGAAACCTGCTGTAAAACTGTGTGTGTGGAGGCTGACTGCCTGCAAGCTTCTATTGGCTGATAAGGGTCATGTGACCAGGCTTCTATTGGCTAATGCATTTTTTGGGAATATCTCAGGAATGGTATGTCCTAGTGAGCTGAGACCTGGTCTAAATCCTTCCCGGACACCTGATGTACCTGTGTGCCAAATTTCGTGATTGTAAATGCAACAGTGCGGATTCCTTTAGCGGACATACATACACACATACACTCAGCTTTATATACTAGATGAAATAGGCTTATGGACATTCAGGTGATTCCGTCACAGTGATTCGGTCACAGTGCAATAACTGTCCATGACATGTGAAAGTGACTTTTTACAGTAATAATCCTGGTAAAGGTTGTGCTTTGTACAAAACTTTTTATTGACCTGTATAAAATACTGACCTGTATAGCAAGAAAAATCTCGGTTATCGTGACGGAATCAAATTGGTTGGCTTGTAAACATGGTGGACAGTCTCTATCTATTAATATCAAATCTCTAATACATGCTACAAGTGACTGCACTTACCAAACAAATGTCAAAACGTCCTGGCTTACTTGATGGTATCACAAACTTGACAAAGAACGCACCATCTGTACAAGCAAATCAGCCATCTTGGTTTACAATGTTGCTACATCAAGGAGCCTTTTTTTAAAAGTTACAAAACAATATTTCCTGGAACTTTAGATTGTGCACATTAATATTCCACACATATTGTGTTTTTAAATACAATTTCATTTTTGTGTGATGGGGTTGACATTTCCATGGAATTGCCCAAAGCAAAACTCTATATTTTTTGCCCTGATTCTGCAGTTTATAGAAACACCCCATATGTGGTCGTAAACTGCTGTACGGCCACACGGCAGGGTGCAGAAGGAAAGGAACGCCATATGGTTTTTTCGAGGGCAGATTTTGCTGGACTGTTTTTTGACACCATGTCCCATTTGAAGCCCCCTTGATGCACCCCTACAGTAGAAACTCCAAAAAAGTGACCCATTTTGGAAAATACACCCCTCAAGGTATTGAAAACTGATTTTACAGGTAACCCTTTAGGCATTCCACAAGAATTAATGGAGAATGGAGATGAAATTTCAGTAATTTCACTTTTTTGGCAGATTTTCCATTTTAATCCAATTTTTCCAGTAACAAAGCAAGAGTTAACAGCCAAACAAAACTCAATATTTATTGTCCTGTTTCTGTAGTTTACAGAAACACCCCATATGTGGTCGTAAACTGCTGTACAGATGCGACAATACCAAATATTTCTATTTTTGGGTTGTTTGGTTCAGTCTTACATAATAGAGCATTTTTGAAAAAAAAGATTTTTTTGTGTCTCCATATACTGAAAGCCATAGTTTATTTTTTGGTCGACTGTCTTATGTAGAGGCTTATTTTTTTCGGTATAAAATGACGGTATGATTGGTACTATTTTAGGGTGCATATGACTTTTTGATTGCTTGGTATTACACTTTTTGTGATGCAAGGTGACAAAAAAGGCTTTTTGTACACCATTTTTATTTTTACGGTGTTCAAATGAGGGGTTTGGTTCATGTAAAACAGCAGGTCATTACAGATGCGGCGATACTTAATATGGCTACTTTTATTTTTTTTATTTTTACATTTAACACAATGTCCATAGTGTTAAAAACTCCCAGGCTATGAGCTCTGCGCTGCGATTGGCCAGCGCTACAGCTTGGAAGAAGGTAACGCCCAGGAGAACAAGGGCAGTCTCCTCCTAGTATACCAAGTAACGGAACATACCGGGGGACATAGCGGGAGAACGGAGCGGCACCCAGGAATAATAGTAAGTGCAGTGAGATCCCCGGGCGCCGCTCTACATATCATGGTACTTAGTTCAGAATTTTATTCCAGATGAAAGGTCCTCTTTAACTAAGGCCCCAGTTCCAGCAAAACAGCCCGGCAGCATGATGCTGCCACCACCATGCTTCACTGTGGGTATGGTGTTCTTTTGGTGATGTGCAGTGTTGTTTTTGTGCGAAAAAAAAACTTTTTAAATTATGGCTAAAAAGTTCAACCTTGGTTTCATCAGAACATAACACCTTTTGACCACATGCTTTGGGAGACTTCAGATGTGTTTTTGCCAAATGTAGCCTGGCTTGGATGCTTTTCTTCGTAAGAAAAGGCTTTCGTCTTGCCACTCTACCCCATAGCCCAGACATATGAAGAACACGGGAGATTGATGTCACATGTACCACACAGCCAGTACTTGCCATATATTCCTGCAGCTCCTTTAATGTTGCTGTAGGCCTCTTGGTAGCCTCCCAGACCAGTTTTCTTCTCGTCTGTTCATCAATTTTGAAAGGGAAGTCCAGTTCTTGGTAATGTCACTGTTGTGCCATATTATCTCCACTTGATGATGACTGTCTTCACTGTGTTCCATGGTATATCTAATGCCTTGGAAATTCTTTTGTACCCTTCTCCTGACTGATACCTTTTAACAATGAGATCCCTCTGATGCTTTGAAAGCTCTGTGAACCATGGCTTTTGTTGTGGGATGCGACTAAGAAAATTTCAGGAAAGACCAACTAGAGCAGCTGAACTTTATTCGGGGTTAATCAGAGGCACTTTAAATGATGGTAAGTGTATGCTGACTCCTATTTAACATGATTTTGAATGTGATTGCTTATTTCTGAACACAGCTACATCCCCAGTTATAAGAGGCTTATGCAACCACATTATTTTAGTTTTTTTTTGTTTTCTTCCCTCCACCTAAAAGATTTCAGTTTGTTTTTCAATTGAGTGGTACATTTTGTAGGTCACAAAAAAAAGTGGAAAAAGTTCTGAAATGATTTATCTTTGTCTCATTTTTTCACAGCACAGAAACCTGACATTTTAACAGGGGTGTGTAGACTTTTTATATCCACTGTACCTTAAAGTAAAAATGTTCAGAAAAACATTTCCTCAAAATAGTGGCACAAGATCAGAGCAGCCACTTGACTTAATACACACAGATGTTTGTGGTCCAATGAATACACTCATCATTGGCCAGAAAATATATTTTCTCACTCTTATTGATGATTATTCATGGTGTACAGTTGTTTATATGCTTCAAAGCAAAAATGAAGTTCCAGAGAAACTTGAAGAATCTCTCTATGAAGTAAGTAACAAGTTTGGGAAAAAGCCAAAGACTCTACGAGCAGACAATGGAACTGAATACACACGTGAAAAGACACAAACCATTTAAAAGAGAAATGTAATCATATTCCAGACTACTGTACCATACAATCACGAACAAAATGGTGTTGCAGAAAGAATCAAACTTCATGTGAAAGCGGAAGAAGTATGCTGCTTGACACAGATCTACCAACAACATATTGGGCTGAAGCAATCATGACAGCTTGCTATAGCTACTGAGAAAACGTCATATGAACAATGGAACAGGAAGAAACCCAAACTACACCACATAAGAATATTTGGAAGTAAGGCATTTGTATACGTCCGTCCGTCCCCCCCAAAAAAAAAACAAAAAAAAACCTTACAAAATGGGAATTCCATGCCAAGGAAAGTATACTAGTAGACTACAGTAATTCTCAAAAAGGTTACAGAATACTTCACCTAGAGACCAAGGTAACAATAAGTAGAGATGTGGAGTCATGTGTAATTTAAGTTTCATGACATCACACCAATAGTTCAGCCTACACAAGAACATCAGTCCCAATCCAAAAGCAACCAGAAAGAACATACAGAAACCTGGTCTTCAACTGAAGAAACAACAGAATTACCAGATCAAGTACCGATCAACCTGAAGTCAGAAGATCAACTAGATCAAACAAAGGAATCCCAGCTCAACTGTTATCTTTCATGGTCAAGACACTTCCAGAGTCAGAGCCACAGTAATGGAAAGAGATACAACGATTACCTACACAGGAAAGACAGAAATGGATTAAAACTGCTGATGAGGATATGGAATCCATTCATCAACTTCAAACATGGAAACTCACCAAGTTACCACAAGGCAATAAAGCAATCTAATGTAAATGGGTTTTCAAGACCAAGTGTGAATCTGAAGATAAAACTCACAGATTTAAAGTAAGATTAGTCACAAAAGGATATTTACATAAATATGGTGAAGATTATGATGCCACGTTTTCTCCAGTTGCCAAGCAGTCCACATTCTGGACTCTAATGGTTGTAGCTGAATGTACACAAAAATGACTGTTAGACATTTAGATATTAAAACTGCCTTTCTGAATAGTGACATTGAAGAAGAGTTGTATATGTCTCAACCTGAAGGTTATGTCATCAAGGGTAAGAAGAATCTTGTTTGTAGGTTACAAACATCTCTATATGATCTCAAACAATCAGCAAGAGAATGGAATACCAAAATGAACAAAGTTCCGTTGGAAGAAGGATTTAAAAGAGGTCAAGCAGAGCCATCTTTATACACAAGATATGTGGATGGAAAATGGATGTACAGTCGTGGCTAAAAGTTTTGAGAATGACACAAATATTAGTTTTCACAAAGTTTGCTGCTAAACTGCTTTTAGATCTTTGTTTCAGTTGTTTCTGTGATGTAGTGAAATATAATTACACGCACTTCATACGTTTCAAAGGCTTTTATCGACAATTACATGACATTTATGCAAAGAGTCAGTATTTGCAGTGTTGGCCCTTCTTTTTCAGGACCTCTGCAATTTGACTGGGCATGCTCTCAATCAACTTCTGGGCCAATTACTGACTGATAGCAACCCATTCTTTCATAATCACTTCTTGGAGTTTGTCAGAATTAGTGGGTTTTTGTTTGTCCACCCGCCTCTTGAGGATTGACCACAAGTTCTCAATGGGATTAAGATCTGGGGAGTTTCCAGGCCATGGACCCAAAATGTCAACGTTTTGGTCCCTGAGCCACTTAGTTAGCACTTATGCCTTATGGCACGGTGCTCCATCGTGCTGGAAAATGCATTGTTCTTCACCAAACTGTTGTTGGATTGTTGGAAGAAGGTGCTGTTGGAGGGTGTTTTGGTACCATTCTATATTCATGGCTGTGTTTTTGGGCAAGATTGTGAGTGAGCCCACTCCGTTAGATTGTTGGAATGACACAGGACTGATGGTAGCACTCACCTTTTCTTCTCTGGACAAGCCTTTTTCCAGATGCCCCAAACAATCGGAAAGAGGCTTCATCGGAGAATATGACTTTGCCCCAGTCCTCAGCAGTCCATTCACCATACTTTTTGCAGAAGATCAATCTGTCCCTAATGTTTTTTTGGAGAGAAGTGGCTTCTTTGCTGCCCTTCTTGACACCAGGCCATCTTCCAAAAGTCTTCGCCTCACTGTGCATGCAGATGCGCTCACACCTGCCTGCTGCCATTCCTGAGCAAGCTCTTCACTGGTGGCACTCCGATCCCGCAGCTGAATCCTCTTTAGGAGACGATCCTGGCGCTCGCTGGACTTTCTTGGACGTCCTGAAGCCTTCTTAACAAGAATTGAACCTCTTTACTTGAAGTTCTTGATGATCCTATAAATTGTTGATTGAGGTGCAATCTTAGTAGCCACAATATCCTTGCCTCTGAAGCCATTTTTATGCAACGCAATGATGGATGCACGTGTTTCTTTGCAGGTCACCATAGTTAACAAGGATCACCCTCCTTTTAACATGTCAAGTCTGCCATTTTAACCCAATCAGCCTGACATAATGATCTCCAGCCTTGTGCTCGTCAACATTCTCACCTGAGTTAACAAGACGATTACTGAAATTATCTCAGCAGGTTCTTTAATGACAGCAATGAAATGCAGTGGAAAGTTTTTTTTGGGATTAAGTTAATTTTCATGACAAAGAAGGACTATGCAATTCATCTGATCACTCTTCATAACATTCTGGAGTATATGCAAATTGCTATTATAAAAACTTAAGCAGCAACTTTTCCAATTTCCAATATTTATGTAATTCTCCAAACTTTTGGCCACAACTGACTGTACATTCTCCTATATGTGGATGACGTAATTATAACTCATTGAGATGAGAAAGGGATAACAAAAATGAGCTAAATTCTCACTCAACATTTTCAAACAAAGGATCTTGAAAATATAACATATTATTTAGGAATTTAACTACAAGTAGAAGAAGATGGAAGCTTTCTTTGTAGCGATGGTACTAAAATCATTGCAATTCTGAAACAGTTTGGAATGTCAGATGCTTAAGGTGTTTGTATGTTTGTACTCTAATGGATCTATCCTACTTGAAAGTAGAAGGAAAAGATGACTGTTACCTGACAATGAAAGTTACAGACAAGTAGTGAGGGCAGTATTGTATGTAGCAAACATGACTCGCCGAGATATCACAGCAACTGTTGGAATCAAAACAGGTCAAAGAGACTGGTATGCTATTAAGAGAGTTCTTTGGTATCTGAAAGCAACTGTAAATAGAAGTTTGAAGATATCTGCCTCAGGAGATCTTAAACTCATAGGCTACAAGATGCAGATTGGGCTGGTGATTCAGAGCACCGTAAAGCCAGAACTGGTTATATAATGTTCAATTGAAAGTCTGATTTCCTGGTCTAACAGAAGACAGGTTTCTGTTGCTTTGTCTTCTACAGAAGTGGAATATGTATTTGCACCATACGCCAGTCAAGAAGAAATCTGGTTGAATCAACTCTTGGTGAATTAAGTCAACCAACAATAGTCTATGAAGACAACCAAGCATGCATTAAACTTGCAAGCGGTGAGAAAATTAGCTCAATAACCAAACAAATTGATGTAAAATATCATGACCTGCGTGATTTGGTGGAAAAAGGCATAACTGAGTTTTACTGTGAAACTGAGAAAATTGTAGCTGATGCTATGACAAAACCACTACCCAAGTACAAGTTTGAAAAACTCAAGCCAGCTATGACTAACAGGAGCGAAGTGAAAGTAGGGAGAAGAGGACGGACATGGCAGATTGTTGTGGGGCTGTGGTAATGTAGCAGACGCTGCTACTCATTAGCCACATCCCCCACCCATCTGTCATCTTCTCCGTCCTTTCACTTCGCTCCATTACCACACACAACTGATATCTTATTAGCTATATGTAAGATGGTAACTTATTCCAGCCAGACTGGTTAGAAGGGCTGAGACAGTTAGAAGGGCTAACTGCATGCACTGAACCTCTCATGTATCCCGTCCCAGCTATGTTATGAGGACGGATTTTCTCTGTGCTAGCAGCACAGCCGCCATTTTATTTCTCCTGATGCTTGTCCCCTACAGAAAACAGGACATTTTTTTTTTTAGTAATTGCATTTTCTAAATTCCCGGAGAACCCATTTAACCTCTTAAGGACGAAGGGCGTACATGTACGCCCTTCGTCCACTACTAAAATGGCGCCCGCTCCCGCACGGAGCGGGCGCCTGAGCTGCGGGTAAGCGCTTGATTCATCAAGCTGACACCCGCAGCTCATGTCCGCGACCGGCAGCGATGCCGATCGCGGACATTTAACCCCTCAGATGCCGTGGTCAATCCTGACCACGGCATCTGTCAGCGCAAACCGAAAGTTTCACTTTCGGTTTTGCTCGGCTCCCTGATGGCCACAAGGGGAGCCGGGCATGCATGTAGTACCCTAGGTTTCTGTGAATGAAACCTAGGTTACTACATAGTATTCCCTATGGAGCCTATGACTGTAATAGGCTCCATAGGAAATATCGTGATTTTCTCATATATTCCAATGCTATTGCATTGGAATATATGAAATAACAATCTGATGATTGCATCTTATAGTTCCCTATGGGAACTATAAGAAAGTAGTAAAAAAAAAAAAAAAGTTTAAAAAATAAAAATTAAATAAAAAAATATAAAAATTCAAATCACCCCCTTTCCCCAAAATGAAAATAAAATAAATAAAAAAATAAAAAAATTACACATAATGGGTGTCGCAATGTGCGAAAACGCCCATACTATAATAATATTAAAAAATATTCACCATACGGTAAACATAAAAACGGAAAGAAAGCGTCCAAATGGCTAATTCGCCATTTTTGGGCGCTTCATTTCCTAAAAAAATGAATAAAAGTGATCAAAACATCATACGCACCCCATAATGGTATCAATTAAAAGTTCAGATTGCCCCGCAAAAAATGAGCCCCTACACTGCTCCGTACGCATAATTACAAAAAAGTTATAGGGGTCAAAACATGGCGACAAAAAATAAAATAAAAAAATTCCCACTTTTAATTTTTTTTCACTATCAAAACGCAAGAAAAACTATACATATTAGGTATTGCCAGTTCGTACTGACCTGAAGAATAAAATTAACCAGAGCGTCAGCGCTACACCCGGAAGAAAAGACGCCGGCATCGCCTGCTCTTTACCAGGGATGCCGGCGTTTACCAGGGACCCCACCGATCAGATAAGGATAGTTCATCTGTAAAAAAAAAATAATTTAGAAAACCCTTTTAACATTTCCCTTCACTTGAAACGACCTCATATCATTATTGCTCCTGCACCAGTTGTTACAGTAGGCACTATGCACAGTCCATCACACTCCCAGATGGCCAAACGTGATTCATCACTCCAGAGACCACATTTAGATTTTTCCAGAGGTGATTGGTGGTGTGCTTTCCACAGCCCCTGCTGAGGCTTGGCATTGGGTATAGCAATCTGAAGCGTGTGCTGATGTCTTTTCCAGATTTCTGTCACTCTGTAGTGGGTGATGTAACAGGGGATTGGTAATTTTTTTATGTTTCACATGTTTCTACCACTTTATGGCTGATCTGTTTCTCCTACATGCTTCGATGCCACAATATGTTTCACATTTCCTTTTTTTTTAGATCCGGCAGCCTGCTGGATTTCTCTGCATTCTGCCAATGCATCACCGTCTGGCCCCATTCACTATAATGGGGACCAGCAGTGATCGGCAGCAATCTGGCAGAAGCAGCGGACAAATACCACTGTATGCAGCGGTCTTTATCCATCTGCTTCTCGGCATGTTTGCTGGGTTGTGGCCGGATCGCTGCCGGTCCCCATTACAGTGAAAGTGGCCGGCGGATATGCATTTGCATCTGGCAGTGCCAGATCCAGATGTCTCCAGCAGGCTGTTTCCTTGCTGGAACAGCCTGCTGGAGTTGAAAACGCAACAGTGAAACAAGCCTCATATGACTCACTGATGACTGGGGCAGATCTAGAAAATCAAATCATTTCTGAAGCTGACAAGAATTAGGAGGGGTGGCCACATAGTTTCAGCCCTATTAATGGTGGCTTATACGCTACATTAAGCCACTTTCACAAGGTCAGGATTGGGTCAGTATATTGCATCAGGATTTGTAGGACAGAACCACGAGAGGGTCCAAAATAACAGAAGAGACACAAATATTTCCATGATACTTTCTGTAGGTTCCACTCCTGGTTTTTGGCTTAAAAATATTGATACAAAATACTGTCCAAATACCGTAAAAGTGGCCTTAGTGTGAAACCAGTTGGTGAGTGATGTGGCCTCTTCACAGCTTACCCAGCACAGCGCCATCTATTGGATAGCAACTGTGCTTGGTATTGCAGCTCAGCCAGTTCACTTGAAGCGGAGCGGTCTCTTCAAACAGCTGATTAACGGGTGTGCCTCCTACTGATCCAAAACTGATGATCTATCCTGAGGATACACCATCAATATAAAAATCTCGGAGAACCCCTTTAACCCCTCAGAGACCAGCCTGTTTTGGGCCTTACTAACCGAGCATTTTTCTTCCTTTATTCATCGTCGTGTTGCAAGAGCTATACATTTTTAATTTCTTCTGTCTATATAGCTTTACGATGGCTTGTTTTTTGCAGGACAAATAATAGTTTTTAATGGCGCCATTTTGGGGTACACTTGACTTTCTGATTAACTGTATTAACTCTTTCTGGGAGGGAGATGGGAAAAACAGCAATACTGCTACTGCGTTTTTACGTTATAAATTTTACGGCATTCATTTTTCGGTGTAAATAACATAATATCTTTATTCTCTGGGTCAGTATGATTACAGTGATACCAAATACTAAAAGTTTTAAGTTTTACTACTTTTTTGCAATAAAACCCCCTTTTTTTTTTTTTAAAGAAAAAAAATGTTTTTGCATTGTCACTTCCCAAGACCCATACCTTTTTTATTTTTCTTTATATGGAGTTGTGTGAGGGCTTGATT
The DNA here is from genome assembly GCA_033119425.1 of Bufotes viridis. Lineage (NCBI taxonomy): Eukaryota > Metazoa > Chordata > Amphibia > Anura > Bufonidae > Bufotes > Bufotes viridis. Next base: position 99,148,377 of record CM065592.1, on the reverse strand, counting down.
TTTGGGGGACGACTTGTATTTTTCATTGGTATCATTTTGGAGTAAATGGCACTTCTTGATTGCTTGTTATTATGTTTTTTCGGTGGCAACTAAGAATAAATTAGCAATTCTGTCTTCTTTTTTTTTTTTACGGCATTCACCATAGGGGATAATTTACATTATATTTATGTAGTCCAGGTTGTTACGGACACGGCAATACAAAATATTCTTTCTATTTTTTTTTTGTAATTTTTTTTCATTGAAAAGCGTATTTAAAATTTTTTTATGGGATTTTTTTTATTGAATAAATTCGTTTTTTTAACTTTTTTTTACCACTTAATAGTCCCACAAGGGGACTATAACAAGACAGCTTTTTGATTGCTTTTAAAATGCAATGCACTATCCCGATAGTCTATTGCATTTTAATGGCAATGCTATTCTGACATTGACCAGCAGGCTACACTAGAGAGACGCAGCCTGCTGGAAATTACTCAAGGCTGGTCTGGGGCCTACATCAGACTCCAGGCAGCCTTCACACACATCGGAGACAGAGGAAGTCCGCCATTGCCCGTGGCATGTAAAGTGTTAAACAGCCCGTATCAGCAGTCCTACCGGTCTGGGCTGTTGAAGCAGGGCCACGGCTCTCATGTGAGAGCCGGGTCCCTGCCGGATGGGGGACCTGTGCAGCGCTTAGACTTGGCTGCCGTAAAAAAGCGGCGGCCCAGCCTAAGGCCCCTTAGTGACCGCCGTAAAATGGCATATGGGTGGTCACTAAGGGGTTAATAAACCTGGCGTAAACTACTCACCTTGCTAACAATTTCTTTTCAAAAGTGGCGAGACTGGTGTAAAATCACAAAAAAAATGGTGTTACAATTTGCAACTTTTTGATACCAGAAAACCAGCGTACAGCGTTTCATAAATTTCCCCCATGGTTCCAATACGGCAAGAATAAAATAATTGTAAAAGGATCCGCAAGTGAGTGAAAGAAGAGTAAATAGTAATGGATAAGGAGGAGAAAGAGCCTTAGATGAGACTGGAGATCCCCTCCATACGGTCATTATCGTGTACATCGCGGCATGTGACACAATATTTGATTATGGTAATTCTTACAGAAAATATCACAAAATGGGTCATTAGCTGAAACAAGCAAAGCTCTGTCTTCCTCTTGGTCGCACTTTCTGTATACAGACCTGTCAACACTATATCCGGTAATGGCGATCACACCCTTGTGTGCTTCTAGCATAACTAGGTCATCCATACTGTGCAAACAGAAATTCACCATTTCACAGATGACATGGACTTGTAACATCTTGTACGGTTTCCAGCGCAGTTTGTGTCTGACTTTAGCATTCTTACAGCTACACAATCAGGAAGCTAATAAATGAGATGACTCTATATAACCTATATACTTGTCTCATTATTGGGCGTCATTCCATCATTCCTGCTGGTTACCGTCTACATTATCTTGCAATATTGACAAGTACATCATGTACGAGACAAGATGGTTATTTAGTAGAGAGGAGATCTGCTGCAGACACTAATAGTCATCTTAAAGGGGTTGTATCATCTCAAATATTGGTGGCATATCGATGTGCCACCAATGTCTGATGGGAGCAGGTCCCACCTCTGGGACCCGCACCTATCTCTAGAATAGACCCCGCATGCGCAGCAGTGCGGTGAGAGAAAGACGCTCGCCGGCTGCCAGCTTCCTTACAGCGCCTGCGCTGAGTTCAGAACGGCGCGAGATTTCATCCGAACACAGGGCTGGCAGAAGGATGTGAGCGCTGCCTGGCCCTGTCAATCAGGACATGGAGGGAGGCGACAAAGGTGGGAGAACGGAGCCTCTAGGAGCAGGAACAATGCCCCCCCCCCTGCTCCTAGAGGCTAATTAGCATATTATAAAAGTTAGATTTTTAGCGTAACGGGGGCACTGAGAAAAGTAGGAATATGCTACTTAGGTTTAGCACATCGCTAATGTCAGCTAGCTTAATAGGGTTAAATCTGGTGACAGAAACCCTTTAAAGGGAATCTGTCAGCAGATTTGTACCTATGAAACTGGCTGACCTTGTACATGTGCACTTGGCAGCTGAAGGCATCTGTGTTGGTGCCATGTTCATATGTGCCCGCAATGCTGAGAAAAATGATGTTTTATTATGCATGCAAATGAGCCTCTAGAAGCAACAGGGGCGTTGTCATTACACCTAGAGGCTCGGGTGTCTGTGCATCTGCCGATTCCTTTCCTTTTAGATTGACAAGACCAGACAGTAAAAACATCTTCATGCCTGCCTGGCCTTGTCAATCAAAGTGCAGAAGGAACAGCAGGGAACCCTGATGCAACATTCTGTTCCAGAAAAGCACTAAGTTGTGGTGCATTTTATGGCAAGGTCTATGTGCAGTCCATTAGTAAGTATTCCCCACTTTACTTGCCATCAAAGGAGATAGCACTGTCAATGCAGATGTTCTATACACAGTGACTTTTGCCTAGAAATCCTTGAGTTGTCCTAACATCTACCTATCTCGCCTATTTCAGATTTTCAGCTCAGCAAGGGGCATGGTTTTCAGAAACATGGAGAGGAGTAAGGCTTAATTCACACGTCCGCAATTGCGGGCAAGAATAGGACATGCTCTATATTATTGCGGAGCCGCCGGCCGGAAGATCGGCGGCGCGCTCCGCAAATGCGGAGAGCACAGTGTGTGCTCTCCGCATCCATCACGTCCCCGTTTAAAATGAATGGGTCCGCACCAGTTGCGCAGATTTGCAGAACGGGTTCGTACGAACATTGCGGACGTGTAAATAGGGCCTTAGAGTCTTCAGTGATGAAGCTCAGTCCATTCACACAAATTAAATACCATATATTATTTTTTTCTATATGAACACGCAGGACTCGTAACCATGTGTCTGGGGTGATCATTGCTATTAACCCAACGATACGGTGCCAGTGCGGGCAGACTTGTCCTCATAGGCTGCTTACATAAGGCACCATGGTCTTATTTTTATTTATTTTAAAGTGCCATTGATTCCAGGATGCTGTACAAATTAAAAGTGGTATACATACATAATAGGAAATAAAAATAAGTACAATAAGCCTGGACCCTGCCCGCTACGGCTTACAATCTACAAGGGGAGGGGGCAAGAGATGTAGGTAAGGGTAGAAGTTGCTCATATAGTAGTGTAGTGGTCATAGGGTTATTGTAGGCTTTCCTGTAGGGTGGGGTCTCAGGTTGCTTTTGAAGGTTTGGATGTTAGGGGGCAGTCTGATGCAGGGCTGGGACAAGGTCCACCACCAACAGAGGCTGAGCTGCCCAAGTGCGCCCCCCCCCCCTTCCAACTTGAGGATGACACTGCTATGGGGGATCTGTGATGGATGATGCTGTTATTGGGGAATCGGTGGGGGGTGTAGTAGAATACAGTCACACTGCACGAGCCCTGCTGTCATTATGAAATAGCATATGTGACCCCCACCTCTTTTATTGGTGGTCATTCAGTAAATTAACCCTGTTTTGGGGGGGTGTCTGTGGATGACAAATATGTGTCATCCACAGATTCTCCCCATAACAGGGTTCATTTAGTGAATGACCACCCAAATTGTGGTGACCCAATACATGGGAGTTGCATCTGCAGAGCTTTTGTATAATGCCACCCCACACTGTAGTGTCCCCACACAGTAATGTCCGCCACACTGCCCCCACACAGTAATGTCTGCCACACTGCCCCCCACACAGTAATGTCCGCCACACTGCCCCCACACAGTAATGTCCGCCACACTGCCCCCACATAGTAATGTCCGCCACACTGCCCCCACACAGTATTGTCCACCACACTGCCCCCACACAGTAATGTCCGCCACACTGCCCCCACACAGTAATGTCCGCCACACTGCCCCCACAGAGTAATGTCCACCACACTGCCCCCACACAGTAATGTCCGCCACACTACCACCCACACAGTAATGTCCGGCCAACACTGCCCCCCACACAGTAATGTCCGCTACACTAGCCCCCACACTGCCCCACACAGTAATGTCGCCACACTGCTCCCCACACAGTAATGTCCGCCACACTGCTCCCCACACAGTAATGTCCGCCACACTGCCCCCACAACCACACAGCAGTGCCCCCACATAGTAATTTGTCATGCTCTCCCCCTCTTGTCATAATCCCCTCTTCTTGTCATGCTTTTTCTGCCCCCCATGTTGTCATGCTCTTTCTTCTGCCCCCATGTTGTCATGCTCTTTATTCTCTCTCCCCCCATGTTGTAACTTGTCCCCCTCCTCTCCTCCTACCTCTGCTGTAGCGTGGCCGAGCTCTGCATGGTCTGCACCTCCGCAGACTACAGTCCACACCAGGGCAGATGGGCAGGCTGCCTGAGCTGAGGGAGAACTTGGAGAAGGCAGCAGGCGCGGGAGTCGGGAGAAGAACTCAGTCAGTGGGCGGGCTCTGCCTGGCGCAGCGTGACGCATCATGGTCGCTCACGCTCTGGGCCCGCCCACCGTTCTCCCGGCCGCTGCCAGCTCCCTCCTGGGTCCTGTCTTTTAACTGCAGTCCGCACTCCGCACTCACTCGCACAACTCAAGCGGCAGCCGGCTGCGCCTGCAGCAGCTAGCAGCAAGCGCTCGCCGGCTCGCCACTAGTTTGGCCTGGGGGACTTATAAATTAGTGTTTGACTCCGGTCTCCGGCCCCTGCTGCGCCCTGAGGCTGGAGCGCCCTGAGGCTGGAGCCTCCCCAGCCTCTGTGTCGGCCCAGCCCTGGTCTGATGGGCTGGGGTAGATCTAGAATATGGAGGATGAATGTAAGAAATCCTGTAGACAATTGTGTGAGGAGCAGATAGGAGAAGAGCAAAGAAGGAGGTCTTGTCAGGATTGGAGAGTACACGTATCAGGAGAGTAGGTCAGAAATGTAAGGAGGGGACTGCCTGGGGATGGCCTTGTAGGTCACGGTCAGTATTTTGGACTGATTGTGCTGGGTAATGGGGTCAGTGAAGAGACTGGCAGAGGCGAGAGGTGGAGGAGAAACTTGGCGAGAGGTGGATTAACGAGAAGGCAAAATTGAGGATGGATTGGAGGGGTGCAAGAGTGTTACATGGGAGGCCACAGAAGAGAATTTTGCAGTAGTCAAGGTGGGAGATGATGAGGGCATGCTCTAGCATCTTGGTTGAGAAAGGAGCATATGAGAAATGTTTTTGAGTTGGAGGTGGTAGAAGCTGATCAAATCTTGGATGTGTGGTCTAAAGAACAGGGCAGTGGACTTGTGAGACTGAAGAAAACATGGAGCCATTAGCTGTGATTGACAGGTGTGGTGGGGAAGTTGAATGACATAAGGGAAAGAAGATGAAGTTGGTGGTTTCTCCATGTTGAGTTTTACTAATTGGGGGGGAGAAGAAAGAAGATGCTATAACGGATAGACACTGGGATTCTGGATAGCAGGGAACTGAAGTCTGGGTCAGAGAGGAAGATTTTGAGGTCCTCAGCACAAAAGTGATACTGAAAGCCAAGGGACTCTATGAGCTGTGCCAAGCCAAAGGTATAAATGGAGAAGAGTAGGGGTCCTAGGACAAATTGTTGAGGGACACCAACAGAGAAGGGGGAATGAGGAGGTGGTGAGTGAGTGGAGCCGTTGTTCATTCTTCATTCAGGTTAGTTCCACCACTGGATGCTTCAGGGAACAGATGATGGTTGGTGAGCGGAGTGTCTGCCCCTCACCTATGGGATATAGTATCAGGAGCCTGGAATAGCCCTTTAAGGGTACCTTTAAATGCAGAAAATTTCTGCAACTGAAAATTCAAACTGGCGCAATGGAGAACTGGAGCAGCTTCTGTAGCAACAAAAACCCGTTGTGGCACCATGTATAAACCTACAAATACCTCATAAACCACAGGACAAAAATCTACGGTAGATTACAACATGAACATCAAACCCCATAGAATAAACAGATACTGAATCAAAATATATCACTTTATTATAATAGAAATATCACAGAAAATAATGTCAGGATCAGAAAACAGGAGAAAAGATAGAAATCAGGTGACACACTCTGATACAGGGAAACGATAATGGTACAATAAAAGTCCTAGTACACCACAATTCATACTCAAAATATCTCTGGAACCACCACATATATTAATAAATAAGGGCCTATACTCAAATCTGGGGTATACCAAGATGAGATAACGTCTGCCTACCCTGAAGAAGAGGTGCACTGGAGAGAGAGCTACAATAATGTTGTCTGGATGAGTGCACAGCATACACTTGTATCACTTGAGTCATAGGGAAACCGGTATTTCCGTATATAATGACCTAAATAAGATCCCAAAATATTTACTCCACAATGACTCAAAGATACAACTAGCGTATCTCCTAAATGGTTACTGCATGTGCGCTCCAAATACCAGATAGAAATATCTCTCACCAAGAAAGTGAGTGCAATGCATAAATATAAAGATCGCTCTCACACTGCACTCCGTCCAAGTGAACAAAGAGGGCAGGGAATGTACTACCTCTACATAGTCACAAGACTGGAGCGGGCTGGATGTTCAAGGAGTCAATCAAGGAGTCACCAGAAACATACCCATGGTGGACAGGAAAAAAATCCACTATCCAGACACCTTGACACGTGTTTCACCTTCCAGGCTTCGTCAGGAGGTATAGAGTAAAGAAGATACTGGGGTATATATACCTGAGATAGGAGGGGTCATGATGTCTAAATGATGATCACCTGCAGGGACGGAGTATCGGCGCGACCCAGGCCATGATGGCGGACTCCATCCACCAGCGCGTCCCAGCGCCCTCAATGCGCTACTTGATGACGTTGTATGGAGCGCATCAGGATGAAGTCAGCCAGCGCATGCACCCGGCCGCGTCTCCCCGCCCAGCATGTGATCAGATCACCTGACCCACACCAAAATGGAGTATATGCACAGACCCAAAACAATATATTTATGTCCTAATCTCTCCTATAAAAGTTGACAAAGACCACAATTAAGGACAGGTGTGTGTAAGCCCGTGCGTAAATGAACTGTTGTCCAATTACTCAATATATACGGCAACAATATGCAAACCCATACATAGTCAATTATTATCCAAATGAAGGCTGCACAAAAGCGCAACTATTATACCAAGCATAAATACAAGGCTGCATAAACATCACTCGATCTCGCACAATCTCAACTTCACATGATCCTAAATACAATTTCATGGCCCCTCAAAATGTGCAAAAATACATAATAAATATTTAAAAATCCATAATTCGTAATGTGAAGTGAGATCCAATAGTATAGGATCAATTCATGGAAAAAAGGTGGACAAAAAAACTAAAAAAAATTTTTTGTGATGTACAAAACTGAAAAAATAGGGAATATAGGGATACCTTAACAAGGCCATCGACCACACGAGTCCAATAAATTTTACACCTAGAGAGAAAAGAGTCCAAAATTGTTCATCTTGCTCGGTCATCCGGTATCTTCACCTCCATAGGACTTCGGGTCAACACCGCTCCAAAAACCCCATCAAAGGTAAAGAATCAGGAACAATCCTACAGGACATATTAACAACAAAATAAAAAAAAACAGAATATACCCCAGGATTTAAAATTCACGTTACAAGAAAGGCTTGACATCACCCCCCCCCCAATGCTCAATCTCACTCTGTCGAAACTTCTCACCCTCAGCGATGAAGGGTCACAATTATGATGTTTCCGAAAGTGGTGCGGCACTGACTCGAGCTGATCACATACCTCTTCTTCCACATCCACTGACATGTTCCAAGACACGTACTTTCAAGGCTCTCGTGGTCATCCCTATATAGATGAGCTTGCAAGGGCACATCATCCAATAGATCTGTATTGCAAGTAATATGATGTACTATTTTAAATTCTGTCCCCAAGAGAACTCCAAAAAGTGGTGGAACGAGACATGTAGGTGCAAGCGCCACATCTACCGCATGCATAAGATCCCCAATTAGGGCCTTTACTCCCAAATAGACCTTTTGGTATATTAGCCACATAATGTTCCTCACCGTACGAGATCTTTTCCATGTAATTTGTGGATATGGAGTTAAAACCGTTCGCAAATCTTTATCTCTATATATATTTACTGCGGGTACTTTGTATCCAGCGCCAATTCTCATTAAAAGGGGTGATGAACCTCACTGTCCGATCATTCTCCCTGACTGTTTCCCCTCATCAATAACGTATCTCGAGGTGCCCCTTTTGCTCTATGGTACCCTGTCTTGATAGTATTTGGATGATAGCCTCTGTCCAAAAACCTTTTTGTCAGGTTTTTGGACTGTTCCTCAAAAAGGCTCTCTTCAGAACATATTCCTTTCATTCTTAAAAACTGACCCTTAGGGATCGCTTGGATCACTTGTGAGGAGGAAGCACCATTAATGTAAATCTCCCCTACTATGCTGCTTCTTCAGACTGGTGTCAGCCCCAATAAACAGGACCCTAGAGCAGCTCCCATGTAACCCCCAGGGCTGCCTACAGCAACCAACCAGATCTCGCCTCTCATGCTTAACTTGAGCCAAAACATGAACGCTCGACTCTGATTGGTTGCTGTGACCACAACCTCCACGTTACGCCTGCATTAGTTTTGCTCGCTGGTCCACCTCTTCAGGAATGCCATGTAAGTAGCTGACGTTCACCTGGCGGCCCATTTGCCCATGACAAACATGGCGGCGGAGGTCCTTTCTTACACACCTGAGGACAGGAGAGAGGCCGACAAGTGACGTTTACATAACAACCGTTGCTAAGCAGTAGCAGGAGTCCTGCAAGGTGAGAAGGGGCGGCGCCGGGGCTGAGACAGACACCTGTATAATACAGAGCGGGAGCATGGGGGGCACAGGCGGCACACCGGGCGCCCATCACCCCCTCCGGTCCCTCTCCGTGTCTCCTCCTCTTCCTCCCTCCACTTTCTCCCATTCATCGCTCTGCCCCCGCCTCCTCCCTCGCTCTCTCTGTTCAGCGCTGTCCACCCTTCTGTGCGATCATCCTGCTGAGTGATCGGGTGCCAGGTAGGCAATGTTACTTCTCCCCTCACCCCCTGCTGCCCTCTGAACCCCCCACTGCTGCGCTCCCCCCGGCCATGCAGCAGGGTCCGTGTCCCCAGATGGAGGTGACAGCTCCCCAGCCAAGCATTTGTCACCAGCAGACACCTCCTGGTCACTGACTCACCTTTGGGGGGGGACTTGCCTTCACCCTGCAGCTATGGAAGCCTGGGCACTAAACAGTTAACATTGACTTGGCTCTTGGAGCCTGGTGATGTCATCAGTACCCTTTGGGTGGTCTTCTTCCCATATGTTGGAGCAGCTGGCCAGGCTTCCTACCCCATTTACAGGGGGCTGAGCTTTTTGGCTGTCCCACATAATAAGCCATGGGAACTTGGCTATAAGAGCTGGGGGGTCACGTGTAAAAAGTGTGGGTGCTGGGAAATATCTCTATGGCCTTAAAATGAGTGATTTATCCTCTCACGGTTGGCATCAGCTCCAGGCACCGCTGATGAAACTTTAGTAGACGTGGATCCTTCTGTCAGGTTTCATCCAGGAGCCCTCCATCACCCCCACTTCCAATATTCCTGAAGTATGGCAGCGCTGTCCCCGATCCTGCATGATGGCTGCTGGGTAGGGCAGGGGTCAGTGGGGGCTCACCTGCCGTTCGTCCATGTTAATATCTGTATACTGAGGTTGACAGATGAGAAATTCTTTTACGCCTGAGTTTTGTAGATCAGTTTCCAGCTCGCCTGCCATTGGGGTGCATGGGGGGGATTTACTGACCGGGGGGTGAGGAAATTAGAACGGAATTGATCCTCCCTTTGTTTCATTGGCTAATCACTGAACTTGCCGATCTTTAATAATCATTTATGTGGAGAGGTAGAAGAACGGCTTCCAAGGTCGTACGGTTGGCAGTGCCGGTCTAGGTGCTCCTTGTTTTCCTTGTAGAGGTGCTGGTATATGTGGTAATGCTCAGCATTAGGGCGGCCTACCCTTTTAAAGGGGCTCTTCACCCCTAGGCACTGTGTGGCTGGAGCCGTGGTGGAAATCAAATTCACTTGATCCCCGCTGCAGAGTTCTGGCTCCATCAGGTGCTGCAGGACTTTTCGCATCAACATCCGGTTTGACGCAGGTCACTTGGTCGCCACAGTCAATGACTGGCCGTTGTGGTGACCCCTTTAAGGGTCCTTATGCACATGAATGTTGCTCTGCTGTTTTTAACCGGCACCTGCGTTTTTTATGCAGTTTTTTTAAATGGCTGTTTGAGCTGCGCTATTTTCTGGCTTTTTTCCTCCAAAAAAAAATCTAAAAAACCAGAGCTAAAGGATGCTGTGTCTTTACAGAATAAGGCTACATGCACACGACCGTATGTGTTTTGTGGTCTGCAAATTGCGGATGATATCCGTATGCCATCCGTTTTTTTGTTGTTTGTTTTTTTGCAGATCCATTGTAACAATGCCTAAAACGGACAAGAATAGGACATGTTCTATTTTTTATTTTTTTTGCAGGGCTACGGAACGGACATACTGATGCGGACAGCTTTTCGCATTTTTGCAGACCCATTGAAATAAATGGGTCGGCATCTTATGTGCAAAAAAAACGGAACGGACACGGAAACCATATACATTCGTGTGCCTGTAGCCTAAGGCAAAAAGGAAGAAAACACCACTTAATGAACATAAATGCCAGTGCAACCCCCCCACCCCCCCAACAAAAAACAACAAACACCAAAAACGCTTTTGTGTCCTGCTTGTTTTCATGTTTCCCATAGACCTTTAGCCAAGTTTTGGAGCTGACATTTTTACTGCAAAAATGCACTAAAAATGCACAAAAAACACCACCAAAAACCGTGTGAAACCAGTTTACGTAATACAAACTGCTGGCTCCAGACCTGGTGAGGCTGCTTCCTTGAAAATGTCCCCCTCCCGGTAGTGAGGCCGCGTTCACATCACTGCTTCATTTTCCATCTGATCCGTCAGAAGAACAGGAAATAATAAAAACACAAGCCTACCGATCCTGTATTTTAAGCATCCATTGTTCTCAGTTATGCACATTTTGCATCCGTTTTAGCCACTTCTGTTTGAGATCCGTTATTTTGCACTGAAAAAAATATATACTGTATTTTCTGGCGTATAAGACTACTTTTTAACACATGAAAATCTTCTCAAAAGTCGGGGGTCGTCTGTTACGCCGGTATACTGTGTGCTGAAACTTTAGAGGACCTTTCACTGGTCCAACGATTGTTAGATAATGACATGTACCGGTATGTGTAGAGCGGCGCACAGGGATTTTTTTCTCCCAGGCTGTGAGCTGAGCGCTGCGATTGGCCAGCACTACAGCCTGGGAGAAGGAGACGCCCAGGGCAGAAGAGGATGTCTTCTTCCAGGTACGAGATTAGCTGTAATTAGCATAAGGCGCAGGCGCCGGTAATCGGGGCAACAGCGGGTGAACGGAGTGGCGCCCAGGGATAACAGTAAGTGCAGGGAGATCCCTGGGCGCCGCTCTACACATACATATCATCATCTAACAATCGTTAGACCAGTGAAAGGTCCTCTTTACTTCCAAGCCGGACTGGAGATGCTGTCCTTCTCCAGCTTCAGGGACAGGCGCCCTCTAGCTGAGCCACCGTGTGCTGCATCCCGGCCATTCGCCCCTGAAGCGGCCCCCGACAGGGACAGCGGCAGGCAGGGAGAGCTGACCCACCCAATTTTTATTTGGTGTGCGTTGGAAGAGGGGTAGTCTTATATGGCGAGTATAGCCCAAACAGGAAAAGTAGGGGGTCGTCTTATATGCCCAGTCGTCTTATATGCCGGAAAATACGGTACTTGGTGTAGAACTTTGTAGGTCTAAAATAAGAGATCTCAGATGGAAATGGCTACAGATCACTACACTAAACCTATTCCTCACACCGCACCCCAAAAACTGTCAGTCACCAGGAAAACATACAGACGTGACAGCCAGAGCAGATGGGTATGTGCTTGTGCCATTGCCAGCGCACTTTTTAGAATTGTTCTGAGACTCTTAAAAGGCGATCGCCTCGTAGGACGAGTAAGTGAAAACATTTCTTCGGGTCCCCTTCTAATTCTGTGACCAATGCTTCTGAAAGCCGAAAGGATGTGCATATCGGGCAGTTCTGATCACTATCGCGCTCACACTGACTGATACAATTGGATGACTTGAAGGATGTATTCAGATGTTGCGCTCTGTATTAAAGGGGTTCTCCGGTATTTACATATTGATAACGTACACTCAGGATAGAGGATGAGATCACAGGGGTCCGACTCCCAGAACCCCCACCGATCAGCTGTATGAGGAGGCTGCAGAGCAGCTTACCAAGTATAGCGCCGCACATTGTATAGAGGCCGTGCTTGGTATTGCAGCTCAGACCCATTCACTTCAATGAGGCTGAGTTGTGCCTAGACCAAGTGACCGACGAACGTAACTTCACTGCCCTAGGAGGAGGCATAAGCATTCACTACTTTATTCAGCTGATCAGCAGGGGTCCCGAGAGTCAGACCCCCATCAATCTCATATTTATGACCTATCCTGAGGAAAGGTCATCAGTATGTAAATCCTGGAGAACTCCTTTAATTGCATCTCCTCAGTGTGTGAATATGCTCTTATATTCATATACCGGTATATAAACTAGAAGATGTGATGGTGATCAGCTGATTGTCATTGATTCGGCAGCTGACACTTTTGGCAGTCATTGCTGGGGGAAAGTGGGGGGATGTATCACATGGGGCCCATTCAAATAGATGTGGAAGGCCCGCAAACCCATTCACTTGACTACGGAGTGCTTCCGTGGCTTTTCTGTCCATGCCACCGCACCACAAAAAAGTAGTGCATGCACGATTTATTTTGTGGTGCGGACCATCGAATGCGGATCGCGGTCCCCATTCAAGTGAATGTGTCAAGTCCACTGACTGGCTGTAGCTTGTGCATTGCGGACCGTAATTTCTCATCAGGGACAGTTTTGTAGGACTCTGTGTTGCTGTAAATTGCACCAGATTTATCAAATGTCGCACACTGTTCATTAATCTGGCCCATCTTTAAATCTGAAACTTCTGTCTTGAAATGCTTTTCTTCACTTTCTACTAAACCCCTTTACTGGAGCAAGAGTGCAACAATTTTTGTGTTTTTTTCTTTTTTTTTTTTTTTTTATAAATTTGGCTTAATTCGGCTTAAATCTGCTCAACAGGCTAACCATAACCCCCAACCCCCCCCCCCCCCACCACCACCACACACTTTTCAGAACTGGAGTAAGTGGTGTAAAAATGCGAAGTTAATCTCAAGACCAACCTATTTTGCAACTTGTTGAAGCCACAATTCTGGAGTACAGGGCTTTATAAAACCCCCCATGGTCTTTGCAAGTCCCCAAAGACAATGGTTGTATCAGGTTGCTGTTCTGACTGATTAAGGGGTGCTGGAGCCACCTCTATGACATCCATATGCCACAATAGAACAAATTGAAAGGGGTTGTCCTCATGAAACATCCCCTCCGATCGACATTAAAACTTGAGTCACCTTGTGAAAGTCATTACCGATCCGTGTTCTGTGTTAGGCAGTAGTAGATACAGGAGATAGGAATTGGAAGATTTCGAGACTACTTAGGTCTCTTCCATAACCATGGTATAAGACAGTATCTGAGAGTCTCATTTCTACACAAAAGGTCTTGGGAACTGTGTGGTTAGTGAGACCAGTGATGTAAAACAGGTCTATCCATATGGGAAAGGACTACACAGTTGTAGTAGGAAATGTTGGAGAAGGTCATAGATAAGGAGGTCCTCTCAACGAGTTCTGGCCTATGGTTGTGATGCTCCCACCAGGTCTGAGGGTCCCATTCCTTAAAGGGGTTATCCCATGATTAAAGGAGTTATCCGATTTCTGAAACAGCCCCCCCATGTGCTGGGCCCCTCACAGGTAATATACTTACCCTGTTCCCTGCGCCGCTCCTGGTCCCCGCACCAAATAATTCAGTAAAATAAGCCATACTGATCCTTTGCTGTTTACTGATCCATCTCAACAAACGGGAAATGACCGCTAAGCCAGTAACTGGCCGCTTTGGTGACCTGCCTCAACCAGTAATTGGCTGATTGGTCATTTCCTGTGTATCGAGAGAGACCAGGAAGCAGAGACCAGCGGTGGACCGGAAAATGTCAAAACGTGAGCAGTTGGGGATTGATAAAATGAACATGAGTTATTTCTGAACCTTTCAATAAATTTACTCTACTGGACAACCAAATAGCTGAGATATATCAGTTTAGGGTAGGGGGGTGGGTTTCGTACTGCGGGGACTCTACAAGATCTCAAGAACAAGGGGTTCCTGGAGCCGTAGTGTGCTTGTTGGTCCACCGCGCCTTTCACTGTTATGGGGCATTGCTACTGCCTTCAGAAAGGGCCCTCATCGTGGATTTTTTTTGCACCTTCTTAATTTTTGCCAGAAGTTATCTGCTTGATTTAGGCGTCAGATTCAGCTCTCCTGTACGTAATATCTGATTGGTGGGGATCCAGCTGTTTAGGGGGGCACCAGCCCACGCAGTAGGGCCACGGCCTTCTTGCAGCTTAGCTTAGGTGATGTCACGTAAATCGGTCATGTGGCCGAACGCGGGGCGGCACCATTGAAGTGAATTAGTCTGAGCTGCGAAACCAAGAACAACTGTTATCAAATAGATGGTGCTAAGCTTGGTGAGCTAAGAGAAGGCCGCAGCGCTCCTGTGAGAGCTAGTGCCTTCTCATACAGCTGATCTGCGGGGGGCCTGAGTTGGACCCCTGCCAATTAGGTACTGATCCTCTGTATAGGTCATCAATTTAAAAAAAATCTGGAAAACCTCTTTAATATCTGAGAGACAGAGTGGGCTAAATATGCTCCACATTTAGCACCACAAGGGAGTATTACTGCTAATTGTATTTGTCTTTTGCGCTGTATTAGGCCAGACATAGAAATCTGATCCAGGCATAGTTTTCTATTGATGTCTATGGGCCCTTATTGCCGGGAAACTATAATAGTCCAGTTAGGAATGGATTAACTGGTTCCTGTGGAGAATTGTATCTTTACCTGTACAACAAGTAGATCTGTCAGCAGGTTCCCTAAAGAAAAACTGGAATATGGCGAGCATATGGCTGTGTCCTGACCGGCCACCTCCATGCAAAGACATGTAGAGGAGCAGCTGTCTGGGGTCAGAGACAAGACTTTCTCATTTGTGGTCACTCCAATGTGAACCAGATTAAGACCGGAGTATAAAGTGGCAGTCTTGATAAATTCCCCCAAGGTACTGGTTCTATCCTCACAAAGACCATCAATGTTTGGTGGTGGTCCACTTACACCCATGAAAATCAATAAGACAGCACAAGGCACAGGCGCCTATACAGGTATGCAGGATCCGTGTATCTTCTTCATTGTAATGAACAGACAGGTTCCCATAGGTCAAACTCCCACCATGGCCTATCCTAAGGATAATCCATTCATGTTTAAGTCCCAGAAAACCCCCTTCAAAGGAGTTGTACACCCCGTGGACCTTTTTTTACAGCCCTCAATGTGTCCCGGCCCACAGTGGTAGACATGCTTACCTTATTCCTGTTGTTGGGTTTTGCCTCTATTGCTGCCCTGCCGACTCTGAAGGTACAGGGTCTCCCTGTGTCAATATCCAGTTTGACACGGGTCACGTGACCACTGCAACCAAGGACTGGTTGCAGAGGTGACTTGCCACCTAGATGTCACGGAGTCACATGAGTGATAAGTCACCGCTGCGGCAGTCACATGACCCACATCAAACCAGATGTTGACAAGAGGAGACCCAGAAGATACAGAGTCAGTGGTGCAGTGATGGAGCCAGAACCCAGAGCAAGGCAAGCATGATTACCACCAGGGGTCCGGCCATGTTGGGGAGGTCTGTAGAAAAGGTCCCCAGGGGTGAACAACCCTTTTAAGCATTGTGTACTTTGTGGTGCCTCCACTTGTGCCCAGTATGGAAGGTACTGGATAGTATGAATGGGTGAGTTCGGCAGAACTTTGCGTGTTGTCTGTTTCTTTAATAACATACTTTGTACCCTGTAACTATTAGGCAGCGATCGTTCTCTAAACCACAAATCATTAGAAATAACTCCCAGAGACTTGGCTCAATTTGAAATCAATCGCTTGTCTCTTCCTAATCCCTCTGCGCATATATAGTGATTACTGCGAAAAGCCTTTTAATAGTTATTACTGAAAACACGGGGGAGGTTAATAATTCATTCAGCCCACTTTGTTTTCCAGCCTCAATACGTCCATTGATTATTTATTTAGTTTACAGTTTTTCAATGCATTTGCTCAGATGACAACATTTGCCTTGTACAGTATCATGCCAATTACGTCTGAATGCTGCCACCCACTGCAGATCTCCAATCGTGGCAAATGGAAAAAGTGATTTACGTCCCAGGGAACGATCTCTTCACCAGCACATCTCGGAATGAGTGGCTCGCACATCACTACAGATCACCACAGCCCCTCAACTGTTTTTGAGGGCTTCAGGACCACCACCAGTGAGGACTTCTTAACTGCAGATATCATTTAAAGCAGTGGTTGACTACTAGGGGCACTTAAGTGCTCACCCTGTGCCTAGTGACTCTACGTTCCCATCTAATTACTGTACACCACTTCATGTACACACACTACTGCCTGCTTTGTGCCATAAATATTTAATGGGTGGGGGTCTGACTGGTCCTCACGAGTCCCGAAAGCTAGATTCCCATGTTCCTGATGTGCAGTTCTCAGCAACTGTCTAAAATACAAAGCAAGAGCCCAACAAACACTTAATAGAGCTCTGTATGTTTAAAGGCTATGTACACCTCCGAAGGCAATTTATCCAATTGGTTTTTATCAGAAATATTGAGTTCTGTCAAAAGGGTTAACCGTTTGTCTAGCTGTGTGAATAGTACTTTTTACTTTGACTTTGTGCTTGTCATCTAATAACCCTGATCTCTAATTTACTAAGAAGACATAAACATTTAGTATTTATTATAACATTCTTATTAGTAAGATAATAACTGAGCTATGATGAGTTTTTATAATGTCAGAGAGCAGAGATAAGGAGCATGTCAGCTGATGGAGCAGAGAGAAAATTCATATCCCTCTATTAGAGCATCTCAGTCATGTACAGAGAAAAGGGTTCCATATTTGTGATAAAGACAAATTTAATAAATTATTTTTTAGATCAAAATGAGTACAATGCAGTAATTTAAAAAAATTCCCCAAAAGTTGTGCATAGCCTTTAAGACATTATAGCTAAATAGGTTTTAAATTGTATTCTGATCGCCTCCATATACCTGTCTTGTGTAGCGGCCAGAATTGGCCAGGGCTACAGAAACAGCCAAGTGGTCTGTGCTATGCTTACATCTATGGAGTTACAGAAAAAGAGTAGAACAGCCGCTCAGCTGTTTCCCTAACACCAACCTCCTGAACCACAAATGGCTGAGATGGGAACACCCAGTTTATGACTTTCTAATATTGACCTTGTTTTGTTTTCATCTCATGATCCTCTAACTGCTTATTAACATAAGGCCTCGTTCACATAGCATCTTTTGATGCCAGAATTGTGGTGCAGATTCCATGCCACAAATCTAGTGGCATTCGCCTCCTATTTTTTCCCCATAGGAGGCTGCATTGGAGGTGCTCTTTCTTTGCATGGTGTCTGGACAGGTGCTGCTTTGCGCAACAAATTTGAGCCTTTTTGCATTTTTACACCACTTACTCCAGTTTTGAAATATGGGTGGGAAAGTTGGGATTGCCGTTAGCAGCGGACCACATGCGGAGGAACTGCTCCCCTGGTTAGAAGCGCGCTACAGTCTTTGGGGTTTTCCTCCCACTTCCTCCTTGCCACTTGATTTTAGTGATTTTCTTCTGGAGATGGGAAAAACAGCCATTCTGCCACTGCGTTTTTATGTTATAAATTTTACGGCATTTATTTTTTTCGGTAAAAATACCATTTTCTTTATTCTCTGGGTCAGTACGATTACAGTGATACCAAATACATATATGGTTTATTTTATTTTTTATGTTTTACTACTTTTTTTCAATAAAACCCCTTTTTTTTTAAAGGAAAAATTTATTTTGCATTGCCGCTTCCATAGCTTATTTTTAATAACTTTTTTAGTTTTTTTTCTATGGAGTTGTGTTAGGGCTTGATTTTTGCGGGACATATCATTTTGGAGTAAATAGCGCTTTTTGATCGCTTGTTATTATGTTTTTTTCGGTGGCAACTAAGAATAAATTAGCAATTCTGTCTTTTTTTTTTTTTTTTTTTTCCTATTTTTTGTTTTACGGAGTTCAGTGTAGGGGATAATTTATGTAGTCCGGGTCGTTACAGACATGGTAATACCAAACATATGGGCGGAGATATTTATTTATTTATTTTAAATTTTTTTCATTGAAAAGCATATTTTCAATGGAAAAAAAAAGCCAAATTTTTTTATGGAATTTTTTTTATTTAATGTTTTTCTTTTTTTTTCTTTTTTACCACTTAATAGTCCCACAAGGGGACTATAACATACAGTATTTTGATTACCGTATATACTCGAGTATAAGCCGAGTTTTTCAGCACAAAATTTGTGCCGAAAAACACAAATTCGGCTTATACTCGAGTCTACTCGAGGAGTGGGAGGAGGAGCTGGGGCGGGCATTTGCGGCGGGCGGCGCAGCATGACTGACTAATGTCACGTGCCTGCCCGGCCTGCTTTATGAATGAAGCAGGCGGCGCAGGCATGTGACGTCAGTCACGCTGCGCTCGCTCGCCCGGTCTGCCTGGAGGACTCGGCGGCATGTGAGGAGGTACTTTACAGGAGCGGGGAAGTGGGGGGCTGTGGATGGAGCTGTTATGGGATGAGGGGCTGTGGATGGCACTGCTATGGGATGAGGGGCTGTGGATGGAGCTGTTATGGGATGAGGGGCTGTGGATGGAACTGCTATGGGATGAGGGGCTGTGGATGGAGCTGTTATGGGATGAGGGGCTGTGGATGGCACTGCTATGGGATGAGGGCTGTGGATGGCACTGTTATGAGATGGGGGGCTGTGGATGGCACTGTTATGGGATGGGGGCTGTGGATGGCACTGTTATGGGATGAGGGGCTGTGGATGGCACTGTTATGGGATGAGGGGCTGTGGATGGCACTGTTATGGGATGAGGGGGCTGTGGATGGCACTGTTATGGGATGAGGGCTGTGGATGGCACTGTTATGGGATGAGGGGCTGTGGATGCCATCCACAGATCCCCCATAACAGTGCCATCCACAGATACCCCCCATAACAGTGACATCCATTTCCACCTCGGCTTATACTCGAGTCACTTCTTTTCCCAGTTTTTTTAGGGTAAAATTAGGGGGGTCGGCTTATACTCGGGTCGGCTTATACTCGAGTATATACGGTAGTTTTAAAATGCAAAGCACTATCCCTATTGTGCATTGCATTTTAATGGCAATGCTATTCTAACATTGACCAGTAGGCTGCGCCAAAGAGGCGCAGCCTGCTGGAAATGACTGAAGGCTGGTCTAGGGCCTACATCAGACCCCTGCCAGCCTTCACACACATCGGCGATCGCATTTGAGGGGTGCCGATGGGAGACAGAGGGAGTCCGCTCCCTCTGTCAGCACTTTACATCCGGCGGGCGCCATTGCTCGTGGCATGTAAAGTGTTAAACAGCCTGTATCGGCACTCTTGCCGGTCCGGGCTGTTAGAGCAGGGCCGCAGCTCTCATGTGAAAGCCGGGTCCCCGCTCCCCGCTGCAAGTGAGACCCTTGCAGCACTTAGATTGGACTGCTGTAAAAAGGCGGCGGCCCAGCCTAGGGCCCCTTAGTGACCTCCGTAAAAACACGTTTGGGTGGTCACTAAGGGGTTAAACCCAATGTCTCCGTGAGAAATCTGTTGTGAAACTCATTAACGCAGCTAACCACTCCCACTTTCCAGCCCATATTTCAAAACTGGAGTGGTGTAAAAATGCAAAAAGTCACTAAATTTCTGCACAAGTAAGTACAAAAAGTCGCAAAAGCCCCATTTTCCAACTTTTTGAAGCCAGAATTGTGGCTTGAAGGAATGATATATCAGGGTCCTTCTGTAAATGAGGAAGAAGCTTAGTTAGCGATAAATGTTACCTGGACATACAGTGCTGCCCATAATTATTCATACCCCTGGCAAGTTTTGACTTAAAGTTACTTTTATTCAACCAGCAAGTAATTTTTTGACGGGAAATGACACAGGTGTCTCCCAAAAGATAATAAGACAATGTACAGGAAAAAAAAAACATTTCTAGGCTTTTATTTGCATTTGACCAAAAAGTGTCCAGTCGGAAATTATTCATACCCTTCTCAATAATCAATAGAAAGGCCTTTATTGGCTATTACAGCAATCAAACCCTTCCTGTAATTGCAGACAAGCTTTTTGCATGTCTCCACAGGTAGTTTTGCCCATTCATCTTTAGCAATGAGCTCCAAATCTTTCAGATTGGAGGCTCTTCTTGCCATAACCCTGATCTTTAGCTCCCTCCACAGATTCTCAATTGGATTCAAGTCTGGACTCTGGCTGGGCCACTCCAAAACGTTAATGCTGTCGTCTGCTAACCATTTCTTAACCACTTTTGCTGTGCGTTTTGGGTCATTGTCGTGCTGAAATGTCCACTGGTGCCCAAGGCCAAGTTTCTCTGCAGACTGCCTGATGTTCCCTGAAAAACACCCCCAATGCATTAGGTTCCCACCACCATGTTTGACAGTGGGGATGGTGTTCTTTGGGTTGAAGGCTTCTCCTTTTTTACGCCAAATGAAGGAAACATCATTGTGACCAAACAACTCAATTTTTGTTTCATCTGACCATAACACAGAAGACCAGAAGTCTTCTTCTTTGTCCAGATGAGCTTTTGCAAAGGCCAAGCGAGCTTTTGTGTGCCTTATCTGGAGAAGTGGCCTGGTGAAGTCACCTGGATGGCCTTGGTGGTGATCCTTGGATTCTTTTTCACCTCTCTAAGGCTCCATTCACACGAGCGTATGTTGTCCGCAAAAAAACGGATCAGTTTTTTTGCGGATTAGATGCTGTCCCATTCACTTCTCTTCCATTGCACAGCTCAGCAAAAAAAAATGAAACATGTCCTATACTTGTCAGTGAAAATCAGGACATGGCCCTATTGAAGTCTATGGATCAGCAAAAAAACGGACACGGATCCGTTTTTTTGCGGACACCGATCAGTTTTTTTGCGGACAACATACGGTCGTGTGAATGGAGCCTAACTATCCTCCTGGCCAGCACAGGTGTCACGTTTGGCTTCCAACCATGTCCTCTGAGATTTTTCACAGTGCTGAACATCTTGTATTTTTTAATAATACTTTGCAATGTAGCCACTGGAACTTGAAAACATTTAGAAATGGCACTGAAGCCCTTTCCTGACTTGTGAGCAGCCACCATGTGCAGCCGCAGGTCCTGACTGAGCTCCTTTGTCTTAGGGTACTTTCACACTTGCGGCAGGACGGATTCGGCAGGCTATTCCGTCCTGCCGCAAGTGCCCGTGCACTGCCGTGCTGCAGCTCCGTCCCTATTGACTATAATGGGGCGGGGGGCAGAGCTACGGCGCAGCACGGCAGTGCATGGCTGGAGATCGCCGGACTAAAAGTCCTGCATGTCCGACTTTTAGCTCCACCCCCCCGCCTCATTATAGTCAATGGGGACGGAGCGGCAGAACGGCAGTGCACGGGCACTTGCGGCAGGACGGATCTCCGTCCTGCCGCAAGTGTGAAAGTACCCTTAGCCATGACTGTTCACAAACCAACTGCAGAGAGCTGCTGTTTTTCACCTGTTGAGTTAATTAAAACAGCGGTTCCCAATTAATCAGGGTGATTAGGACGCTTTAGAACAGCTTGGACTATTTGGAATGGGATAGAACTTTGGATTTTCCCACAGACTGTGACAGTTTGTGAAGGGAATGAATAATTTTGGAGTGGACACTTTATGCTCAAATGTAAATAAATAATGCCTCTTGTACATCGTCTTATTATCTTTTCGGAGACACTTATGTCATTTCCCATCAAAAAATTACTTGCTGGTTGAATAAAAGTAACTTTAAGTCCAAACTTGCCAGGGGTATGAATAATTATGGGCAGCACTGTAGATGACTCATTCTACAAATGCAGATGATCCTAAGAGTATCAAAGTTCAATGTGGAGGAGGAGTGCGGTTACTGAGTAACCAGAACACCTAGGGCATTTGGCAACTTTTTCTTCATTTAAATATTCTTAATTTTTGACAGCTCTTTTGGAAAATGAAAGGTGGAATCTGGTTGCTATGGGGCAAACTGTACACCAGTTTGGTAAATGACCTCCATTGTTTTTAAAGAGTCCCTGTTCTTTTACTGAATTTCATTTAATTTGGTAGAGAATGGTGTAACTTGCAAATTTGTAAATTATTTAATTTAAACAATATACCTGCATCTGCCTGAAAAAAAAAAACTGCAAAATGAAGGCCACTAGAGGTCTCACTTCCACCTAATTTGCAGCCCACTGCCTGTTGTCAGGCAAGATATGTCCTTAGTAACAGAGAAACAGAATACTGCTCACATGGAAGTGGGGGCGTGTCAGAGCTAGCTGAAATCCTGAGCCTGATAGAAGCACTGCTTCTGAAGAGCAGAGAAGATCCTGTGTGTCTATAAGTCAGATCTCTCTCCTTAGCAGCTTTCTGAACGTCCTAGGAGACAACAAACATAGTGGGAAGTGAGGTCATTGCTTATAGTCCTGGCAGATTCAACAGAAGGGAGACACCTCCTGCTTCTAAGTAAAATGCATCTATCTGTGCAGCTGAAACAGGGAAAAATATGGCGGAAAGAGACTTTAGGGAAGCCCAAAAAAAAACAGTTCCTTCACAGTTATGACTGTACAAAGAAGCACAGCCACTATGCAAATTTTTTATTTTTTTTGAAAACTCAAGTACTTTTTAAGATTGCAGTAAATAAGCCAATTGTAGCCTATGGCAGTTTAATTCCATTCTGCATTCCAGTAGTTATGTTTGTTTCTACCCAGATACGGCTGGCAACCAGACCCAGGGTACCAGGACTAGTGTTCCCACTGTATTGATATACTCACACTTTTTGTCTCCTCTGCCTGTACTGCCAAGCAGTGACATCCAAATCGAAAAACTGTGGCAGATTTTGTCTTTCACTTACATTTATTAGCCAAAAAGCTAGCCTTGTGGATTAGATAAAAATTGTTTGCACCCAGCCATGATCTAACTTCTAATGGGGGCAGCCAAGTGTTCTAACGTAAGTTGTCAGCTTAAGCAAAGGTTGGACTTTATTGATTGCCTTTAGAGCCCCAGGACAAGTAGTCTGGCTGCCTTTCTCTGGTCAAATAAATATGCACGATCTTCCGATCCCAGTGTGCATGTTATTTGGGAATTGAAGATATAGTAGGTGTGCCGGCCAACAGTTTTATAATGTATGTGGCGGGTATAACTCTTCTGGTCCTTTGATTTGTGAGCTTATTATTGTGTTCTCATATGTGGAGTTTTCCTGACAGGAAGTCCAAATTCAAAAGTCTGTTGAAATTACCACGGCAACTCCAGAGCAAGCAGGATACAGGGAAACCTTTTAAAGACCACCTCTGTGAGAAGCCCCACCCTTCTTGTCCAGACTAGATTCCCTGTGACAGATACTGGCCATCTTCTTTGAAAGGTCTACCCCCATAGACCACTTGAAATTTTGGGTGGCTGTCTAAGAGGTTTCACTGTATTTGAATTACTGCTATCCTCCAGGAGGTGAGTGGTGTCATTAAGTTTATGTTTTAAAGAGCCTCTGTCTGTATGATCAACCCTATTAAACCAGGCATACTGACTGGTGGGGTTGATCATGCTGATGAAAATGATACCTTTCTTTTGTCTGTCTGTTACAGACAGCTGCAAATGAGCACGTTTGAACACCAAGGGGCTGGACTAAACCTCTCCTCTTCTCCCCTTGATTGACATGGCTAGACATCAGCATGCCGAGGACAGAGCTGTGTTTAGACCTGTGTTCTAGCATGTACATATATACACTACTTACTATAGCCTTACCATGTTAAGAATAGAGGTTTCTCTGCTTATAAAGCTAATAAATAATACTGGTTTATTCACAGGCACAATATAGGATTATATATTAGGTAGCGGGTACTCTGGTTTCCTTCCACATTCCAAAGACATTCTGATAGGGAACTGAGGTTGTGAACCCCTTTGGGGACAGCTTGATGCTAATGTCTGTAAAGCATTACGGATTATAATAGCGCTATATATGTACATAAAATAAATAAATATGTATTCGATTTCTGTATAGAAAACCACTCTTCTCAATATGATAAGGCTGTAGCCTGAATGCAAGTGGTCAGCCTTGCATGTAGATATCCCAGAATATATATATATATATATATATTTTTTTTTATGTTTTATTTCTTCCTCGTGTAACCATAAAAAAGGCCTTTTCACATTGAGAAGGTTGGTTTTCTATACTTAGAAAGCTAATACATATTACTGATGTCTTTGTAATTATATATTGTGCCTGTGAATAAATCAGCAATATGTATTCGCTTTCGAAGCATAGAAAAACGTCTATTCTCAACCTAGTAAAGTTACAGCCTTTTATTATGGGTTAAATGAGGGAGAAAAAAAAAATCTAGAAGTCCCTCCTGGGATATCTTCATGCAAGGCTGACCACTTGCCTTTCGCTACAGCCTTATCATATTGAGAAAAATGGTTTTCTATACTTAGAAAGCTAATACGTATTACTGATGTATTAGCTTTGTAAGCATTGAAAACATCTATTCTCAACATGGTAAGCCCATAGTAAGTAGTGTATGTGATATGTACATGCTAGGACACAGCTCTGACCTCAGCACGCTGATGTCTAACCCTGTCAATCAAGGGAGATGGGTATGGGCAGTACACAGGGGTGTTACAAAGTCCCACCTCTTTGTCCTCCACCATGCTCATGTACATATGAATAAAAATGCAGATACTTCTGTTGCTGTTTAGCATACAGACAAAAGACAGGTATTGTTTTAATAGGCAGTATGCTGTTCCACCTTGTCCTGAATTTTTGAGGGACAGGAAATAGCAGAATGAGAGGAATCTGAGATCTCTTGTGATCTGAGCTCTGACAAGACTTATACCAGCAGTAATAATGGGAAAGTAATGATTGTAAACAGAGCCATGCAGCGATACACTTGAAAGAATTTCTCTTCCACAGTTTTCTCTGCTCAAATATTTCCTTTCCAAGTGACTGGCGTGAAGACGATTTCAGGACACAGAATGTTAAATAGCTGGAAGTGTTTCAAGGGCTCACGCACCTATTAATACTTTATTGCTGCACACACGATAGCCGGTAATTTAATCTCATTATGGCAGAATCAGAAGCGTGAGCTGATCCAAGTAGAATAGCTGGCCACAAATACATGTCACAATGGGAAACTGCAGGTTAGTGTAGCTTGATTCTATCTAATTCTTGTAGGTACTGTAGGTATAATTCTTTTCATGGTGTGTATGTATTTGGAAGGTTCATGGTCTATCATTTTATATATACACCAATCTACTATAACATTAAACCACTGACAGCATTTATTATCTCGTGATAATAGGATATATTAGGTTGCAAGTGCATAGGAAGCTTTTGAATTTGGTTGGCACGCAGAAAACATGGGCAGGTGTTGGGATCTGAATGACAAGGGTCAAATTGTGATGGTTAGACAACTGGGTCAGAACATCCTAAACATGGAAATTCTTGTGGAGTGTTTCAGGTGTGCATAGGTTAGTACCTATCAAAAGTAGTCAAAGGAAGGACAGAGGGTGAACCAGCAACAAGATAATGGGTGCCCAGGGCTCACTGATGCACGTGGAGAGCAAAGGCTAGCCCATCTAGTCCAATCCTACAGAAGAACTACTGTAGGACACATTATTGGAAAAATCACTGCTGGCTATGATGGAAAGGTGTCAGAACAAACAGGGTATCACAGGTAACTGCAGAATGGTCGAAGAGCCGATGCTTAAAGTGCTTACAGAGGACACTTGAACATCAACAGGACCATGGAGTAATGGAGGGTGGCCTAGTTTGATTAATCACTTTCATTTTACATTATGTGGATGGCTGGGTGCATCTGTCATTTACCGGGGAGGAGATAGCACCAGGACTATGGGGAGAAGAATAACCCAAACAGTGATGTTCTGGGCAATGTTCTTCTGGGAAACCTTGGGTGTTGGCATTCATGTGGATGTTGCTTTAAGGCTGAGTTCACACTTTAGTTATTTGGTCAGTTATTTCCATCAGTTATTGTGAGCCCAAACTAGGTTTGGGTCAAAAACGCAGAACTTGTGCAGAGCTTTCCATTATACCTTATCTCTGAGTAGGCTTCACTGTGGGTATTAGCTCACAATAACTGATGGGTGAACTCGGCCTTAACGCGTATCACCTTCCTAAACATTTAGCAGACCAAGTGCTCCCCTTCAGTTCACTAGTATTACCTAGTGGCAGTGATTGCTTTTAGCAGGATAATGCCTCCTACCATTATTCAGAAATTGAGCAATAAAGTCATGGTGTTGGATTACCAAGATCTGAAAAACTGAAGGATACTTACTGTTGCTTGTAATGAAAAGTTTTAAACTCCAGGATATTAATCAAAAAATACTTTACTGGTGTAATGGCCTCCACTCGTTATGAGACCATACCCGTCTCTTCCTCGGGATAATGTATTATCTGTCTATATGTAATATTTGTCTAATTTTTAGTCCCCTTGGTGGACTTGAACATGCAGTTGTACAGTACACTGCAATACTTTCGTACTGCAGTGTATTGCACTTTTAAAGTCACCCTATTACACCCTGCCTTATATGGCAGGCCTGGAGGTTTTGACTAGGCCCCTGGCTGTCATGACAACCACTCGGCATCCACAGGGAGGCCAGTCAGGTGACAAAGGGACATAGCCCCACCCGTCTAAAGGCTTAGAAGCTACAGCCACTGTTGACTTTTGTAGGTCGGTGTCCGCTGTATAACACAGCTAGCACCGTCCTTGTATGGAATTGGCCCAGTTCTAGAGCTTGCTCCATACACCTCCTGCAATCTCAGATGTCAGTTGTGGTATAAAAGGTTATCTCTGGGCCATCAATATTAGATTGTCGGAGGATCGACTCTCAGCATCCCCGTTAATAAGCTCTTTGGTGGGTCCGCTAAACTTGTGTGAGGGCCGTGGCCTCTTCATTGTTTACATGGGCCCCTCTACCAGCATGCCAGCTATTTAGTACTGGCAGTGCAAATTATTGCAACGTCACCCAATAGGAAATGGGAGGGGTGAAGCTAATCTCAGATAGTCAGGCCCATGTAAACAATAAAGATGTTGTAGCTTTCGCCTGAGTGCCATGGTATGTCAAACTGCTGATTGTTTGGGTTGCTCAGAGTCGGACCCCCACGGATCTGATGTTCTTGGCCTATTCTGAAGATCAGGCTTGAGGAATGCAAGTAGTTACTAAAACAGACATGTCAGGAGAGGGGACAGGACCTCTTTAAACTTTTAAACAGGCAGTTTATGGATACGCCAGATTTCTTACACTGCCTAAGCCGCCGTGGAAATTCTGGCGCATTTAAAGACTACCTGTGTACATGTCTGGGCCAGTGTGGTTGGTACTTACAATTGAAGTTTGTACTTGAAGTCTTATCTATTGTACTCTGACCTGTTTACTTTTTGTTTGCATTCATATTTTATTTGCTGACAGCTCAGATCAACAATCTGGTTTACAAGGGCAAATCTTATATAGAAGTACCGACGTACTGCACAAATACATGTACAGCCTGCTGGTTTATTAGAAGTACTGACATGTACTGCACAAATACATGTAAACCTGCTGGTTTATTAGAAGTACCGACATGTACTGCACAAATACATGTAAACCTGCTGGTTTATTAGAAGTACCGACATGTACTGCACAAATACATGTAAACCTGCTGGTTTATTAGAAGTACCGACGTGTACTGCACAAATACATGTACACCTGCTGCTTTATTAGAAGTACCGACATGTACTGCACAAATACATGTACACCTGCTGCTTTATTAGAAGTACCAATGGTAACTGATCTGCATCAAATACATGTACACCTGCTGCTTTATTAGAAGTACCGACCTGTACTGCACAAATACATGTAAACCTGCTGCTTTATTAGAAGTACCGACATGTACTGCACAAATACATGTACACCTGCTGGTTTATTAGAAGTACCGGCACAAATGTAATAGCAGGCAAATACATGTAAACCTGCTGCTTTATTAGAAGTACTGACATGTACATGCACAAATGCATGTGACACCTGATCTGGTTTATTAGAAGTACTGACGGTACTGCACAAACGGACATGCATAGACGCTAGTGCTGAAACGTACTTATTAGAAGTACTGACATGTACCGCACAAATACATGTAAACCTGCTGGTTTATTAGAAGTACTGACATGTACTGCACAAATACATGTAAAGCTGCTGGTTTATTAGAAGTACTGACGTGTACTGCACAAATACATGTAAACCTGCTGGTTTATTAGAAGTACTGACGTGTACTGCACAAATACATGTAAACCTGCTGGTTTATTAGAAGTACCGACATGTACTGCACAAATACATGTAAACCTGCTGGTTTATTAGAAGTACCGACATGTACTGCACAAATACATGTAAACCTGCTGGTTTATTAGAAGTACTGACGTGTACTGCACAAATACATGTAAACCTGCTGCTTTATTAGAAGTACCGACATGTACCGCACAAATACATGTAAAGCTGCTGCTTTATTAGAAGTACCGACATGTGCTGCACAAATACATGTAAACCTGCTGGTTTATTAGAAGTACCGACATGTACTGCACAAATACATGTAAACCTGCTGGTTTATTAGAAGTACCGACATGTACTGCACAAATACATGTAAACCTGCTGGTTTATTAGAAGTACTGACATGTACTGCACAAATACATGTAAAGCTGCTGCTTTATTAGAAGTACTGACGTGTACTGCACAAATACATGTAAAGCTGCTGCTGGTTTATTAGAAGTACTGACATGTACTGCACAAATACATGTAAACCTGCTGCTGGTTTATTAGAAGTACTGACATGTACTGCACAAATACATGTAAACCTGCTGGTTTATTAGAAGTACCGACATGTGCTGCACAAATACATGTAAAGCTGCTGGTTTATTAGAAGTACTGACATGTACTGCACAAATACATGTAAACCTGCTGGGTTATTAGAAGTACCGACATGTACTGCACAAATACATGTACACCTGCTGCTTTATTAGAAGTCCTGACGTGTACTGCACAAATACGTGTAAACCTGCTGCTTTATTAGAAGTACTGACGTGTACTGCACAAATACATGTAAACCTGCTGGTTTATTAGAAGTACTGACGTGTACTGCACAAATACATGTAAACCTGCTGCTTTATTAGAAGTACCGACATGTACTGCACAAATACATGTAAACCTGCTGCTTTATTAGAAGTACCGACGTGTACTGCACAAATACATGTAAACCTGCTGCTTCATTGGAAGTACCGACATGTACCGCACAAATACATCTAAACCTGCTGGTTTATTAGAAGTACCGACGTGTACTGTACAAATACATGTACACCTGCTGCTTTATTAGAAGTACCGACCTGTACTGCACAAATACATGTACACCTGCTGGTTTATTAGAAGTACTGACATGTACTGCACAAATACATGTAAAGCTGCTGCTTTATTAGAAGTACTGACATGTACTGCACAAATACATGTAAACCTGCCGGTTTATTAGAAGTACTGACGTGTACTGCACAAATACATGTAAACCTGCTGCTTTATTAGAAGTACCGACATGTACTGCACAAATACATGTAAACCTGCTGCTTTATTAGAAGTACTGACGTGTACTGCACAAATACATGTAAACCTGCTGGTTTATTAGAAGTACTGACATGTACTGCACAAATACATGTAAACCTGCTGGTTTATTAGAAGTACTGACATGTACCGCACAAATACATGTAAAGCTGCCAGTTTATTAGAAGTACTGACGTGTACTGCACAAATACATGTAAACCTGCTGCTTTTTTAGAAGTACTGACATACTGCATAAATACATGTAAAGCTGCTGGTTTATTAGAAGTACTGACGTGTACTGCACAAATACATGTAAACCTGCCGGTTTATTAGAAGTACCGACATGTACTGCACAAATACATGTAAACCTGCTGCTTTATTAGAAGTACCGACATGTACTGCACAAATACATGTAAACCTGCTGGTTTATTAGAAGTACTGACGTGTACTGCACAAATACATGTAAACCTGCTGCTTTATTAGAAGTACCGACATGTACCGCACAAATACATGTACACCTGCCGATTTCAAATTCACTTGTTTCTGCAACATTTTGATGGGTTTTTCTAAATGGCGTTTATGTACATTATACTGTAAACAAAAGAAAATCAACAAATATGGCATTTGGAAGGTGGACTTTGGGTTGAGACCATACAGTATAGTTGAATGCGCGTGGCCAAACAGCGCAATATAAATCGTGCAGCCATTCGTGAGATCAGCTGCCATGTGTGATCACACCCGTCCAGTCCTTAGGTAAATGATACTAGATATGATGAGCAGCCTCATCTCTATTAAAATAACATGACGTTTCAGTCAATTATATATATTCTACGGTATGGCCGTAGCTAGGACTTTGATACTGATGACCTATCTTTAGAATAGGTCATCACTACCAGATCGGTGGGACTCCTGGCACCGACAATCAGCTGTTTGGAGAGGCTGTAGTCCTCTGGTGACTGCTCGGCCTCTCCACCGCGCCATACATTGCATAGTGGCTGTGCTTGGTATTGCAGCCCATGCCTGTTCACTTGAATGGGACTGGCCTAGGCCATATGACCGATAAACGTAACATCGCTGACCTAGGAAGAGGCCGCAGGGCTCTGAAGTCCAACCTGGAACAGTCTGGGATCATGGTTTCAACAAGTACCATACGCCACACTAAACCAAGCAGAGCTTTATGGCCGAAGGCCAAGGAAGAAACCATTGCTGAAGAAAAGACATAAAAAGGAACGACTGATCTTTGCCAAAGAGTACCTTGACAAACCACAATCCTTTTGGGGAAAATTTTCTGTGGACAGGTGAAACAAAAATTAAGCTTTTTGGCAATGCAAAGCAACAGTTTGTTTACAGATGGTGCAATGAAGCTTATAGGAAAAAGAACACCCTACCAACATGGTGGAGGATCCATAATGCTGTGGGGTTGCTTTGTTGCGCCTGGTCCTGGAGGCCTTGACCGTATCACAGGAATCATGAAATCCGAGACTTGTCAAGAGATTTTAGAGCGAAATATTCTATCCAGTGTAAGAAAACTTGGTTTGAGGTGAAGATCATAGGTCCTTCAGCAAGACAAGCTCCCAAAGCACACATCCAAAAGTACCGAGGAATGGTTGAAAAAGAAAAAATGGACTCTTTTAAAATGGCCAGCAATGAGTTCTGACCTCTAGAGATGAGCGAACTTCTATTTTTAGTTCGGCGTCCAAAGTTCGGGTTATCGTAGCACCCCATTATGGATTCCGCTACCGCGGACCATAACGGCATTTGGAATCCATAAGGGGATGCTTCATTGAACCGGAACCTCGGACAACCCTAAGGACCCGGGGTGACGTCACCGTCATGTGATCAGTGCAGGGGGCGTGGCTCAGCACTGGATTGGATAAGAGGTGATCCATAGCGGGATGCTACGATAACCCGAACCCGAACTTTGGACACCGAACTAAAAATAGAAGTTCGCTCATCTCTACTGACCTCCATCCCATTAAAAATCTTTTGGGTGAGCTGAAATCTGCCATTGGGAAAAAGAACCCTGCAAACATGCAAAAGCTTGAACAAACTGCAAAGGAAGAGTGTGAGAAAATACTACAAGAAACGTCTGGAGGCTGTCACAATGCCAAAGGGTGTGCAACCAAGTACTAATTAGGGGTGCCGTTATTTTGCTGCACATTCTGTTTATTCTGTTTCTTCTTTGAAATTACAACAAGTAAATAAGTTAAAAAATAATAGTTTATTGTTGTATTACTTAGGATCACTAATTAAAAATCGTGAGGATATAACTTTGGTACATTTTCCATTTATTTCTGAAGATATTGTACAGTCTATGAAAAAATGAAGGGGTGTCAATAATGGTGAGCAGCGCTGTACCTATGGTCATGTGATGAGAAGGAACAGGGGTCAAGGGACCAGTGATCAGCGGATGTCCCAGTGGTGAGGCCCCTGCAGTCTTACATATCACACAGTCTGTGGATAGGTGCTGACTGTATTTAGTAGAATAACCCCTTTAGGTTAATACTATTGTAAAGTAGATTCTCGTGCTGTGCAGCGCGTCGTATGAGAGCGGGCACCGTTTTCTAATGTAGCACAGGTATTTTAAGCCAATGCACAATAATCCTGGGACTTGAGTCCCTGTTGGATCTGGTAATAGCCAGTGATAACAAGGTAATAACCCGTCTGACACTAATGACACCCGCGAGTCATATCATTATCATAGAAATGGACAATTTATTCACTGCTTGATTTCTCAGCCAATGCTCCATTGCAGTTGTAGAATTGAAGTTTAACCCTTAGGATGTGTATATATATATATATATATATATATATATATATACACATCCTAATTTATTTTCTGCCAGATAAAACCAAATAGCGACACACGTCCTTTTTTCTACTCTGTTAACATTTTAACATTTTCGGATTGTAGATTATTATTTTTTTTGAATTCTATTTCCTGAACATGACTATGGGGGCTGCCATCTTGCCTGAGCTGTTACCAGCATTTAGAGATATGCTCTACAGCAGCCACTATGGACCATAGACTCCTAAGATTGGTCAGGACTCATTGGGGGAGATTTATCAAAACTGGTGGAAAGGAAAACTGGCTAAGGCCTCTTTCACACTTGCGTTGTTAGGATCCGGCGTGCACTTCCAAGTGAACTAAAAGCATTTGAAGACTGATCAGTCTTCTAGTATGCTTTCAGTGTTACTATGGCAGCCAGGACGCTATTAAAGTCCTGGTTGCCGTAGTAGTAGTGGGGAGCGGGGAAGCAGTATACTTACCGCCCATGCGGCTCCCGGGCGCTCCAGAATGATGTCAGAGCGCCCCATGCGCATGGATCACGTGATCCATGTGATCACGTGATCCATGCGCGTGGGGCACCCTGACGTCACTTTGGAGCCGCACGGGCGGTAAGTATACTGCTCCCCACTACACTTTACCATGGCAACCAGGACTTTAGCGTCCTAGCTGCCATGGTAACCATTCAGAAAAAGCTAAATGTCTTATCCGGCGATGCGCCGAAACGATGTTTAGCTTAAGGCCGGATCCGGATTAATGCCTTTCAATGGGCATTAATTCCAGATCTGGCCTTGCGGCAAGTGTTCAGGATTTTTGGCCGGAGCAAAAAGCGCAGCATGCTGCGGTATTTTCTCCGGCCAAACAACGTTCCGGTCCTGAACTGAAGACATCCTGATGCATCCTGAACGGATTTCTCTCCATTCAGAATGCATTGGGATAATCCTGATCAGGATTTTTCCGGCATAGAGCCCCGACGACGGAACTCTATGCCGGAAAAGAAATACGCAAGTGTGAAAGAGTCCTTAGATTCTGCCTTTCATTTTTCAGAGCTGCTTTAGAAAATGAAAGGTGGAATCTGGTTGCTATGGGCAACTAAGCCAGTTTTGCTTTGGGCCACTTCTATAACATTGCCCCATTGACTAGTTTTCTAGACATGACCTATGCGGAGGTCCTTGTACAAGGAAGGAGTAGATATGCCCCTATTGAACATGTAAGCACTAACCTTATCATGGGCACCTGTTTTGAATGGTGGATCCTGTTATCTTTACACAGGTAATATCTGTCATTCTAATCCTGCCTATGCTGATAGTGAGCGGACTACTGAAACGTGATCTGTACTGACCAAGAAGTGGCGCCTATAATTAGGCTTTGTGGCCAGCACCAAAAATTAAGATTTTAGAATTTAAAAATAAAAAAAAGATATTGACATGGTACATTAAATATGACATCGCCAAAATGTGTTAAATTTTTTTTTGATTAAAACAATAGATAATTTTCTGATGACACTTTCCCTTTAAGACGTATTGCACCAGTCTCGTGTCACCCCCTTCAAACAGCAGATTCAATGGTAGAGGGCACAGCCAGCCAGACATAATGGCCTCGCTGCTCTCTCATGCAATGCAAGCTCTCCGGGGTTTACACTCATTTCAGTGGGGCCACAGCTTGGGGAAAAGGCTATAAACATGGCAGACCTGCATTTCTGTTATTATATTGCACCTGGAGACCTCTCTTTATAGGAACATAACCGACAAAAAATCCCTCACCAGGATAAGAGGCCACACACCCTGATTATAATAAAAATATCAAGAAATTTTAAAGAATCGACTGGAAATAGATACAGTATGATATATAGAAATGTGCGCGACGTTCTTCCACCTCACCCCTTCCCACCGTGCTGAACATTACGGAGAAGGCTTTCATAATGGATCTCTTGGTTCTTGACGGAGCTCCTTTTTAATACACACATGAGTGTTCAGTAAGTGCAGTCTACATTCTTTAATGGTGGATGTCTGGAGCCATCTGATAGAATTAGGCCCGTACTTTACTGGAGACAGACGCAGAGAGCTGCTATTGATTGCTGTTGGAGCCAGATGTTTTACACAGAGAACACCTCGAAATAAAGAGGCAAATGTAACCAAGGGTAACGTGAGGATACCCGCTACTTCATGCATGACATTGTGCAGGCTGCCTCTATTACTGGTCTCTAAGAAGATGGGGAGGCACGTAATTACAGCTGTCATATCCTATGCCAGTCTTCATAAGATGCGTCAAATTGAAGGGGAGTTTGCCACCTACATTGAGCGTTTTAGATTTTGGTAAATCTACCGAAATCTATGCCAGCTTATTGCTTTTCTGGTGCACGGGCTTCCAGACGATATACCTAATTTATTAACAGGCTTCGTAAAGGGAGTCTGTCACCTACTTTGAACGTTTTAGACCGCTCATATCACAGTATAGAACAGTTGCCCACCATTAAAATAGTCTCTGTATTGTGTCTTCCCCACGTAGAGATCATTGAAAAAATAACGACTTTATAAAGTTATGCTAGTTAGGTCTCGCAAGTGCCTAGGGGCAGCGTTATAACCGCAAGTGCCTAGGCCGCTCGCCATTGTGCCCAGATAACCGCTCCCCTTTCAGTCCTCTGGCCTGCCCTGCCTTCCTGCTTCATCATTCTCTTCCGGCTCGGAGATCGCAAGGCGCGTGTGCGCGATCTCTGTGCCGGAGAAGGATGGTGAAGTAGGAGGGCAGAGGACTGAAAAGGGAGTGGTTATCTGGGCACATGGGCGGGGGGCCTAGGCACTTGCGAGACCTAATTAGCATAACTTTATAAAGTCGTTTTTTTTTTCATGATCTCTACGTGGGAAAGACACAATACAAGGACTATTTTAATGGTGGCCAACTGTTATAAGGTGATATGAGCGGTCTAAAGTGCTCAAAGTAGGTGATAGACTCCCTTTAAGAAGCCTTTTAATAAATTAGGTACATAATCTGGAAGACCGTGCGCCAGAAAAGCAATAAACTGGCATAGATTTCAGGGGGTTTCCAGGATTTTTTTTTTTTTTTAAATGCCTACCCCAGTCCCCCGTACCCAACAAGAATTGTGAAGACTACTAAACCTACCTGCTTGCTTCTGCTTCTTTCGGCCCCTGTGGCCCCCAGGCTGTCTTCATCAGACTTCTGGTCCCCCTCCCCCTGTAAACTTCCTGCAGACACTATGCAGAGTCATATGTGGCGCTGCAGTCAATGACAGGCAATTATACTGTATGTCTGTTCACAGGTGCGAAAAAAAAATACCGTATGTTCCAAGTCGCATAATAAATCCCCCCCGCCCCTCAGGCTCTGACTGTTCTAATTTTATTCAAACATTTTACATGGTGTAGTTTTGCGGGATGCAAGAGGCTGCCCCCATAATTGTACAGAATATAGAAAAATATATATTTATATAGCAGTGTGTGCTTTTAATTAGCAAAAGTATAGATGATGCATTCCCTTTAACCCCTTGCCAACTGGATTCACTGCCTTCTCCCTCGTCCTATTCACAGTGCTATTTATAGAGATCTCTAGTCCAAGCGATCATGTGATCATCGGGGGGTGGGAGTGTGCCTGAGCTGCTGGGTCTTAGCAGACCCAGATCAACTTTGCTGTGAGGTTTTACAGCCCTGTACAACCTCTCTAATGGCTGTATTCCCCCTGTAAGTCAAGCTGATATGTCAGCCCTAGTTATAGGAAAAATCAGCAATTTAAAAAATGTAATGTTAAATGTTCGGCAAAGTTATGGGATCACAAAGTGTAAAGTAAATAAAAAATTAAATAAAATAATTAAAAAAATAATAATAAATAAAAAACCATCACACACAGCTGCGCAGCTTTTAGCCCCACCCAAAGCCACCATAACCCATACATCCCATATATCAAAATGACTGTTATCGAAAGGTGGCATAACAAAAAAATATTTTGGTTGCATATTGTGCTATTAACAAATACAAAAAATGAAACAATGTAAAAAGCTGAATCCCCCCCTTTTTAAATATTTTTCCTTTTTATAAAAAAATAGAAATAAAAAATACTAAACTAAAAATGACAAAAATTAAGCCCCATGTATTACCAAAAAAGGCACAAAAATTTACATAACCAAATGGAAAAAATGTACAAAAAAAAAAAAAAAAGCAAAACGCTCCTGGTCAGGAAGAGATAAATGGTCTGGTCTTGAACTGGTTAAAAAGGTGGTCAATGTTCTTGGTACCAAAACATCCCCATTTTTCCAGCTCCTCAATCATTCGACTATGTGACCTGACTTATGATTCAACTTGAGCTCCAACAAGTCTTCAGCTTTTCCTTCTATTCAGTACAGAAAAAAACATGATGTGAAAAGGATTAAATCCACAGGCCTTTGACCAATGTGTGTCAGAGGGGTCAACTTCATAAGCCGTTCCTGCTTTCACTGATTGATTATCTGGTCCCTTGAGCTAAAGCAATGCATTTTAATGAAAGGGACAGGCGAGTTTAACAATAAAATCTGACGGTGATGGTTCAAATACATGACCGGGTAGAAGCAAACCTCCGGAGGATATCCATAACTAGTTACCCCTCCGCACACACCAGAAATGAGTGGAAGGTGAAAACCACATCACACAAGTTCTACATTAAAGAGGTCTATTGGGTTGTTCAGAATTACAGGAAGGGTCTAGTTTTTCCACAAACAGCCACCCTTATCCATGAGCTGTGCCATTGTATTTAATGGATTATACAATCAGGGCTGTGGAGTCGGTAGATAAATGCTCCGACTCCTCAGTTTTTGGTACTTCCGACTCCTCTATATTTAACAAGCGAATGTATTTTATACATTTCCCTAGTAGAATCCCATAGTCCTGTTCAAAGTTTAAGCTAACAATCTGACTTTTCAAGTGTCTCTAGTCCTGCAAAAAACATATTTACTTAATCAGTTATCAGTGAGAGGCTAGGTTAACCATGGGCGTTGCGTTCTCTGTAACAGCGGAACACAACACAGTGCGTTGCGTGCCATATAGTAAAGCATGCTTCTTCATGGTCTCTTAACGTGTTCGTTTTGCGGTAACGTGATGCACTGCATGCATTTGGCCTTTATTCCTACAGTAGAGAAGTAATTAATTATAACTTTTTGTGAATTGGGACCCTTAAACTTGCTTTTTTAAATTTTTTTATTCCAATTTAAATTTAGTGGGAGTCAGAGTCTGTTCATTTTTGCCGACTCCGACTCCAGGTACCCAAATTTGCCTCCGACTCCTCGACTCCAAAGCCCTGTATACAATGATTGAAAATCTCTTTCTAACAAAGCTAGAACCAGTCCAGTACCTCACCTGGATCCAGAGATCTCCCCACTCATTGCTTCAGTTGTTCTGCTACATTTATTTCAAGCTGACAGTTCATTGTGTGTGTCCTTTCTGCTGTAGCTTTCTCCCTGTAACTGCCACAGCTTCTAAGAGAACATAGGTCTGGTGGCAGTGGAAAATTTAAACTGACCGCGTGTGGCCACCTCAGTGAGGTGGACAGAGAAATAAGAAAAAGAGCAAACAGCAGATGGCGCTGTACAGATACTTTTTATTGAATAGCTCATTGGCTATACCAGGTGTCGGCAACCCGCGGCTCCAGAGCCGCATGCGGCTCTTTTGAGTCTTTGCCGCGGCTACGACAGCAGGGCCGACAAACGCCCACATACTACAGTCTGTGGCGGGGCACGGGAACTTTAATTCCCTGCCCGGCCGGCCGCCTACCGCCATAGGCTTCAGGCCTAGTCGGCACGATGTGCGCAATGACGTTATCACACGCCGTGTGTGATGACGTCACCCCACCGCATGCCAGATTAGTGGTGTGCGCGCGTCTGCCCAGGCCCCAGCGGACCGACCGTTATCTGTCTGTATGGCAGTTTGTGGGGGCAAATAAATGGATGGCAATCATGGCACAGACTTGTGGGTGCAAATTAATGGATGGCACAGACTTGTGGGCGCAAATTAATGGATGGCAGTGGCACTGGCACAGTGTGGGGGCAAATTATTTAATGATGGCTGTGCCGCACAGCCATAATTAAATAATTTGCCCCCACACAGTGCCAATGTGCCATCATTAAATAATTTGCCCCCACACTGTGCCAGTGCCATCCATTAATTTGCCCCCACACTGTGCCAGTACCATCCATTAATTTGCCCCCACAACATTGTTAAAGGGTTTCTGTCATCAAGTTTTGACATTATAAGCTGTCTGACATTAGCTATGTGCTAATGTCCGAGCAGCTTGATAATGTCTTTTTTATAAAAATCCGATTTATATTTTGGCTGAAAAACGTACTTTTATAATATGTAAATTAGCCTCTAGGAGCAGGGGGGCGTTGCCCTGCTCCTAGAGGCTCCATGCGGCAACCTGCTTTCACGCCCCTTCTTACTTTGAGTGACAGTGCTGAGCAGCGATCCTCCGGCACTGTCTCCTTCTGAAATTCCGCGCCTGCGCCGCCGCTCTGTATTCGGCGCAGGCACGGTGAGCAGAGGACGCTGGTGCCTGCTGTCCTCAGCTCACCGCGCCTGTGCTGAATACTAGGGATGTCCCGATACCATTTTTTTAAGACCGAGTACGAGTACCGATACTTTTATTTAAGTACTCGCCGATACCAATTACCGATACCTCATATAAACAGCGGCGCAGTTACTGATAGCAATGAAAACAATTAAAGCTGGAATTTGGTTGCTATGAATAACTGCTTTTCTTTTCCTTTGTACAAGTGTTAATAAATTAATAAATGGTAATATAATAGCGTTTTCAAACCAATGTGCCTCCAGGGGGATCTGTTTTTGTGGGATCTGTGGAGGACACACTGTTGTGGAGGATCTGTGGATGTCACCGTTATGGGGGGATCTGTGGATGACGCACTGTTATGGGGGATCTGTGGATGACGCACTGTTATGGGGGATCTGTGGATAACACAGTGTTATGGGGGGATCTGTGGATGACGCACTGTTATGGGGGATCTGTGGATAACACAGTGTTATGGGGGATCTGTGGATGACGCACTGTTATGGGGGATCTGTGGATGACGCACTGTTATGGGGGATCTGTGGACGGCACCGTTATGGGGGGACCTGTGGACGTCACCGTTATGGGGGACCTGTGGACGTCACCGTTATGGGGGGACCTGTGGACGCCACCGTTATGGGGGACCTGTGGACGCCACCGTTATGGGGGGACCTGTGGACGTCACCGTTATGGGGGGACCTGTGGACGTCACCGTTATGGGGGGACCTGTGGACGTCACCGTTATGGGGGGACCTGTGGACGCCACCGTTATGGGGGGACCTGTGGACGCCACCGTTATGGGGGGACCTGTGGACATCACCGTTATGGGGGGACCTGTGGACATCACTGTTATGGGGGGACCTGTGGACATCACTGTTATGGGGGATCTGTGGATGAGGCTGTAATGGGGGATCTGTGGATGACACTGTTAGGGCTATGTGGATGACACATATATAGCATCTTATGCTATATACATGTCATCCACAGATCCCCCATTAGTGTCATCCAGTTTACACTTGCGGGGGCCGGTGCAGCTTGACTCATACACCGGCTCCGCAGCTGCTATATTGTCTTTCATTAACCCTAACTTACTGTGCCCGTGATTACTAACTATTAATGCGCAGTCCCTCCATGCTCCTGCCCCGCGCGCCTTCTGTAATCATAAAGTGGGCGGAGCGGGCAGGCGGGACATGAGGCGCATGGAGGAACTGAGAGCTCAAGCTGCCCGATTCCTCCATGCGCTTCATGTCCTGCCTGCCCGCTCCGCCCACTTTATGATTACAGAAGGCGCGCGGCAGGAGCATGGAGGACTGCGATCAATAGTTAGTAATCACGGGCACAGTAAGTTAGGGTTAATGAAAGACAATATAGCCGCTGCCGAACCGGAACTTCCGGTATCGGCAGTGGTATCGGCGGCATTTTTACGAGTACAAGTACTCGTGAAAATGCCGGTATCGGTCCCGATACCGATACTAGTATCGGTATCGGGACATCCCTACTGAATACCTCTGAGTACACCCGGAAGCAAGGACAGCGTGGGATTTCAGAAGGAGACAGTGCCGGAGGATCGCTGCCCGGCACTGTCACTCAAAGTAAGAAGGGGCGTGCCAGCAGGTTGCCGCACGGAGCCTCTAGGAGCAGGGCAACGCCCCCCCCTGCTCCTAGAGGCTAATTTACATATTATAAAAGTACGTTTTTCAGCCAAAATATAAAACGGATTTTTATAAAAAAGACATTATCAAGCTGCTCTGACATTAGCACATAGCTAATGTCAGACAGCTTATAATGTCAAAACTTGATGACAGAAGCCCTTTAAGTGAAATAGTCTTTTTTTTTTTTCTTCAGATTGACAGCTAACTGCACGATCCTGTATATAGCATTAAGGTAAGAAACAATATATGCAGTGTTAAATTTGTTTTAAATGTCGCAGTGGTTTTGCGGCTCCCAGATTTTTTTTTCCTTCGGAAACGAGTCCAAGTGACTCTATGTCTTAAAGGTTGCAGACCCCTGGGCTATACTGAGCTTTTAGTAAAAAGCAATACAAAAGTATTTAGATCCAGCTGCTGGTTTTAAAAATCTAGAACATTTTTTGTGGCACAACCCCTTTAAATGGGGATGAGTTACAAGGCTAAATATTGGATATTAGCGAAGTTTTGAAAAATTTGATTTGGCAACTTCGCCGAATCAAATTTAATAATGAAGACCGCACTGTATAGTCCTTCTTCATTGTTACTGGCCGCGTGGCACCTTTAAGCAGGGGCTGTTGCTGGTATTGGGTTTGGCGGGTTAGGTAGGGGCACAATATGCATATTTTTGCTGTTCTGGCCTACAATCGCCTGCAGGTTATTTGACAGTAAACACAGAATATTAATCAGCTCTGGGATATCCACTTCTCCAACCCCAGCGCTCTCCTGTCCTACAGGTGGGAGCCCCTTTTCTGCCATCTGCTTTTCCTCCTTTTCCACATTATCTAATATCGATCAGAATGTGTCATCAGAAACATCCAGCTCCTCCTTTCTCTGCATCATGCTGACTTTTCTAGGACATGGAGACTTTGAAGGATGATTTGGAAGAAGTAAGACTAGCAAAAGATGAGGATGGTCATCAATAAGACCCCTAAGGGGTGCAGACTGGATGGTGTTGGTTGGCACGCTGGCAGTGGAATAATAAAGGCTTCCATCTTTTTGATATTGAATTACATTTATGGCTGATGTAGGAGTAAATACAACTGAAGCACTCTCCAATATTTTTCTATTAATCGTTCTCAGCAACACTGTCCCTATGCTCAGCTCACAGGACAATAGCGGAGACCGTGTGGGACAAAGGTTTTATAGGGCTATGACATCACAGGGGATGGCTATCTGCGGATTGTCTGGCTTCACAGCATTATGGGGGATCTCGCTTTCCTGAACTATTTACTTTCACTTTGTAATACATGCAGCCGCCATTTTAGGAAAAATTGATTTGTTACAGCGAAAAGCAAGGAATTCGGATTTGTTGCGAATTGAAGTGAACTTCTGATGGAATTCCGCTTCGCTTTGCTCTTTTGTACCCCCGAAGGGCTCATTCAGATGACTCATATGCGGAACCATTCGCTTCAATGGGGCAAAACATTGAAATGATTCCTGTCCCTATGCCTGTTTTCTTTTTCAAAAAAACATAACTTGTCCTATTATTCCGGTATCCGTGTTTTGTGGAACCGCAATTTCCGGACATCCAACGTGTGCATGAGCCCTTATAGGTCAATAGACCAATTCACATGGGGTGCCCCCTGTCTGGCAATCAGAACCCTACGATGTGTTACCATCTGCCTATTAGGCCCAGTCAGAGGTATGGCCCAATAGGTTGTCAGTGGACCAGTGTCGGGCTATAATGCTCCGGAATACTATGCATTCAAAAAGTGTTATACAAGCAATCAAAGGATCATTGATTGAAGAAAAGAACCAAAGTCCACTCATGGGAGGCGTTCACATCCCTGCTATTACTTTCTGTTCTAGGAGCAGAACGACCAAAATAATGGAAGTGCCAGATGCGGCACATAGCTGAGCGGAACGGGACCAAAAGGAATCCATTGACTATGATGGATTCTGTTCTGGGGTCTGGAATTTAAGCGGAGATCAAATCGCTGTATGCAGAACTATATTAAACAGGTGTGAACTTACCTTTACTCTTTTAAAGAGTTTTATAAATGTTTCTATAGCCATCTAATAGCATAATTTGCTATCCTTCATGTGCTGTTGATAACTGAGAGTTTTTTAAATGTTTATATAAAATTAGATTCTTTAGTCTTTTTAAGCTTTGTAGATAATTCTATTATTTTGGGAGACTTCAGATACAAATTAGGGCAGTTTATGTAAACACTGTAAATCAGAATCTCTACAGTAATTTTTTTGTATCCTATGGCATGATGGTGGTAATTAC
Organism: Bufotes viridis; assembly: GCA_033119425.1. Taxonomy (NCBI): domain Eukaryota; kingdom Metazoa; phylum Chordata; class Amphibia; order Anura; family Bufonidae; genus Bufotes; species Bufotes viridis. Next base: position 99,105,295 of record CM065592.1, on the reverse strand, counting down.
CAATAGAAATGCTGGGTATTCACCGCAGATGCTCCAGTTTATATGAATGGAACAGTCGCTGAGATTACACATTATATTTAAAGAGATTCCTCTGCCGTAAGCTTAGGTTACACTGGCTAAATGGATGCAGACTTGGAAAATAAATGACCTACAATTAGGCATCTTTCATGTAAATGATACGGATTGTGTCAGGATGCGTTCAGTGAAACTCGCACCATTTTGCAGGCAAGTTCAGTTCAGTTTTGTCTGCGATTGCGTTCAGTTTTTTCCGCACGGCTGCAATGCGTTTTACAAACAACATCTAGAAACCATCAGTGAAATATGCCTTGCACCCGGACTTCATCTGGACTGCTTCCGGATGCAAAGCGTTTTTCACTGAAGCCCCATTCACTTCTATGGGGCCAGGACTGCATTAAAAACGCAGAATATACATCTCGTAATGCAGAAATGATGCATTAAAGAAATGTTCATGTACACAGACCCATTGAAATGAATGGGTCAGGATTCAGTGTGGGTGCTATGCGTTCACTTCACGCATGGCACCCATGTGGAAAACTCACTTGTGTGAAAGAAGCCTAAAGATCACAAGTTGAACATTACCGTATCTGCGCTGCATGAACAATCAGAAACTTCTTGAAGAGGTAAGTATTTCAGTCTTCAGTACACAGCAGCCGCTATCCCCAGGTTTATGCTCCAGTTCTGCGGCTTCCACCTTCAATCTCTGCTGCTTCTCTGAATCACAATCGTTGGTGACGTTTTTTTCTCTGTGCGGTGGTCTCCTGCTGTAGCCTTTAATCAAGAGTGAAGCCACATAGAGAAGATCCACTTACACAGGTTACACAAAGACACTTTAATTTACTCACAAGATAAAAGCTTTTAAAACTACATATAAAATTCTTTCCAAACTTACCCGACCCAGGTTTCGCGCCACTTCATCAGTGGCAGAAACATACAATCAATGCAGTACTTTTGTCTCTGCTACAAAAACCTTCTCCTGAACGGAAACCCATAGTCAGTGAGGTCCATAGGCTCCATTCGCCTGTTAAGTGCCGAATCCAGCACATCCGTTATTTTTCGTTCTTCTGCTCCTATAATGGAGCAGAAGAACGGAAATGTAAAAGCAGCCTTATACCAGATGGTGCAGGCCATAAAAACATACTCCAAAACAATGGCAGAATTGCTGTGTTTTTTCACGCTGTCAGCCCAAAAAAATGAATAAAAGTAATACAAGCCCAATCTGTCAGCTTCACTGTTCTGCTGTCATTGAGGGCAGCATAGTGTAGTGACAGATCCGCTCTTTTCAGCAGTCTGTCAATTCTGTTACGACATCTAGTACTATTATAGTATTGACCTGCCTAAGCCCACAAGGCTCAGCAGTGCTGCTTGAGAGAGGTGTCCAATCTTGCTCTCTTCCCCTCGATTGACAGGTTTCTTTCTTGTTGTGCATTGGAAAGAAACCTGTCAATCATAGTCTGAGGGCGGGGACAGAGAGCAGCATCAGACTCATATCTCTCACAGCATCGGACTCATATCTCTCACAGCATCGGTACTATAATACTACTGAATGTCATGACAGAAGCACCTCATGGTGCAGCTGACAGGTTCCTTTTAATATTACAGTGGACAATTGCATGACAAACGCAGATCTGAACAGTATCTTGAAAACCACCTGAAAATTATTGAATGGCCTCACAACAAACAATTCTGAGGCTACTTTCGCACTCGCGTTTTGGTTTCCGTTTGTGAAATCCGTTCAGGGCTCTCAAAAGCAGTCCAAACGGATCAATTTTGCCCTAATGCATTCTGAATGGAAAAGGATCCGCTCAGAATGCAGCAGTTTGCCTCTGTTCAGTCACCATTCCGCTCTGGAGACGGACACCAAAATGCTGCCTGCAGTGTTTTTCTGTCCGCGATGTGGACACAATAGAAAACAGTAATGTGAAAGTAGCCTAAGCAGTAGGTTATCGTTCACATGGCCTGCATGAAAGGTCTTTAAATGACTGCCAATTGACTTGCTATGTTATCAGTCAGCCCGCATTACGGACAGAAATCTGGTGTGTAAAAGGATCCTTAGGCAGCGGCAAATTATAGATTTAGGGGGAGATTTATCAAACTGGTGTAAAGTAGAACGGGCTTAGTTGTACACAGCAACCAATCAGATTCCACCTTCCATTTTTCACAGCTCCTTTGCAAAATGAATGGTGGAATCTGATTGGTTGCTATGGGCAACTAAACCAGTTCTACTGTCCACCAGTTTGATAAATCTCCCCCTTAGTGTAGCAAGAGCTAGAACTAAACTGCATAAAATCTCTCTTCTGCACGAGAGACTGAAGCTGCTCCTCCCTCCTTCTCCATTTGCTGTTTGAGGAGGTTTTTGGAGTGTCCACTGGAAAGGAAATGGAAATAACAGGCTTCTGGAAGATAAGGAGGCTGATGCTTTTAAGAATAACACTCAACGTCTTCTAGCAATCATCAGTTAAAAATGCATCCAACAGCCTTTTGTTTTTCACACAAGTTCCATTCATTTCTATGGGGCCAGAGCTTAGTGAAAAACGCACACTATAGAACATGCTGCGATTTTTTTTTTTTTTTTTTTTCCTGAACGCAGAGATGATCAGTGATAAATGATGCTCATGTGCTCAAACCCATTGAAATGAATGGGTAAGGATTCAGCCTGGATGCTATCTGTTCGCTACATGCATCGCACCCAGACAGAAATCCTGGTTATGTGAAAGAGGCCTAAAGGGCTGAAGCACAGAGGAAATCCTATAGCAGCCACACATTTTTAGCACCAGGACTAGTGTTGAGCGAACTTGTTTTTTTATGTTCGGTGACCAAAATTCGGGTTCTCGAAGAATCCTGGTATGGATTCCAAATTCCGTTATGGTCCGTGGTAGCGGAATCCATAATGGGATTCTTCGATAACCCGTACTTTGGACGCAGAACTTAAAACACAAGTTCACTCAACACTAACCAGGACGCATTCAGAGGGTGGAAGTACACCCGCCAGCTCTTCTGTATTAGTGCATCGTATAAATGCCCTAAAGTGACAGGGTGACAGATGCGCTTTGGTGGCAAGCTTTAGAGACAAATTTTGCTTGGAAACAGTTGTTCTTTCCTTATTACCCGTGTACCATTTAAACTACTTTTCCTCGCCAAGTTGTCTGCGTTCACTGTGGTTTATAGGCCTGCAATGTTCTAAAGGCAATTACTGAGAAACTCGCATAAGAAGAATACATTTTCTTGTGTAACATTCAAATAATTCCACAGGGAAACTAGAATGCACTGTTCTGTAGATCAACACGTATAAAGGGGCGAACCCCTCAACTCCGTGCTGCCCAAATGTAATACAATATTAAGAACATATAGTTACCACTTAGTTCCGCACTTAGTTTAGCTCTGGTCCTCACCTCCTGTTTCTGTTGCAGCAGTGACTGTATACGACATAAGCCCACTGCAGCCAATCACTGGCTTCAGCTGTCTGCTGCTGTATGTGGACCTTACAGGAGTTGTCCTGGATTTTACTAAACTTGACCTAAGGGTTATGGTATAAAACTAGAAATCTTTAATGATCAGTCTCCTGCTGCCCCTCTTTGGTGGTGCTGTAGTGATGATATCCTCGGTAGTCTCATGCCATACCTGCAAGTGTGACAGCTGAGGTCACGATTATCTGCAGCAGTCAACTGAATGAGGTACATGACTTCATTGCTAGAAGAATGGTGGGGACCAACGCAGTAGTAGCGTTGGAATGGCAGGAGATTGAAACGTTAAATAATGGTTAACTTTGTCCCCTATGCCATTTCCTGTCCTTGGGCTAACGTCTTAAAATCCCATGCAACCCTTTAATGGTAGCTGGTTGCAATAAATGATAATATGGCCATAAGGGTTCATCAGAAATGTAATCACCACCGATGTGAAGTACCAAAAGCGTAACTAAAACTGACTGGACCCCACAGCAACTTTTTGAATGCCCCCCCCCTCCCCCTCCACTGCAATCTTCACTATTGCAGCTAGTCAAGATTGCTCTCCCAGAACAGGCAAGGCAGCCGCTCCCTCCGTTTCCTGCACGTATATATATTGTATGTCATGTCACTGTATATATTGTATATAATATCCTTGTATAATACTGTTGAGGGGGTCCTGACAATAAAATCGTTCAGTCCTCCTCCCGGGTGGACTCCTTCTTAGTTCTGGCCCTGTAGCAGCCACTTCCCTTGCCTCCACTATAGCTACATTCCTGTAAAGTACTCAGGTCTAGTCCTGTAACTACAACCATCTCACAAATAGTTCACCGCAGAGAATTAACCTTCTACATTTTCTTTCTCAGAGAGGTTTGATGGCAGAAACAAAGAAGCCATGAAGACCAAGTAGAAGGAATTGAAGAATGCTTCTCCGAAACCGCTTTATCTTACTGCTGGCCCTGGCTGCCCTTCTAGCCTTTCTAAGCCTCAGTCTTCAGTTCTGTAAGTATGACACTCCCTGTAATCTTTTCGTGACTGTTAACGTATTTCAGTTACTTATTTTCGGCAGTTTTAAGCACTTGTAAACCACTGATCTTGGTTATTGTAGGTATCGCAAAATGCACTTAAAGGGGTTGGGCCACAGGATAGGGTATAACTAGCTGATCGCTGAGGGTCTGACCACTGGGACCCCCACCAATCATGAGAACGGGGTCCTGTTCCCCCATTCTGATGGAGCAGCATGGTCGTGCATGTGGGAGTGCCGGAGATAGCTAAGCACAGCGCTCATCTGAGGGTGGACTGTACATAAATCCTATAAGGTAATTTCCCGGTGGGCCGATGCCCAGGTGGCTGCCCGATCCCTACTCCCAGCCACCGGCTGTGTACCTAACTATCCGATGCTCTCAGCATTAATTAATGCTTGGAGCATCAGGTACTTATGCCCCTGGCGTATCCACAGGTGCCCTCCTGAATTCAGCTGTATCACCATCCTCAGGACAGTGATACAGTTGAATACTGCGATGCAGGTGCCAGTATTTTATGCTGCACTGTGGTATTTGGTTCTGCTGGGGCGGCATTTTGTTCTGCACTAAGGTTGCACTACTTCTCTTGTCCTTGCCTACTTATGTTGCCCTACCTTCTGTCAATCTGGATCCACCTACAACATGGGGCCACTTTTTAGTTTGTTTTTTTTCCAGCGACACTTTAAGTTCCCAAGTCCGCCCGGCGCTCACGTATCTCCGGTGCTGCAGAGAAAATAAATGGATTTCACATGCACCACCTGCTGCTCTTTCAGAATGGGGAAATGATACTCCCTTTCTTGTGGCCTTGGGGGTCCCAGCGGTCGACCCCTATCAATCAGTTAATTAGTCCCCATGATAGGGGATAACTAAAAAAAACTTGGCACAACCCCTTTAAGACTAGGATTATGATTTTAGGTGATTTCCGTTGTTATAGCCTGTTGCTTCCTCTGTTATTTATATCCTGGAAATTTGATAACTGGCTGTTACTATCCCCCCCTTGGACAATGTTCCCCAACCTATAGCTCTACATCTGTTGCAAAACTACAACTCCCATAATGCCTTGACAGCCTGTGGCTATCAGGGCATGATGGGATTTGTAGTTTTGCAACAGCTGGAAAGCCACAAGTTTGAGATCACTGCCCTAGTAGACAGGGTGCGTCCCCTGGACAGTCTCGGAGAGAGTAGATTCTGCTGCAGACCTCTTCTTTTTACTAATTCAAATAGCTGGCCATACACATTACAACAATTTCAGCGGGTTCAGCTAACCATCAAATGAATATCGTGGCCACCCGACTCTCCTGGGGAAGCTGGATTCAATTGTCCAATGCTTTTGTTATCTAACAAGCTATCTCTCCCGATCCTTCCATACGTATGCATGCTTAGATCCGCCGGGAATAGGTGAGAAAGCCATGCTGTGATATGAAAAATGATTATATACTCACCTCGTCTCCTGTGCCATTCTCTGTGCCGCCGGTCCAGTCTTCTTCCTGGTGGCTGTTTACAGGCTGCAGTGGTGACGTGATACAGCAAACACTGTTACAGCCAATCACTGTCCTCAGCAGTCTTGTGCCGTACTTAATTGAGGGCAGTGATTGGCTGCAGCGGTCATGTACCGTATATCTGCATGTATACAAACAGCAGAAGAGGGAGGGAACAGAGGTGCTGAGACTGGCACAGGAGAAAGAGGTGAGTATATAATTTTCTATTTTACAGTATCAGATGACATGGGTCAAATTTAAAATGAACTTCGACAACCCCTTTAAAAGAGGTGGTCCTACTGAATGGTTGACAGCCATCTGTGTATGTACAGGCACACAGGTATGGCTCGGAGTTATTGATAAGACCACCCACTGGATTCCTAAGCATAGAAAGAGCAGATATGTAGAAATGTGGTACAGTAACAGCATTTCCAGTAGACAATGTGTTAAGTTGCATAGTCCTATTTATGCAGTAATAAAGTAGTAGTACATGCTCTTGTACAAGACACGGTGTCAGGAAGCAGATAACTCTGAGTATTACTGTACTGATAACACCATCATACATCACTCCTTTACTGGCAGGGTAGTGAATCTACGTTATCTATCGGTTCTCGTGCGCTAGCTGGACACATGAGCTGTAATATGGCACTGCTGCAAAGAAATGTAATGGTATACATAAATATATTGAATGTATGAATAAATAATGCTGGACATATTCATTTCAGTATTAAAGGAGTTGTCACCGGAGCTGCAGAGCACCGTTAACATTGTAGTGGAAAGAGCTCGTCATTTCAGAGCTGCTCCCATTGAAGTCAATGGGAGTAGTGCAGCAGTGATGAGCGCTGGTTCTGGCACTCACTACCAGCAATAGAGCTACAAAAAAAAGCTTCATGCATTCCCCATGTAATAACAATTCTGGAGCATCTATTCTTATGGCTCTATGTTGTGCCATTCCTTTATTATTCCTACTAGAAATGATGAATGAATTGCTAGCAGTCTGCAGTAGAGGTACAGAGGAGAGGTAACAAGTTGGGGGGGATAGATCATCACCTCTGGATAGATCATCAGCATCTGATCGGCAGGGGTCCGATCAGCTGTTTGTGAAGGCAGCGGCACTGGCAGTAGCGCCACGGCCTTCTCGCTGTTTACCTCAGGCGCAGTGACGATTAGTATCACTGGCCTGGGCGAGGCTAAGCTCCGTTCACTCGAATGAAGCTTAGCCCCGCCCAGGCCAGTGATACTAGTTGTGACGTCACCGGGCCTGCAGTAAACGGTGAGAAGGCCGCGGCGCTGCTGCCAGTGCCTCTGCCTTCTCAAAAAGCCCTGGGTGTCGGACCCCAGCCGATCAGATGCTGCTGATCTATCCAGAGGATAGATCATCAGTTTAAAATAACTGTAGAACCCCTTTAATACCCAGTCCACCTCAGGCCCCAAGTCTGGTCAGCAATGACAGTTACTGTCCCGTGTGGGGAAAGACTATCTTTTTTCTCGGGGTTGGGAAAAAAATCTCGGTAAGCCCCTGGATAAATGGTATCATAAATGACTGTTTTTGTCTAGAGTTTATCTCTCCACCACCGGCAAGGCTAAAAGTTACCAATTTAGCTCAAAACTTAGCACTAAAAGAAGAAGTTTTTTCTCTTTTATAGAAAAATTTATTAATTCCCTTTCCAGACTCAGAGAAAGGGAAGGGGTTTTATTCGTCCCCTTTTCTCGTACCCAAGCCAGACGGTTCTTTCAGAATGATTATAAACTTAAGAGATTTAAATCAGTACCTCAAATACAAAAAGTTCAGAATAGAATCCGTACAGTCTGCAATAAAACATATTTTCAAAGACTGTGTAAAGGCTACCATAGACATAAAGGATGCCTACTATCACATCCCAATTCATGTCGATTTTCAGAGTAGCGGTGTCTATGAAAGGACGGGTTCAAAATTAATGGCAGAGGTTATGGCCCACATAAGGGAAAAGGACATTCTCATTATTCCTTACTTGGAAAATCTTCTGGTGGTGGCAGAATCTATAGATTCTAGGCGTTCTGCAGGGCGTATGGAGTCCAACAGAAACCCAGGATTCCCAAAATGTGAGGGAATTAAGGGCGGTTCTGCTAGCCTTAAGAACTTTTCTGCCCAAATTACAGGGAATAGGAGTAAAAATATTCTCAGAAAACGCTACAGTGGTATCCTACCTAAACAGACAAGGAGGGACAAGATCAGAACGTCTTATGTCCTTAACCACAGAAATTTTCTCACTAATCATTCCTTATATTCCTTTTATCAAGGCAGTGCATCTAAAAGGAGCAGAAAACAAGGTGGTGGATTACCTAAGCAGAAACCATTTGGATCAGGGAGAATGGTGTTTAAATCAGGAGGTCTTCAATCAGATAGTTTAGCTTTGTGGTCGTCCTCAGGTAGACCTTTTCGGAAACGAGCAAAACAAAAAATGCAGTCTCTTCTTTTCCCTAAATCCAAGAGACTTTCCGTTAGGGGATAGACTCTTTCTCCCTTCCTTGGCCGGATCAGCTTCTGTATGCCTTTCCTCCTATAAGACTTCTCCCGAGGGTATTGCAGAAGCTCAGGCAGGAACAGACGAGGCTCGTTCTAATTGCACCTTTCTGGCCTAGAAGAACCTGGTTCACTTGGCTGAGGAAACTGTCTCTGTCAGATCCATGGATTCTTCCAGACAGACAGGATCTGTTCTTTCAGGGGCCTGTTTTTCATCCGGAGGTAAAGAACCTTCATCTGGCAGCCTGGTATTTGAAGGGGAAATCTTAGAGCATAGGGGCCAATCCTAAGAGGTTATTTCCACCCTTTTATCTTGTTCTAAGGAAGTAACCTCCACCATTTACCTTGAAGTCTGGAAGACTTTCTTAAGGTTCACTAGGACCCCGGTTAATCCTTTGAGCCCTACTCCTATGCCTAAGGTTCTGGACTTTCTTCAAGAAGGGCTTAATAAAAACCTTAGACTTAGCACCCTTAAAGTACAGGTCTCTGCTCTGAGTGCCTTTTTTTATCTTCCCATTGCCAATCATCCTTGGATTAGGGGAGACTCTTTAAAGCAGTCACTAGAATTAAGCCTGTGATCAGGTCTTCTGTCCCCCCTTGAGATCTGAATTTAGTTTTGTCTAAGATGATAGAGCCTGCTTTTCAACCTCTCCCCCCTATACTAACATCCTGGAGGACAGAGTGCTCATTAAACCGGACCCATCTTTTTTGACCAAAGTGGTCTTTCTTTTTCGTAGGTCCCAAGATATTGTTCTCCCATCTTTGTGTCAATCCTCTAAGAATGAGAAGGAAAGGAGGCTCCATTGTCTAGACATTAAAAGATGCCTGTCTTATTATCTGAATGTCACCAGTCAGTGGAGGAAATCCTCTAGGCTTTTTGTGCAGTTTGGGGGGGAAAAACAGGAGTAATAAGGTTTCATCTAGAACCCTAGCCAGATGGATAGTGTGGGCTATCGTTTTGGCCTATTCCTCAGCGGGCGAAACTCTCCCCTTGGGTTTCGGTGCTCATTCAACCAGATCCATTTCTACTTTATGGATAGAAAGGGCCAATGCATCTTTAGAGCAAATTTGTAGGGCAGCTTTTTCTTCACTACAAGTTAGATCTAGACTCTAATGATCGTTTATCCTTCGGGAGGAAAGTGTTACAAACTGTAGTCGTCGCCCCCCCCCCCCCAAAGCTAGTTCTATTCTAGTCGTCTCTCAAGCGTGCTGTCATGGGCGTAGGGAAAATTCAGGATTAGTTACCGGTAATCGTTTTCCCATGAGCCCATGACCGCACCCGGGATTTATTCCCACCCTATGTTTCAGTTTCATATGCATGCTCTCCACGAAAGTTCCTGTTTCCTGTCCTGGATGGAGGCGGTCTCTCTCAAGGGTGCTGTCATGGGCTTATGGAAAAACGATTACCGGTAAGTAATCCTGAATTTTTTGTGACGTGGAGGCACGGACCCAGAAGCCCACTGAAACACACAGAAGCTCTTCCATGGGCTTCCAAGTCTGTACCTTCTGCACTGCGAAAAAACGTCATGTCCTATCTTTCGCAGCATCTTGCGAATCATGGACCCATTGAAGTCAATGGGTCTGCACTGTGATGCGGTCCCTCAACAAGGGCATGGCAGCCCCACGGTTGTGTGCATGAGGCTTAAAACTATTATATTGCTGATGATTGCTGCTTGTAAATGCTTGAATTCCTATGAGGTGATCAGTACATCAAAAGCAGGACCCCCGTCTACTTGAGACTCCTGCTCACATTATTGCATCGGCATCAGGGTTCTGATCTCCTCAGCCCAGCAGTGCATAAAATGGTAATTAGCCCTCACATTGTTTTGGTGGCCCCGGGGGCACTTTATTATAAGCCATGCAGTGATTTTGTAGATTTAAATATCACAAGGGAAACATTCATAAAAACTTGGCATAGATTGCTTCAAGGAGCAATATAACATTGAGATCCTGTGTAGGACTATTATTGTGTGTAAAGCTCCTCTCTTGTGACTTTTTGTTTTCACAGCGTTCTTCATACATATTGAGTCTGAGAAAATCAAATAACGAATGTAGATCTCTTGTTCATAGCTCAGAGCTTTGCAGCTCTGCACATATCACCCATCTGACATCTCACAGTTCCCGCTTAGAACTTAGTCTGGAAGGCCAGATCGGCACAGCTGTATAATGAACAGCTGCCAAATCCATGGACTCCAATGATTCACAAAGCGTTGGCACAGAAGTGATGGTTAAAGGGAAACTCTGGGGGGAGGGGATGATTTGAATTTTTAATGATTGTGATTTTTTATTAAAAAATTTTTTTTTACTCGTAGATCATAAATTTAAGAGAATGTGGCGAAAAAAACCATACAATATACATATTATATGTCGGTAAAACCTTTACCTTGTAGACTTCATGCTATCGGACGATGCAGCACTCACAGGAGAGAACTACTCGGAATCAACCAAAGTAGTAGAAAAGGAGTAATGTCAAGGGACAGTCAAAAACTGCGTCAGAGGAATCACAATTGGGTTTTAAAAAACAATAGGGCACATTTATTAAGGCCAGCATTTTAGATGCCGGTCTTAAAAAGCCCTATAGCTGGCGGTGGACTCGCTGGAATTATGTAGAGGCGCAGGCGATAGAGGCGATACACTGAAGTTATGATGGTAGAGGCCCCATCATAACTTCAGTGTATCCAGCGCCGATTCTAAATGTAAGACAGCTTCCTTGCTGTCTTACATTTAGACCATTTTCTATGCCCCTTCCCCACAACGCTACAACCACTTTTTTTAGACCTGTTGTGAGTGGGGAAGATTAGCGTGCGACAGAATCTGCGCCAGATACATACCGCAAAAGTATTTGTATGGGATAGTTTGGCTAACAAATTGTTTCTAAATGTGTAAATTTGGGGGTCTAGGTGGCTGTCCATTGAATATAGATAGGGTTTTTTGGGGTAACTATGGTTTAACAGATATGCTCATGTGGCTTTTGTTTTCAATTAGGACCCCCCTGACCCATTTTCACCATGTAATTTAATCCCCCTAGTTTGTTCACACTTTGTATGTAGCACTTCCTGTTGTATCGATCCAATCCCATGATGCACTTCTCCTTTCTCTGCCACACCTCCAGTGCCACGCCTAACGCCCATCTAGTTTATAGCTCCTCCCACTCAGCTAGTTAAATGTACACACTCCTCATCACTGCTCTTGTGGTAGCTTTTACACTCCCATGAACATAACATCAGGAAATTAGAAAAAGCGGCATGGATATGGTCATGTGACCACAGCCCAGAATGGAAGACGGCATTCAAAATAAGTTAAAAAAATACATTACAAAATTACAGCATGGTTATTTTAAAGGATGTTGAAAACTGGAAAACCCCTTTTAAGGGGTATCCACAGAATAGATGATAACTATTAGATCGGTAGGAGACCCACAGATCAGCAGTAGGAACTGACCTCACGAGAACGGTGGCCCCGTACCCAGGGGTGGCCTTAGGTGTTCAGGCGCCCTGTGCGAGCTAATCTTGTGGTGCCCCCCAACCCCCCGGTTCACCTAAACACAGTAGGCATGTATAGCCTCTCCCTCATTTCTTCAACCCACGTCTTTCTTTGGCCCCCTCTAGACAATTTCTATGTGCCAGTAATAAGAGCCCCCCATCATCATGTGCCAGCAGCCAGAGTCCCCCCCCCCATATCATGTGCCAGTAGCCAGTGCCCCCCTATCATGTGCCAGTAGCCTCCCCTTATGTGCCAGTAGCCCCCCTTATCAAATGCTAGTAGCCAGAGTGCCCACCTTATCATGTGCCAGTAGCCCCACCCTTATCATGTGCCAGTAGCCCCACCCTCATCATGTGCCAGTAGCCCCACCCTCATCATGTGCCAGTAGCCCCACCCTCATCATGTGCCAGTAGCCCCACCCTCATCATGTGCCAGTAGCCCCACCCTCATCATGTGCCAGTAGCCCCACCCTCATCATGTGCCAGTAGCCCCACCTCATCATGTGCCAGTAGCCCCACCTCATCATGTGCCAGTAGCCCCACCCTCATCATGTGCCAGTAGCCCCACCCTCATCATGTGCCAGTAGCCCCACCCTCATCATGTGCCAGTAGCCCCACCCTCATCATGTGCCAGTAGCCCCCCCCCCTTATCATGTTCCAGTATTGTACAAACAAAAACAAAAAAAACACTTATACTTACCTCCATGTCTCCATCTCCTGAGTACGGCGATACAGATGACTATGGAGATGAGCGCAATGGAAGTGCTCATCTCCTGCTGTGCTCTGCCGCCGGCTGCCCCCACTTGTCCCCAGGGCCGTGGCAGGCCAGTCCGGCCCTGGTAGCCGGCGAGCTGTGTCGGCCGCCAGGCCGGGTGCCCCTGTTTCCATGGCACCCTGTGCGGCTGCACAGCTTGCACACCCCAAAGGCCGGCCCTGCCCTTACCCCCTGCAGCACCCTGAAATGAACGGAGCGGCCAGTCGGGCATGCGTGGGGCCTTTCCATTCATTTCTGTGGGAATTCTGGAGATAGTACTTGACATTCTCATGGGATTTTTTTTAAATACATATACAGAAACTTTTCTGTTTAATCATCTAAAGTAACTTCAGAAAGGAGACAACACATATTGAATGTTTTACATAGAAACGCAGAAAATGACCACATGGTCCATCTGTTGGAAGCCAACATGGACACCATTCATAATAATATCAGAAATGGAACCTATACATTTACAACTTCGTTACTGGACTATGAACAACCTGTTCCTATCTGTTTATCAACAAGATGGTTTTGCTTGCCTTTGATTTACACCCTATGAAAGCCATTGAAACTGTCTTTTTGGTATCAACAAGCTGATGCGAATGGAGAGCAGAGCTGTGAGTGGAATGGATACCTATTGTCTTGGAGGTTTATAGAAATTGCCCATGTGGTATCATCAAACACTTTGGGAATGTTGTACAATGGCGCTGGGGTAGTGGAGACTACCTAAATGACTTATTTTAAGTGCAAGACCGCCATCCACAAGAAGATGAAAATCATTGCAAACAGGACTCCCTTATTGGAGGAGTCATCAAGAAGTCCAGAAGATACCTGAGTAATAGTCAGAGTTTTCTTTCCAGGTGTTGCTATGCCCATTTCAGCAAACTGCATCCTCTTTGTCATAGGCCTCTCCCTTTTGTGATGCATCTTGCCCCTTTCTGTAATACATCACATCCCTTTTACTGCACGTTTGGGCACCATGGCTAAGCCTGATGACACAGCATCCTGGCGCCACATACAGTTGAAGTTCATGGAGGACTACTTTCTAGGAGGAATCAGCTTTTCATGTGTTGCCCTGATGATTTGTCAACTCTACCAGTAGTCTGGGGGGTCTCCCTTTTTTCTGAGCCTGTTGGACACTTTGGAGGAGTTGGAAAAGTATGCCTTTAACTTTTAAACTTCCACCTTTTTTCAAGCCATATTTGGGCATGTCTATGCTACCTTTTTGTAGATGAGGTCTCCAGAACTGAACATAGTGCTCCAGAGGTGGTCTCACCAGTGCTGTATACCGTGGGATCATGATCTCCCTATTTCTACGGCTTTTACTTCTAGCTATGTAGCCGATCATTGGCATCTCTTTGCCTTCTGCTGACAAACTGTCTCAGAAATCCGAACCCCTAAATCCTTCTCTTCTGAAATCCTGGTGAACATCTCACTGCCAAAACAATACTCAGAGGATTCCTTCTCTCAAACTGAAAAATTTTACGTTTGGAATCACTGAGCTGCGTTTTCCATTTTTTGACCATTATGTCTACCATACAGAGATGCGTGTATGGGAAAAAAATATATGAGGCATCAAGAAAAACAGAATGACAATTATGCAAAGTTCCTTTAAAGCGTTCAAACGAAATGTTGGGGTAAGGCCTGGAGAACATTGACCCAGACTGAGCACGTTAGCAGTGAAGACCACAAAACCTCACTTGCAAATGTTCAAGTTAATGTTAGTTTTTTCGAGAACAAGACAGCCATTCTTTCTGTGGTCCAAGTCTGTCTTTTTCCGTAAGCAAGGAATTGAATCAACTGCTAGGTATGCAGAACTGTGAAAGGCCGTCCTGTCCCTCTTGAGGAGGTGCTCCGCCAGACAGGAAAAATACACAGCTTGTTTGAGTAAATCTCTGCCATTTCTATAGTGGACCACTGGAAGGCTACTACCTGAGCAGCAGCATGCTTCCAATTCTGCTCCTAATAGGTTTGTTCTCTTTCATATATCATTCTAACTTTGTGATATATTTGTGTACATGTATTTATTGACTTTCGTTGTTTTATATTGATAATGAAGAACATTTCTTTGTGCTATAGATGTTTCTTCTAATGGCAGATGTGCATTTGCTGTACTATTGATGCTATTATACTCTTTTGTAAACATTTATTGCTTGTTCCCAATAATCTTGCTGCCGATCACCCGATGAACAAGCAAAACACTTGTTTTCTGGGTGATCCAAACATCGTTCCATGTGCTGTCTAAACAGCGATCATCAGAGGAGGTGAGAGCAGCATTTATATGCTACAATCACCCCAGCTGTTTAGGGGCGCGGGAGGAATCGCTACTAGGAATGCTCATTCCCAATAATTGCCTTTTGTAAAGGTGCCACTAATGACCTGATGAACAATGCTTGTTCATTGGGTAAAAGCATTGTGCTAACAATAGACATTGATTCTCTATGGAGATGAGCGATTGCAGCAACAATCCCTTGTCCCATACAGCAGAGGTGATTGCGGCACGTAAATGCAACTCTTACCACCTTTTAGGAGCAGGCAGTGATCGGGAATGAATGGGTTGTTCCTGATAATTGCCTACTGTGCTAACCTGTATAAACGGCTCTTTAGGTGACTGCATCAGCGATTGTCACGGACGCTCCCGTGACAGGGGCCAGGAGGTCAGAGAGACTGGCAACACGTTGGTTAATCTGACTGGTTCCTTGTGGATCATTTGCGTCTGTGTTGTTTTGGTAATGACCACACCCCTTGCAGGTGTTGTTGGTATGGTCATTTAACCTCCCCTATTTATTACTGCTTACCCCTTCTGGTGGTGCAGTTTATAGCTTCAGTTTCTGAAGCTGGACTTGAAGTTAAGTGTCGTCTTCTCTATTTGTATTTTGTTTGTTGTATTTCCCTGTCTTTTCTATCTAGGCCTAAGGGATACTCCTGTTCATCTTTCTGGTGGAGGAATAGGTTGTCTCAAGTCCTGTCACTATACCAGGGCCCTACAGGGTGTGTTAGGGCTTTAGGTTCCTGTCTATGAACTTTCCTACCATCGAGGTCAGTTCATACTGATAGTTAGTCAGGATTTGGATTGGGGTTGTTCTAGGAGGTGACCTTCTCCTTTACCCTAGTTTCCAGGCCTAGTTCCTGTCCCCTTTCCTCCTGTGTTCAGTGTTGAGTTTCCCACCCACACCGCATCCGTGACAGCGATGCTTTCACCCGATAAGCAAGCTTTTGCTCATTTTTTGGGTGATTAGCGACAACTTTTACACAGGGCAGGTATCAGGAACGAGCATTCCTAGGTACACTCCTTCCCAATAATTGCCCCGATCATTGGAGCATGTCAAGGGGCCCTATCACTTCTGTGTGTAATAAAATCTTAGTGTAATACTTGCCAAAAGGTCTGTAATAAAAATAACCTTTTGTCTTGCCCTTCTCTGTGTGTATAGTGGTTTCTTTTAGTTTTTGCTCTTCTTAGGCCCCTTTCACACTTGCGCTTTTGCTTTCCGTCCTAGAGTTCCGTCCTCGGGGCTCTAGGATGGAAAGATACTGATCAGGATTTATCCTAATGCATTCTGAAAATCCGTTCAGGATGCATCAGGATGTCTTCCGTTCAGTGAACGTTTTTTGGACGTTGACAAAACCGTAGCATGCTGCGGATTTGTCTCCGTCCAAAAATCCTGAAGACATGCCGTAACGCCGGATCCGGAATTAATGCCCATTGAAGTGCATTAATCCGGATCCGGCATTAAGCTCAACGTCGTTTCGGCGCATCGCTGGATCCGACGTTTAGCTTTTGTGAATGGTTACCATGGCAGCCAGGACGCTAAAGTCCCGGCTGCCATGGTAAAGTGTAGTGGGGAGGCAGGGGATAAGTATACTTACGGTCCATGCGGCTCCCGAGTCCCGGGGCGCACTACAATGACGTAAGAGCGCCCCATGAACATGGATCACATGATCGCATGGATCACATGATCCATGCGCGTGGGGTGCTCTGGCGTCATTGTGGAGCGCCCCGGGACTCGGGAGCCGCATGGACCGTAAGTATACTTCTCCCCTGCCTCCCCACTACACTTTACCATGGCAGCCGGGACTTTAGCGTCCTGGCTGCCATGGTAACTATTCGCAAAAGCTAAACGTCGGATCCGGCGATGCGCCGAAACAACGTTGAGCTTAATGCCGGATCCGGATTAATGCACTTCAATGGGTATCTGCTCCCCTGGCTCCCCACTACTTACTATGGCAACCAGGACTTTAGTAGCGTCCTGGCTGCCATAGTAACACTGAAAGCATTTTGAAGACTGATCAGTCTTCAAATGATTTCAGTTGTCTTGCGTTGTGACAGATCCGGCGACGGAAGTGCACGCCGGATCCTCACAACGCAAGTGTGAAAGAGGCCTTAGTAATGATATGAAAATCAAGAAAACCTAAGATTTTTTTTATTTTTTTTAAAAAAAAAACATTACAAAACATCTGTGTATGGACACGACATGTAAGCCCATGTTGATACACTGCAAATTTGTTGTAAATTTTTTTACATTACTGCATGTCTTCTACAGGGGTTGTCTTCTACAGCTGCCAAAGCCACTAAATATGCAATAAAAAAAAGGTTTACTTACCTGTTAATGCCCCACTGTTTTTTCAGTGCCACAACGCTGGTCCTCCCCACTGTGTTTTTTTTTTTGGTTGCAGCATATGACGTGCCGTATACCCCACATCACTACGGTAGCCGATCACTAGCCTCAACGGTGTAATGCTTTGTACTGTCAAGGCCAGTGATTGGCTGCAGTGGTGACGTGGGGCACATTATCGCTGTAGCCAACGAGTGGTGGTGCTGGTGGGGGATTAGATGATGGGTATAGGCACTTTATTTATTTATTTTTTTATATATATAATCAGACAAAACCTTTAGAGAATATGGACACATTTTTGAATGGATTATTATTGCTTTGTAGTTTGTACTCATTTTGGGCTAAAACATTTTTCCATTAGGTCTTTATTAAAAATGTACAGATGTTTTTCTTCGGCAGCCGACAGGTTTTCCACTGCAACACTGCAAACCACTCTGTTTCCGTATGACTGAATTTATCTTAAATGAATGTTTATGAGCTCTCAGGACTTGCTCTTAAAACAACTACACTACGTGGCAAATAACCGTACTATATTAGGTTTTACAGAAATGTACCAGTATCCATGGTGAATAAAGTCCTCCAGCTTGTATCATCATATGAGTAACATTTAAAGTGCGCCTAGGCAGAGTACCACTTAGACGTACAAGCCACGGTGGGATTATATTAACTGATCAGAATCAAATTGTTTATTCCATGAAAATAAAAATCAGACATAATATAGTGCTTTACTTCTCTTTCTAAAAAAAAACTAGAACCCGCTCTGTACCTCAGAGGGATCCACAGCTCCCTCCATTCATTACTTCAATTGCTTAGCTAGATTTTGTTCAGCCTGGCAGCTCAATGGGTGTGTCCTTTCTGCTGAAGCTCTTTACCTATCACAGCTCATGGGGTGTCTCCTTTCTGCTACACCTCTCTCCTTATCACAGCTTAGGGGGTGTCTCCTTTCTAGCTCTCTCACTGTAAGGATCACATCTTCTAACAGTAGATATGGCTGGTGGCTGATGGACCTGAACACATGCAACCAACTCAGTAGGTGGTCGTGCACATTCATAGACAGATTAACAATTAATGGTGGCGTAACCTCTTTAAAGAGATTGTTCAGCAGGAGGTAGACTCTCCTTTTTAAATTAAGCCCCTCTGGGGGGTGATCAACCGGTCACTAGGGCTGTGGATGATGAAAATGAATATAATCACCATAAGGGGACATTCACATGACCATATCCGCAAATCGTGGATGCACAAAACAGGGATACCGGCCGCGCACATTCCGCACTTTACCCTTTCGCAGGTCCAGCACTTTGCAACAAATCCCTATTCATGTCTGCAAAATCGACAAGAATAGGACATGTTTTTATTTTTATTTTTTTGCGTGGACGTGGCCGTGGAACAGACATACGGATGCAGACAGCATGCGATGTGCTGTCCACATCTTTTGCAGCCCCATTGAAAAGAATGGGTTCACATCCAATCAGCAAAAAATGCAGGTCAGATGACAAGTGAAAATGTGGTTGTGTGACTGGACCCTAACAATAATGGAATTGCCCTAATATGACATTCCTGGTTTTTTGTAGTGTTATATTGTAACCTATTGTTTTCTATGTCACTTTGTCTCCAGTCTCCAGATGGCTACCTGTCAGCATGCAGCTTAAGACGCACCACCATGTTCTCCCAGGTAAAGGACACGGGGGGCATCTGATGTACAATATCCAGTGACAAGCACAGAGTTAATTTCGTTTTGTGTAAAATATCTTTTTGTGTCGGCAGTGGCCGGGGCGTACCAGTAAGTAACATACTGGATGATTTAAGGCCAGTAATTAAAGTAAACACATTTCGCTCAAGACATTGTGGTGAGCTGTGTATACACCAGGGTGCCATAGGAGACCGGCTGTTTGAGGCCGGAGAAATTGGAGAGCGCACCGCAGGATAAAACAGACTTGTAATTCTGGGCTTTCCACACCCTCGAAATTACAGACCAAATGTACAGAGCAGCTGGGAGCTATGTGTATTCTAAAGATGGCTGGAGGATAAATGGGTATAATTATGTGCATAAAGGATATTCCTAATCGAACAGATACCCCCGGCGCATAGACAGATTCATACCGCTGGCATAAAGAAGGGATTTTAATGACATAAGTCTCCTTATGGATTTGTCTTACTGGGAAATATTTATTTGACCTCAAGAGAAATATCCTCACATACAGGCCTGTAGCTGTATTCTTAAGATTCTGCCATACTTGACTCCAGTAGAGAAGAATCTGGCCACTTGTGCGGTATTAACCCAACCGCTATCGTGCCAGCGTCATAGTTATTATAGATGTGCTCACTGCCTGATGGACTATACTAACTCTCAGACACCTTTGACTAAATGGACAACTGACCTCAGGGGGTGTGCCCTCTCTCACTGTCAGAGCTCAGGGGGCTCTGTCCTCTCTGCTGCAGCTCTGTCCCTATCAGAGCTCAGGGGGTGTCTCCTTTCTGCTGCAGCTGTCTCACTGTAAAGGTCACATCTAACAGTAGATATGGCTGGTGGCAGTTAAGGGATGGACCTGAACACATCCAACCACCTCGGTGGGTGGTCTTGCACATTACTAGACTAGTTAAACACCAGGGGGTGCGATTATATCGAAATAGACAGAATCTCTGGCAACTGGAGCATATTTGTAACAGAAAGTCAATTATAAAAGTCACTAGTTTTGCATGCTGAATAATATTAAAATTACACTTAATGGTGGCACAACGTCTTTAAAGAGATTACCAGACTGTGAAAAGTAAAAAATACAGTGCAGTACACTATATAGTGTACTGTACTGTATTATATAGACACCAGATCCACTGGATCTACAAGAACCAAGTGGGTCTGGGTCCAAAAAAAATGTAAAAAAGTGAAAAAAAAGTAAAAATAAAAAAACACAAATCACTGAATAAAAAGTAAAAAAAAATACACTACACATATTAGGTATCGCGCGTCCGTAAAAACAGCTCTATAAAAATATCACATGACTGAACCCCTCAGGTGAACGCCATAAAAAAAACCAAAAATGGTGTAAATAAGTCATTTTTGGGCACCTTACATCACTAAAAGTGTAATACAAAGCGATCAAAAAGGCGTATGCCTCCCAAAATAGTACCAATCTAACCGCCATCTCATCCCGCAAAAATGAGCCCCTTCATAAAACAATTGCCCAAAAATAAAAAAACTATGCCTCTCAGACTAAAACATGATTTTTTGTTTCAAAAATGCTTTTTATTGTTAAATGTAAAAAATTTAAAAAAGTAGACATATTGGGTATCTCCACGTCCGTAAGAATCTGCTCTATAAAAATACCACATGACCTAACCCCTCAAGTGAACGCCGTAAACATAAAAAATAAAAACGTTGTAAAAAGTCATTTTTTGTCACCTTACATCACAAAAGTGTAATAGCAAGCGATCAAAAAGTCATATGACCACCCAAATAGTGCCAATCTAACCGCCACCTCATCCCGCAAAAATTATACCCAAGCTGAGACGATCGCCTAAAAACTGAAAAAATATGGCTCTCAGACTATGGAGACACTAAAACATGTTTTTTTGTTTCAAAAGGATATTATTGTGTAACACCAAAATAAATAAAAAAAGTATACATATTGGGTATCGTCGCGTTCAGTAACGACCTGCTCTATAAAAATACCACATGACCTAACCCCTCAGGTGAACGCCGTGAAACATAAAAATAAAAACGTTGTAAAAAAGTCATTTTTTGTCACCTTACATCACAAAAAGTGTAATAGCAAGTGATCAAAAAGTCATATGCACCCCAAGATAGTACCATTCAAACCGCCATCTCATCCCGCAAAAATGAGCCCTACATAGGACAATCGCAAAAAAAAAAAAAAATGTATACTATGGCTTTCAGAATGTGGAGACACAAAAAATCATTTTTTCAAAAATGCTTTATTATGTAAAACTGAAACAAAAACCCCAAAAAGTAGTCATATTTGGTATTGTCGCGTCAGTAACAATATGCTCTATAGAAATAACACACAATCTAACCTGTCAGTTCAACGATGTAAATAACAAAAAATACAAAACTGTCCCAAAACAGCTATTTTTTGCAAATTATCCATTTTAATCCATTTTTCCAGTAACAAAGCAGGGTTAACAGCCAAACAAAACTCAATATTTATTGCCCTGATTCTGTAGTTTGCAGAAACACCCCATATGTGGTTGTAAACTGCTGTATGGCCAAACGGCAGGGCACAGAAGGAAGGGAACGCCATATGGTTTTTGGAAGGCGGATTTTGCTGGACTGTTTTTTTGAGACTATGTCCCATTTGAAGCCCCCTGATGCACCCCTACAGTAGAAACTCCAAAAAAGTGACCCCATTTTTGAAACTACGGGATAAGGTGTCAGTTTTGTTGGTACTATTTTAGGGTAAATATGATTTTTGGTTGCTCTATATTACACTTTTTTGAGGCAAGGTAACAAAAATTGAAATTCTGAAACTTCATCTCCATTTGCCAATAACTCTTGTGGAACACCTAAAGGGTTAACAAAGTTTGTAAAACTAGTTTTGAATACATTGAGGGGTGTAGTTTCTTAGATGGAGTCACTTTTATGGAGTTTCTATTCTAGGGGTGCATCAGGGGGCTTCAAATGGGACATGGTGTCAAAAATCCAGTCCAGCAAAATCCGCCTTCCAAAAACCATATGGCGTTCCCTTACTTCTGTGCCCTGCCGTTTGGCCATACAGCAGTTTAGGACCACATATCGGGTGTTTCTGAAAACTACAGAATCGGGGCAATAAATATTGACTTTTTTGGCTGTTAACCCTTGCCTTGTTACTGGAAAAATGTATTAAAATCAAATATTTTCCCAAAAATCGAAATTCAGAAATTTTATCTTTATTTGCCATTAACTCTTGTGGAAAACCTAAAGGGTTAATGAGGTTTGTAAAATCAGTTTTGAGTACCTTCAGGGGTGTAGTTTCTAGAATGGGGTCATTTTTGGGTGGTTTCTATTATGTAAGCCTCGCAAAGTGACTTCAGACCTGAACTGGTCCCTAAAAGTGGGTTTTTGAAAATTTCTGAAAAATGTCAAGATTTGCTTCTAAACTTCTAAGCCTTGTAATGTCCCCAAAAATGAAATGGCATTCCCAAAATAATCGATACATGGAGTAGACATATGGGGAATGTAAATCAATAACTTTTTTGGCAGTATTACTATGTATTCTAGAAGTAGAGAAATTGAAACTTGGAAAATTGTAAATTTTTCAAAATTTTGGGTAAATTTGGTATTTTTTTATAAATAAAAATGAAATTTTTCGACTTTATTTTACCACTGTCATGAAATACAATATGTGACGAAAAAACAATCTCAGAATGGCCTGGATAAGTAAAAGCGTTTTAAAGTTATCACCACATAAAATGACACTGGTCAGATTTCCAAAAAATGGCCTGGTCCTTAAGGTGAAATAGGGCCGTGTCCTTAAGGGGTTAAAATAAAAATACTTAACAAAAAAAAAAACATCATGGGCATCCCCGTGTGCGAAAATGCCTGTACAATTAAAATATAACAATATTAATGGCATACGGCAAATGGTGACTTTAACTACTAAATAATTTTTTTTATAAAAAGTGATCAAAAAGTCACACACACTTTAAATTGGTATCACTGACAAGAACAGATAGTCCCGCAAAAAATAAGTCCTCATAAGGCTATGTGAATAGAAAAATTAAAAAAGTTAGGACTATGGGTCCTGAAGGGGTTAAAGAGAATGTGTCGCCTCCGGCAAGCCCTTTTTAAGTACAATAAAATATGTGTAGAACACCTGCCGCGAATACTAATGAAGCGCTTCCATTATGGCAGCGCTCATTAGTACTGGAGGACCGGAAAGTGGTGACCGGGAAGGGGCTAATGAAAATAGGCAAGGGGGCTAGTATGAGACTGGGGGCTGATCAAAAGAGGCATGGGGGCTGATCAAAAGAGGTATGGGGGGCTGATTTAAAACTGGTGGTCTGATCTGAGGTCTGAATGGGGTCTTATTTATATTGGGGCTCATATCTGTGGTCTGATTGGGGGTCATTCACTTTGGGGTGTGAGCTGAGGTCTGATTGGGGGTCTGATCTGAGTTCTTATTGGGGTCTTATTAACATTGGGGCTTATAGGGGGCGAAAAATACGGGTATTTACTAAGTGTGATTTAAATATATGATAACACAAACACATCACATATAGAATAATAAAAAATAAATAAACATCACTAGCCTAAATGGGGTGGAGACTCTGTCGATCATGCTATAACCCATGGCTGTCTACTATGTTATAACACATGACTGACACCCCAGGGTGTACAAAAGAGATAGGGAAACTATACTCGCATCCTACCTAGGATGAAGGTCCTGCTGGAGTCTCCTGAGGGAATGGGTGTCACAGAGTTTTAAAACTGTTGGTCCCTCCTCCAGTGTGCAGCATGCATGTCTCTGAGATCACTCAGGAATGTGTTATCAGCACAATGGGGGATGGGTACTATCTCTAGCCCACTTCATTACAAGGAAAACTATTACACAGAGTATTAAACAGAATTAAAGGGGAGAACCAATCGGTACTTAAAAATACAGTTACAATACATTGCCCACACAAGGAATACATTGAGAGGACTTCTGTCCGTGCGCACATAATGACAGGACTCTAGGTGAAGTCCTACATGGCCGGTTTATGGGCGTATTGTGAGGTAATGGGGATGAGTACTGACATACATATGAATGATTCGGAGTCAGCATCAGCTATTCTATACATGTAACATAGTATATAAGGCAGAAAAAAGACATTTGCCCATCCAGTTCGGCCTGTTAGCCTGCAAGTTGATCCAGAGGAAGGAAAAAAAAAAAAAACTGTGAGGTAGAAGCAAATTTTCCCCACTTAAGGGGAAAAAAAACTCCTTCCCGACTCCAATCAGGCAATCAGAATAACTCCCTGGATCAACGACCCCTCTCTAGTACTGTAGCTATAGCCTGAAATATTATTACGCTCCAGAAATACACCCAGGCCCCTCTTGAATTCCTTTATTGTACTCACCATCACCACCTCCTCAGGCAGAGAGTTCCATAGTCTCACTGCTCTTACCATAAAGAATCCTCTTCTATGTTTGTGTACAAACCTTCTTTCCTCCAGACGCAGAGGATGTCCCCTTGTCACAGTCACAGTTCTGGGGATAAATAGATAAATGTATTCTTGTACTTCATTGGACTTGCCAGAGGTGACACATTCCAGAGTGTCCTGGCGCAGGCCACGGTGCGTTGGAATTGTACCGCCAGTGCCAAAAGGTATGCAGTATAGGGAATCGGACACCACACTTGTGGGAGGATCGTGGTGAGTGGAGTTCAAATTTATTTTTATTTTTTTATAGGAGGATTTGGCGGCACAAAGCCGTAAAATTGTCTGGCGCGTCATTACTTGATAAGGGGGCACTGATTAAAGGAGTATTATTACTTATTAAAGGGGCACTTATTGCTTATTAAAGGGCATTTGTCAGCAGATTTGTATCAATGAAACTTGCTTGTCAGCTGAAGGCATCTGTGTTGGTCCCATGTTCATATGTTAACCAAACCAATGTTCCCCATACAAATTACTGATCCTATATTCCGTACATAAACCACACCAATTCTACAATATCCAGATCTAAATTCTGAAAATAATATTCAATTAATTCTCCAACAATTTTAATTACCAAAAGATCTTTATTCAAACAAATATTTATATGGTATCACAAAAAGGTTAAAAAACATTAAAAATACGGTGGTTGGTGTGGGGCATATCACAATTACAACCAAAAACAGAGTATTATATCCAGTATATTTCATATCAACTGGTACATTCATTGTATATAGTTCTCATATTATACTACATTATAGTCAGCCACTCCTATAATAGGGCACACCCAAAAAAGGGGTTATATCAGAAATAAAGTGCAAGTGCATACATCTCTAATCGTTATTGTGCCAATTTTACCAGGGCAGCCGCTATAAAATCACACATCATTCAATACAATGACATACGGTAAGTACATAGCTGTGCAAAATACTGACCAAGGTAATAGCGATCCACTAACACCAAACAACACCACGCCCGACGCGCGTTTCGCGGTCTGCTTTCTCATGTTCATATGTGTCCGTATTGCTGAGAAGAATGATGTTTTAATATATGCAAATGAGCCTCTAGGAGCAATGGGGGCGTTACCATTACACCTAGAGGCTCGGTTGTCTGTGAAACTGCCTCGCCCTCTGCACTTTAATTGACAGGGCCAGGCAGTGTTAACATGATCATACCTGGCCCTGACTTCTCCTAAAGTCAATGAAAGTGAAGAGAGTGTGGGATTTGCACAGATACTAGAGCCTTTAGGTGTAATGGCAACTCCCCCGTTGCTCCTAGAGGCTCATTTGCATATATTAAAGCTTAATTTTTCTCAGCAATGCAGGCACATAAGAACTTGGGACCAACACAGATGCCTTCAGCTGCCAAGTGCACATGTAACAGGTCAGCCAGTTTCATAGGTACAAATCTGCTGACAGATCCCCCTAACCCCTTAGTGACCACCCATACATGTTTTTACGGCAGTCACTAAGGGGAGTTAGGCTGGGCCTCCGCTTTTTTACGGCGGCCCAGTCTAAGAGCTGCATGGGTCCTGCGTGCAGCGGGGACCCGGCTCTCACATGAGAGCCGCGGCCCTGCTTTAACAGCCCGGACCCGCAGGAGTGCCAATCCGGGCTGTTTAACGCTTTACCTGCTGCGGGCAATGGCACCCGCCGCATGTAAAGTGCTGACAGAGGGAGCGGACTTCCTCTGTCTTCCATCGGCACCCCGCAAATGCAATCGTGGGGTGCCGATATTTGTAAAGGCTGGCAGGAGTCTGATGTAGGCCCCAGACCAGCCTAAAGTAATTTCCAACAGGTTGCGCCTCTCTGGCGCAGCCTGCTGGTCAATGTTAGAATAGCATTGCTATTA
This sequence comes from Bufotes viridis, assembly GCA_033119425.1. Classification (NCBI taxonomy): domain Eukaryota; kingdom Metazoa; phylum Chordata; class Amphibia; order Anura; family Bufonidae; genus Bufotes; species Bufotes viridis. The sequence goes on along the minus strand of CM065592.1, from coordinate 99,078,997 downwards.
AAATGCAATGCACTATAGACATAATTCATTGCATTTTAGAAGCAATCAAAATACTGTCTGTTATAGACCCCTTGTGGGACTATTAAGTGGTAAAAAAAAAATATTATTACCCTTTTATTATTGAAAATTCCCTTTTCAATGAAAAAAATAAATAAATACCCCCCAAATGTTTGGTATTGCCGCATCCGTAACGACCCGGACTACATATGGTGAACAGTGTAAAAAAATAAATAAAAAAAGACCGAATTGCTAATTTATTCTTAGTTGCCACCGAAAAAAACGTGATAACAAGCGATCAAAAAGGCCATTTACTCCAAAATGAAAGCAATGAAAAATACAAGTCGTCCCGCAAGAATCAAGCTTTCACACAACTCCATAGAAAGAAAAAGAAAAATGTTATGGGTCTTGGGAATGCAAAAAGATTTTTTTGTTTAAAAAAAAAAAGAGGGGGTTTTATTGCAAAAACGTAGTAAAACTTTATGTATTTGGTATCACTGTAATCGTACTGACCCAGAAAATAAAGATATTATGTTATTTATACTGAAAAATTAACGCAGTCAAATTTATAACGCAACAATGAAGGAAGAAAAACGCTTGGTCAGTAAGGCCCAAAACAGGCTGGTCACTAAGGGGTTAAAAGGGACACTTAGGGGGCATTATTAAGAGTCACTTACAAGGCATTATAACTTTTATGGGCACACGTAAGAGAATTATATTTTAGGAAAGCACTATGGTTAATTATTAGTTTCTAAGCACACACTCAGAGGGGGCATTATTGCTTTCACAGGGGCATTATTACTATCTACAGGGAAAAGGGGGCAGTATTTACTTTCAAAGGGTCATTGTAACTTTTAGGGGTCACACAGAACATTATTATTTTCGAGAGGGCATATATACTTTGTAAGGTGCACACTGTTGGGTATTATTACTTTGTGGGGGCATTGAGAATTGGTATTACTCCCTAGGTTACTAGAGAAGCCATTTTTACTGTGTAGTGCACTATAATCATCTGAGGCACGGTGTATATGGCACTATTATTTCTAAGGGCAACATTATTGTTTTCAGGGGTGCTGTCTATCTGGTAGTATTTATGAAGCTACTATGAAGTAGAGCATTTGGGGGCATTGTGTCACACAGTAGTAATAGGTGCAAATAGGGCAGGAACGAGCACAGAATCGGGGGCATCAGAGGGATGGGAGTTTCTGTAGATTGGGGAAAGTTAGGGCTGATGCTGGTGAGGAGATACTGGAAAGTGAGAAGCCAAAGATGTCTCTGTTACAAACTCTGCAGACACAAGTCATGGCTGGAAGAAGTGGTCCAGGCCAGATGGAAAAGACAGGAAAAGTGAACAATACCAATCTGAGAACACTTGTCTCAACTGTAAGTCGTTGGATTTGACTGTACTGTAACCAGTCTGCAGAATGCCTGTGTAGCGCTAGTATCTAGCTCTATATGGTCTCTGTATGGTGGTATACTGGTATTTATGTTTTGTTCAGTATTAGTATGGTAATATTAATGACATTGGTCGTGGTGTTGGTCTATGGTTACCTGGGTTGAGGCCCACTCAGATGTGGTTTTCATCCCCTCTTCTGAACCCCTAGGTATGCCTCTGAATGGGGCACATCTTTCCCCTGTTAGCAGACACAGAATGAATATTTTTTTTAGATCAGACACTGCCTCAGGAGCTGTACCCAGTAGTACAAGTCTTTTGGAAGAGGGTACACACTTTTTTCGCCATGCACCTCACTAACTGCCCCCTAAAACCTGACCTGGGCAATATTTGTTCATGCTGAAGAAAAACCATGTACTGCAGGTAGTAGGAAACACTTTATAGGGTCTCGGCAGTGGGATTCTGCTGATTCGGATTCACCTTTTACCCCCTTCAATTAAACTGGATGTTGAGAAATTGTCTTTTCTGATGAAAATGGACTGGCTGGACATAAAGGCCATGATTTATCATACCTTCACTCCAGAATTCTGGCATCAAAAAGTCCCAAAATAGGGCATTTGCGACTTTTCACACTCATTTGCGCATAATTTTGCGGCTTTTTTACTTGTGTACACCACTCACTCCAGTTTTGTAAAAATGGGCGTGGTTAGCCATGTTAATGAGTTTCACTCCAGATTTATCATTGGGACTTTTTAAAAAAGTCGCAAAAAAGTCCCAATTTCACTCCAGTGAGGACCATGCTTATCTTATGCGACTTTTTAATAGAACATGCGACTTTTTTGTAAATATGTGCGACTTTTGTAAAGCCGTTTACTGAAGGATGAACTGCTGCCATCAAACCACATTTATCACAGTATTAAAGGACCATTAATAAATCTGACTGAGCCAAAAGTGACTTTGGACTTATGTGAAATTGGAGTAAGATGGAAGTGGAATGATAAATCTGGCGCGAAGTCTTTTTTTTTGATAGGTAGGAAAGCCTTCTTGCTATACTGCCAATAAATGTATGGCATTCCATTAACAAATGCTTTAAAATAACCAGCTGGTATCAAAAACGAGTCCTCATTGGAGACCCGACTATTATTTTGGAGTAGTGGTCTTTTCTGTCATCCTGGTGCTGTATGGTCCTGGGTGTCACGTTTCTCCGCCAACGACCGTAGTCTATATACTGTTCAGTGTCTACTGGACATAATGGAGAGAAACAGGGTTACAATTCTTGGGTTACTTTTTATGTTTTTTTGCAGTTTTTCTTTGTTGTCATTCTTTACCCTACCTCTCTTCCACACTTATTTCTTATTTCCTTGCTGTTATTTTCTTCCTACTTTCCCTCTTGCTTTTGACATTGAATAACATTGACAATCTATTCTGTCTTGGCTGTTTCATATTTGGATCCGTTGGAGACTTGCCATCGAATTCTCTCAAGGCCTATTGCACACGACCGTATGGCTTTTTCAGTATTTTGTGGTCCGCAAAAAATACGGATGACATCCGTGTGCATTCCATTCTTTTCGGAACGGAACAGCTGGCCCCTGATAGAATAGTACTATCCTTGTCTGTTATGCGGACAATAATAGGACATGTTCTATCTTTGAACGGAAATATGGAAACGGAAGGCATACGGAGTACCTTCTGTTTTTTGGGTGACCCATTGAAATGAATGGTTCCAGAAACGGAACACAAAAAACGGAAAGTAAACATTAGTGTGCAAGAGGCCTAAAGAGGTTGTCTCATCTGAAACACTGGTGGCATGTCGCGATCACTAGCTCCAGAACGGGACTTGTGAGCGGAGAGGAGCCATGTATGCATGCACGATGGCCCTCTATTCATTTCAGTAGCATCTCTGAAAGTAGCAGACTTGGCTATTTCTAGCAGTTCCATATTAGTGAATGGAGCGGTGGCCATGGTGCGCTCCCCATTCATTTCTGTGGGACTTACGAAAATAGCCGAGTGGTGTCCCGGAAAAAATGTGTACCGTGCTGAATGCATTCTTCATGACAGTGATGACAAATGCAGCTATTGCATACTTCAGGGAGATTTATAATACAACAAATGTGGTATGAACAGAGCAATAGCCTAATGCGCAGGATGAATTTTTGAAGTGAAGATATTAGGCAAATTATTTGCAATGCCCAAAGAGTTTCTGCTGTATCCCTCCGTCTGCTAATTTACCAGAAACGTGTGCATTTAATTGGAAATCTTGTCTTTATATCAAAATCTACATTAAGTATATTTGCTCACAGGGTTACCAGTTCGGTTCATACCCGCCATGTCCGAGAGGGAAGAAGCACTTAGTGCCAAAAATCGTAAAAGAATCATGCCGGACCTGCTGACCGAGCCTTCAGCACCTGACCCACTGTATGAGGCCAACCTATACTGTAATACGCCTGGAGTAGCAGAACGCAGCATGGAAGGTAATCTACTGTGCAGATTATATCAAAATCGGCTACTTTAACAGCGTTTCTATACTCCGGTATTGAGATCCGTCATAGGGTCTCAATAACGGAAAAAATCTTCTGTTTTGTCCCCATTCATTGTCAATGGGGACAAAGCGAAACTGAACAGAACAGAATGCTCCACAATGCATTCCGTTACGTTTGGTTGCATTCTAATACTGGAAAGCAAACCGCAGCATGCTGCGGTTTTCTTTCAGTCGTTAGATGCGGAGCAAAACGGATCCGTCATAACTTACAATGCAAGTCAAAGGGGAGAGATCCGTTTTCTATGACACAATGGAGTTCATGACTGATCCGTTTTGGCTATGTTAAAGATAATACAACCGGATCCGTTCATAACGGATGCAGATGGTTATATTATCAGTAACGGAAGCGTTTTTGATGAACCCTGCCGGATCCAGTAAAAACGCTAGTGTCAAAGTAGCCTTAATCCACCAAATTTGTTTACGAAATCATTAGCCATGTCCTGGAAGATGGGCGGAGATGCACTAAGCAAAATGCTCCAGATTTTGTGTGTATTAGGCCTCATGCACACAACCGTGGCCGTATTGCGGCCCGCAAACCCAAGTGAATGGGTCCGCAATCTGGAGCTGCGGTGCGGAACGGAGGCATGGAAGCACTATGGAGTGCTTCGTGGTGTTTCTGGCCGTGCCTCCGCACCGCAAAAAAATAGAACATGTTCTATTTTTTTGCGGTGGGGACGGATCACGGACCCATTCAAGCTGAAATTGCAGTCCCTAATGCACAGTACAGCCGCACAACGGCTGTGTGTCTGAGGCCTTAGGCTGAATTAACATTATAGGGGTTTTCCAGGCTTTTAATGTTGACGACTAGTGGTAAGCGAATATCCGAAGTCGCTACGTTTAAAACTTCGGAAGTTAGTTATTCACGAAGTCGCGCGTGACTTCGTAGAATAACTTTTGGTAGTTGATTTCGGCATTCGGTACTCCCGCCAATCAGCTGTATGAAGAGAAGGTACACGGCGTGCGCGCGTGCAGTCTCCTGTCTCGTTTCCTGCTCACCGCTGCGACAGCGAGCAGCAAGAGACACAGGAGATGGCACGGCGCGTTTCTTCTCTTCATAGTGGCAGTAACAGCCATTAAATGGAATGTGTTGTCAGAAAATGACCTACTGTTTAATTCAGGACTTTGTTTAACATTTTTTTTTGTTTGAGTTGGTGATTATTTTTCATTTTCCATGCCTCTGTATTTAAAAAAATAAAATAAAATCCTTTAAAGCAGCCAAATGGCCCAGAGACTGGAGGGGGCCTCATTAACTTCTATGAAAGTTTTTTCTAGGTATACTCTATGACCTGTGCAGAGGTCAGGAGGAAGTAGATGAGCTGTGATATCATCTATTGTGAATGGTGGATCTGTTATCTATATATAGGTGATATCTGTCATTGTAATTATACAGAAGAGTAAGGGGCACATTTATTAAGACCAGCGTTTTAGATGCCAGTCTTAATAAGCCCTATAATTAAAGAAGTACCACGGCACTCAAATTGTCGATGCAAGTCAAGTTGATTTATTTGTCATCCATCCACATTACTCTAGTTTACACTGATACATGCTTAATAATCTGGCCAACGTTTCGGTCCAGCCTGGACCTTGTTCACACCACACCATCCGCTGCCTACTGACTGCACCACGGCCGTGAACAAGGTCCAGGCTGGACCGAAACGTTGGCCAGATTATTAAGCATGTATCAGTGTAAACTAGAGTAATGTGGATGGATGACAAATAAATCAACTTGACTTGCATCGACAATTTGAGTGCCGTGGTACTTCTTTAATTATATGACTATCCTTTACCACTGAGCACCACCAACAGAAAAAGGAGTGCCGTTCAACACTATATAATATAATTAATAAGCCCTATAGCCGGAGTTATGAAGAGGCACAGACCTCTACATAACTTTTTTGGATCCACTGGGCGCTTATACATTTAAAACGGCTTTCTAGCTGTCTTGTATTTAGACCATTTTCTACGCCTGTAAGGTAAATGAGAAGAGCGTGCCAGCCTGTCCACTTCCTCACCCACGCCATGCCCACAATTTTAGATCTGGCATGTGTGGGGAAAAGTCGCAGATTGCGACGCAGATGACCTTTGCACCGCAATCTGTGCCAGAAATACGTCTGATTAAATATAGATAGGGACATGTAAAATAAATAAAAAAAAACACAAAAAAGTGTTTAACATGGGTGATTTTCTGATGACACATTCGGTTTGCGATAGTCCTTAGCACAGCTCATAGGGTTGTCCATCATTGGTGACATTTTATGGAGTAGTACTGTACTGGGCATTATAGCATATGGTGGTAGAATAAAATGTTACTTAGCTTTACCTTATCCATCTTGTTTATATATTTTCATTGTTGATAGGAATTTTTAACTCTGTAATTATTTTTTGTGATTTACATATGTGTATTTTCATATACATGTGATATTTTACCAAATATTTCATGACCCTAGGCCATGCACCTCATAACTTTAAACTGTTGTCCGTCCAAGTGATGATCCGTCATGGTGATAGGTATCCACTGTATGCTATTCCGAAAACCAAGAGACCTGATATTGACTGTGTCCTGGAGCCAGACAGGTATAGTGCATGTTATTAAGGCCTCATGCACACGACCGTTGTTTGATTCCATGTCCGTTGAGCTGTTTTTCGTGCTTTTCTGCGGACCCATTGGTTTTCAATGGGTCCGTGGAAAACTCGTCAAATGCACCGTTTGTACTTCGCGTCCGTGATTACTGTCTGTCAAAAAAATATAACCTGTCCTATTCTTGTCCGCGAAAAACAGTTCGCGGACCCATGCAAGTCAATGGGACTGTGAAAAAATGAGGAGGCACATCCGACTGTCGTCCACGTCCATGACCTGCATATATATTCCATTATCCTGGGTGGAGATATTAAAATGACACTTTTTTTTCCCTTCCTTTTTTTCTGGCGGACCACGGAAACACAACGGAACCAAAAACGGACACGGAACAACAGAACCCCATTTTGCGGACCGCTAAAAACAACCGTCGTGTTTATGAGGCCTAAAATGAACAGTGCTTTTCTGTCTTCATTGTTTCTTAAGAAATCTATGCTTAAACGTATCCTACATGGCTTATATATATATATATATATATATAAACATATATTGATAGGTTGTGTGTGTATATATATGTATAGCATTCACATAGCATGACAATATAGGATCCAGGATGACATAAATATAAGGTTGTGTTCACACAATGCAGTGTAAGGCAGAAGAAGAAATGGACTCCAAAAACACCAAAAATGAAAAAAAAAAAAAAATGCTACAGGTGCACTCAAGCTGAACACGATCAGTATTATTACAATCAAAATAATGAGCAAAACTGATCTTATTGTGACTGTACGTATACATTTCATGATCAAGCTGTATGAGCCCATTTTCCACTTCACGGTAGTCTTTGTAGGTGAGTTCTCAGCACCATGGACCAGATCCCACCACAGGACTAACATCACAGCAAGCCCACTACCCCAAGTAAACAGATCCTTCCGGTGGCCTCAAAGGTCGCCGTGAAATAACGAGTGGCCTTTTACAGTTTGCTCAGCAGTAGTGTAGGCAATGTCTTTTTTTTTCTCTCCGTTTGGTATGATTTTAAGCATCTTTATCATTTACCTCCTGACAACCAAGTTCACTGTTGCCTCCTTTTCTCCTTACGTTTTATAGGAAGCCATCCCACCCAAGCTTGGCAGATTTTATTAATCACATGGTAAAAGGATCAGAAGCCCAGCTGGACGGTACGTTGAGCAGCCTGCCGCGTTTTCCCAGCCATTCACAGTGCGAAATGGGAGAATTAACCCAAACAGGTAGACTGCCTTTCCTGTATTTCTTGTGACGTTTACAAAGGCAGGGGAGGTTTCCGTTTATTACAGAACATAAATATATAAAAAAAAGGTTTTTCCTATTGTTTGTGTAAATTTTTTTATGTTGTTGATCTATCATACTAAATAACCTGATAACAGGTTATTATGGTTGTGGCTAGTATGTGTAATTTTCTAAAATTTACGATTGTGCAAAATTTTGTGACTTTTTGCATTTTTATACCACTCACTCCAGTTTTGTAATATAGGTGGAAAAATGGGTGTGGTTAGCTATGTTAATGAGGTTCACTCCAGATTTATCATTGCAACTTTTTTTAAAAAAATTGCAAAAAAGTCGCAATCTCACTCCAGGAGGAGGGGGGAGTAGGAAAACTGGAGGAACTTCTATAGACAGAAGTGTAAGGTTTAAAGACAAGCCACATTTTTCAAACAAGAAGTGACATTTGATAAATGTGACATACAGTACTACAACACAGCCATCAAATATTCCCCTAATGATACATTCCTCCCACAATGTATTGGCATACTCCTGCATGCCAATAGATTATCTTCTATATCACTACGACACAGGCTGTGTGCCCTAACAGCAGGATAACCAGACAGTCAGCCCTAGGGTCCTTTGTAGGCCCGGTGACCCAATCTTAGGGAGGGGTTCCCTTTGATCATGCCGGGGTATAGACTATGGCAATCAAAGGGTTAACAGTCAGGATCAGCGCTTCCTCCAACCCAGTGCTTCTCAATTATTTTCTGTCATGCACCCCCTAGGAAGAAGAAAATATTTTGCGCCCCCCACGCGACTGTAAATAGTATCATTTGTCTATAAAATTGTTATAAGTACACCAATCTCCCCACAGGTGAGGGCCAATAACCCCCCCTCCCCCCCTAATCATGTGCAGGCTACATAAACCCCCTCCCCCAAATCATGTGCAGGGTCCAGGCTTCCCCCCCCCCAAATCATGTGCAGGCTCTCCCCCCAAATTATGTGCAGGCTCTCCCCCCCCCCAATAGGGTCCAGGGTCCCCCCACCCAACCAATACTTACCTCCCTGGAAGCGCTGGATGCAGGCCTCTTCCGGCCTGTGTCCCGCTCTGCACTCTGCTCAGGCGGCGCGATGACGTCATCGCGCCGCCTGAACCACTCTGATAGGCTGCCGGCACAAGGCCCGCAGCCTATCATAGGAGCAGGGGAGGGAGACGCCTCTCCCTCCCCTGCCGCACAGCACAGCAATCTGTATCGCTGTCCAGAGGACGGCGATACAGATCACTATGGAGATGAACGCTTCCACAGTGGAAGCGTTCATCTCCTGTCACCTGGAGCCCCCCTTTACGGAGCCTCGCGCCCCACTATTTGAGAAACGCTGCTCCAACCCAAGTGTGACGCAGGAGTCTGCGCTAAGAACCTGAGCGGCTGGTAACATCCGGTTCTTGGCACAAGAGCACTTTGGGAGCCGCTCACCCCCCTGTAGTGACACCAGAAGACCTTGCTGAGGACTGAGGCCCTGCACTGTCTGCTGTCAGAATACAGTGGGTGGTCAAGGCGTTAACCCCTATGGGACCAGGACAGTTTCCTTTTTTTGCATTCTTGTTTTTTCCTCCCCATATTCTAAGAGCCATAACTTTTTTTTTTTTTTTTTTTTCTCGTTCACGTAGCCACATGAAGGCTTGATTTTTTTTGCAGGACAAGTTGTATTTTTTAGTGGCACCGTTTAATTCCTATCTTTTTATTGAGAAATCAGAAAAATTGGCTTCTTCTAGCGTAGTGCGCTGGTACTTCGCTAGAAGAAGCCGATCCAAGCAGTCCGTACGGGCGCATCAGGCAGAGCCCTGTGCGCACGCGCGGCATCTCGCAGCGGGAGGAGGGAGGGAGAGGCGGCACAGAGGAGTAGGAGGCGGCGCAGAACTCTCTGGGAAGGCGGCGCTGGGCCCGAACGGCGATGGCTGCAGCCGGGCACCCTGCATCCCCGGACCTCCCCTTGGGCACCTTATTTCTATGATTGACAGGTTAGTAAAACCTGTTTTTTTGCAAAATTAAGCCACAGATCTAGTTTATAAGGCCACATTAGGAATCATAATGAGACCCTGAACATGAGCATATGTTTAGCTCACAGGGCTGAAAAGTGGTGACAGAATCCCTTTAAGGGCCCCTTTTTCCGTGTGGAATCTCAACGCCTCTAAAAAGCCACCCATTCATTTCAGTGAGAGGCAGAACTTTTTTTTCACACTGCGTGGAAAAAAGAAGCAGCATGCTCTTTCTGGGAGTGAAATTCGCACTGATTCTCCAATTGAAATGAATGGGGAGCTGAAAAAACGCGTGCTGATTTATTTATTTATTTATTTATTTTTTCTTTCATCCCGTTTTCAAAATCTGTTGTGTAAACATCCTCTAAGACTGGACACTACTCTGCAACCATCCAAAAATGTGTTCTAATTTCTCATAAGGGTAAACGTTTGAGCACTAGTTTTTGTGGAATTATGAGCCACATATGGGCACGCACCCTACTCTTTCCACCTTCTCACTGCTTTCCAGAAAGCCACCTAAGGCTACCTGCACATGGCTGCTGGTAGATTTTCAGACATTCAGCATAGATCTCCCTTTCTGCACCAAAAACACCCGCATGTGTTGCTTTGGTGTGGATTTGATGCGGTTTTTCCACAGATCTCACTCTTGCATTGCATAGGGGGAAATCTGCACTGAAAAAAAATCACACAAACAACTGACATGAGCGGCAGGTCAATTTCTATGCAGAAGGAAAAAAGCAAAGCATACATGAGATTTGTCTAATTGCATACACTTTGCTGGTACTTTACTACACAGTGGATTTTCTGCCCGAGAATCCGTGCCGGAAAACCACGTGTAATCCGCATCGTGTGCAGGTACCCTAAAAATGCCATTCTGTGCGGTGGAGGGCGACATGATTGTATTCTGCCTCTCAGCATACCAATGTTTTTAATAATCCCTATTATTTCACCTTGTAATGCAGGTGTTGTGCAGCATTTGTATAACGGACAAATTCTGAGGGAAAATTACTTGAAGAAACACAAACTTCTGTCAAAAGACTGGACGGCAAAGCAGCTTTACATTGAATCCACTGGAAAAAGCAGGACGCTGCAAAGTGGGCTGGCCTTACTGTACAGCTTCCTGCCTGGCTTTGACTGGAAGAAGATAAGCATTAAGCACCAGTGGAGCAGTATATTCTGCTCCAGTCACTGTGACTGTCCCATGAGGAACCACTACCTTGAAGAAGAGCAGCGTCGCCAATACAGCTATAGAATTAAAAACGTCCAGCTCGAAAAGACTTATATCGATATGGCCAAAGTGGTCGGGGTCCCCACTAGGCTATTAAGAGCCTCCAATCCCATCGACTCTTTGCTATGCCATTTTTGCCACAATGTCACCTTCCCCTGCACCAAGAATGGATGTATAGACATTGAGCACTTTAAGGTCATTAAAGCACATCAGATCGAGGACGAGAGGGAGAGACATGAGAAGCAGCTCTATAATAAGTACGCCCTATTGGCAACCTACCCCCTGTTAAACCAGACCGCCAGCCGAATGCAACGGATATCAGAAGGCAAAAAGGCCGAAGTGTTTGCCTTATACTCTGCCCACGATGTGACCCTCTCACCTGTCCTCAGTGCCATTGGTCTCACGGAGGCCAGGTTCCCTCGTTTTGCCGCGCGCTTAGTATTTGAACTATGGCAAAATACCGAGAAGCAAAAGGAACACTATGTCCGAATTCTGTACAATGGGGAGGATGTCACTTTTCAGACTTCGTTCTGCAGGGAGCACCAGAGGCGCTCAAGCCGGCCTCTGTGTCCACTTTCCAAATTTGTCAACTTTGTGAAGAAAGAAATGTTCTCAGCCGTGAACAGTACCAGCTATTATGATGCCTGTCGTTAAAGGTTGTTTTGGGGTCCATTCACACGTCCGTAGTTATGGGTCCCCTTCGGACCTATTCATTTCAACGGGGCCGCAAAAGATGCGAACAGCACACTGTGTGATGTCCGCATCCATAGTTCCGTTCCGCGGACAAGAATAGGCATTTCTATCATAGGGCCAGCCATGTGCGGTCCACAAAATGCGGAACGCTTCCTGCCGGTATCCGTGTTTTGCGGACCGCAAAACACTTACAGACGTCTGAATGAACCCTTAGAGTGCAAGTCATGACAAGAAACCAATGAATTCATGGCAATATATACTACAGGAGACGTTCATCTTGGTCCAGTAACCGCGCAGAGCCGTCTACATTGCGCTGCGGCGCGGTTTATGTTGACAGCACAGACCACATCTAAGCTGCCAACTGAGCAGAGTGTCTGCCATGCAGATTTGTTCCACGGTCCCGCTAGCTCCAGGCATTAACCTTCTATGTAAGGCGTAAGGCAGAGGTTGTATTGCGTTACCTTAACTGTAGTCTGGATCCATTCAGCACTTGAAATTTCAGATGTGACTGCAGTTTACCCCAATACTCCCCCTATAATTTTCTCATGGGTTTTGGAAGCTGAGCTGTTTGCGGAGTTATCTTGCATTCACCCCAGAATTTATGCTTCATAAAGTCGTGAAATGGGGCTTTTGTGACTTTTTGGGCTCATTTGCACAAAAATGTACCTACTTGTTGGATTTTTACACTACTTCCGTCTCAAATATGGGTGCTAAAATGAGTATAGCTATGTTAATGAGCTTCACTCCAATTTTATCACTTAGACTTTTTTAAAGTTCATAAAAAAGTCGCAATCTCGCTGCACGAAGAGGGTGGAGCAGGAAAATCGGAGTAGCTTTTCTAGACAAAAGTGTTAGGGTTAAGGATAAGAGAAATTTATCAAACATGAGACTTTTGATAAATGTGACGTAGAGTACACCAATGGAGACTCAAGGAGAACTGACAGTCCCCTCGTGATAAATTCCCCCTCTGTCCTTAGCTTCCCCGTGTCACAGAAGGAAAAAATGGGATCAGTGATGTCATTCTTTATCTGAGAACATAATGGCGGTCCTTTATCACCTCACCTTTACCCTCCCATAAGACGCAGCTTCCTAGAACCATGTGAGGGACAGAGGAGGAGTAATGTCCGTAACTGCAGTCACTGCTGACTTTTCAGGCTTTACGGGGATTTAGACCGAATGTATTTGCCACCCATTTGCCTCTTTCATGCTGTGTGGTACTGACCTAATTACACTCATTGACAAAAAAATAACGCCCCAAGCAGGAGTTGTTGGAATGGAATGAAACTTTCTATGTGTAAATGTAATGATATATGGAAGTGATTACAACATTTGAGCAGTAGGATAAGTTTATTGGGGAAAACTGTACAACTGGAAGGAGGCTCTAGGACCCTGTTGGGCCGCCTCTATCGAAACGACCATCCTGCTTCTCTCCATTCAGTGATGCGCCCCCTCTCAAAGTCTATCAACTAGGAAAAATGTTTTCAAGTGCGTCAAAGAGGCGTGTCTAGCAGCCAACGATCTCTCGCCAAGAGGTACACCATCCCAAAGTGGCCTCTGAGAGCCTTTTTATAGGGCAGTGGGATCAGTACTTGTATGCCCTCTTGTGGCAAGACCCAGTGTCTAATCAGACCACACCTGGAATAATTTACATATCTGCATGCTGAGCAGATATCTGACATTTCTATCTGGGTACCTTTTTTCTGTTGTCAATGGGTGTAAAACACGTCTGACGCACTAGGCTCTGGCAGCCATGCCATTTACTGAACCGTTCCTCGATCATAATGTAAAGAGCATAAATATGATGATTATTAAATGGCCCTATTTGTATTGATATGTCTCCCAGGTCTAGGATTGCGGTCTTCCCCTTCACTGCAGTCCGGATTTGCATAGTGGCTTCGATTCTTAATGGAAGGCACAATGCTCTGCCGGTCCGTATTTTGACAGCGGCCCCCTGGCAGACCCCATTGACCCAGTAGGATCCATCAAGTTCCAGTGTTGTGCCCATCATTGTAAGCCTCAGATGCACATGTGAACAGAGCCTTGAAAACATGATGGTGTACTGCAGTCCTAAAACTGCAAGGCAATTGTCCTCGCGGTGCCAATTTTATGAAGAGGGGCAGTTTTATGTAATAAGACTGTGTTCACATCTGCGTCATTACTTCCATTTATATGGGTATCCATTATGGATCCATGAAATTCAGAGCCCGTGTGAACAGAGCTAAACGCCATCTAGATATCTCAATTGGGGTTATTTGCAAAGGATTTACTTTTGTTTTTGGTGCAAAAAAAAAAATTCACCAAATATGACACAAATAGCATCAGTTCCAAGTGTTTTAACGGTATTTTGTATTATTCTGGTATTTTCAAAGTTCTCTGGGGAAGAGGATTTTGAAAACTACTCATTCAAAAAGTCCACCGAAAATGCATCAAAACGGTATGTGTGAATCCGGTCAAAGGGAATGTTCACACATGGCAGATTTGCTGCAAAATTTCTGCAACTTAAAAGCCGTAGGACTCATTCACACGACCATATGGACGCATGCCGGTGCTGCAGTTTTCAGTTCCTGGGTTTTCTTTTTTTTAAAAAACAATGCACATGTACTACCTAAAAATGGTGTTTACATTACATTTATACCTAGGAGCATTATCCGATTGTATTTACCAAGTGCATTGTAACGTATTAGAAGACGTTGCCGTTTTAGGTCAATGAAGAGGCCTATTTTTATAAAGTGAATGCACTTTCCACATTCTGTGCTGATTAATGCTCTAATATATTTTTATAGAGATTGGAAATCTTTATTCCTGACACAAAATGCCCAATGCTTGGCGTCCTTTTGCACAAACTTATATAGGATTAAAGGGGTTTGGTGTTTTCCGAGATTTTGATACCGATGAGCTATCCTCTGATTGGTGGGGGTCCAACACTCGTGACGCCCTCTGATCAGCTGTTTGAGAAAGGTACTGGCGCTCCTATGAGCACCGCTGCCTTCTCACCATTTACCAAGCAGAGCGCCGTGCATTGTATAGTGGTTGTGCTTGGTATTGCAGCCCAGTCTCATTCACTTCTATGGTCTGAGCGCTATACGATCAATGTACTCTTGCTAAGCTGCGAGATGGCCGCATTACTCACAGGAGCCCTGGTGTCTTCTCAAACAGCTAATTGGCGGGGGTTCCAGGTGTCTGACTTCCACCAATCGGATACTGATGACCTATCTTAAGGATAGGTTATCAGTATCAACATCCCGGAAAACCCCTTTAGATGATACATTTTTGTTTAAGGGTATGTTTACATGCAAAACAACGTTGCATAAAAAACTGTGGTAGATCAGCCTTTTGAGCAGCAGGTTTTTGTCCATGAAAGTGCTGCCAAAAACGTGCACAAGAACGCTAGCTATTTTAGCCCTTACCCACTGACTTCAACGAGGAACATGGCTAAAATCTGCTCCAAAGAAGTAACATGCCACTTTTGTAGCAGATTTGAAATCAGCAGTGGAAAAAATGCCACAGTGTGCAAAGGCGTTATGCCTATTGAAGTCAATGGGAAGCTTTTGTTGGCATTCTGATCACGGAATCCGCAGTGGATTTACGCCATATGAACATACCCAAAGGCTGGATTCAAACATGGTTTATGTGGCTTTTTTTTTTGTTCTGGGTGCATTTTTTGCAACCCCGGATATTAGTTGAAAGTACATGGGGCTTATGAAACACGGGCCACACAACAGGACATACCATATGTTTTTGTTTTTTTTGCCTAGTGGTGTTTCTCTTTAGGGCTCATGCACACGACCGTATGTATTTTGCGGTCCGTGTGCATTCCGTATTTTGCGGAAAGGAACAGCTGGCCCCTAATGAACAGTACTTTCCTTGTCCGTAATGTGGACAATAATAGGACATGTTCTGTTTATTTGCGGAACGGACATACGGAAACGGAATGCACACGGAGTAACTTCCGTTTTTTGCGGACCCATTGAAATGAATGGTTCCGCATACGCTCTGCAAAAGATGGAACGGACACAAAAAGAAAATACGTTTGTGTACATGAGCCCTTAGTTTGGGTGCTTTTTTGTGTCTATGGTGTTTTTTAAATGCAGCATGTTGAAGTAGTGGTGTTTTTTTCCCATTATGTTCTCTATAGGGAAAAAAAATGCCTGAAAAAAAATTCAATTCTAATGTGTCTGAACAGAAAAACATCACTAACGTTGCATATGCGACATACAGGTTTTTTTTTTCTTTAGAAAAGGGAGTGATTTGAATTTTGAATATATTCATCTTTTTTTTAAACTTTTTGAAAAAAAAATTACTATGATTTTTGAACTGCATATGTGATATTCTCATTGCCTATACCATAGACTACAAAAGAATACTATTGCAGTCTATAGAATTTTGACAGGCTCCCTGCCATGCTGTGGCTCGGACACAGCTTAGCAGGCAGTTTGCTAGGACATGGCTGGAAGTCTTCTCAAGGTCCTTGGCTGTCCTAGCAACCAAGCAGAGCCCCGCGATTTCGCCGCTGGGGCTCTGATCATATGAAAGAGGGAGCCCCTTCCCTCTGTCTATCCCGCAGATGCTGTGGTCCCTATTGACCGCTGCATCCAAGGGTTTATTATACTGCCGGCACCCATCATGTATGGAGCAAGCTCCATGTGTGAGCCCACACAATACATCCCCTGTACACTAATGCCAGACATGTATGGAATTATTCTTGAACTGGGTCTCAGAGGTCGTACCTGCACCTATCGGAAATATTTGCCATATCCTATTGATATGCCTTAAATGTCCAGCTGAGAGGACAACCCCTTTAACTCTCCATAATGTTGATTTAAGGCAATCAGAATTTTATCATTTGAAGAGAATAAGTCACCTCTCCTGACTTGTCTATTATCATAAATACTTGTATTCAGAGTCAGACAACCATTCGAAAGCTTCTTTTCTGACAACTCAATGTTGTGGCAGTCCTCTGTTACTCCTCCTGAATATGTATAAATACACTGACAACTGGGCTGCCCTTTGTCAGAGGGGTGTGTCCCTACACAGTCTGATACTAAAAGCACTGATTTGACAGTATCAGACTGTGTGGCCACACCCCCACTTGGTAACACCCATTTGTCATTTTAGATATTGTAGAGTCCGCAGCACTCTTCTTCATATGTTAATTATTTTTATTGACCAAAAAGAACATGGTCCAACGAAAACAACAAAATACATGGTCCAGCAGTGTTTAAATAGCCAAACATGTGATTACATATGCAAATGAATCTATAAGAACTCCCTCCCTTAAAGGGGTTACCCTATGACTAATGTATAAAATCTGACATTATGTAGTACATGACAACCTCTTTCTAACAAAGCTAGAACCAGCCCTGTACCTCACATGGATCCAGAGATCTCCACATTCATTGCTCTGCTAGATTTATATCAAGCTGACAGCTCAAGGGGAGTGTCTTTTCTGCTGCAGGGGGCGTGTCAATGCTCTGCCTATAACAGCTCAGGAGGCAGTTGAAGGATGAAACTGAGCATGTGCGGCCATCTCAGTGAGTAGGTCAAAGAAATAAGAAAAAAACAAACTGCAGGTGGCGCTATACAGATAGATTTTATTAAATAGCTCAGTGGCCATTTTTAATGGCCACTATAAATTTAATGTAATGTAAATTTTTAATTACATGCATCCAGGTGCTGGTTTGAAAACTGTAGAATATTTTTCATGGGACAACCCCTTTGATCCATTAAAAAACAGCAAACCCAAAATAGTGAATGAATATGTCACATCAGTTACATATAAATTCCAGGGAATCGGGAATGGTCTGGAAATAGTCATTTTCAAAGGCAGAGTTCTCTGCGTTTGGCCATCCACTCTGCGCATGCGCCAGCACCTCAATATGCACCGTCACACAAGGATCACTCTACCCCTAGTAACAGGACCATACAAAGGCGCATGTGCCCAAACTTAAAGTACCAGAAAAATGTGTGGAACGTCCTTGTAACCTGGAACAGCCATACCAAGTCAATAACCGAGCGCCCCGGCTTCCCAGTAACGCTCCGCACAACCAGCAACGGCACAAATAATCCTATAAAACCTGAGATGCTTTGTCTTATTTCACTCTTTCCACAGATTGAATTATCTGAATTCTACATGCATTTGGTTGCTTGATAGATTTTGTATAGTCGAAATTTGAAGGAGAGTGCTGCGGTCTGTACAATATCTGTCCACTGGGGTCCAACACTGCGGACACCAGTATGATATGGCAAACAGGATCCACAGTAGTGGACGTTGACTACGTGCTGCTGATTTACTGATGATACTCATTGTATTCATAATTTTCAGGTGCAATAACAGAGGAACAGCACAAAATGAAGCTCTGAAAAAAGAAAAAAAAAAAAAAAAGTACTCCAATATTATTTCATGAAAAATTCAAAGTCAAGAGTGGTGACAGGTCCTGTGAATGAGAAAAAATATAAAGATATATTATCAACTGATCAGCACAGAACTTTGGACCTGATTAAAGGGATATTCTTGTATCAGCAAATAAAGAGTATCCATTGCATAATGTTTCCAGTATTCTTTCTGTAACAGTACCTTACGGTTTGCAGCATCTCTGCTTGCTGTCATTGCATCTGGACCTTTACGATGCTATACAATAGGTAACCTTTATTTGCAGAAACGGTGATGCCTCTTAAAGGATGGACATTGACTTTAAACATGTTTGCCTTCTTGGAAGAGTGAATCCGGTGTGGAAGTACATGTGGTCCTCCATAGTTCACGATATAATGTTCAAGGGAGGCTGTCCTGTGGAAATTAACTGATATCGTATAGGGCTAGCTCAGCTGAATGTAATAATGACATCTTTCGCATAACGATATTTAGTTTCATTCTGGAGAAAAGTAGTTTTAATATATATGCAAATGAGCAGGTAAGTGCACCGAAGGCGGGCTCAGGCCACTCTGTGCACCCTTGCTCCTCCCGCTTCTCTGCCGGCCCTTCCCTCTCCTTATACAGGACCAGGTTCCTGCACAGTCATCTCGCCTGCTCCTGTCAGTCAAGAAGAAAAGGGAGGGGCTGCCACAGGAAGCAAGAAGAGCAAGGGTGCACAGAGTTGACTGGGTGCACTTAACTGCTCATTTGCATATGCATTAAAATGACTTTGTACTCCAGAATAAAGCAACAGATCGCGAGCCCTACAAGTGAATTTCCTGGTGAAAGATTCCTGCAATATCCTCAGTACTGGGCATGTCTACAGTCTATACAGAAAAACCTCATATTACCTGCATTATTACTCCGTTATGTGGTGCTGAGGTGGGGGCTGCAAAATACATGAGGTTTTCTGCATTAGCTTTCATACATATGTGTCTGTAACAAAATGACCAAAGCTCACGGGTCAGCGATCCGGAGGCCGGCCTGCGTCTGTGTGGAATAAGTGTAAAAAAGTCATAAAAACAATAAGAAGTGTCGTAGATTACAGTGATTGTGTTCCTTTTCTTAGTATGAGGCCTCTTGTCTCGTTGTGCTTGTGTTACTTGTTTCATGGAGCCCTCCACAATATTGTATCATTTCATTGTCCTACATGTTACGGTTTTATGTAATGTATCTACTGTAATCTGGACGATGCTTGAAAAGAGTTCATTCATAATCTTGTGTTGTCTCCATTAATTTGCGCCTGTACACAAGTGTGTATATGTATATACCGTCTATAGACACGCATTTATCTGCTCTATGCGCACATCGGCTGTTCTACTGTGCCTTCAGTAGAAAAGGACAACATAAGGTGCGTTTTATTTTTTAGGGCTCATGTAATGGCTCGGTGCCCGTTTTGCAGACCGTAAACGTCTGCCACTTCGTGATGCGGACCCATTGACATGAATGGGTCCACAATCCGCAAGATACGATCAAAGACAGGACTTCACCTATCTTTTGCGGAGGCACGGATCGAAAGCCCACGGAAACACTACAAAGCGCTTCTGTGGGCTTTCAGGTCCCTGCCTCTGCACAGCAAAAAGATAGAACATGTTCTGTCATTGGCCATATGTTGTGGATCACGGACTCATTTAAGTCCATGAAATGGTGTGCACACGGCAAGTGCCCGCGCATTGTGGACCGCTATGTGCGGTTTGCACCATGGACGCTGAACCATTACGCTCGTGTACATGACCCTTTAAGATGTCAGAGGTTGGTAAATGCAACTCTGTAAGTTACAGATACATACATCAGGGGTAAATGTATTGTATATACACTAGGAAATCTTCCCAGCATATACACTGAATGTTCACCATGTGAATAAAGCCTTAAAGGGGGTTTTCTAACAGTTTTTACTGATGACCTATCCTCATTGAAATTGGCACTCACAATAGTGCGGTGGTCTTCTCCAGCTTTTCCTAGGCCATGTGACATCACATTCGGCAGTCACGTGGCCTAGGCGAAGATCGGCCACATTGAGGTGAATGGGGCTAAGCTGTGATACCAAGCACAGCCACTATACTATGTATGGCACTATGCTTGGTGAGCTGAGAAAAGGCTGTGGCGCTACTGTGAGTGCCGCTGCCTTATACAGCTGATTAGCGGGGATCCCGGTTGTCAGACCCCAGTGATCAGATAATTATAAAGATGGTGAGAGCACGGAGGCCCGGAGCTACAACAAGAATGATGCGGAGCCAGTAAGTATGAATCTTTCCTTTCAGGAGGCAGGCTGGAAGCATTACTTGAAATATAATTATAACCAGTATACAGCACTTGACTACTAGATGACTAGTGATGAACGGCAGGTGCCATATTCGATTTCGACGAAATTCGCGAATATTCGAATGAATATTAGTTTCATATTCGTCGAAATCGAATATTCGTCATTATTCCAGTTATCGCGATTAATATGCGATTTAAATAATCGCTTATTGCGATTTTAACTTAAGGCTACTTTCCTATTGGTTTCATATCTAGAATTATAGCGAGGATGACGAATATGACGAATGTATTCGTCATATTCCTCAAAACGAAGATAACGAAGTATTCTACATCTTCGTTTTAGCAACCTATTCGTCAACTTCGCTAATTCTAGCAATCAAATAGGAAGGTTGACTATAGAGACAGCTGTGTTAAATTCGCTATGCGATTATTTAATTTTTTTTTTTTAATAAATAGAATAATTATAATAAATTATATCAAGTAATATAATTATTCTATAAAAAAAATAAAATCGCATAGCGAATTTAACACAGCTGTCTCTATAGTCAACCTTCCTATTTGATTGATTGCTAGAATTAGCTAAGTTGACGAATAGGTAGCTAAAACGAAGATGTAGAATACTTCGTTATCTTCGTTTTGAGGAATATGACGAATACATTCGTCATATTCGCTATTCGCTAATTCTACCAAGCCAACCATAAACTTCCGTGCTCATGGAGCGTCCCCATCACCATGGGAACGTCTCCATATACTAAAATGTACTGTCGGATTTGAGGAATTATGTTGAAATCGCAATGCGATTAATTCAAGTTATATTAATCGCATTGCGATTTCAACTTAGAGCTGGGTTTATAATGGGTCAGCTTGCTAGAATGAACGAAGTTAACGAATATGGAATATAGCAGCAGTGCTAAGTTGAATTCGCAATGCGATTAATTTAACTTGAAGTAATCGCATTGCGATTTCAACTTAGCACTGCTAGTGCTATATTCCATATTCGTTAATTCTAGCCTATTTAAGATAGCAGTGCTAAGTTGTAATCGCAATGCGATTAATATAACTTGAATTAATCGCATTGCGATTTCAACGTAATTCCTCAAATCCGACAGTACATTTTAGTATATGGGGACGCTCCATGGGACCATGAGCACGGAAGTCGGCAGAAGCGGCAACGGGCACTGACAGAGCAGCCAGGAAGCCAGGAATCCTCAGGACAGGTAAGAACTACTTTTGGGAAGTGGGAAAGAAAGAAATATAACAAAAAAAAAAAAAAGAAAAACGAATATTCGAAATATCGAATTTATAGCGCTATATTCGAAATATTCGCGAATTAGCGAAGTTCTGATATTCGCTAAAAAAATTCGCTATTCGAATATTCGCGCTCAACACTATAGATGACCAGTGATTGGCTGCAGTGGTCATATGGTGGCACGGCACATGATAAAGGACTTTGTTACAATGCAGTAAGCAGACTGTAACCAATATGCAGCATTTTAATAAAGGAGAAACTAGCAATGATAAGTCTACTTCCCTGATCAGGAGGCCATATGGAATGTATCGGTTAAGCCATCACTTGTGTTAAAGCGTACCCGAGTTTTCCTAAAAAATTTTTAGCATAATGCCTTCTTTGGACAATTAAAACTGTGAAGGAACAGGTTTTTTTTGGGCTTCACCAATGTGTTTTTCAGACTAATTATTCCTCGCTTCAGCTGCACAGCTAGATGCATTTCTCTCATAAGCAGGGGGCATCTCCCTTCTGTGAAATCTGTCAGCATTGTACTGCTGTGACATCATTTCCCTTACTTGCCACAATGTTTTTTTTCAACTTCGGAGCTCACAGAACAGAAAAGCAGAATGTTCTGTGATCTTCAGAAGCGGTGGAGAAGCAGTTCTTTTAGAAGACTAGCTATCTCTGACATGCCCCCAATTCCTCTCTGCCCGTCTTCTTTGTCTCTGTTACTAGGGACCGATCTTGTTTGAGAAAAGGCAGTGGACTGCAAATTAATTTTCGGCAGTATTATACTATTGAAAGTAACATACAAAATATTGTCTTTCTGTAGCAATGAGCACATAGAGATAAAACTCCTACATAGATGGGTAACTAGGTCTCGGTTTACTGCTGTTGTGAGGGAAATATATTATCAGTATAATAGTAGATTAGTAGAATGTGGATAACAGTATGAAGCAGGGGCGTAGCTATAGGGGGTGCAGAGGTAGCAGTCGTTACCGGGCCCAGGAGCCTGAGGGGGCCCAAGGAGCCTTGTGCCACATAAGAAGACACACAAAGCACTGAGGGAAGGGGGGCCCCAACTGAACTCTTGCACCAGGGCCCATGAGACTTTAGCTACGCACCTGGTATGAAGGCTCTATTGCTCTCTTGATCCCCCTTCCCTCTCGTCACAGTGAATGGTCTGACTGAGAAAGTCTAGCAAAGCTGCCGTGCTAAAAGTCCAAAATAGGACGTTAAAGAGGGCAGAAAGTAGAATACATGCATAAAAAATTATATCCAGAAAACAATCCACCTGTTTTTTGCAAAAACAGGCTGTTAATTTATGCCAAAAAAGATGATGTTCGTGTCCCTTTAACATCATGTTCTCAGTGCTATAGAGATGTATTACAGTTGTCTTCATGGGAGCAGACATTTTTCAGGACTTCATTTTCTGTAGCTGTATTCATGAATATTATCTTCAGCCGGCCCTCCAGCCTGGAATGGCTGCTTCATTATAATAGTGTGCGTTCCGCTGCGCTCCGGAGATAAGACTGGTGTATGGCCTCTTAACATAGGGCAGGGGAGACTCTGCCTCAGATGATTAGATTTCATTATCTGTATATTTTCTTATCAGGTCTTATGTAGCTTTTTGCTCTGGTGTCACATTCATATTCATTGCGTTGTGAGGAAACGGCTGTTGTGTTCATTTCTTACCAGGTGGGGGCAGTGTTAACATGCAATTGTAGAGCCAAAAGTAGAACTGTGCACAAGAAAGTATCTAGCACTGCAAGCAGGAATGTCCTTGGGTGAGTTCTGACCAAAAATAATGATATGTAAAAATGCCAATAGTGATTTGTAAAATGGCAAAAATAAAAACGACCTACCTCACAGATCCCCTGCTGCTGGCATATCAACGCTGCCCGATCCAGAGAGGAGGTTCCTACACAGGAGCATCTGACCCCTGTAGCATGTGATATTATTTTTAGAATTTTTCCAACAAAGTATTTTTTTTATTAATTTTCAATTTAAAAACATACAGATAAACGTTGACAATTTTAGCATTTTTAAACAAATTTTTTTTAAGCTGACAATCGTCATTGCTACATCATGCTTTTAAGGACCGGCTATGAGTGTGGTTTTATAAAACCTTGCTCACTATAATGGCAAATATTGCTTCACAGAGAAAACGGCATGTGTGAACGTGCCCTGAGAGTGCAGGGGAACAGAGCAGAAGAAAGATATGGCCGTGTAAATGAACCTGTATTTTAACACCTTCAGCACATTGCGACCGCCTTTCCTGGAGCCATAACTCTCATAGCTGTATGAGGGGCTCGGTTTTTGCAGGACAAGTTGTACTTGGCACCAGTTTCGCCAACCGTCCAGAAATTTCTGGACAGTCCATATAAAAGGCAACTTTTTTTCCAGTGTGCGTGATTTTTTTGAGACTGGTGCTACTTGAGTGGATTATTTTGGTGGTAATTATCATTTTACAGCTCAGTTGAAATGTGTTCTTTTCAGTATATTATAGTGTCCCTTTAATGTGAGGTAAATTAGAGACTAGTGCCACGAATAATATACTAGATTGCCTACTTACAACCAGATGAGGATGATGATGGCTCTAGCTGCAGTCTGGCTCCACTGCTCTTGTGTAGAACAGGCTCTCCGGAAGCTGTCTGTAAGGCCTCTTTCACACTTGCGTTGTCCGGATCCGTCGTGTACTCCTTTTGCCGGAAGTGCCCGCCGGATCCGTCACAACGCAAGTGACCTGAAAGCATTTGAAGACGGATCAGTCTTCGAAATGCTTTCAGCGTTACTATGGCAGCCAGGACGCTATTAAAGTCCTGGTTGCCATAGTAGTAGTGGGGAGCGGTATACTTACAGTCCGTGCGGCTCCCGGGGCGCTCCAGAATGACGTCAGAGCGCCCCATGCGCATGGATCACGTGTAGGGCGCCCTGACGTCACTCTGGAGCGCCCCGGGAGCCGCACGGATGGTAAGTATACTGCTCCCCCGCTCCCCACTACACTTTACCATGGCAACCAGGACTTTAGCGTCCTGGCTGCCATGGTAACCATTGAGAAAAAGCTAAACGTCGGATCCGGCGATGCGCCGAAACGATGTTTAGCTTAAGGCCGGATCTGGCCTTGCGGCAAGTGTTCAGGATTTTTGGCCGGAGCAAAAAGCGCAGCACGCTGCAGTATTTTCTCCGGCCAAACAACGTTCCGATCCTGAACTGAAGACATCCTGATGCATCCTGAACGGATTTCTCTCTATTCAGAATGCATGGGGATGATCCTGATCAGGATTTTTTCGGCATAGAGCCCCGAGGACGGAACTCTATGCCGGAAAACAAAAACGCAAGTGTGAAAGAGCCCTAACTGTGGTCACAAAAATCAATGTTCTGGGACAATGGGAAGCAGCTCCATTTTTTGGGGCCCTTTCCACAGCTCAAAGTCTGGGCCCCAGGCCCTAACGGTGAGTATGCCCATAAGGCCCACCCATAAGTCCACCTACATGTTCCACCCATGAGTTTGTTCACAGGGTGTGAGGTGTGTAGGGGATGTGTTATGTGTTGCTGTAGAGAATCTAATGTGTGTTCTTATGGGATTTAGTATATAGGGATACCAGTGTGTGTAGGTGATGCAGTGTGTGTGTGTGTAGTGGATGCAGTGTATGTGTGTAGGGGATGTGTTATGTGTTGCTGTAAATAATCTAATGTGTGTGCTTATGGACTGTAGTGTATTGGGATACCAGTGTGTGTAGGTGATGCAGTGTGTGTGTGTATCAGGTATGTATTGTGTGTTTCTGAATGTGTGTACGGAATGCGTTGTATGAATCTGTGTTTGTATGTGTAAGAGCTGCAAGGTGTGTTTCTGTGTATGTAAGGGATTCAGTGTGTGTGTCTGTAAGGGGTGCACTGAGTGTATGTAAGGGATTCAGTGT
The DNA here is from genome assembly GCA_033119425.1 of Bufotes viridis. NCBI lineage: Eukaryota > Metazoa > Chordata > Amphibia > Anura > Bufonidae > Bufotes > Bufotes viridis. Next base: position 99,053,470 of record CM065592.1, on the reverse strand, counting down.
GTGTGTCTGTAAGGGGTGCACTGAGTGTGTGTAAGGGATTCAGTGTGTGTGTCTGTAAGGGGTGCATTGTGTTTCAGTATGTGTAAAGTAAGCAGTGTGTGTGTAAGGGGTGCATTAGTGTGTGTGTGTGTGTGTAATGGATGTCAATCTCCCCCCCCCCCTTGTCATTCTCTCCCCCCTCTCTTATCATTCTCTCCCCCTCCTTGTCATTCCCCCCCACTTGTCCTTCTCTTTCCCCCTCTTGTCATTCTTTTTCTCCCCCCCCTTGTCATCTCTTTCTCCCTCTTGTGATTTTCTTTCTCTCTCCCCCCCCCCCCCCCTCCCCTTCCTCTAGTGCAGCGTGGCCGAGCTCTGTATGGTCCACGGGTACAGGAGCTTTTGTTTCCTGTACCGCGGCTGACTGACAGGAAGTGCACACTGTGTGCGCACATCCTGTCAGTCCGGCCGGGTACTGGAGACAGATGCTCTCTGTACCTGCGGACCATACAGGGCTTGGCCACGCTACAATGAGGGAATGACAGGAGGGAGCGCTGAGAGCTTCCCTCCTGTCAGCCCCTCTCCTCTTGCTGCGCCTGGGCGGTGTGCCCCCATGTACGCACCAGCCCGGGCAGTGCTGCAGCCGCCTGAGGCTCTATATAGAGCGCTTGGGCGGCTGCAGCATGAGGGAGGCCAGCGCCCCTTCCCAATAAATTTATAAATACATTTACCGTATTTTTCGCCCTATAAGACGCACTCCCCCCCCCCCAAAAGTGTGGGGGGAAAGGCACTGCGTCTTATGGGGCAAATGCTGCAGTTTGTATACCGCCGACCGCATGCTGCGCAGTGCGGTTGGCGGGTGTATCAGCGGGCAGGGAGGAGGGGCCGGCATTTAGCTCTGTAATTGCAGGGGGCCCGTTGCAGTCACTGTATCCTGATACACCGGGCCCGCTCACTGTAGGAAACCTAACTGTAGCGAATGCTGTAGGCTGATTCAGTTAACAGTAGTCTTTTATCCAGGCTATACTTACTGTATTAACTTTCCGGCAGGCAGGAGGCTGAGCTGGCGGGCCCTGACAACGTAACTCACTACGTACTGCGCCTGCTCCGCCTTCTTCATTTCATAAAATGGGCGGAGCCGGCACGTGACATAGTGAGTAACATTGTCAGCGCCGGGCCGCCGGCCCAGCCTCCTGCCTGCCGGAAAGTTAAAGTAGTACAGTAAGTAAAGCCTGGATAAAAGACTACTGTTAACTTAATCAGCCTACAGCATTCCCTACAGTTAGGTTTCCTACAGTGAGCGGGCCCGGTGTATCAGGATACAGTGACTGCACCGGGCCCGCTGTAATTACAGAGCTAAATGCTGGCCCCTCCTCCCTATTGGGGGTCATTCTGTGGATGGCACGATTATGGGGATTTGTGGATGGCATGTTATGGGGACTGTGGATGGCATGACACTGTTATGGGGGATCTGTAGATGACACATAGCATAAAATGCTATTTATGTGTCATCAACAGATCCCCCCCTATAGCAGCGTCATCCACAGACCCCCATACCAGTGCCATCCACAGTCCCCAATAACAGTGCCATCCACAGTCCCCAATAACAGTGCCATCCACAGTCCCCAATAACAGTGCCAGCCACAGCCCCTAATAACAGTGCCATCCACAGTCCCCTAATAACAGTGCCAGCCACAGTCCCCAATAACAGTGCTATCCACAGTCCCCAATAACAGTGCTATCCACAGACCCCCATAACAGTGCCATCCACAGACCCCCCATAACAGTGCCATTCACAAATACCATATGACACCATTAGGCACACTTTTTTTGGTTCTTATTTTCCTCCTCAAAAACCTAGGTGCGTCTTATGGGCCGGTGCGTCTTATAGGTATATTTTAATAGAAAAGGCATTTTGGGACATGGCAGTAGAAATGCTCATTATTTTTTAGTTTATTTTTAATATCGGGAAAGGGGTGATTTTAATTTTTATATTTTAATATTTTAATATTTTTTAAATATTTTTAAGAACTTTAAAAAAAAAAATTCAGAATCAGCTGCCATATTGTACATGCAAGGACTAATGCAGCTCCCTCACAATCGTTTGATTTGGATGCAGTACCAGACAATAGCTCATAGTCATGATTGTTGCTGTTTTGCTATCCTTGTACAATCCCTTCAAGCACAATTTTTTTTAGTGTGTGCACGTGACTTATTTGTGACTATTTAGGTTTTTTTAAGACAGTCTAAAGATGCACCAAATGCATCATCCAGTATCAGCCATCGTCCGTGTCGGACTGGAATGCCTAGGGCCTCCACTAAAATTAATTCTAGGGGTCCAATGTATAACTGCGTGCAAATCCTACCTGCTCGCACAGTGGCAGACAGCAGTGAGATGTTCAAGATGACTGATTATAGGGGTCCCTGAATGATTTTGAAAAGGCTGGTCCCTGGGGAAAGAGCTTACTTTGTGGCCTATCTCTGTGCCTACAAGTCATCTCAGCCACCTGAGGTGTCTATAATAATAAACTGGTTAGCTTTCTCTGGATAGGTCATCAGTATCTGGTCGGTGAGGGTCCGAAAACCAGGTTCCCCGCTGATCAGCTGTCTGAGAAGGCACCTGTGCTCTCAGCTCACCAAGCACAGTGCCGTACATTGTATAGTGGCTGTGCTTGGTATTGCAGTTCAGCCCTTTACTGCAATAGGGCTGAGCTGCACCTAGGCCATGTGACCGATGACCAAGCCAAAGCTGTGAGAAGGCCGCACCACTACTACAAGCACCAGTGCCTTCTCAAACAGCTGATCAGCCGGGGTTCCGGACTCTCACTGATCAGATACTGATTTATCTACCCAGCTTTTTTATATGGATGCTTGGCTGGTTCAGATGCTGTAGCCTACCTTTCTTTATGTAGTGCTGTCAGTCTGTTTTGTCATGCGCCACGTATGCAAAGGGTGGGGGACTGGGGGACCACCGATGGATTCCTCTGTGGGCTAATCTGTGCCTGGCCGTTGTAATAAATATGGCGCATCCCTGGCCTGTCAAATGTAACTTTACACTGTCTGCATATTAGACAAGATTAGTAAATCTGTCCCATTGAGTATAGCTAGTAATGCTGCACATAATCCAAATCCAGCTGCATTAACTATTCAGATCAGCACACAACGTAAAATCCAAGTTGTCTTCTTTGGAGTCATAGAACCCAGTAAAAATGCTAACTAACCGTATACCATCCACAATGTTTACCTGCAAGGGCAAAAAAAGTGGTCAAATGGCTCAGAGTAAGAAGTAATACCTCAGTCTAAGTGGGCATTTTCTATATGTCAAGACGGAGCCAAGAAGTTAGGGCTGGGTAAACGTCTTTATTTAACTCAATCTCAGCCCTTTGACCATTTTTTCCCTGCTGAATAATCCTTTAAAATGTAACTATTGTTTAATTTTTTCCTCATAAATCAAGCAGTGATAACTTTGCAATATATGTTATTACATAAAAGGCATATTTCTTTACTTATCAGACCTCTCTTTTTCTGCCACCTGCACTGATCACTCTCTACTCATTGGTATTCCGAAAGGCAGAGATGAGATTCAGCTTCAGAGATGGATCATGTTAGAGCTTTTGCATACAAAAATCTATGGAAAAGGGAAGAGGAGGTGGAAGCTTTTGCAAAGAGATAGGTTCACAGAGAGGATACTGTAACGTCTACTCCAGTGCTGGATTCAATGCTCAGCTCTTGTATATAAAATCCTCCATACTGCTGCTTCTGAGGGTGTGCTACAGAGAGGTAGGGGAGCAGAATCTCCTCTATATGTGCTGTGTTTGGGAGACATCATAGCAGCTAGTCTGCACCCACTAGCTCAGGGAAAACTGATCATCAAATATGGAGCTTGCAGAGGGAGAAAACTAATAAAAATGTGGGATACAAGTCATATAATGGGCAGATATATTGTTGCTTTTTGGCCATAACTTTCCAAAACCATGACAAAATCAGTGTTTTTTTATTTAGTTTTTTGGTGATTTGGGAAAATCACAATAAAAAATGTAACATGTCCGCGACATGTGAACAAGGGTCGTTATCTGAATGTACTAGGACAGGCTTGATCTAGCTCCACCAAATTTGGATTGGGAACAACCATACATACGGTAAGTTGTTGGGTTTCAAATGCTTTGTGATCCCTCCAGTAAGAACATCTTTGTCATCACTGTTTTCAAAAACACAAGGACCGTGAATTTCAGTTCATCTGGTATCCAGATAATCTGATAATCTGACATTTGTTCCACTGTATGTGGAATTTGAAAAGAACAGAAGCAGAAGGTTCAACAGAGAGGAGTAATAAGGAAATCTGTATGGTAAAAAAAATATTTAACAGTTAATATTTTCCTGTAGTTTCCTGATTGATTTTTACATACTTTTCATGACCAAACACTAATCCAAATTATTAGAAGTAATGTTACTGTGTGATGGATAGATAGATAGATAGATAGATAGATAGATAGATAGATAGATAGGAGAGAATAGGTAGCATCTATGTGGAAGGGTGGTGATACTGTAGTGGTCTGTTCTGTCTGTGTTGTGTAACTTTTTTCCCTATTCTACAGTTTTAAAGGGGTTCTGCAGTAGATCATCAGCATCTGATCGGCAGGGGTCCGACAACCGGGACCCCCGCCGATCAGCTGTTTGAGAAAGCAGAGGCGCTGGCAGTAGCACCGCGGCCTTCTCGCTGTTTACTGCAGGCCCGGTGACGTCACGACTAGTATCACTGGCCTGGGCGTGGCTAAGCTCCGTTCACTCGAATGAAGCTTAGCCCCGCCCAGGCTAGTGATACAAGTTGTGACGTCACTGGGCCTGAGGTAAGCAGCGAGAAGGCCGCGGTGCTACTGCCAGTGCCGCTGCCTTCTCAAACAGCTGATCGCCGGGGGTCCTGGGTGTCGCTGCCGATCAGATGCTGATGATCTATCCAGAGGAAAAAAATGTTTATCTGAGAGTAAGCTGAAAGTAAATCTCCGCCATTGAGTAACATGCCTGTATAGAAAGGAAATGTAGCATGTTATGTTTCTTATTAACCTGTTTGTTTTTACTTGGTGCAGTGTAGGAAAATATCCTTTGTCATCCAGAAACCACCAACAAGCAGAATCACTTTTTCGACAGATCTGATTATACTTATTTTGTTAATTTATTTTATGCACTTATATAGCGCTGACATATTGCGCAGCACTTTACAGACATTAGCATCGCACTGTCCCCGATGGGGCTTACAATCTAAGTTCCCTATCAGTATGTTTTTGGAGTGTAGGAGGAAACCTATGCAAACACAGGGAGAACATACAAACTCCATGCAGATGTTGTCCTTGTTCGGATTCAAACCTAGGACCCCAGAGCTGCAAGTGCTAACCACTGAGCCACCATGCTGCCTTTATTTGAATATGTAATTGGAGTGCTGTCCTCCCCATTAACACATGGCTACACAATGCAATATTAGATATTCATACATTAATTAGACTATTGGATGTTTGTGAGTTAATGAGCATCAGGTATAGTTATAATTGACACCGCTCAAAGCAATGGGCGGTCAGCACGCAGGTGGCGGTGGTGTATGTGGGAAGTAAGGTCCCTATAATAAACTGTAGTAAGAATCCAGGTACTCGCACTAGTCTTTAGGTTTGCTTGTATTAATGAATGCAGATATAGGTACACGTTTCATCCCTTCCTGACCCTTTTTCAACTGTATAATTCAAGAAGGACCAGGACAGGCCAAAACCCTTTTATGTATCTGTATGCACCAAGAACAGAAAATTCAAAGAACAGTACATGTCCCAGGATTCTTCCTACAATAGGATATATAATATATATCACTATATCTTATGTTTGCTGACTACATGGGCAACACAAATCAGGGGTAGAGCTTCAAAACCATGTTGATTTTTGTCCCAAATATTGTAGAATTTTCCATCCAACAGTTTACAAAACACTTGTTCAAATGTGTCCTTCATTTTTTGTAGTTTTTCCTAAATGTCAGTTACTGTAAATTATTCCTGGTTGTAAATTATACTTTGCAACTTCAAAACTGTAATAAAACTATGTTTTCTACCAATGCAGAACTAAATCTTAACATGTATGTGTCTTTGAAATTAAAAGAAAAAACTCATATATTTGGAAAAGTAAGTTTTTAGAGATTAGAGTAACCTAACCCTTAAAAAAAAATGATTGTGCAGAAGTGCTGCTAAGAGCGCTTTGCCCCTTCAGCTTTCATTGACTGTGCTTGGCTTTTTGATCATATGTTGTATAGATCCATAGAAAATTTGGATCCATACTCTATATGCTCAAAAAAAATTAACAGAGCTCATGAAAGCCAATTGGGCAGAGCGCTCCTAGCACTGCTTCTGCACCTTCAATTTTTCATCAAAGGTTTAGCTACTCTTCAATGGAGGGCCTCTGGGGCAGTTGTTTTTATTTATTGTATTCTGCTCATTTTGGGCTAAGGTACTTTCACACTAGCGTTAAAGTTTTCCGGTATTGAGTTCCATCCTAGGGGCTCAATACCGGAAAAAAAACTCTTCAGTTTTGTCCTAATGCATTCTGAATGGAAAGCAATCCGTTCAGTATGCATCAGGATGTCTTCAGTTCAGTCACTTTTACGGTACACTTGGGCATTATTTTCCATTGAAATGTATTAATGCTATATCCGGTACCAAGTGTTCCGGAAAAACGGATCCGGTTTTCCGGTCTGCACATGCGCAGACCATTAAAAATGTGAAAAGTTAAATACCTGATCCATTTTTCCAGATGACACCGGAGAGACGGATCCGGTATTTCAATGCATTTGTCAAACTGATCCGCATCCGGATCCGTAAACAAATGTTATCCGTTTGCACACAGACTTCCAGATCCGGCAGAGTAACTCAGATGGATCTGCCCTTATCTTTATTTAACCAACAGCTTATAAACATTCATTAGACTGCCAGATATTCTGGCATATGATCGCTAACGAGCATTCCTATGAACGCTAGAGATCGCTCCTCCCCATGGAGGACATTGCTGTATGTAATAGGGATCGACTGATATTGATTTTTTTAGAGCAGATACCAATAACCTGTGAACTTTCAGGCCAATAGCCAATAATTTATACTGATATTCTGTGCAATTTTTTTTTTTTTTTTTTAAATCCTACACAAATCTGCTGTTAAATGAACATGTTTAATGTTAACGTTTACCTTTTTTTGTAAATCTTTCTTTTTCGTTGGTAAATAAAAATAAATAATACAGAAACATACCAGTCTGATTGCAGCAAAACAATGGTGATATGGGTCAAATACAACAAATTAGACCACTAGTTTTTTTTTAAATAAATATCAGTTAAAAGGTTACAAGAACAACAATGTTCAATTGCACATAGCCACATAGTCCATACTTAGATTAAATCTTAGTAAAATGAGCAGCAATGACATAGCAATAATATCAAAGGGACACTACAGTATATATAAGCAGGGCATCAAAACAGCTTCAATAAGCTATGCCATTTTAATATATATATATATATATATATATATATATTTATTGTGGTATAGTAGTTAGTGCCACCATGTGCCATCCACCAGCCCAACCCCTTCCCCACCTCAGTGACTACTCTAATAAGCAACATTGTATTAGATGAAAGAAAATAAAAGAACCTTTTTAGTAGACCAGAAGAAAAAGGTGGCAATTTGGCAAACCAAGCGGTCCAACTGGGTTGGTACACAAGCGGCAGAGCAGACTTGGATGGCACACGGCACAGCAGCCACTCCTCCAGACAGCACTACTTCAGGGCCGGGACTTCAGCTCCTCTCCAGAAGTCAAGCGATTCGTGCGGATGCCTTGTTTTGCTGTGAGACTTCGAGACAGATTGGGGGCGCGCGCGCGCTGGATGCATCATCGGCAAGGTTAGATGCGGATACCGATAACTTAGAAAATCATGAATATCGGCCGATAACATCGGTAAATCCTATAATTGGTGGATCCCTAGTATGTAATAGCAGCGGTGTCCTCTGCTAGCTATCTGGCAATTGCCGGAAGGAAGCGCCTCTCTCCCAGCAATCATCTGCAGTATCGAGGTGTATAATACACCCTTAAGTGTTTATGGGCTGTCAGGAGAGCAGAGATAAGCGCTACAGATGGATCATTGAAAGTGAAATGCTTAGCCCAAAATGAGTAAAATGTAACAAATATTCCAAGGATATCTGGGAAAGTTCTCTTTCATCCAGGCCATGGTATATCAGTAGTAAATGAACATGCTGTATTTTCTCTTGAAGACCTTTCACTAGTCATCCAACTGGCTTTCTCAATACTAATTTAGATGACTAGCAAAACATCTTCAGGAGAAAATACAGTCCAGTTGTTCTGCTAATGTTCCCAAGGGTGTCCACAGTCTTTCAAAGTGTACAATTGCAAGTTATATTGAATATTTTGCCATAAACTATATATTAATCTGCTGAGCTTCTTCTGCTCTATAATATGCTGCTGGCAGATAACACAGCCTTTACATAGAACCTGCCACTATGAAATGTAATGTAAACTTTTGGGACTATTTTTTATGATTGCATTTTACTCATTTTGGGCTAAAAATATTTTTTTCAATTGATCTTTATTAAAAATATTGAACCGTTCTGTTACAAAGGGTTAACTGTCTAGCTGTGTGAATGGTACTTTCACTTTGTGCAGGTCATCTAATAAACTTTATAACTAAATTACTAAAGATATAAATTGAAATATGAGTGTTTAGAGATATGATTAAGAGATAAGGAGCCATCAGCTGAGCTGCCTGATGGAACAGAGTGAAAATTCAGAGCATGCTACTACAGAAACTCAAGGCTGCACAGAGACAGAGGTTCAACATTTTTAATAAAGACCAATTGAAAAAATGAGTTGTAGCTCAAAATTAGTACAATGCGATTATAAAAATAAATTGCCCGCAAAGGCATACATAACCTTTAAGGTCAATGTACACGATTCCACAATAAGAAAAAAAAAAAGGCATCCGTGGGAGAGTCGCAAGGTGCAAGCCATTGCTAACCAAAAAAGCGTTTCTTGTGTTCGCGATAAACTTCTAGATGATCCACAAGACATTTGGGATAATTTTCTGTGGACTGCTGACTCTCTTAAGTGGAGTTTTTTTTTTTTTGCAAGATATGGTTCCTGTTACATCTAGCATACAACTAACACTGCATTCCACCAGAAGAACATCATAGCAACTGCCAAACGTGGTGGTAGTAGTGTGATGGTCTGGGCCACTTTGCTTCTGCAGGACCTGAACGACTTGTCATAATTGATGGCAACATGAATTCTCCTCTGTATCAGAAAAACCTGAAGGAGAATATGTGTCAGTTTGTGGCCTTAAGTTCAAATGAAGTCGGGGTATACAGCAGGACAGTAATTTGAAGAACACAAGCCCTCCTCTGAATGGCTCAAAAGAAACAAAATTACAGTTTTGGAGTGGCTGAGTCAAAATCCTGACTTCAGCCCCAAAAAGTTGCTATGTCAAGACCTTTAATGTGCAGCTCATGCTCAAAAACCCTCCAATTTAGCTCAATTAAAACAGTGGGCCAAAATTTCTCCACAGTGGTGTAAAAAACTAATTTCACATTATCACAAACATCTGATTGCAGTTGTTACTTTCAAGGGTCTTTCAATGGTTTTCAAGTGAATGGGATGGTGGAGCTGTAGTTACCCTGCTCTCCGCTGCAATTTCAGTGGCCAGCAAGTAAACAGTGAAGAGAACGCCGCGCTCCTATGGGCGACACATTCCTATGGGCCCTTTGTCCGCACTTTAAAGATGGCGCCCGCTCCATGAGCTGCGGGTAAACGCTTGATTCATCAAGCTGACACCCGCAGCTCATGTCCGTGACCGGCAGCGATGCCGATCGCGGACATTTAACCCCTCAGATGCCGTGGTCAATCCTGACCACGGCATCTGATCAGCAAAAACGAAAGTTTCACTTTCGGTTTGTGCCCGGCTCCCCTGATGGCCACAAGGGGAGCCGGAGCATGCATGTAGTAGCCTAGGTTTCTGTGAATGAAACCTAGGTTACTATAGTATTCCTATGGAGCCTATGACTGTAATAGGCTCCATAGGAAATATGCGATTTTTCATATATTCCAATGCTATTGCATTGGAATATATGAGAATAGCAATCTGATGATTGCATCTTATAGTTCCCTGTGGGAACTATAAGAAAGTGGTAAAAAAAAAAAAAAAAAAGTTTAAAAAATAAAATAAAAAAAATATAAAAATTCAAATCACCCCCCTTTCCCCAAAATGAAAATAAAATAAATAAAAAAAAAAAATTACACATAATGGGTGTCGCAATGTACGAAACGCCCATACTATAATAATATTAAAAATATTCACCATACGGTAAACATAAAAAAGCGTCCAAATGGCTAATTCGCCATTTTTGGACGCTTCATTTTCTAAAAAAAAATGAATAAAAAGTGATCAAAACATCATACGCACCCCATGGTATCAATTAAAAGTTCAGATTGCCCCGCAAAAATGAGCCCCTACACTGCTCCGTACGCATAATTACAAAAAGTTATAGGGGTCAAAACATGGCGACAAAAAATAAAATAAAAAAATTCCCACTTTTAATTTTTTTTCACTATCAAAACGCAAGAAAAACTATACATATTAGGTATTGCCAGATTCGTACTGACCTGAAGAATAAAATTAACCAGTCAGTTTTATCGCAAATCGAACGTTGTAATTTAAAAACCCGTAAAACTGTGGTGAAATTGCTTTTTTTGCAATTTCACCCCATTTGGAATTTTTTCCCGTTTCCACTACATCACATGCAAAAATAAATGGTAGCGTTAAAAGTACAACTTGTCCAGTAAAAACAAGCCATCATATGGCTATGTGAGCGGAAATATAAAAATGTTATGGCTTTTGGAAGGCAGGGAGCGCAAAACAAAAACGCAAAAATCCCAAAACCCCCGGTCCTTAAGGGGTTAAAAGCTGTTATAACTGGAAAAGGATGTTGTACTAAGTACTAAGATTGAATGTCACTTGGGGGTTGAATAAAACTGATAATGATGTGAGCACAGAAAAGACATTTGTGGTTATTTCATTATAAATGTTATTTTATATTTGTCTAACTTACAAGGGCCTCTTTGATTTAGTTGTAAACAAGATGACTGAAATGATCAAAATCAATGTCAAACTGGCCAAAACACTCAATTTCAGTGGGGGTTGAATAATTTTGAACACAACTGTAGGTGGATGCTAAAATCCAACAATCAGGAGACCCTATTCATATTAGATTTTAAAACATGGGTGGAGAAGCAGGTGTTACTAACAATGCTGGGCCTCATGCTCCGTGCATTGGGGACCGCAATTTGTGGCCCACTATGCACGGGCGGCGGCCGGGACAGATCAAGACCCATTTAACTTAAATGGATCTGTGATCAATCCGCACCGCAAAAAAATAGAACAAGTTCTATTTTTTTGTGGTGCGGAGTTACGGTCAGAAACACCACGGAAGAACTCCGTAGTGTCTCCGTGGGGTTCCGATCTGTTCTTTTGTTCCGTATCTCTGTGATTGTGGACCCATTCAAGTGGCAATACGGCCACAGGCACACAACGGCCGTGTGCATAAGGTCTTAATTAGTTTCAATCCAGATTTATCATTGCAACTTTTTTATAAAGTTGTAAACTCACTCCAGTGGTAAGGGGAGGGAGGTGGGGGTTGAGGTAAAAAAAAACTGCAGAAGCATGTCTATACAAAAGTGTTAGACGGAAAGATGTACCAGATTTAACAACGTGCAACCTGATAAACAGGTACAATTATGCCAAATGACTTCAATTGATGATAAATTCCCCCCAAGGTATTTATGGGGATTATATACTTGGATATTGTCAAGAGACGCTTTATTATCATTTCATTGCACAAGAAGCACAGGAAACAAATTTGCGAGCATACAATTCAAGTTGAAAGAGAGAGCACCATAAAACAGACTCATGCACACACCGTAGTTTTGGTCTTTATCTGATCCGCTTTTTTTGTGGTCGGATGCGGACCCATTTATCTCAATGGGGTCTCAAAGATGCGGACAGCAAAAAGGGTGGCATGCACTGACCAGTATCTGTGTTTTGCTGATCCACAATTTGTGGACCGCAAAATACATACGGCAGTGTGCATGAGCTCAAACAATACACATTGAAATAAACAAAATAATTGTGGCCCTAACAATTCATCTTATTATTAAAAAATGTAATTGCTGAAGGATAAAGACTATTCATATATCGATTTGTGTTACATCGCAGGCTCCTGTACATTCTTCACGATGGCAAAAGATTAAAGGGGTTTTCCGGGATTGTAATATTGATCACCTATCGTCAGGATAAGTCATCAATATCAGATCTGCGGGGGTCCAATCTGCTGGTTAAAGACATGGCAGCGCTCTGTGCGAGCACAGCCTTCCCTTTATTGTTTACCTGCTTGACGTCCACATCGCAGCGTTGAGCAGGTGTAAATACAAGCCGTCACATTCACTTCTATGGGACGGCTCATTCCTATACACCTGAATACTACAGTGCCATCCTATTGACGTGAATGGAACGGATTCTTGTAACTAGACCTGTCGACAGCAAGCAGGTAAACATCGAAAGGAAGGCAATGCTCCTTCAACCATCTGATATTGATGACCTATTCTGAGGGTAGGTCACCAATATTAAAATCCTGGAAAACTGTGACATAGGTGTGACAAATTCTCAATAATGCTTCTTGCTTTCTGAGCCATCTGTTTTTTAGCCACATTCTAGGTGCTAGGCAAAGAACCCCCAATGATCTTCTCAGTTACCTTTTACCACTTTTTTTTTTCACTATTAGAGCCGCCATACCTTAAAGGGAACCTGTCATCAACTTTATGCTTACCTCACTGAGTGCAGCATAAAATAGTGACAGAAATGCTGATTTCAGCGGTGTATCACTCATGAGCTAATAGTAAGTGGTTGCTGAGGACCAGCATCATAACCATTGTAGTATAGACCTTGAAAGAGTCAAATCTACTTGAGAAGAGTCATGGTTATACATAATCTCCTGCTGTTTCCGCCTATCTGCTGATGATTGGCAGTTCTCTCCTACAGAGAAAGGGAGAAAACTAGGTAGAAGACTGTCAGTCATCAGCAGGTGGGCAGGAGAGCAGGAATTAATGAATAACCAGGACTCTTCTCAGGTGGTTGTGACTCTTTTCCGGGCCCAGTCTGCAATGATTGTGATGTTGGCTCTCGGCAACCATTTACTTTTAAATGACAGACCGCTAAAATCAACTCACCTGTCTCTACTTTATGCTGCTGTTAGTATGGGCCGCATAAAGTTGATGACAGGTTCGTGACTCAACATGCGTTGAGTCACCTTTTTAACCTATGCTGAGGTATGCAAAGACCATGTCAAATTATCTGAAACATGCACCGCATTTAACTTTGTACTGTGAACAATCTTAACCATGGTACCATCATTTCCAGCATTTATGACATATTTCTGTGACTACACACTCTTATGTCTCATGCACACAACTGTTAGTCGGCCTTTCCGTGCATTGGGTACTGCAATTTGCGGTCGCCAATATATGGGCAACATCCGTGCGGATTCTGCAGACGGATCCAGACCCATTCAACTTGCAGATGGATCTCGGACCCAATCACTGCAAAAAAATTCTATTTTTTTTTGCGGTGCAGAGGCACGGAGAGAAACCCCACGGAAGCACTCCGTAGTCCTTCTGTAGGGTTCAGTGCCTCAGTTCCGCACTGGACCTATCGGATTGAAGACCCATTCAAGTGAATGGGTCCACATCAGTGATGCGGGTTGCACAGGGCCGCAATACGGGCACAGCCTAGCCCTGAACACCACTAGATGTTTTTGTTCTCTTCCCGTTAATAGTTATGTGGGATCTGCTTTACTGACACGTTCAGCCTTGTGGTAGGCGGAGAAGCCTGTGATGGAAGATCACACTACCCTTCTGCCATCAGTCACTTACTTTTCATTCTCTTTCTCTGTCCAAGTCAGAAATCCATTACTTTGAAGGCCATGTTAGTGCAGAATGTACTGTATGTGGGATCAACTGTAAATTATAAGAATATAAGAAGACACGGAGAAGATCTGTGACCATAGAAAAGCATCAGGGGTTGCAGTTTATCTTTCACTGATTGGCTGACATAAGGCTACTTCTTCTTTCCTTGTAGAAAAGTGGTTCTGCACCATAGATGCAGAAAAGCCTGCCACTGAATAGATGGTGGGGAAGGTTGCTAGCTCAGGAACAAGCCAGATTTGGCACTTGGGAAGCAGTGACCAGCCTATATGACTGATTATATAGGATATATTAATTCATTATTCAGAAGTAAAACTTAGACCATTCCGCCAAACTTAGTCTGTAACATGCTGACCAAAGGTAGGGCAATATTTCTTACTCCGTAGGTCTCAACTATGGTCAGGCACATGCTAGAAATGACTGGGCCCCCCCTAAGCAACTTCTTCACAACCCCTTCCTCCTATGAAATCCCCACTCTTGTGGCTAGTCAAAATTGCTCTCTCACACGAGGCCTGGTAGCTGCGCTGTCCGTTTCCTACAGTGTCTCTGTATATAATGTCATTTTACAATACTGTCGAGGGGTCCTGACCATAAAATCTATTAGTCCTCCTCCTGGGTGGGCCCTTTATGAGTTTGGGCCCCAAAGCAGCCACTTCCTCTGTAGCTACACCCCTGGGCACATGTGTATGATCATAGTCTTTGAAGTTCTTTATTCTAGAAGGAGGTACTTGGCTTGGAAATAAATTTTCTGAATACTGTCGTGGCTAGCATGACAAAGTGGTTCAAGACACGCCACTGCCATTTCTTAGCTGCTGTGGGCCGTTACCTAGGTGTCACGGCCTCTGTTGTGTGCACCGTTACACTGTTGTTGTGCATGCGGATGCCAGCGTAGGAATGTCTATTTGTCGTTACATGTCTGCCATGTGGTGTCTGTCTTCCAGCATGTTTGTTAGACATTTTCCCCTGTGAGTCGCATAACTTCCGGATGGGGGTGTCTGGGTTCCCCGGAGGAGGAATCACAAGCGGTGAGCAGCTCTGCCTGGGGCCGCGATGCTTCCTGTGTACATGGGGGTCCGGTGGTTGTTGTGGCCACGGCAGGTAACTGCATGTTGTTTCTGGGCTCTTACCTGCTGATCCAGTGGCTGTTCACTGGCTGTCCTTTTCCTTGCAGCTAGGCCAGTTGAGACTGCTGTTCATCCGCATCTGGGATGAACAGGTCGTCTCTTGCTCCTAACCTCATTGCAGGGATCTTTCGGGCGACTCAGGGTCCGAGGTTACTGTGTATGAGCCCACCTACCATCTGGGTCTGTTCATACGTTTAGGAGTCAGGGCCAGGATTAGGGAGGCTTTAGGAGGTGACCTGCTCCCCATTCCTGGTGTCCAGGCCTAGCTGCTTCCCTGTTTTCCTACATTATACGGTGGGGAGTTTTCCCTGACTCCCCACTGTGACACTAGTCTTTTCCTTCATTTGAACTAAGGGAACCAGCCCAAATTAAGCCATTCTTTCTTACTTTGGCAAGAAACATTTTACTGGCATGTGTCAAACCTAGATATAGTCCACCAGACCTCTCTAGACCATGGGGCGAATTTATCATGAAGGGAATATTTGAATTCAGTTTTGCTTCATTCTGTGTTTTTGTACTTTGTGCCACATATATCAAATGTCACATGTTTGATAAGTTTGTCTCATCCTTAAACCTAACACTCTTTTCTAGAAAATCTGCTCCAGCTTACCTACTCCACCCTCCTACTTGAGTGAGATTGCAACTTTTTAAAGTCTCAGTGATAAATCTGGAGTGAAACTCATTAACATAGCTAACCACGCTCACTTCCCCACCCATATTTCAGAACTGGAGTGAGTGGGGTAAATATGCAAAAAGGCACAACCGCATGCCCTCAAATTCCACTAGATTTTTTCTGTACGGAGCAGGAACTCCGTACAGTATTAGAATGTATTGGCTCCGAAGAGCCAAAGTTATTGCTTCGGGTAATAACTTCATAAATTAATTTGTACTGTAAAAGACCATTTCCCGAACTCGGGTTTGGTACCAAGTGGTACCTTGGAACCGAACCCAAGTTCGGGAAATGGTTCTTTACAATACAAATACATTTATGAAGTTATTATCCGAAGTCTCGCGAGACTTCGCGAAGCAGTAACTTCGGCTCATCGGAGCCTATACATTCTAATACTAAGTATTGGAACAAGTTTTATGCAAATCGACTTCAGATGTTTCATCCGAAGTCCATTCGCTCATCCATTCTCACTGTCATAGATTCTGCCCTGGAAACCTGTGACAAATCTGCCACAAGTAAACATGGAGTAATAGTTCCAACCACCACTCAACTCCAGTAAAAATTTGTTTAACTGCCATGTGAAAGTCATGACCTGTTCTTCTGCTAATACTAGTCTTTAGAGACTAGATGGCTGTATTCTTCACGTTATGTGCCAGTTAGCAATGGCTGGAATAACCAACCTTATATTCTTTTAAAAAACATTCTTCAGCACCGCCTACTATCTTTAAACGTGTCCTCTGAGCAGATGTATGGTGGAGCAGTGAGTTGAGGGTAATATCTTTATCTGGGACTGGTTCACTCCATCCTGCAGCGCCTCTACTTTTTTTTACCCAATTTACCTGCAACCCTCCGATGATCCCAAGACGAGACCGAATCAAGGACGAGTGACGAGTCACTGAGTTCTATCATGCTTGTTTGGTGGTGACTCCAACAACAACTGAAGGTGAACACAATACTTACCTCTTACTCTGCAGCATACCTTACAAGATGGTATTTTGCACGAGGCACGACCTCTGTATGTTTTCTTTTCATAAAGGTAAAAAGCGTGGCTTCTTCTGTAACCTATAGGAGTTTTAGTGTCCATACACCCAGAGACTACTAATAATTATTCCAAATACAAGGCCTCATTCTTTTTATTTTTCCTGCCCTGATCTGAACTTACGGTATCATTATATCTGTCTTCCCTATAGCCTACGGAAAATGTGATGCTGAGGAGGAAACCATTGGCATTATTATGAGTCAACCCTAGTGTTGTGAAACTGAAGCAAGCCTGCAGACATTGGGAGTTCTGAGTCATAACGGATTGTTCCCTGCCCTAACAGGAGATATGCTATCAGCAGTAAACCGGTCCTCTCTCTGTGCACCTGCTAAATGTTCTATAACTTTCTTCTGATAAATAATTTCTCTGAGCATGAATTTTTACATCAGGAATTTGAACATCAGGAACATCACAGGCCTGACATGACCATAGAAAAAAATGATTTAGGGCTCTTTCACACTGGTGTTTTTGTTTTCCAGCATAGAGATCCGTCGTCGGGTCTCTATGCTGGAAAAATCCTGATCAGGATTATCCCAATGCATTCTGAAAGGAGAGAAATCTGTTCAGGATGCATCAGGATGTCTTCAGTTCAGGACCGGAAAGTTTTTTGGCCGGATAAAATACCGCAGCATGCTGCGCTTTATGCTCCGGCCAAAAATCCTGAACACTTGCCGCAAGGCCGGATCCGGAATTAATGCCCATTGAAAGGCATTAATCCGGATCCGGCCTTAAGCTAAACGTCGTTTCGGCGCATCGCCGGATCCGACGTTTAGCTTTTTCTCAATGGTTACCATGGCAGCCAGGACGCTAAAGTCCTGGTTGCCATGGTAAAGTGTAGTGGGGAGCGGGGGAGCGGTAGACTTACTGTCCGTGCGGCTCCCGGGGCACTCCAGAGTGACGTCAGGGCGCCCTACACGCATGGATCACGTGATCCATGCGCATAGGGCGCTCTGACGTCAGTCTGGAGCGCCCCGGGAGCCGCACGGACTGTAAGTATACAGCTCCCCCGCTCCCCACTACTACTATGGCAACCAGGACTTTATGGCTCACAATGAACTGAGGGTCTCACAAAATCTTGCCACTGAAATGGTCAGTCTTTTGAACAAACTATGCATAAATTAATAATATGGGTGAATATAAGAAATTTGTTAAATATCTTATCAGAGAGGGAAAGATGCCTCGTTTTCTCCACTCCCCTCCTAAACTTACATTCTCTGCCAAGTTCGTCTTGATAAACAAGATGGCTGTCAGCTCATGGAAGGGTAAGATTACATGCTGCCCATAGAAGACTATGGAATGGGAAGAATGAGGAGGACAGAGATGACATGAAAAAGAAGAGACAAAAAAAACTTATTTAAAGGGGTTGTCCACAAAAAATATTCTACAGTCTTCAAATCAGCACCTGGATCTGAATACTTTTGTAATTGAAAGTAATTAAAAATGTAGTATAGCCACTGAGTCATTTATTAAAATGTATCTGTATATCGCTACCTGCTCATTGTTATTTTTCTTATTTCTTTATCCTGCTCAACGAGATGGCCGCACATGCTCAGTTTTATCCTTCAATTGCCTCCTAAGCTGTGATAGGGAGAAATCTCTAGCAGAAAGGACACACCTTCTGATCTGCAGCAGAAAAGACACTCCCCTTGAGCTTTTAGCTTGATATAAATCTAGCAGAGTAATGAGAGAGGAGATCTCTGGATCCATGTGAGGTACAGGGCTGGTTCTGGCTTTGTTAGAAAGAGGTTGTCATGTAACTTTATGTGTTTTACAAGAATCATGGGATAACCCCTTTAAAGAAATAGTGGAGGAAGAATGCTAATAACAGAAAAAATAATATTTCTATGATAAGATTTAAAGGGGTATTCCTATCTGGGACATTTATGGTATATTGATAGGATATATCATAAAAGCCCAATAGGTGTGGATCCCACATCTAGGACCCGCTCTTATCTCAAGAAAGAGCCCCCAATCAATTATACCACTCACTCCAGTTTTGATAAATAAAAAAAAGGCATGAAAGTGAGTGTGGTTGGCTATAGTAATCAGTTTCACTCCAGATTTATGAATGCAACTTTTTTAAAAAGTCCAAAACTTATTGTAAACTCACTCAAGTTAGGGCTCATGCACACCAACGTATTTTCTTTCTGTGTCCGTTCTGGTTTTTTTTGCGGACCATATGCGGAACCATTCATTTCAATGGGTCCACAAAAAAAACAGAAGTTACTCCATGGGCATGATGTTCCGTATGTTCATATTTCTGCATCGCAAAAAAATAGAACATGTCCTATTATTGTCTACATCACGGACAAGGATAGGACTGTTCTATTAGGGACCAGCTGTTCTGCTCTGCAAAATAAGGAATGCACATGGGCGTCATCCATATTTTTTGTGAATCTGTTTTTAGCGGACCGCAAAATACATACGGTCGTGTGCATGAGCCCTTAAGGAGATGGTGTAGAAAAACTGGAGTAGTATTTCTAGACAAAAGGGTCAAGTTTAAAGGTGAGCCAAATTTAATAAATATGTGACATTTGATAAATTTGGTGCAACGTACACCAATGCAGACACAAGCAAAACTCACTTCAAATAATCCCCTTATGAAAATCCCCCCCCCCCAATTTCCTTTATAAGGGTCGAAATATTATTGGTGAGATGTACATGGATTTACTGTGAACAAGCCTTTAAAGGGAGTCTGTCACCTCCAAAATCAGTTTCAACATTAGTATACAGCCCCGTAGGGGAGATGACTCGACGCTATATCTTTCTTGTGAAAATCAAATCCTTTAACCCTGAGAAATACTTCTTTTTATTTTAATACAGATAAGGTTTTCAGTGCACCGTGGGTGGGCCTATGCAGTTTGGTGCACCTGGCCTCTCCTGCATCATCGCAACCAGCTGCAAAATCTCAGCAACTGTCAATCAAACAAGATGGCAAGTGCTGGGGGGCATTACTGGCAGAACAAGACCACATGGATCAGCCTCGCCCATGGTGCACCAAAGACGTTATTTGCATAAAAAAAAAAGGGACGAATCTACCCTCACTGACCCTGGGAACACACTTCGCGTGTTCCCAGGGCGCGCATATGACGCGCATTTCTGCCGCGAAGTGGCTGTTTTATGGAAGCGCGCGTCATATGCGCGCTCCCATAATAGAATATGGGTTGGATTGCGCGTGCTGCCGCGCGATAGTCACGGCAGCCGACGCGATCGCGTAGGGCGTTTTACAGCGCGGTCGCCCGCGCTGTAAAACGCCGACGTGAACCATGCACATAGGGATGCATGGCTTTTCACATGTTGAGCGTTTTTCAGCACGTATGAACGCGCTGAAAAACGCTCAGGTGTGTTCCCAGAGTGAAACCAATTTTGGGGGCAACAGACTCCCTTTAACTTGATTTGCACTCGTTTTTGAAGCTCTCCACCTCTAAGGGAATTTATTATTCTATTAACTATAGAAAGTATTAGGCCCCTTTCACACGGGCGAGTTTTCCGCGCGGGTGCAATGCGTGAGGAGGACGCATTGCACCCGCACTGAATCCGGACCCATTCATTTCTATGGGGCTGTGCACATGAGCGGTGATTTTCACGCATCACTTCTGCGTTGCGTGAAAATCGCAGCATGTTCTATATTCTGCGTTTTTCACGCAACGCAGGCCCCATAGAAGTGAATGGGGATGCGGGAAAATCGCAAGCATCCGCAACCAAGTGCGGATGCGTTGCGATTTTCCCGCATTATTGCTTAGCAACGGGACCCAATCTCTATTATTTCCCTTATAACATGGTTATAAGGGAAATAATAGCATTCTTAATAAAGAATGCATTGTTAAATGATGAGGAAGGGTTAAAAATAATAAAAGTTAACTTACCTTAGCCACTTGATCGCGTAGTCGCGATCTGTCCTCTCTTTCCTGCAGCATCGATGATCTAAAGGACCTGTGATGACGTCACATCACATGGCCCAATCACCTGCTCCATCACTATGGTGATGGGCATGTGATTGGTCCATGTGACCATGTGACATCATCCAAGGTCATAATCACTATCCTCAGGCTGTGAATAGTGCTTAAGGACCTTGGATGATGTCACGTGGTCACATGGACCAATCACATGCTCCATCACCATAGTGATGGAGCAGTGATTGAGCCATGTGATGCTGTGACATCATTACAGGTCCTTTACATCTTTCAAGCTAACGGAGAGGAGGCCGGGCTTCGCGATCAAATGGACCAGGTAAGTTATGATTAGTTTATTATTTTTAACCCATTCTGCACCGGGTTCAACATTAGGGAGATGGCCAAGGGTATTATTTTACATTATAACTATGTTATAATGTGAAATAATACCAGCGGGACAATTTCTGACCCAAACATGCACTTCTGTGAAGAAGTGCAGGTTCGGGTCTGGGTACCAAAAGTGCCGATTTTTCTCCCGCGCGTGCAAAACGCATGACAGCGCTTTGCACTCGCAGGGAAAAATCGCGGCAATTCCCGCAACGCACCCGCACTGTTTGACGGAGTGCACCCGCAACGCCCGTCTGAAAGAGGCCTAAAGCAGATGCGATCAGTTTCTAGGTCTCTGTTCAGGGGGCCTATGAAAAATAAAACCTGGACCTGACTGGTCCAATATGTTGTGCCGGAACGAAAAAAGCGAAGAGAGTTCAAATGCTAGAAGAGAAGGTAATTTTTCCACGCCATTAACTTGGTGCACAAAACCTGTTTCAGACTACGGGAGGCAACTAACTTTCTGCCAAAGCGGATTTGGCTGCAGAATATGTGAATGAGATCAGTTGCGCTATTATTTTGAGTATATTTTGAGTTAATTTCTTAGGAAGAAAATCACAATCTTTTGTTGCATATACAAAGATTCATCTTCACTGCCAAAATGTGAATGATCTTCTTTACCAAGCTATAACTGTGAGCACCACAATATACATCGCCTTTATACCATATACAGGTTAAGGGTCCATTCACACATCTGCACAATAGATCTGGATCCGTTCCGCAACGTTGGGGAACGGTTCCGGACCCATTAATTTTCAATGGGGTCGGAAAAGATGCGGACAGCGCACAGTGTGCTGTCCGCACCCGCACTTCCGTTCTGCAAAAAATAGAACATGACCTATTCTTGTCCGCAGACACGGACAAGAAAAGGCATTTCTATTAAAGTGCCGGCCATGTGCGGTCCACAAAATGCGGAACGCACATGGAACGCACATGGCCGCTGTCCGGTTTTTGCATCCTTTTTTATTCAGATCCATTGTAACAATGTCTATCCTTGTCCGCAAAATGGACAAGAATAGGACATGTTCTATTTTGTTTGCAGGGCTACGGAACGGATGCGGATAGCACACGGTGTGCTGTCCGAATTTTTTGCAGACCCATTGAAATGAATGGGTCTGCAACCTATCCGCAAAAAAAACCCGGAACGGACACGGAAACAACATACGTTCGTGTGAATGTAGTCCAACTCATTCGGAAAACACCTTTAAGTAAAGATTTCTATTTTACAAAAACGACTGTCCGAAAATATTCAAAAAAATTCAATCCACATTCGTCATGTTAAAATGGTATAGTATACATGGAAATAGTGTATTTGCTGCATCAGCACTGGTCAGAAATTTTTTATTCACTAATTAAGCGCAATTTCAGTTAGCAGAGTGTGAAGAATGGAGATTTTAGCATTTTTTGTATGAAGAACAGTGAGTTCAGGCACAGCAGATCTTGCTGCAAGTTTGCCTAGCACTGCATGAGTTGTACGCAAATCTTGATGTCTATGATAAGGCCTCATGCACATGGCCGCTTCATGCGTACGGGTGTATTACTGTAGTTCAGCGGCGGCATAAAGCGCACGGCGTCATAGCAACCGATGACGCCGTGCGCTACTGCTGTCAGCTGGATTCCAGGCCGGGATACCACGATCCGCGCTCGGCCGTGTACATAAGGCCTAAATCTGTAATTTGAAAACACAATACTCTAGAGCAGGGATGCCCAACCTGTGGCCCTCCAGCTGTTGAAAAACTACAACTCCCAGCATGCCCGGACAAACTACAGCTATCAGCCTACAGCAAGGCATGATGGGAGTTGTAGTTTTGTAACAGCTGGAGGGCCGCAGGTTGAGCATGCCTGCTCTAGAGTCCACACAGACTGTTCTGCTGAATGGGATCTTGAGAATTCAGTTTACAAGCACTGTGCTGTAGCTTGTTGCAGAGCAGAATTGTGAAGGGTATCTAGATAAAGCTGCTTTTACATTTAGTAACATAGGGACACATTTATTCAGACCGCCATTTTAGACACCGGTCTTAATAAAGTCCTAAGATGGCACCTGCCTCCCCATAACTTTGGCGCCTCCAGCGCCAGTTCTAAATGTACGTCCATCTAGTTCAGCCTGTTTTCTTGCAAAGTTGATCCAGAGGAAGGCAAAAAAAAAAAAACTCATGGGAAAGAAGCCAATTGTCCTCATTTTAGGGGGAAAATTCCTTCCCAACTCCAAACAGGCAATCAGAATAAGGCCTCTTACACGACCGTATGGCTTTTTCAGTATTTTGCGGTCCGTTTTTAACGGATCCGTTTTTCCTTTTTTTGTTTTCGTTGTGTTTCCGTTCTGTAAAAAATATCCGTATGATTTCCGTATGCGATCCGTTGTTTGCGGATCGCAAACAGAAACATAACATTTTTAATCATTAATGTAATGTACAGTAATGTATTTTAACAGTAAACACATGGGCTAAGTGGGCATGCATTCGCAAAAAACGGAAGACATACGGATGTGTTCCATGTGCATACGTATTTTTTGCTGACCCGTTGACTTGAATGGAGCCACGGATCGTTATTTGCGGGCAATAATAGGACAAGTTCTATCCTACAACGGAACAGATATACGGAAACGGAATGCATACGGAGTACATTCCGTTTTTCTTGCGGAACCATTAAAATGAATGGTTTCACATATGGACCGCAAACGAAATCCGCAAAAACTAAACGGAAAAAAAACACGTTTCCGTGCAAGAGGCCTTACTGCCTGGATCAACGACCCTTCTCCAGAAATCTAGTAACTATAGCCTGTTATATACAGATGTGCATAGAATGACGGGATTTGGCTGGACAAAAACCGTTGTGTATGTTTATTTTCAGGCCGAATCCCTAAATATTTGCCGGGTAGTGGGTGGATCTCCGCCGGACCTCATTCTAGTCAATGGAGCCGTAGGCATTCCAGTAACATCCAGCATTGCTGAATCCGGAAAACTCTGGCAGGCTGTTCAGCCGAAACAGCCTGCCGGACAGCTGTGCAGCAGATGTGAATGTAGCCCAAGGGATTATAGCACTGCAGCATAAATGAGGACGTTTTAGTAAACCTGGATTACAAAACAAGTACACAAATACATATGGGGGAATTATCCTTAGGGCTCATTCAGACGATCGTGTGCTGTCCGCAAAAATGCGGATCCGTTTTTTTGCGGACAGTTCAGCATGTCCGCAAAAAAACGGATTGCATTCCGTTTTTTTGCTGATCCATAGACTATAATAGGGTCATGTCCTGATTTTCACTGACAAGTATAGGACATGTTTCATTTTTTTTGCTGAGCTGTGCAATGGAAGAAAAGGGCCCCATAGAAGTGAATGGGACAGCATCGAATCCGCAAAAAAACGGATCCGTTTTTTTGCGGACAACATACGGTCTTGTGAATGGAGCCTTAGGGTAATATTTGAAGTCAGTTTGGTTAGAGTCTGCGTTATCGCACTTTGTACTAATATATCAGGCAGCACACATTGTCAAATTTGGCGCATCTTTAACCGCTACAGGACCGCCTAACGCAGGGATGCGTCCTGCGGGCGGCCCTGTAGCTCTGAGTTGACGCGTCGGCGCGTCATCTCGTGAGAGCCGAGATTTCCTGTGAACGCGCGCGCGCTGCGCGTTCACAGGGAAGCGCGGCACAGCAGTTCGGCTACAGCCTGCCAGCGATGGATCATCGCTGGCAGGCTGTAGATGCGAATAAAATCGCATCAAACTGCTATATCAGGCGCTGTTTTATGAACAGCGTCTGATATAGCTGCTACCTGGTCCTCTGGTGGTCCCATTTACTGGGATCGACCACCAGAGGACCAGGTAACTACAATAAGATTGCACCAAACACTACACTAACCCCCCACCCCCTCACCTATTAACCCTTGATCACCCCATCTAGACCCCTGATCACCCCCTGTCATTGATCACACCCCTTGTAAGGCTCCATTCAGACGTCCATATGTGTTTTGCGGATCCGTGGATTCACGGATCCGCGGATCGATCCGCGGATCCGATCCGCGGATCCTCAAAACACGGACACCGGCAATGTGCTTTCCGCATTTTGCAGATCCGCACATTGCCAGAACTATATAGAAAATGCTTTTTCTTGTCCGCAGTTGCGGACAAGAATAGGACATGTTCTATATTTTTGCAGAACGGAAGTGCAGACCGGAGCGCAGATCCGTAATTCCGGATCCGAGCGGGACAAAGTCTGTCCCCATAGAAATGAATGGGTCCGCAATTCCGTTCCGCAAACAGAATTTCGGGCGTGTGAATGGGGCATAAGGGCCCCTTTACCGCCAGTTAGCTAGCTACTTGTTAGGTAGCTAGCGCCCAGCCCACCGCACCGCAGTCACTGATTTTGGCAGAGATTTTTCATCCACATTGATCGATGCGAATGAAAAATCTGTGCCGTTCATTTTTTTTCAGCGCAGAGGCTGAACGGAAAAAAAATCTCATTACCCGTCTGCTCAATATACGGAGAATCGCAGAAACTCCTAATGCTGGCCATACGTGTAATGATTGCGAAGACCCTAAAATGCCAGGGCAGTACAAAAACCCCACATGTGACCCCATTTTAGAAAGAAGACACCCCAAGGTATTCCGTGAGGGGTATGGTGAGTTCATGGAAAATATTATTTTTGTCACAAGTTAGTGGAATATGAGACTGTAAAAAAACAAAAAAAAACAATTTCCGCTAACTTGTTCCAAATTTTTTTTTCTGTGAACTCACCATACCCCTCACAGAATACCTTGGGGTGTCTTCTATCCACAATGGGGTCACATGTGGGTATTATACTGCCCTGGCATTTAGCGATCCTAAAGCGTGAGAATCCAAATGCGTAAAAATGCCCTGTGAAATCCTAAAGGTACTCATTGGTTTTAGGGCCTCTTTGCGCATCTTGGCTGCAAAAAAGTGTCACTCATGTGGTATCGCCGTACTCAGGAGAAGTAGGGCAATGTGTTTTGGGGTGTATTTTTATATATACCCATGCTGGGTGTGAGAAATATCGCTGTAAACGACAACTTTTTAAAAATTTTATTCAAAGTTGTCAATTTACAGAGATATTTCTCTTACCCAACATGGGTATATGTAAAATACCACTAAGCATTGACCTTACTTCTCTGAATGCGGCATACTACATGATGTTACTTTGCAGCCAAATCGCAAAGAGACAAATCTAACGAGTACCTTTTAGGAGGGCATTTTACGCATTTTCTTCTCACGCTTTAGGGCCCTAAAATGCCAGGGCCGTATAAATACCCACATGTGACCCCATTTTGGAAAGAAGACACCCCAAGGTATTCGCTGAGGGGCATAATGAGTCCATGAAAAATTAAACTTTTTGTCAAAAGTTAGCGGAAACGGAGACTTTGTGAGAAAAAACAATAAAAATCAATTTCCACTAACTTGTGCCAAAAAAAATCTTCTATGAACTCGCCATGCCCCTCATGGAATACCTTAGGGTGTCTTCTTTCCAAAATGGGGTCACATGTGGGGTATTTATACTGTCCTGGCATTTTAGGGACCCCTAAAGCGTGAGAAGAAAAATGCGTAAAAATGCCCTCCTAAAAGGTACTCATTGGAATTAGGGCCCCTTTGCGCATCTTGGCTGCAAAAAGTGTCACACATGTGGTATCGCCGTACTCAGGAGAAGTAGGGCAATGTGTTTTGGGGTGTATTTTTACATATACCCATACTGGGTGAGAGAAATATCTCTGTAAATTGACAACTTTGAATAAAAAATTTAAAAGTTGTCGTTTACAGCGATATTTCTCACACGCAACATGGGTAAATGTAAAAACACCCCAAACTACATTGCCCTACTTCTCCTGATGCGACGATACCACATGGTGCCACTTTTGCAGCCTGAAGTGCAAAGGGGCCCTAAAACCAATGAGTACCTTTAGGATTTCTGGGACATTTTACGCATTTGGATTCTCACACTTTAGGGGCCCCTAAAATGCCAGGTGAGTATAAATACCCCACATGTGACCCTATTTTGGAAAGAAGACACCCTAGGTATTCTGTGAGGGCATGGTGAGTCCACAGAATTTTTATTTTTGGCACAAGTCAGCGGAAATTTTTTTTTTTTTTTTTTTTTACAAAGTCTCATATTCCACTAACTTGTGACAAAAATAAGATTTTACATGAACTCACCATACCCCTCACAGAATACCTTGGGTGTCTTCTTTCCAAAATGGGGTCACATGTGGGTATTTTACTGCCCTGGCATTTTAGGGAGCCCTAAAGCGTGAGAAGAAGTCTGGAATCCAAATGCGTAAAAATGCCCTGTGAAATCCTAAAGGTAATCATTGGTTTTAGGGCCCCTTTGCGCACCAAGCTGCAAAAAGTGGCACACATGTGGTATCGCCGTACTCAGGAGAAGTAGGGCAATGTGTTTTGGGGTGTATTTTTATATATACCCATACTTTGTGTGAAAAATATCTCTGTAACGACAACTTTTAAAAAATTTTATACAAAGTTGACAATTTACAGAGATATTTCTCTCACCCAACATGGGTGTATGTAAAAATACACCCCAAAACACATTGCCCTACTTCTCCTGAGTGCGGCGATACCCATGAGTGACACTTTTTGCAGCCTGGATGCGCAAAGGGCCCAAATTCAATGAGTACCTTTAGGTTTACATGGCGGCTCACAATTAGCCCCGCCCAAAATGCCAGAACAGTAAACACACCCCACAAATGACCCCATTTCGGAAAGTAGACACCCCAAGGTATTCACTGAGGGGCATAGTGAGTCCGTCTGAGATTTTTTTTTTTTTTGCCAGAAGTTATCAGAAATTGAAACTTTTTTTTTTTTTTTTTTTCTCAGAAAGTGTCATTTTCCGCTAACTTGTGAAAAAAATGAAATGATACATGAACTCACCAAGCCCCTCCGTGAATACTTTGGGGTGTCTTCTATCTAAAATGGTGTGATTTGGGGGTATTTATACTTTCCTGACATTCTAGCACCTGAAGAAACATGACAGGCGCTCAGAAAGTCAGAGCTGCTTCAAAATGCCGAAATTCACTTTTTGCACCATAGTTTGTAAACGCTATAACTTTTACCCAAACCAATAAATATACACTTATTGGATTTTTTTATCAAAGACATGTAGAACAATAAATTTAGAGAAAAATTTATATAGAAATGTAGTTTTTTTTAAAAAAATTTACAACAGAAAGTGAAAAATGTCATTTTTTTGCAAAAATTTCGGTCATTTTTGATTAATAGCAAAAAAAGTAAAAATGTCAGCAGCAATGAAATAGCACCAAATGAAAGCTCTATTAGTGAGAAGAAAAGGAGGTAAAATTCATTTGGGTGGTAAGTTGCATGACGGAGCAATAAACGGTGAAAGTAGTGTAGTGCAGAATTGTAAAAAGTGGCCTGGTCATTAAGGGTGTTTAAGCTAGGGGGGCTGAAGCGGTTAAACCTTACACTTTTGGCTAGAAATGCTATTCAAGATTTTGATTGCCAACCCCCCAGTGAGGTAGCAACTTTTTTTTAAAGCACAGTGATAAATGTAGAGTGAAACTAATGTAGCTAACCATGTACAATTCCCCACTCACTTTTCAAAACTGGAGTGTTGTAAAAAGTCACAACATTTTGGTGCAACTAAGCCCAAAAAGTCACAAAGCTTTATTTAGCAATGTTTTGAGGCCAGAATTCTAGAGTATGATTTGATAAACTCTCCCATATAACGCTCATACTATATACACATATACACACATATACATATATGAATAATAATAATGACCTTTATTTATGTATTCAGACATCATATACATACAATATGGCGTCCACACATCACGGCGATGCTGCATTTTGGATGCAGCAAAATAACTTAAATTACATTAAATACAAATATGAGTTCCTTTAGTGTAAGTTAAGTTTGCTGTGTGTGATTTGCGTTGGTTTATTCTCACCTCATCCGCTATCTCTCGGTTAAATCTTTCCTTGATCCATTACAATCTGTTTTCCGCAATCTACCCTCTACATAAGCTGCCCTCACCAAAATGACAAATAACCTCCTGACAGCTAAATGCAAAGGTGACCACTCTCTGCTCATTCTTCTGAATCTCTATGCTGCACTTGACACTGTAGACCACCATATCATCCTCAACATGCTCCAATCTATCTTCCTTAGGGTCACTGCCCTCTCCTGGATTTATTTTTCTCTCTGGCTGCTCCTTCAGTGTACCATTCACTTGTTCTAAGGAAGATAGAGTCTCCTCATCCTCTGCCTGTTGGAGTTCCTCAAGGTTCAGTCCTAGGTTGTGTCCTTTTTTGTCTCTGCACAGCCCCTATTGGACAGACTATCAGTAGATTTGGTTTTTAGTACCATCTCTATGCTGATGCCACCCAGCTATCCACTTCATCTCGTGACATCACCCCTGCCGTACTTCAGAACACTACTACTTCTCCTCACCCTCTTCCTGTTGGGGTTCCTCAAGGTTCAGTCCTAGGTCCTGTCCTCTTTTGTCTCTACACAGCCCCTATTGGACAGACTATCAGTAGATTTGGTTTTTAGTACCATCTCTATGCTGATGCCACCCAGCTATACACTTTATCTCGTGACATCACCCCTGCCGTACTTCAGAACACTACTACTTCTCCTCACCCTCTTCCTGTTGGGAGTTCCTCAAGGTTCAGTCCTAGGTCCTGTCCTCTTTTGTCTCTACACAGCCCCTATTGGACAGACTATCAGTAGATTTGGTTTTTAGTACCATCTCTATGCTGCCACCCAGCTATACATTTCATCTCGTGACATCAACCCTGCCGTACTTCAGAACACTACTACTTCTCCTCATCCTCTTCCTGTTGGGGTTCCTCAAGGTTCAGTCCTAGGTCTTGTCCTCTTTTGTCTCTACACAGCCCCTATTGGACAGACTATCAGTAGATTTGGTTTTTAGTACCATCTCTATGCTGATGCCACCCAGCTATCCACTTCATCTCGTGACATCACCCCTGCCGTACTTCAGAACACTACTACTTCTCCTCACCCTCTTCCTGTTGGGGTTCCTCAAGGTTCAGTCCTAGGTCCTGTCCTCTTTTGTCTCTACACAGCCCCTATTGGACAGACTATCAGTAGATTTGGTTTTTAGTACCATCTCTATGCTGATGCCACCCAGCTATACACTTTATCTCGTGACATCACCCCTGCCGTACTTCAGAACACTACTACTTCTCCTCACCCTCTTCCTGTTGGGAGTTCCTCAAGGTTCAGTCCTAGGTCCTGTCCTCTTTTGTCTCTACACAGCCCCTATTGGATAGACTATCAGTAGATTTGGTTTTTAGTACCATCTCTATGCTGCCACCCAGCTATACATTTCATCTCGTGACATCACCCCTGCCGTACTTCAGAACACTACTACTTCTCCTCACCCTCTTCCTGTTGGGAGTTCCTCAAGGTTCAGTCCTAGGTCCTGTCCTCTTTTGTCTCTACACAGCCCCTATTGGACAGACTATCAGTAGATTTGGTTTTTAGTACCATCTCTATGCTGATGCCACCCAGCTATACACTTCATCTCGTGACATCACCCCTGCCATACTTCAGAGCATCAGTGACGGTATGTCTGTTGTCTCTAACATCATGTCCTCTCTTTATCATAAACTGAATTTTTCAAAAACGGAACTTCTTGTGTCCATGACAGTCCTCGTCCAACCTGACAGGGCTTGAGAGGATCTGCAGAGAAGAATGTCAGAAAATCCCCAAAATCCAGGTGAAGGGTCTGAATACTTATGTCAATGCAAGATTTTCCATTTCAAAGACCTAGAACATCCTGTTTTCACTTTCTCATAATGGTGTACTGATTGCAGATTGATGGGGGAAACTTTTTTTAATTTTCGCACAAGGCCACAACATAAAATGTGAAAAAAGTGAAATGGTCTGAAGACTTTCTAAATTCACTGTAAATGTTAGATTTTTGCCTATAATACAATATCACATTTGCTGTATGTGCTGTATACCACATGTAACTATAAAGCTAGGTTTCTGCAGTAGGAGATTTGGCTGCCTCTCCCGGCATGTTGCTCTATATTTAGAGGGCACAGTGCTCATTTCATATTTGGAATTGAGATCTAGAAAAAATATCAGACTGACTTATGGAATCTCAGCGGACACAAAACAGTTTTGAACTACTGGGTTAATAGTGATAATTTTGGAACATATTTTTTAGGTGTTGTCCAAGTTTCAAAAAAAAAAAAAAGGTAAAAGGCAGGAAAGTTCCTAAAAGTATAAAATACATTTTGCTCACTGGTTCAAACTCCTCTGCTGCAGCTCGTCCACTCTGATCCTCCTGGCTGGGCTTTGTTCACATGAACGCAGCTGTGATTTGCCCATATACCACACTTGACCACTGCAGCCAGTCATTTTCCTCACCAGTCTTGTGCCATATACTGCTGATTGGCTGCAGTATATGGCACATCACTGCTACAGCCAAAAACAGGACATCATGGCTTTATACCGGTTCACATAGAGGAATAAGGGCTTGTTTTTGCGGGACAAATTGCAATTTCTAATGGCAACATTTGATATTACCTACAATGTGGTGGAAAGCTGGAAAAAAAAATTCAGATGGGATGGAATTCGACCCCAGTTTTATGGTTTTCGTTTTTACGGCAGTCCCTAGGTGGTAAAACTAACATGTTAACTGCATTCTCCAGGTTTATATATATATTTTTTCTTGTGTTAATACTTAAAAACATTTTTAAAACTTTGGAAAATTACTTTTTCTTTGCATCGCCATATTCTGACCCCAATTTTTTATTGTTACATCTATAGAGCTGTACGAGGGCTCATTTTTTGGGGGGGTCGATTCTTAGTTTTTGTTGATACCATTTTGGGGTGTGTTTGACTTTTTTCCCTATTATATTGTTGACCATATGAGATGAATACATTTATGTTGTAATAGAACAGGCATTTAGAGATGTGGCGGTGCTAATGATCTTTTTTTTCTTTGTTTATTTTAAATATGGGGAAAGAGGGTGATTCAAATTTTTATATTCTTGAAAACCTTTTTCACTTTTTTTCATTCATTTTAAATCACCCTAGGAAACTTTAACATGCGATCGTCTGATCACTTCTGCCATAGTCTGCAATGAATTAACATTGCAGCTTACAGGAGATTCACTATGTACCTAATAAAGCCCTGACTCAGGCAGGGCTCCATAGGAACTTCGTTAAGATGGCAACTAAGATGGCCCCCATATCCTCCAGCTCTCAGACAATGCCTTATTCACTCAAGTTGGGACACAAGCACAAAGACTTCACCTTATCCAAGAGGACCCTCCTTCCGGATGTGTCACATATGACGTATGCTGTACTGATGCTAATGTGAAGCCATTACAAGATAGCGCTTGCACCTAGATGTTTTCATAGTTTGCATACCAACTTTAGTAAAATAATTCACAGATGCCAAGTGTTATCTCTTTTCCTATGTTTGTATTCTAGTCAATAAAACAATGGCATGAGCCTCAGTAGAGGAACGCCCTCTCTGATGATATAAAAACTGCTTAACTTCCTGTAATAAAGGAGAACTGCGTTCACCCTTGTCTGGTGTCAGTGTGGGTTCTTCCATGCATGTAAAATCCTAGGATCAAAACCAATTTGGAGCAGTAGTGCAAACGTAATTAGCCCTGATTGAGGGCATCTTTAACAACAGGCCTTAGAAGGCCCAAGGCTGCCATAGCATCCACATAGCTCCCTTAATCTCAATGTAGGAGAGCTATTTGGGCCCAGGGAGTGCATCGCTCTTGAAAAATAAATGTTCAGATGCCATGGTCGCAATTGACCATGACAACCGAGGGGTTTAAAGTGTGTGATCGGCGTTATCAACAATCATGGACTCTGCCACTAGGTGTCTGTTGTGTAAAACTCAACATCTACCTGTACAGTGGATGTCGGGTTGTGAAATTTTTGGTGATGTTATTTAAAATTTTTCATGTCACTATATAAAAGAAAATATAAAAACCGTTAAATCCTGCCGTTTTTGCACTGGCCTCTAATCCTAATAATATCTAGGTATCACCTAGATATATAACTCAGGATCCACCATTCACAATAAGTGATATTTCAGCTTATCTACTCCCTTCCTGTACAAAAACCTCTGCACAGGTCACAGAGCAGGCCTAGAAAATTCTCCCATAGAAGTCAGTGAGGTCCCCTCCTGACCATTGTGTCTATGGCTATTTGGCTGCTCAGGCCAGATGGCCGCCCCATAATCATGTTTGTGACATAGAATTAAAAAATCTGCGATCAGAAAATAAAAACAGATTAGAAAAGAAGGATGTGTGGTATTACAGTATCTAGTTTTAACTTGTAGAATAAAGAGGCGACACATTCCTTTTATATTTATAGCCTATGATGCCTTGAAAAGCTTCCATATATATTACATACCAACTGTCTGTGGTTTCAATGTTCTGACTATTCATTTATGGGTGCTTTAGGCCCCTATAGTAGGGTGGCATACGCCCTCTTTTTCACCAGACATGTCTGACCAAGATTTATAAATTACCAAAAATCCCTGGTCTTCATAGGTGTGGCCTTATAATCTGCTGCAGTGCAAGAGTTAAAGAACCTGTGATGATGTCACCATCATGTGATCAGTGCAGGAGGGGCTGGAGCTCAGCAGTGGAGAGAAGTGGTAAGGACCTGGATGATGTCACCATCATGTGATCAGTGCAGGTGGGGCTGGAGCTCAGCAGTGGAGAGAAGTGGTAAGGACCTGGATGATGTCACCATCATGTGATCAGTGCAGGAGGGGCTGGAGCTCAGCAGTGGAGAGAAGTGGTAAGGACCTGGATGATGTCAACAACATGTGATCAGTGCAGGAGGGGCTGGAGCTCAGCAGTGGAGAGAAGTGGTAAGGACCTGGATGATGTCACCATCATGTGATCAGTGCAGGAGAGGCTGGAGCTCAGCAGTGGAGAGAAGTGGTAAGGACCTGGATGATGTCACCATCATGTGATCAGTGCAGGAGGGGCTGGAGCTCAGCAGTGGAAAGAAGTGGTAAGGACCTGGATGATATCACCATCATGTTATCAGTGCAGGAGGGGCTGGAGCTCAGCAGTGGAGAGAAGTGGTAAGGACCTGGATGATGTCACCATCATGTGATCAGTCCAGGAGGGGCTGGAGCTCAGCAGTGGAGAGAAGTGGTAAGGACCTGGATGATGTCACCATCATGTGATCAGTCCAGGAGGGGCTGGAGCTCAGCAGTGGAGAGAAGTGGTAAGGACCTGGATGATGTCACCGTCATGTGATCAGTGCAGGAGGGGCTGGAGCTCAGCAGTGGAGAGAAGTGGTAAGGACCTGGATGATGTCACCGTCATGTGATCAGTGCAGGAGGGGCTGGAGCTCAGCAGTGGAGAGAAGTGGTAAGGACCTGGATGATGTCACTATCATGTGATCAGTGCAGGAGGGGCTGGAGCTCAGCAGTGGAGAGAAGTGGTAAGGACCTGGATGATGTCACCATCATGTGATCAGTGCAGGAGGGCTGGAGCTCAGCAGTGGAGAGAAGTGGTAAGGACCTGGATGATGTCACCATCATGTGATCAGTGCAGGAGGGGCTGGAGCTCAGCAGTGGAGAGAAGTGGTAAGGACCTGGATGATGTCACCATCATGTGATCAGTGCAGGAGGGGCTGGAGCTCAGCAGTGGAGAGAAGTGGTAAGGACCTGGATGATGTCACCATCATGTGATCAGTGCAGGAGGGGCTGGAGCTCAGCAGTGGAGAGAAGTGGTAAGGACCTGGATGATGTCACCATCATGTGATCAGTCCGGGAGGGGCTGGAGCTCAGCAGTGGAGAGAAGTGGTAAGGACCTGGATGATGTCACCATCATGTGATCAGTGCAGGAGGGGCTGGAGCTCAGCAGTGGAGAGAAGTGGTAAGGACCTGGATGATGTCACCATCATGTGATCAGTGCAGGAGGGGCTGGAGCTCAGCAGTGGAGAGAAGTGGTAAGGACCTGGATGATGTCACCATCATGTGATCAGTGCAGGAGGGGCTGGAGCTCAGCAGTGGAGAGAAGTGGTAAGGACCTGGATGATGTCACCATCATGTGATCAGTGCAGGAGGGGCTGGAGCTCAGCAGTGGAGAGAAGTGGTAAGGACCTGGATGATGTCACCATCATGTGATCAGTCCAGGAGGGGCTGGAGCTCAGCAGTGGAGAGAAGTGGTAAGGACCTGGATGATGTCACCATCATGTGATCAGTGCAGGAGGGGCTGGAGCTCAGCAGTGGAGAGAAGTGGTAAGGACCTGGATGAGGTCACTGCCATGGATCAGGCAGGGGCAGAGCTTAGCAGTGGAGAAATGGTGAACTTAAGATACCTTCGAAGTTGTAGTCCTCTCCTCTTATACTGTCTCTCTGAATTATCCTCAGATATCTAATAACAACAGCCTAGACATGCTGGGAGTCATAGTCCTCTTCTCTTATACTCCCTCCCATAATAATGACCTGGGCATGCTGGGAATTGTAGATATCTTCTCTTATACCTCCTCCTGTAATATCCTCCGATATCACATAAGCTGGACATGTTGGCAGTTGTAGTTCTCTCCTCTTATACCTCAATCCAGTAATGTCCTCTGATATCACACAACAGCCTGAACATGCTGAAAGTTGTAGTCATCTCCTCTTATATCCCCTCCCTGTAATGTCCTCCGATATCACATAAGCTGGACATGTTGGCAGTTGTAGTTCTCTCCTCTTATACCTCATTCCAGTAATGTCCTCTGATATCACACAACAGCCTGGACATGCTGAGAGTTGTAGTCATCTCCTCTTATATCCCCTCCCTGTAAGGTCCTTTGATATCACATTTCAGCATTGACATGCTGGGAGATATAGTCCTCTCCTTTTGCACCCCCTCCCTGTAATATCCTCTGATATAACATTATATTAGTTTAGACATGCTGGGGGTTGTAATCCTCTCTTCATACCTCCTTCCTGTAACGTCCTCTGATATCACATAATAATGGCCTGAACATGCTGGGAGTTGTAATTCTCTCTTCTTATACCCCCTCACTATGACATCCCATCTCAGCCTGGACATGCTGGGGATTGTAGTTCTCTCCTCATATCTCCTCCCTGCAAGGTCCTCTGGCATATAAG
This sequence comes from Bufotes viridis, assembly GCA_033119425.1. Lineage (NCBI taxonomy): Eukaryota > Metazoa > Chordata > Amphibia > Anura > Bufonidae > Bufotes > Bufotes viridis. The sequence goes on along the minus strand of CM065592.1, from coordinate 99,017,205 downwards.
ATTACAGCCTCCATTCTGTGTCTTGCATTGACACCCACTGCCCCAGGTACGGGGTCCTCCTTTTGGGGTTATGAAAGTGGTCATCCTCCCCTATAGACACTAGGGTCCAGGCTTCCTCTGCACCTTCTAATAGTTACACCAAGGCTGGTCCATTCCACTCCGGGGGTTCAGAACCTGCCAGGGTTGCCAACCGTCAAGAAATTTCTGGACAGTCCGTAAAAATAGACGACTTTTTTCCTGGGGAAAATTATCATTTTACATCTGACAGTAAATGCTGGCAATCAGTTCTTATCTTCTTAAAATCTTTAGCAGTTATTACGGTTTTCCAATTTTTCTGTTTGGCAACTCTGGAACCTGCTCCTTGTGGTCGTATGGCTGAGCTTTCCACTGACAACCCTGTTATACAGTGGATGACGTTTCATGCTGCGCTTATAGACCCGACATGACGTCACTGCTTTGAATTTTAGTAGAGGCAAACGTCACTCGTTGGACAACAGCAGCGACAGGCTCAGACAGCTAGTCAAGAGCTAAATGTCAGATTGTTCACTGCCTAACGTGTTAATAAAGATGTTGAAGGACTGGACGCACAGATGACAGCATCATCGAGCAATACAAATAGAAGTAGAGCCGTCGAGTGGGCGTGGCCCTAGCATCACGCAAGGGGGCGGGGTGAAGCTGCTCCTCTAATGGAGCGCAGTTCGTCCTATCAGATTTCACCTTGCATTGCAGCCGAGATAGGAGTTCCAACATGGCGCCTTGTTGGCTTCAGGTGTAGCCCTTTGCTTTTCACACCACAGAGGGTTGAGTGGGGAAGGAAGAGGTGTGAAGTCTCGCGAGAGCTTCCCCGTTCTCACGCTCCTCCCACCGGCCGAGCTAGCTGAGGGATGCTTGTCCGCCATCGCGGAGGGGTTTAGTCAGCGCCGAGTAGACTAGTTCCGGTACAAGAGACTACGTTCTTCCAGCCGCGCTGCTGGGAAACAGGCCTGGAGAGAGGACGCTACAGGAGTACCTAGGTCTCTGCTAGGCCGGGCCCGGGGCCTCCTCACACCGACGCACGCCGGGGGGAGACAAGGAGGGGCCCCGGGGCCGAGAGAGGACGACGACTGGCCGCCAACATGTCAAACCTCAGCAAAGGCACCGGCAGCAGGAAGGACACGAAGATGAGGATCCGGGCCTTCCCGGTAAGGGCTGAGAGTGGGGGGCACCTCCAGGGAGGCGGGGTGTGTGTGAGGAGGAGGGGGCAGCTTCCTGGCAGTAAACACTGGAGGTGGGCTAATCCCACAGCACGGGGGTACCTGCTGCTCACACAATGACAGGGCCAGATGGCAGCGCCCCCTGCTGGGCTCCGGTGCGCTCTATTGTCAGCCCGGGATTATGACAGATGTCATAGAGCCCCCTCATCGCTGCCTGCCAGAAAACTTCTCCAACTTCCTCATGTACTTTGTGCTTCAAGACCACTGCCTGCTGTCAGTGAAGGGTAGCGCTCCTTGTTTCCATTGTCCTGCTGACAACCTTAGGCGATCCAGCCGTTGTGAAACTACAACTCCCAGCATGCACGCTTTCTTGGCTGTTCTTGTAACTCCCGTAAAAGTGAAAGTAGGATTCTGGGGGTTGTAGTTTCAGAACAGCTGGAGCGCTGCCTGCAGCCTCAGCCATGATCGGGGGATTTCTAGGCCTCATACCGCTCCTGGTTGTGTCCAGCTGGTATATGCTGCGAGGGACCGGGCGCTGGGACTCGTCCTGGGTCTTCCTGCTAAAAAGGAAGGTTACTTACCTAAAGGCATGACCGCGGCAGTCAGGTCACAGTTGCGGGCAAGTCCTGCGGGGCAGCACAAGCTGCAGCGGGCTCTGCGTTTAGTTGGTCTGCATTGTTAATGGGCACGCGGTTTAGTTAGAGCCTGCTGCGGCTGTGCAGTAACCACAACCGTGCCGTGTGGTGGTATACACACAGAACCTGCGCTGCCACCAGTTCTCCGGGCCAGCGGGGTGCTGAAGAGGCCAAGGATTGGCTGCAGTGGTCTCGCGTTGTCACCTTGCTGTCACCGCCGCAGCCACGCGGGATCTGTAAGGACTATTCAGCAAGAGACGGGTATCATTAGGATAGGTCTTCACCCTGTGGATTGAAGCTTTGAATGCGTCTGTTCACTGACAGCAAGGAGAGGCCTTGAAAATGAGGCGTGGAATGAAAGTGTATTCGAAAGTTGCTGAACTTCATTATAGAAAGATGAAAGGGAAATTCCCATCTCATAAAGTGACGGTTAAAGGGCTGTCTCACTTCTGTAAGTGGCATTTATCATGTAGAGGATGTTAGTACAAGGCACTTACTAATGGATTAATATTACCCATATTGCTTCCTTTGCTGGCTGGATTCATTTTTCCATCACATTATACACTGCTTGTTTCCATGGTTACGACCACCCTGCAATCCGTCAGTGGTGGTCGTGCTTGCACAGTATAGGAAATAGCATGAGCCTTTCTGGTGTCTGGGACCGTGGGAGGGCAGATAGGATGGTGCTTTTTCCTATACTGTGCAAGCACGACCACCACTGACGGATTGCAGGGTGGTCGTAACCATGGAAACAAGCAGTGTATAATGTGATGGAAAAAGGACTTAATCCAGCAAAGGAAACAATATGGACGATACATTAGTAAGTGCCTTGTATTAACTTCTCTAAGTGCCAGGATTTCCCTTCTTCCTTTCATTCAGGCAGCGGTGAGCAGGTGTGATTACATGTGTGCCGCCTTCCTTTCATCCAGACGATCAGTGGGGGTGTCGGACCATATCACCCCCCGGTCTGATATTGATGACCTATCCTCGGAATGCCCCTATAAATACCTGTATATTCCTGCACTTTATGATCGGTGGGGTCTGACCAATCCTGAACGCTGATTTGGCGATGTAGAGCCGTGAAGTTGAAAGGCCGTCAAAGGTCAACAACCCCTTTTAAAGGGATTATCCATTTTTTTCCTTGATTAGAGTAATAACGTTTTCACTGGTACTTTTTATAAGTTGCTCTCTGGCCAGCGCTGAATTTCCGGCACCACGTGCCACACACTGTGCCCATGACCCTAACCTGGTTACAACCCACAGCGAATCTCTTGTGCTGGGCATTGTCACCAGGCTGGGGCACATGGTCCTAGAAGTGGCAGGACAAGTGGAGGAACCAGAGTTGCACCAACTTGTGCCACTGTGTCCCAGATGTTAGGCGCACACACTAATAGATGCCTGGTTGGCCAGTCAGTGTCCTGGTGACAGTCTCTTTAACAAGGGGATTCCACGCGCAGGATGGTGCAGTTGTCACTAGCCCGTCGTCATCATAAATTCTTCATGGCTCACCGGGCAAATGAACAAATATTTTCACAGAATGTTATGTGGGCACCAGATGCAGGAAATGGGCAGACAGATGGATGAGACTTTGGTGCGTGGTCAGTGGCCCGTGAAGGGTGCCATTTCCTCCTGTCCTGGTGTGTGCTGCGGTACACTTCACGCGGATTGTCCCTGCAGTGTTACAGCCTGTGTGCGGTGCCTCACTCCTGATAACGCTCCGACCCCGGCGCTGCTTATCTCTGGTGCAGAGTCATCTGTGGACATTTAGTGTCATGGAGGGAGGCTCTGCCCGGATTGCTGGCTGTCTGCCCTGGGTCACTAGTTTCACTTGCTTTTCATAGGACACGTTTTTCACTCTGGTGGTCCCTTTGGGCTGGAGCGCTGCACGCGTCTGTCATTCCGGGGAGGGCAGTGTGTCGCCAGAATGGCTTTGGGACGTCTGAAAATAGCCAGTTGCTTTATGTTGCCGCTCAATAAATGATTACGATACTTGTTGTCAGTACATGCAAAGGATAATGGTGCGAAAGGTGTCTGTGTCCTTTAGGGCTCATTCACACGACCGTTGTTTTGCAGTCTGCAAAAAAAAAACGTCCAGATGGGCAAGAATAGGACATGTTCTATTTTTTTGCCAAACTGACTTGCAGTTTTTGTTTTTTGCGTCCCTGTTGAAATAAATGGTGCCGCAAAAATAACGAAGGTTTGGTTTGTGTCCATGAGCCCTAATGCTGAACATACAGACGTGAGCTGGCCGCTAGCTGCAGACATCCGACGTGTGGGGCAGCCTTACAGACGAGTTGGCCGTACAGAAAAGGTCTTAAATGGGATTCCCAGCTTTATATCACATTTTAAATTTGCGCAGAGCGGTGCTGTACCTAAAAGGGGGAACAAAAACCCTGCTTCCCTCTGCTCTGTCCTGCCCCCAAGGCCTGTTGAGCGCTCCTTCCAGTCCCCGTCCCTGTAAACTTCCCGACACTTGTGTGTGCCGCTGCAGCCGTTCCCTGGCCTCAGCAGCGACGTGTGCCCAAGTGGTATGTAATCCCGCAGTGATGTGCCGGTTAGGGACACTCAGTACTGAGGCCGGGGAATGGATGCAGAGGCGCACGTGACCCTTGGAGCGCAGAACAGAGCAGGGGGGAGCAGGTGAGTCCATTTTGTTTTTTAGGTGTAGCACTCCCCTGGCCAATTTTAAAATGGGGTATAAAGGTGGGAAACCTCTTTAGTGCCCCTTACTACGCACTGTACAACAGCATTAGAGCGCCCTGACAGGGGTTAATGGGCCACATTGTCACCAATGTTACCAACGGAATTTCCCATCAATGGGATGTGCCATAAACGGCTGATGGTGGTCCCGCTGCTACACAAATGCGCCGTCCTCTCCATTCACTGCTGTGAGACTTTTTGGGAAATGGCTGAGCGAGGAGGACTGACCGTGCACGTGTGGCTCATTCACTTTGGGGCCCCGTCCTTGACCTGGAAGCTGCTCCTAGAGGTGAGACCCGCACCTATCAGACCAGTCATGAGCTGGACATTGATCTGGCAGAACTGTGGTCTGTGCCTGGTTCAGTACCTTCATCAGGGGGTCTCTGGTAGTCTGAAGCACTCCTCAGATCCATCACCGGTACAGCGGGAAGCTCGTGCATGGAGAGCCGAGGGCAGAATGACTGCTATATCCAGACCGCGATTGGCTGTGTATGTGCCCAGGGGCATAAGCCGCAGTAAGGGGGAGCCTAGGGGGGCGCTTTCATCACTCTTCATGTAGCCGACTACGCCGGGAGAAGGCTTCACAGAGCGCTCGTATGGAATCACACACAGAAATGAAGTGATACAAGCAAGGACTATCCGGGATAAAGAAAGCTGAAGTGCCTATACCTCCAGTGACCTGTCTCCTCTCCATGTAATGAGCCGCAGGTAATCATGGCCGTTACTTTGTGCCGTCTCTACCTCCAGCGTGCCTCTCATCTGGCCTTGCATGAACCGCACGTGTATAGTGGTTTCCTGCTAAGTCGCGGTAGACCTCACCCAGTTAGGCCTCCACTTTTACATTGACTCTGGGTCAGCAGTCCTAAAAAGGCCCCCGGAGAACATGTCACTGAGCAGATGTCACTTGCCATCTCCTGACACTGCACTCCTGATTACTGCTCGGTCTCTCTTGCTGTAGCAAAACTACAATCCCCATCATGCCTTGACAGTCTGGACTTGGCGTCCTACACATTGCTGTGCAGTTGCTGCGATCAGTGTGCAGGTTTTGGGGGTTGTCCAGTTTTGCTGTGGTGGTTTTTGGCTTGCTGTTGATGCTGGTTCGCACTCACTGGAGGCAGTCACGTTTTTGGACAGATCTAGGGCAGGGCTCTACAACCTGCATCCTGGGGCCCACAACACCGTTCTGTGCAGCCACCAACCGTTTGTACACAGACATAGTGGCAGCCTCATGTATCTTCCATGTACTAATAATGGTGCGCCACGTGGCCATCTCTGCCCCCAATATTTATCTGAAGAATGGGGGCTCTTCTGATCCCCATGTGGCACTGCAGAAACGGGTGGAGAGGTGGCTAACGATACATAGTTTCCTACTTTTTGTAGTGCAAAGTATAAGTGCTCCTTGTACCTATTAGGGTACTTTCACACTTGCGTTATTCTTTTCCAGCATGGAGTTCCCTCCTGGGGGCTCAATACCGGAAAAGACCTGATCCGTTTTCTTCTAATGCATTCTGAATGGAGAGAAAACTGTTCAGGATGCATCAGGATGTCTTCTGTTCAGTCACTGAACGGCGTTTTGGACAGAGAGATGCCGGATCAGTTGCCAGAATGCCGGATCCGGCATTAATTTACATTGAAATGCATTAGAAATACCTGAAGGACGGATCCGTCCTTCCGGTCTGCGCAAGCACAGACCTTTAAAACTGTACAAAAAAAAAAAAAAAATATACAAGACGGATCCGTTCTTGCAATGCATTTGTGAGACGTATCCGGCAGGCAGTTCCGACGACGTTGGACATTTATGGCGTATGATTTTGTCTCAGTAGAGTATAAATACACTTATATTTCAATAGTATGGCTGGCTGTTTTGGGATGTGGCGATACCTATGATCTTTATTTTTACTTTTTTTAATATGTGGAAAGAGCTTGATTTCAATTTTTATAGGTTTGAAAATATTTTAGACTTTTTTTATTATTTATTTATTTTTTAAGTCTCTCTATGGGACCTGAAGATACAATAATCTAACTGGTTGTCCCATAGACTGCAGTCTGTGGGAGATTCAATATGTTCCTATGGAGCCTTGCCACAATGGCAGGCCTTGAAGCCTGTATAAGGCGTGAGGCTGCCACAGTCACCTGCATTGTTCAGGAGTTTTTTGGCAGGTGCAAAACGGAAGAAAAGCCAATAAAACCCTTGTGAACCCACACTCAAGGTGTTACCTTTCGTTGCAATCCTGCCTGTGATGGTAATGATATGACTGCTGAGAAGTGGTCTCCGCAGGAAGTGTCAGCCTATATTGAGGGTTACTGGCCAATGTAAAACAGTGATGTGCAGCTCATTAGTACCAGGGCAGATCCTGTGCTTGGCATTGATGGCCACATCCGGGTCTGCAGAGCTTGATGGCTGGAGAGCGCTTGCTGTCGTCATGCATGGTACAGGACCGACACCAGGTCTCATGGTGTGGTGTGCCATTACCTACTGTACCATGGTGTCCCCATCTGGTATTTGAGGAGGGGACCTTGACCAGCTTCAGTATGCCCAGGACATCAGGTAACCAGTCCTGTTTTACTTGTTTATGTGGTTTTCCAACAAGATGACTCCCTCCCACACACTGCCCACAATACACAACGTGGTCCTCAGGGTACCCTACCCCTTTGGCCAGCTCAGTCACCACATCTCTCCCCCATCCCGAATGTCTGGGGCTGGATGGGGAGACAGATCTCACATGCTCATCAGCTAACCAACCACCTTGTCTGAACCGTGGCTTCAAGTTGAAAGAGCTTGGAATGACATAGGACAGGAGGACGGGGCGACATTGTGCATCTGTATGACCATTACCATGTCGGGGCGGCAGCCGGTGTTACTCTTGCCCTGGCTCATCATATAGCCAGCTGCAGGCCCCAAAATAAAGGCATTGACCCAGCACCACTAGCAGATTCTAAAGGGTCCGTCTCAGCCCAGTCACATTCACTTTCCCAGGTCTTCTTTCTTCATGTTTCAGTAGTTTAGATGGAGATAAGGAAAATGAATAAAAACACATCACCAAAAATTCTTGTATATATTAAACATGAAAATAATGGTTGATTTTTGGATGACATTGCTTTTAGCTGCTCCTGCTCGGGGTAGCTGTTGGGGTACTTTCACACTAGCGTTAGTGTGATCCGGCAGGCAGTTCCATCATCCGCATCCGCCGATCAGTGTGACAGCTGACAGCATTTGTAGACGGATCCGGGTGCGGGTCTGTCTACAAATGCATTGCAAGAACTGATCCGTCTCTCCACTTGTCATGCGAATGGACGGATCCGTCTTGCAGTCTTTTTCACAGTTTTCCCGGATCCGTCCTTCAGTTGTTTCGCGATGTCGAATCCGGCACTAATGCAAGTCATTGGGCATTAATGCTGGATCTGGCACTAATGCAAGTCAATGGGCATTAATGCCGGATCCGGCACTAAGGCCTTATTGACACGTCCGTAGTGTTTATGGATCTGCAAATTGCAGATCCAAAAAACACACCCTGCCGGCAGCCCCATAGAAATGTCTATTCTTGTCCGCAATTGCCACTGACCAATCTTCCCCAGCATATGCCATCAGGAGACCCTCATACACATTAGATACATTAGGGCTGGCCAACCTGCGGCCCTCCAGCTGTTGTAAAACTACAATTCCCACCAGGCCCTGCTGTAGGTTGATAGCTGTAAGCAGTCTGGCCATGCTGGGAGTTGTAGTTTTGTAACTTTTAAAGGTGTTGTGCAGAGCAAAGCTATTGATGACCCATCTATCATGAGGATAGGTCTTTAAGATCAGATTGGCGGTGTCTTCTGGATGACCTATCCTGAGGACTGCACTGCATAACCCCTTGAATGAATGTTTTGGGTTGATTGCTGCTGAGCTATGGAAATTGTTCCCAATGTTGTGGTATAAACACTTGGTTTTTCACAACCAAGATCACGTAACTATGGTCATTTTGTGGAGCATAAAGTTAACTGGTCAGGGCCTGTTCACACTGAATATTTTGGAGCAGTTTCCACATCAAAATTCCAGCAGTGGCAATGTGGTGTCCATCTCCCATTGTGTAAATCTGCAACCGTGCAAAGGAGGGAGCGGTGTCTAGACAGATGCCTCTGGAAGCCATGGTGAGTGCGTGCTTGCGGTTCAGCTCCATTCAATGGGGCTAAACCCTGCTAGCGGATCCACTTCATTTAAAGTGAAAAACGGCAGCAGAAACCGTCGCGGTTGTAGAATATGCTGCAGATTTGGTAGAGGCAAAATCTGCCATGCAAATGTACCCTTACAGAGCGCCTGCGGTATGTTTATGGCTTATATTTACTGCTGATCGTTGGATTGGCCAACTGATTGCCCGCTGTCAGTCTGCAGGGGACTCGAGAGAGGACAGGGACTGTTTTCATCTATCCGGTCTTCTCTATTCTCTAGTACAGGGATCGGCAACCTCTGAAAAAATGTTCCTGTCTGAGGTAAAATTAAAGAAAATACACGACAAAATGTTGTCATACTGGTAGTCAAGACCCAGTTACCTGAAAGTAGAGCTAGATGGGTTAGACTGAATGGTTTAGACTGGATGGGTGTCACAGATGATCCCGCGACAGGTGGCAGGAGATCGGTGAGACTGGCAACACATGGTTTGATCTAACATGTTTTCCGTTTGGATCAAACGACGTCTGTTGTTTCTGGTGCTTGCCACACCTTCTTTCCCCAGGTTTGGGTATTACGGTCATTTAACCTTCTATTTATAGTTGCTTTTCCCACAATGCTGTGCGGTTTATGGCCCCATTCACTAGTCCGCATCTATTCCGCAATTCTGTGGAATAGATGCGGACCCATTCATTGTGAATGAGGCCGGACGTGATGTGGAGAGCACACTATGTGCTTTCCGCATTTGCGGAGCTGCGGCCCCGAACTTCCGGGTTTCGGCCCTGAAAGATCCGGCCGCGGCTCCGCAAAAGATAGAGCATGTCCTGTTTTTGTCCGCAGGCTGCGGACAAGAATAGGTATCTCTATGGGGAGTGCCGGCATGGTGTGGTGCGGATCCGCAACACACCACGGATGTGTGAATGGGGCCTATTGCTTCTGTTTTGACCTTTTGGATAGATTGTGGTTGGATCTCGGCTGAGTTCCTGGTGCTTCCATTGCTCCTTTGAAGTTAAGTCTTTACTTTCCCTTTTGTATTTTGTTTGGGTTTTGTGTGTTGCATTTCCCTATTGTTTGTATTAGGCCTGAAGGAGACTCCTATTCGTCCTTCCTTTTGGAGGAACAGGTAATCTCGTCCCTGCCATTAGTACCAGGGTCCTATAGGACTCAAGGTATTCCTGCGTATGAACTCGCCTACCTTTGGGGTCTGTTCATACTAGTAGTCAGTCAGGATTTTGGTTAGGGTTTTCCCTAGTTCTCAGGCCTAATTCCCTTTTCCCCACTTCCCTCCTATGCTCAGTGTGTTGTTTCCCTCCCACACCGAAGTGCGACATTGTAAACCGCCAAAACGGTCATTTTTTTGTTTTTGTGTGCAGCCATGGATCCTATTGCTGCACTGGTGCAAGGGCTATCTTTGGAGGTAGCACGACCGTCTCACAGATGCAGGGATCACAGGCTGTTGGTAGTGGTGGTGACCAGGCCTATCTGGAGCCTTAAATTGCCCTCCTGGACAGATTTTCTGTGGGATGTTGTAATTTTAGTTTGTTTAGGGAGGCGTGGAAACTGTATTTTATGCTACGATCACACTCATCTGGCGATGAGAAACAGCTAGTCGGTGTGGTTATTTCCTTGCTTAGGGGGATGCGCAGTCATGGGCGTTTTCTCTGCCGACCGGACCGCAGTCTCTCCGGTCAGTAGATTAATTTTTCGAAGCTTTGGGGTTTATCTATGATGATCCGGATTGGACCTCTCTAGCCGAAACCAAGCTGCGCGGCCTTCGTCAGGGTGATTGTTCTACTGAGATTTCTTGCTCTGATTTTAGGAGGTGGGCTACATCTGGGGACTCCCGGCGGGTGAACAGCCTGTCGGATCCGTCCTGCCGCTAGTTCACGTGTGCCCCCGGACTGCCGCTCCTTCCCCATTGACTATAATGGGGGTGGAGGCCGTCTGACTCCCCTGCCGCCAGTGTGAAACTACCCTTAGGCCCCTTTCACATCAGCGTTTTTGCTTTCTGTCCTAGAGTTCCGTCCTCGGGGCTCTAGGACAGAAAGATACTGATCAGGATTATGCTAATGCATTCTGAATGGAGAGAAATCCGTTCAGGATGCATCAGGATGTCTTCCGTTCAGTATGTCAACGTTTTTTGGACGTTAACAAAAGCGCAGCATGCTGCGCATTTGTCTCCGTCCAAAAATCTGGAAGACATGCCGTAACGCCGGATCCGGAATTAATGCCCATTGAAGTGCATTAATCCGTATCAGGCCTTAAGCTAAACGTCGTTTTGGCGCATCGCCGGATCCGACGTTTAGCTTTTTCTCAATGGTTACCATGGCAGCCAGGACGCTAAAGTCCTGGTTGCCATGGTAAAATGTAGTGGGGAGCAGTATACTTACCATCTGTGCGGCTCCCGGGGCGCTCCAGAGTGACGTCAGGGCGCCCCACACGCATGGATCACGTGATCGCATGGACCATGTGATCCATGCGCATGGGGCGCTCTGACGTCATTCTGGAGCGCCCCGGGAGCCGCACGGACTGTAAGTATACCGCTCCCCCGATCCCCACTACTACTATGGCAACCAGGACTTTGATAGCGTCCTGGCTGCCATAGTAACCTGAAAGCATTTCGAAGACTGATCAGGATCCTGATCAGTCTTCTAATGCTTTCAGGCGACTTGCGTTCTGACGGATCCAGCGGGACGGAAGTGCCTGCCGGATCCTCAGAACGCAAGTGTGAAAGAGGCCTTAGCTCTTCCACTTGACATTATAAGCGCTCATCAAAGCTCAATCCTTCTCTTACTGATAAGAATGTGGCTTAAATACCTGTAGGGGTTATTCCAGACGCACAGTTAGAAAAACAATTAACACTTTGTGACTGAATAGCTCAATATTTTTAATAAAGCCCAATTGAAAATATGATTTTTAGCCAAAAATGAGTAAAAGGCAATCATGAAGAAAAATTGCCTCCAAAGCTGTTCATAGCCTTTAAATAATGTTGACCTATCCTCAATATAGGTAATCAATATGTGATCGGTGAGTGTCCGACTCCCGATCAGGTCTTGAAAGGTTCAGTGCTGCCTCTTCTGCCGGTGATATCTCCCCTGTCGATTACTTGGTCTTTCTTCAGTCTCATTCAGGTTAATGGGATTGAGCTGCAGTGCGAAACAAAGCCAGTATAGAGTGTATGGCGCTGTGATTGGTATGCTACGAAGAGGTCGCAGTTTTGGGTTCACACGCAAAGGCTGGATCATCAGTATTTGAGGTTGTCCAGGCTCTACTGCATCCTCAGGTTTAGGCCACCACTAGCTAATGTCTGAGGCTACATGGCGACACTGGTCGCGGCCCGGATCCCTGAGTAATGGCGATCCCATAGAAATTACTGGGATTGGTGCGACAGCTGCCTGAAATCCAGTGAGTTGGATTTCTTGAGACTTTCGCTGCAATCCCATTCATTTGTGTGGGATCACCGCTATTCAGCGATACTGGCCATGACCGGGGGTAGCCCTAGCCTAACACCGCACCGCCGAAGTGTGACTCCGTAGCTGGAAGTCATTGCCAGAACTAGTCGGCGTTGTAGTGGATGGAGCCCGCTCAGGTCTCTAGATCTTGACATTGTGGCTGATCACCACCTTCTGAGCTGTGCCGCTAGTCCTTTGATACAAGACGCGTGATGTTGGCAGGCTGTATGCTGTTGAATCGTCACCCATTCCCCATTAGGTCATTTTATTATCGCATGACTTGGGAAGTGAGCGTTGTCAGACTGATCCTGCAGGTCACAGTACAGCGACTGATTCCCTAGAGCAGAACAGCTGCAGGAGGCGTCCGATCTTACCGTAGAAACAGTCAGAACACGTTTCCAACGTCTAACAACTTTTCTAGTCCAATACTTCAGGCGGTTTTACAGTTGAATAATAATGAACTTCCTTTTAATTACCAGATCACAAGGTTTCTCCATACTTCATTTGAGACATTGCAGTAAGGCCCTTCATACGCTGCGGGAGAGTTATCCCGAGGATCCGCTTTGCAGTCTTTGTTGCTGTAAATTGTGTCCGATTTATCAAATGTCGCAGAATGTTTGATAAATTGGTGGATCTTTAAAAGGGTTATCCAAGGGTCAGACATGCCTCCCAGATAGCAGAGCTCGGCTATCTCCGGAACTCCATACAAATCACCGAGGTCTGATCGGCTGCGCTGTTCATTTTGAGGGACTCCAAGGGGTTAGGGGTTCCCCGTCCTTGTGATCGCTGGGGGTCCCAGCGGTAGGACCCTACAGATAGGAATAACTTTGTGAAACCGAAGTACCCATTTAAAAAGGATTTCCAGAGGCAAAAATTTAATTGGCAAAAAAACTGGGGTAAGGCGTTTTGGATTCCGTTTGTGAGATCCGTTTCAGGGCTCTCCCAAACGGTCCAAATGGATCAGTTAAGCCCCAATGCATTCTGGATGGATAAGGATCCATTCAGAATGCATCAGCTCGGCTCCGTTCCGCTTCTATTCCGTTTTGGAGGCGGACACCAAAATGCAGCATGCAGCATTTTGGTGTCCGTCTGAAGAGGCGGAGCCTAATGGATCCGTTTTGAATTACAATGTAAGTCAATGGGGACGGATCCGTTTTCAATGACACAATATGGTGCATTTGAAAACTGATCCGTTCCCCATTGACTTTCAATGTAATTCAAAACGGATCCGTTTTGGACTTTGTCATTTTTCTTTAAACCTAATGCAAACGGATCCGTTCTGAACGGATACAAACGTTTGCATTATAGGTGCGGATCCGTCTGTGCAAATAAACAGACGGATCCGCACCAACGCAAGTGTGAAAGTACCCTTAGAGAATGGTAAAATACTCTACAGTCAGTGCTCGCCTTAGCAGTCCCCTCTGCTATACTGATTGAGCTCCGCTCCACTTCCTGTTCATGGGCCCGACACATGGCGGACGTGGCTGATTGGCTGGGCAGGCCAAACCATTTGTGGTGTGTCTGGCAGGGCGATCTGTCTGTTGTAAGGTGATACCTCCGGAATACCCCTTTAGTTGTATGTGTCCATGAGACTGTTTATTTGCACATTATACATACAGGACATGTTTATGGAAGGGAGCTTTTGTATTCATGTGCCGTATCTTGTGTCCTTAGTCATGTATTAGTTCTCGTAGATAAATACCGTGAGTCACCATGACCTGGGCTTGCTGCAGCATAATAAACAGTGTAATATATATATGTATATGTGTGTGTGTATATTAGGGTTGTTTCCATACCAAAATTTTGATTCGGTTTCGATACCATAAAAAAGTATTGCGATATTCGATACCACCCAAAAAAAAGAAAACGCCAAAAAAAGCCGTGTGCGTTCCGCATTCTATGGAACGTCCGGTCCATAATCGAACAGTCCCATCCTATTTTTTTTCACAGTGTGGGAGATTTTTTATATTTTAATAGTTTGGACTTTTTGGACGTGGCGATATGTGATATGTTTATTTATTGTTTATATATTTTATATGTAAAATTGGGAAAGGGGATGATTTATACTTAATTTTATTTTTTTACTTAATTAATAACTCTAACTGTAATAACTAAACTCTATTTAATAACTCTTTCCCCCCTAAGGGATAGAACCTGGGATCTTTTGATCCCTTCTCCTATTCACCCTAATAGAGATCTATTAGGGCAGTGTTTCCCAACCAGTGTGCCTCCAGCTGTTGCAAAACTACAACTCCCAGCATCCCCGGACAGCCTTTGGCTGTGCGGGCATGCTGGGAGTTGTAGTTCTGCAACAGCTGGAGGCACACTGGTTGGGAAACACTGTATTAGGGTAAGTAGGACTTCACACTCTCCCTGCTGCCCTGTGCACACAGCAGCAGGGAGCTGACCATGGCAGCCAGGGCTTCAGTAGCGTCCTGGCTGCCATGGTAACTGATCGGAGCCCAGCATTACAGTGCTGGGTCTCCGATCAGAAGAGAGGAGGTGAGGGGACCCTGTGCCACCAATGTTTTTATTACTGAGGTTTATTACACTGTAATCCCCCAGTGTGTACTGGCAGCAGACAGCAGGGTGGGGGGGGGGGTGCACTGCGCCACCAATGATAATTAACGTTAAAATACAGGAGGCAAGTGTGACACCTGAGGGGTTAACGCTGATCGCAGCTCCCCGCCAGCACTCGCCTCCTGTGTGTATTAGACGTTAACTTTCATTGCTGGTGCTGTGCGCCCGGCCCCCCTCCATTATGTTGTGCACGTGGATAAAGGAACATCAATATCTTTGGAGATGGACTTGAGATTGTTGCTATATTTCCACAATTTTGGTTCTCAGGTCCTTACAGTTCTCGTCTCCTCTTTCTGTTCCCCATGCTTAGTCTGGCGCACAGACACTCTGCAAAGAGTCAACTTCTCCTCTTATCCGGTTTTAGGGGTGGTTTTTATACTCCTGTTACTTGCCACGAGCGCCACATGCTTGTGAAATAAAGTTATTTACCCACAATTTTGAAAAGGTGCCAACAATTTTGTCCGGATCACTTTTGGAGTTGTGTGAAATTATCTTCATGCGTATTGGTGGATCAAGCGATCCGCTCTACTGGGGGCCTGTCTGGGCCATCTGGATACTGTTTGCCGTGTAGCATGCCCTCACATAACCACTGCTCTCAACACCTCCTAACATCTAATTGAGAAAGACCTAGACGTGGGAGATTTGTCAAAATGACCATCCGTTTCTCAGACCAATATGCTCCCCCCCTCTGTCTGTCAACTGAGCAAAATGTCAGAGTAAGGCTACATTCACACGACCGTATGGGTTTTGCAGTCCGCAAATTGCGGACCCGCAAAACACAGGTACCGGCCGTGTGAATGTAGCCTGCCCCATGATAAAAATGCCTATACTTGTCCGCGATCGCGGACAAGTATAGGACATGCTTTATCTTTTTTGCGGGGCCGCGGATCGGATCTACGGATGCGGACAGCACACTGTGTGCTGTCCGCATCTTTTGCGGCCCCATTGAAATGAATGGGTCCGCACCCGTTCCGCAAAATTGCGGAACGGATGCGGAACCATTTATACGGTCGTGTGAATGTAGCCTAAGGGTCCATTTACATGTCCACAATTCTGTTCCGCATTTGCGGAACGGAATTGCGGACCCATTAATTTCAATGGGGACAGACGATGTCCCGGCCGGGTCCGCAATTGCGGATCCGCACTTCCGGGTCCGCAATCGCGTTCCCGAAAAAAAATAGAACATGTCCTATTCTTGTCCGCAATTGCGGACAAGAAAAGGCATTTTCTATGAGAGTGCCGGCAATGTGCGGTCCGCAAAATGCGGAACGCACATTGCCGGCCTCCGTGTTTTGCGGATCCGTGGATCTGCAAAACACACACGGACATGTGAATGGACCCTAAATTGTAAAGGCATGTCTAGCAGTCAACACTTTCACCAAGAGGTAGACTACCCAAAAGTAGCCTCTGAGAGCCTTTGTATAGCCCTTTACACCCTTGTGTGGCAAGACCCAGTGTCCAGTCAGACCACATCTGTAACCTCTTCCATACCGCTGCATGCAGAGTCTGCCCTGCTCAACGAGGCCTTTCTGCAGTAAATGTGACATATTGGTGATATCATGTTCTCTCTCTTTCTATGTATAATATGAAGTGCTCATCCAGCCCCAGACAATGCACATAGATAAAACCTCTCCATAGTGTAAAGGTGCATTTAGACGCCCATTTATTCGGACATTCCTGCGAACACTCATTCCTGACAGTCTGCCAGTCTAAATGTGCAGCAGATACCTGATGAAGCAGCGAATCGCCCATTCGTTGTGTGTGATCCTATTCGTTGTGTGTGATCCTATTCGTTGTGTGTGATCCTATTCGTTGTGTGTGATCCTATTCGTTGTGTGTGATCCTATTCGTTGTGTGATCCTTGTGTTCGTACAGGCATCTAAATGATCATTTCTGGGCTGCAGATTGTGCTGTCTAAACAGTGATCTGCTGCCCAGGAACAGTGCAGCTCTATGAGGAGGAGGGATTGCAATAGCGACTGCTCGTTCTCATACAGTGGAGGAGACCGCTGCATGTAAATGCAGCGTGTCACCTCCACTAAGCAAGCAACCGACTATGGGGAAGTAACTCCTCCTTGCTGCTCTGCCTTTAGTGTACAACTTCAGTTTTCATAGACGGCCGTCCCTGATTGATACAGCACAACACTCCCACTGTGATGAAACTACGACTCCCAGCATGCTCCATTCATTTCTATGGAATTTTGAGAGCAGCCAAGCAAGTGTACATCTTGGGAGCCATAGTTTTACCACAGCTGAAGTGCTGGAGGGTAGCCATCACAGTGCTAGGATATCTAGAGATGTGCAGACCGACTCAACAAACACCCTGGAAACCCTATTAACGTAAATAGAGCAAAACTTTTAGATTTTAAAAATTGTGGTAGTCTGCAATAATTTCTATTTTAGAAAATGCCTCTCTGCATGGTTACGGCTGAATTATCAAGACTGGTGTTTCCTATCCCTGGAGTGAAGTGTGCCTAATTTAAAGAGGACCTTTCACCACTCCTGACATGCCTGTTTTAATAGCTTCATGCATTCCCCATGTAATAACAATTCAGGCACATCTATTCTTATGGCTCTATGTTGTGCCGTTCCATTATTATTTCTACTAGAAGTTATGAATGACTTGCTAGCAGTCTGCAGTAAGGGTACAGAGGGAAGGTAACCAGTTGGGTGTGTATACCTTCACAGTCTCACTCTATCCAATCAGTGCTGCCATTTTCAGACTGAGCAGGTACACCCCCCCCCCCCCCCAAACTTCTTACCTCCCCTGTACCCTTACTGCAGACTGCTAGCAATTCCTTCATAACTTCTAGTAGAAATAATAATGGAACGGCACAACATAGAGCCATAAGAATAGATGCTTCAGAATTGTTATTACATGGGGGATGCAAGAAGCTATTAAAACAGGTCTGTCAGGAGGTCCTCTTTAACCTCTTACATCAGAGCGCTGTACTTATAATGCTCTGTGCCGTACTATGCCATGATGATAACTGGCTCAGCAGCTGGACTCGCGCCATCAGTTGCTGTATTGTAAAGCAGTCACGGCTTTCTCTGCCCAAAGATCCTGGCAGGTTATCCCTACTAATACCACGGTTTGACAGACGGAGGGAGCTTCCTCTGTCCACCAGTTGTCCCCCCAGGAATGCAATTGCAGGGGGCCGAATACTTGCCATGTCAGCCCTGGGCCTTCCAAAGGGCCCCGCACCTGACATGTCTCGGCTGCTAATTCATCCTGCCTCTGGCTTATCAGAATGACTGTGCACGGTAAAGCCTCATTCACACATTAGTGTTATGGTCAGTGATTTCCGTTAGTGATGGTAAGCCAAATCCTGGATTGGAGCCTCCACAGACTTCGGGAATAAGGGAAAGGTCTGCACCTGTTCTGTGTTTAGAGCCGCAGCTGGTTTGGGCTCAAAATCACTGACCGAACACTGACTGTGTGAAAGAGGCATAATGCAGGAGCAGAGCATAGTACAAGTCATCAGAAGATCGCAGTTTCCATGCGGTTAAAAAAAAATTAAAAATTAAAAAATCCAAAGTGTAAGGCCCCTTTCACATCTGCGTTTTTCTAGGGCGGAAAGATACTGATCAGGATTATCCTAATGTATTCTGAATGGAGAGAAATCCGTTCAGGATGCATCAGGATGTCTTCCGTTCAGTATGTGAACGTTTTTTGGACATTGACAAAACCGCAGCATGCTGCGGATTTGTCTCTGTCCAAAAATCTGGAAGACATACCGTAACGCCGGATCCGGAATTAATGCCCATTGAAGTGCATTAATCCGGAATTAAGCTAAACGTCGTTTTGGCACGTTGCCGGATCCGACGTTTAGCTCTACGGATCCGGCTACGGATCAGTTACCATGGCAGCCAGCGTCCTGGCTGCCATGGTAACTGATCGGAGCCTTTCGAAGACTGATCAGGATTCTGATCAGTCTTCAAATGCTTTCAGGCGACTTGTGTTCTTCTGACGGATCCGGCGGGACGGAAGTGCCTGCCGGATCCTCAGAACGCAAGTGTGAAAGAGCCCTAAAACATATAAAACAATACCCTTTTGAAATAAAAAATAAATAAATAAATTATTATCGGCAGGTCGATAATGGCCCAGTCTATTAAAATGCCTCATTATTTAAAGGGGAATCCTGTTTTTATTTTATTAATTTGTTTATATAATAGGAAGTGATACAATTTTCAAACATGCATATATCTCCGCAGTAGAATGGTATAGGCCATGAATCAGTCCGCTTTGTGTAATGCATCCATAGCCTAACTATGGCATCATTCAGTAACCAACAGTGTTACATGGCATATATGTGCTGGGTCAGCCCTGGGACAACCACACTGCCTGTCCAAAAAAAGTCACACTCTAATAACTCTTTATATCTGCGATCGCAGCAAACCGCAGGTCAATTTAGATTGGCTTGAGCCAAGCAACATAGTTATGGGACCGTATCCCTTGTCCACATGTATTTGCAGCAGGACAGCCATATCATTGGTGGTCAGCAATACCATTTATATCCAGCTTTGAGGCAAGTATTATCGTGAGGTTTATCCTTTCCCCTTTTTTAGGGTTTTAACAGGGACCGGATAGGACTAGGTTCAGGGACAGGGAACCTCCACCATCAGGGGGCTGCTCTTGGCTGAGGAGTTTTTAGGGCAATCTAGGGTGAGTATTATCCGCCCCGTCCTGTTTATAGACTTAGTACTTCCTCAAATCTTCTTTTGTCCTGTCATTATGGATGTCTACCTGGGGGTTTGGACTCTTATAAGGACTACAATTATTTGCATGTTTTTTTTGCACTTAGTTTTTCGTACATATATACCTCTACCCTTTGTAGTATAATAGATTATTTAAAAAAAGTCACATTCTTTATATGGATATTTGTTAGTGATTTATACGTGATAGAGGATCTAACTAAGAATCTATTGGTTCACGGTGTATTCTTAGATGGAGTCCCTTTTATGGAGTTTCTACTCTAGGGGTGCATCAGGGGGGCTTCAAATGGGACATGGTGTCAAAAAACTAGTCAAGCAAAATCCGCCTTCCAAAAACCATATGGCGTTCCCTTCCTTCTACACCCTGCCGTTTGGCCATACAGCAGTTTACGACCTCATATGGGGTGTTTCTGCAAACTACAGAATCAGGGCAATAAATATTGAGTTTTGTTTGGCTGTTAACCCTTGCTTTGTTACTGGAAAAATGGATTAAAATGTAAAATTTTCCCAAAAAAAGAAATTCTGAAATTTTATCTCCATTTGCCATTAACTCTTGTGGAACACCTAAAGGGTTAATGATTGTAAAATCAGCTTGAATACATTAAGGGGTTCTAGAATGGGGTCATTTTTGGGTGGTTTCTATTATGTAAGCCTCACAAAGTCACTTCAGACCTGAACTGGTCCCTAAAAAGTGGGTTTTTGAAAATTTCGGAAACATTTCAAGATTTGCTTCAAAACTTCTAAGGCCCCTTTTACACGGGCGTCATGTTTGACGCCTGGATAAGAGGCGGATGCGTTGCTGAAAATGCGCGATTTTTCTGCGCGAGTGCAAAGCGTTTTAATGCGTTTTGCACGCACGTGGGGAAAATCGGCATGTTTGGTACCCAGACCCGAACCCGGACTTCATAACTGAAGTTCGGGTTTGGGTTGAGTATTCTGTAGATTTTATTATTTTCCCTTATAACATGGTTATTAGGGAAAATAATAGCATTCTTAATACAGAATGCTTCGTAAAATGTGGATTAAGGGGTTAAAAATAAAAAAATTAACTCTCCTTATCCACTTGATCGCATAGTTGCGATCTCTTCTGTCTTCTTCGTTCATTAGCTGTCAGCTAAAGGACCTGTAATGACGTCACCGAGCTAATCACATGGTCCAATCACATGGTTCATCACCATGGTGATGGACCATGTGATTGGACCATGTGATGTCACCACAGTTCCTTTTTACGAAGTATTCTGTAGTGAGAATGCTATTATTTTCCCTTATAACCATGTTCTAAGGGAAAATAATAAAGATGCATATAAAAATGCATCTGCACTTGCTTGCGATTTTCCCGCAGCCCATTCACTTCTATGGGGCCTGCGTTGCGCGAAAAACGCACAATATAGAGCATGCTGCAATTTTCACGCAACGCAAAAGTGATGCGTGAAAATCACTGCTCATGTGCACAGCCCCATAGAAATGAATGGGTCTGGATTCAGTGCGGGTGCAATGCGTTCACCTCACGCATTGCACCCGCGCGGAAATCACGCCCGTGTGAAAGGGGCCTAATCCTTGTAACGTCCCCAAAAAATGAAATGGCATTCCCAAAATGATCGATACATGAAGTAGACATATGGGGAATGTAAATCAATAACTTTTTTTGGCGGTATTAATATGTATTATAGAAGTAGAGAAATTGAAACTTGGAAAATTGCCAATTGTTTTGAAATTTTTGGTAAATTTGGTATTTTTTTATAAATAAAAATGAAATTTTTCAACTCCATTTTACCAGTGTCATGAAGTACAATATGTGACAAAAAAACAATCTCAGAATGGCCTGGATAAGTAAAAGCGTTTAAAAGTTATCACCACATAAAGTGACACTGGTCCGATTTGCAAAAAATGGCCGAGTCCTTAAGGTGAAATAGGGCCGAGTCCTTAAGGGGTTAAAGGGGTTGCCCTGTGGGTCCTGGGGCAGCCTGGCCGCACATGGCTACAGCTGTCTCTCTCCTCGGCCTAGACTCTGCCCCCTCGTTAATATTCATGTTTCCCAACATCTCCACTGCCTCCTTGTATCCGCCCACTGCCTTCCCTTTATCTAGCAGTGGAGGCGGTTACTATGCTAATTAGCATAGTTCCCATGCCTCCTTCCTTGTGAACACGCCCTGCCTGATGACGTCACTAGACAGAAGGGGTGTGGCTTAGAATGATCTGTTGGCGCCGCCGCCGAGGTACAACCCCTCCCAGCGATCTGCATAATGCCTGATGCTGATAGTGACGTCACCGAGACCCCTGCCAGCCGGAAGAAGGCTTTGAAGTGCAGAAGGGACCCGATGCGTCACTGAATGTGGAAAAATACTCACTTCCGGCTCAGCATTTCTATAACCATTATGGGGCATCAGAAAAGGCAGCCAAAGGTAGGATAGTCATGTAGGAGATATTTGTGTGTTGGGGAAACATTTAAAACAATGTCCCCAATCTCAGACAACCACTTTAAGGTCTGGGCTCTGTGGTGGCCAATCCATGTGTGAAAATGATGTCTCATGCTCCCTGAACCACTCTTTCATAATTGTAGCCCGATGAATCCTGGCATTGTCATCTTGGAATATGCCCGTGCCATCAGGGAAGAAGAAATCCATTGATTGAATAACCTGGTCATTCAGTATGTTCAGGTAGTCGCTGACCTCATTCTTGGAGCACATACTGCTGCTGAACCTAGACCTGAGCAACTGCAGCAACCCCAGGTCATAGCCCTGCCCCCACAGGCTTGTACAGGAGGCACTAGGCATGATGGGGGCATCACTTCATCTGCCTCTCTTCTTACCCTGATGCACCCATCACTCTGGACTCCTCAGACCACATGACTTTCTTCCATTGCTCCAGAGTCCAATCGTTATGCTCCCCAGCACATTGAAGCCTTTTATTCTGGTTTCCCTCACTGATTAGTGGTTTTCTTACGGCTACACATCTGTTCAGTCCCAGTCCCTTGAGTTCCCTTCGCATTGTGCGTGTGGAAATGCTCTTACTTTCACTATTAAACATAGCCCTGAGTTCTACTGTTTTTATTTTATTATATTTTATATTTTTTTCCGGCCACATTTCTTCCTCGAATACGATGGGTCCCCACTATCCTTCCAGTTTTTAATAATGCGTTGGACAGTTCTTAACCCAATTTGAGTAGTTTTTGCAATCTCCTTATATGTTTACTCTGCTTGATGCATGCCAATGATTTGACCCTTCTCAAACAGACTAACATCTTTTCCACGACCACGAGATGTGTCTCTCGACGCGTGTCTCTCGGACCCGAGCGGGACATCATCTGTCCCCATTGAAATTAATGGGTCCGCAATTCCGCTTCCCGCAAAATACGTAACATAATTGCGGACGTGTGAATGGAGCCTAAGAAATGAGAAGCAACTCATTGCACCAGTTGGGGTTAAATAACTGGAAGATAATCGCCCATGCAGTAAATATCCAATAGGAGGCTCATACCTATTTGCTCAGTTAAATCCAGGTGGCGACTTTTTTTTAGGGACAGGCAATGTATATAGGACAGATGGTGGAAACCATTGTGGCTGTTACAAAAAACACTTCACTGTATGTGTTTACATTGTTGCCTGTTTCCAGGTAGTTTTGAAAAATGGCTACCTGTCTCTAGGTGATGTTGTTAATAAAGTTGTGTAAAAAAAAAAGCCAAGCACAACACATACAGGGGAGATGGATGTGATGATGGATTTAGATGTGCTTCTACACTGACAGACATAATGAGATGCTTCTTCATAATACTGTGTATATGCTGTATTCATATGTTCTGCACCTGTTATTCACCTAATACAGGCTTCCTCACTGCGGCCCTCCAGCTGTTGTAAAACTACAACTCCCACAATGCCCTGCTGTAGGCTGTTCGGGCATGCTGGGAGTTGTAGTTTTGCAACAGCTGGAGGGCCGCAGTTTGAGGATGCCTGACCTAATAGATATCTAGACAGTTAACTAAATGGTAGAGGTCACATGACGAGCTTGGGGGGTCACATGACTGACACCATCTTTAGTCCCATTCTGATCTCCTACAGAGATGCCTTTGGAGAGGCTATTGCACCAATATAATAGAGTTCTTAGAGCAAAATTTTAAACGTATTAGAAAAACGGACAACTGCTTATTCTCTAAACACAAATGTAATCATTGAAACCAAAATGCGTCTTTAACCTGGAAGTTGTTAAAAAAAAAAAATTAAAAAAATTGCTAGCGTTATTTTATGCAACAGCCACAGCTCATGAGGGAAAGCGCTCTTCCAGCTGGGGCTGAAACGATTATTCGAATCAATGGAGTCACTCCGTACAGAAAAATCCTCAATGGTAATTCTTTGCATCGAGGACTCGCTTGTACCTTGTGACCATGGAGCATGAGTGAGGCTCTTGCTATTACTAGCGTTGAGCAAAGTGAGCTTCAGATGAAGCACCCGAAGTCGCATCGTTTAAAACTTCGGATTAATACTGCGCGGCGATTCGTCTCCATACAGCGTTTGAAGCAGAGTCTGAAGGGAGTTATTCACGAAGTCGCGCGTTGATTTTTTTTAAAGTGGAAAACCACTTTAAAACTTGAAACCGAACTCTGCTTTGGTTCTGAGCTGCAGGCACCATGTTGTAGAGCAGAAGGAGCTGAGCAGAATGATATATAGGGTTATTGAAAAGCTCAGGTAAAACTAATAACGTATTCATGTATATCTTGCACGCTGCGGGCTTTCAGTGATTGACAGCTTCCCCTCTATTGCTGTGTGTATAGGACCGACCTCCTGGACTTCAGAGGCCAGAATGAGCAGCAATTTAAATGAATAAAATGCTAATTATACTCAATGTTTTCCCATAAAACTATATTAACCTGCTCAGCTCCTCCTGCTCTATAGCCTGCAGCTCAGACACCATGCCTTTCCTAACATTACATCAGAAGCCTCCTGATCACTCCATAGAAAATGATGTTATTTCAGCGTGGTGATATATATATCACATATATACGGTACATATATGTCAACCCTTTATTTGCCTGGCTCCCGGAAGCAGACAAAAAATCAGTAATTTTATGAATTATCCAGTGCAGGTTTGACTGGTCTGTCTGCTCGTTCCAGAACTGCTCAGACATGTAATGATTGTGCCGTAGGGATAACCGTGACTTTCCCTGCCTCTAATAGTCGCTATTCATAATCTACCCTCCCCTCGGCTCAGCCATATCGTTACGTGGTCACATAATGTCCTCTTGCCCGCAATGGTAAACCAGTGGATTTATACAGAGACGTTGGGTAATTTGTCACTTCTCCCTATGGTTTCGTATACCACCACAAGTACATGCGAAGAACATATTCACCCTCACGGACCTAATGCAGTTTTAAGATCTCCAGTGTCAAGCAGTCACAGTGCAGCTTTCATATACCTAGAGCTCAGTAATAAAGCCGTATACAACAATCTACCGTGCTGCTGTCACAGGGCTCACTTCTGTGCACCATCAGCATGGATCACGGTAAATGAGCGGTTAAAGGGGCTGTCCAGCCAACAACCCGAATAGTGCGGTCCTAAAAGGTCCAGTTTGTGCTCCTGCAGGGACCTTGAAGTGGCTTGGTCCATGTGTTTTTTGATTTGTTTTTTACTTTTTACATGGTGCATGTTCGGACTGTAGAGGCTGTTGGGTACTTGGCCAGGCAACCCCCTTTAAAGGGGGTCTCCGGGAATTAGGAAAAATGGAAATACTTGGGGCTCTTTCACACTGGCGCTCTGAGGATCTGGCGGGCACTTCCATCCCGCCGGATCCGTCAGAAAGCAAGTCGCCTGAAAGCATTTGAAGACTGATCAGTCTTCGAAATGCTTTCAGGTTACCATGGCAGCCAGGATACTACCTGGCTGCCATGGTACTCCGCAGCAGTGTACTTACCTGCGCTGCGGCCGCCGGGCGCTCCTTCATTACGTCACAGGTCCCCGCGGCGCATACATCAATGCGCCGCCCGGACTTGTGACATCATGAAGGAGTGCCTGGCACCCCGATCGGAACTGCTGCTGCACATGCGCAGAGCTAAACGTCGGATCCGGCGATGCGCCGAAACAACGTTTAGCTTAATTCCGGATTAATGCACTTCAATGTGCATTAATTCCGGATCCAGCGTTACAGCATTTCTTCCGGATTTTTGGATGGAGACAAATCCGCAGCAAGCTACGGTTTTGTCAACATCCAAAAAACGTTCACATACTGAACGGAAGACATCCTAAAGCATCCTGAACGGATTTCTCTCCATTCAGAATGCATTGAGATAATCCTGATCAGTATCTTTCTGTCCTAGAGCCCCGAGGACAGAACTCTAGGATGGAAAGCAAAAAACGCAAGTGTGAAAGCACCCTTAAATACTACTTTATTATAAATATATTCCTAAATACCTTTCATTAGTTATAATGGCTCCTAATGTCTGGGGAGAAATCATTAGGAGAAATAAAATGGCCGCTGTACTATTAGTGCACACAGAACATGTCCTAATCACACAGCAGTTTAATATGATCTTCAGCTAAATCTCTGTAGAAATGGAGCTCATGGGGAGACATGAAGTACAGAGAGGAGGTGGGAATTTGACTAATGAGCAGCAGCACTTGTATGCAGTCTTCATTACCACAGTCTGTCCTGTCCGTCCTCTCTGTACTTAATGTCTCCTCATGAACTCCATTCCCACAGAGATTCAATTAAAGTTCTTATCTGTATTCAGGATCATAACCCTTGACAAGTAGAAGAGTAAGATGATGTAGCTCTTTACCTCAGTGCTTGGAAGTAACATGTCCTCCTGTGTGATTAGGACAGGTTTTGTTTGTATTAACCCCTTTAGGACACATGACGTACCGGTACGGCACGTTTCCCGAGTCCTTAAGAAAACATAACGTACCGGTACATCACAAGTAGTTCCGATCACTGCTGCTCAGCCGGCAGTGATCGAAACAAGGTACCTGCTGAAATCATTCGGCAGGTACCTTGTTACAATGCCGAGGGGGGTCCTGTGACCCCCCAAAATCCCCCCCCCCCCGTATGGGCGATCGCTGCAAACCGCAGGTCAATTCAGACCTGCGGTTTGCAGCTCTTTTCGCTATCTCTGATCAGACCGCGGGGATCAAAGAGTTAATGCCCCCAAAGTTATACATTTTTACCCCCCCTGCATCCCTCGATTATATAATGGGGAGGGGGGGGGTTGCGGGATTGCGATTCCCCCGCCCGCCTCCTCTGTCTATTCCCTGGTGTCTAGTGGATCTATCAGAGTGTCAGCACATTGCTTGTTTGGAAGGGTTAACAGGAAGGGAGCTCCCTCCCTCTCCCATCGGTGGGCTGCTGTGCCTTTGCAGCCCTCCAACAGGATGGGATCGCAGAGGGAGGGAGCCCCACTCCCTCCCCATCCATCACCCGCTGCTCTCTTATGGCAGCGAGTGATGGTTGCCATGGAGACAGGACGCTTTCAGAAGCGTCCTGCTCTCCATGGTGCTGAAAGTCTGAATAGACCTGCTAAAGGTCTATTCAGACTTTGTAAAGTGCAAAATACAGCACAGTGCACTATATAGTGTACTGTACTGTATTATACAGACACCAGATCCACTGTATCTTTCAGAACCAAGTGGGTCTGGGTCAAAAAGAAATGTAAAAAAGTAAAAATGAAAAAAACACATTATCACTGAATAAAAATTAAAAAAAATAAAATACACTTCACATATTAGGTATCACCGCATCCGTAAAAACCTGCTCTATAAAAATATCACATGACTGAACTCCTCAGGTGAACAGTAATAAAAAATAAAATAAAAATTGTGTAAATAAGCCATTTTTTGGCACCTTACATCACTAAAAGTGTAATACAAAGCGATCAAAGGCGTATGCCTCCCAAAATAGTACCAATCAAACCGCCATCTCATCCCGCAAAAAATGAGCCCCTACCTAAAACAATTGGCCAAAAAATAAAAAAAAACTATGCCTCTCAGACTAAAACATGATTTTTTTTGTTTCAAAAATGCTTTTTAGTGTTAAATGTAAAAAAAAAACTAAAAAGTAGACATAGTGGGTATCTCCACATCCATAAGAATCTGCTCTATAAAAATATCACATGACCTAACACCTCAAGTAAACACTGTAAAAAAAATTAAATAAACTGTCAAAAAGCAATTTTTTTGTCACCTTACATCACAAAAAGTGTAATAGCAAGCGATCAAAAAGTCACATGACCCCCCAAATAGTGCCAATCTAACCGTCACCTCATCCCGCAAAAATTATATCCAACCTGAGACAATTGCCTAAAAACTGAAAAATATATGGCTCTCTGACTATGGAGACACTAAAACATGTTTTTTTTTTTTTCTTTTTAATTCAAAAAGGATATTATTGTGTAAAACCAAAATAAATTAAAAAAGTATACATTTTATGTATCGCCGTGTCCGTAAGGACCTGCTCTATAAAAATATAACGTGACCTAACCCCTCAGATGAACAGTAGTAAACAATAAAACATAAAAATTGTTGTAAATAAGCCAATTTTTGTCACCTTACATCACTAAAAGTGTAATAGTAGCGATCAAAAGTCATATGCACTCCCAAGATAGTACCATTCAAACCGCCATCTCATCCACGCAAAAATGAGCCCCTACCTAGGACAATCGGCCAAAAAAAAAAATAACTATGCAAACTCTGGAGACACTAAAACATGATTTTTTGTTTCAAAAATACTTATTAGTGTTAAACTGTATATAAACTAAATAAGTAGACATAGTATGTATCTCCACGTCCATCAGAATCTGATCTATAAAAATATCACATGACCTAACACCTCAAGCTAAACACAGCAAAAAAAAATTAAATAATACGGTGTCAAAAGCCATTTTTTGTCACCTTACATCACAAAAAGTGTAATAGCAAGCGATCAAAAAGTCACATGACCCCCCAAATAGTGCCAATCTAACCGTCACCTCATCCCGCAAAAATTATATCCAACCTGAGACAATTGCCTAAAAACTGAAAAATATATGGCTCTCTGACTATGGAGACACTAAAACATGTTTTTTTTTTTTTCTTTTTAATTCAAAAAGGATATTATTGTGTAAAACCAAAATAAATTAAAAAAGTATACATTTTATGTATCGCCGTGTCCGTAAGGACCTGCTCTATAAAAATATAACGTGACCTAACCCCTCAGATGAACGCCGTAAACATAAAACATAAAAAATTTGTAAAAAAGGCAATTTTTTTGTCACCTTACATCACTAAAAGTGTAATAGTAAGCGATCAAAAAGTCATATGCACCCCAAGATAGTACCATTCGAACCGCCATCTCATCCCGCAAAAAATGAGCCCCTACATAGGACAATCGCCCAAAAAAAAAAAAATGGCTCTCAAACTATGGAGACACTAAAAAATGATTTTTTTTTCCAAAAATATTATTGTGTAAAACTTATATAAATAAATAAGTATACATATTATGTATCGCCGCGTCCGTCACAACCTGATCTATAAAAATAACACATGACCTAACCCCTCAGCTGAACACAGCAAAAAAAAAAAAAAAAATACGGTGTCAAAAGCCATTTTTTGTCACCCTACATCACAAAAAGTGTAATAGCAAGCGACCAAAATGTCATATGCACTCCAAGATGGTGCCAATCAAACCGCCATCTCATCCCGCAAAAAATGAGCCCCTACATAAGACAGTTGCCCAAAAAAACAAAAAAACTATGGCTTTCAGAATGTGGAGACACTAAAAATTATTTTTTTCAAAAATGCTTTATAATGTAAAACTGAAACAAAAAACGCCAAAAAGTAGTCATATTTGGTATTGTCACATCCGTAACAACCTGCTCTATAGAAATAGCACACAATCTAACCTGTCAGTTCAACGATGTAAATAACAAAAAATAAAAACGGTCCCAAAACAGCAATTTTTTTGCAAATTTTCCATTTTAATCCATTTTTCCAGTAACAAAGCAAGGGTTAACAGCCAAACAAAACTCAATATTTATTGCCCTGATTCTCTTGTTTGCACAAACATCCCATATGTGGCCGTAAACTGCTGTATGGCCAAACGGCAGGGCACAGAAGGAAGGGAACGCCATATGGTTTTTGGAAGGTGGATTTTGCTGGACTGGTTTTTTGACACTATGTCCCATTTGAAGCCCCCCTGATGCACCCCTACAGTGGAAACTCCAAAAAAGTGACCCCATTTTGGAAACTACGGGATAAGGTGTCAGTTTTGTTGGTACTATTTTAGGGTAAATATGATTTTTGGTTGCTCTATATTGCACTTTTTTTGAGACAAGGTAACAAAAAATAGAAATTCTGAAATTTCATCTCCATTTGCCAATAACTCTTGTGGAACACCTAAAGGGTTAGCAAAGTTTGTAAAACTGGTTTTGAATACCTTGAGGGGTGTAGTTTCTTAGATGGAGTCACTTTTTGGAGTTTCTACTCTAGGGGTGCATCTGGGGGCTTCAAATGGGACATGGTGTCAAAAATCCAGTCCAGCAAAATCTGCCTTCCAAAAACCATATGGCGCTCCTTTCCTTCTGCGCCCTGCAGTTTGGCCATACAGCAGTTTAAGACTACATATTGGGTGTTCGTGCAAACTGCAGAATCGGGGGAATAAATATTAAGTTTTGTTTGGCTATTAACCCTTGCTTTGTTACTGGAAAAAATGGATTAAAATGGAAAGTTTTACAAAAAATTGAAATTCTAAAATTTTATCTCCATTTGCCATTAACTCTTGTGGAAAACCTAAAGGGTTAATGACGTTTGTAAAATCAGTTTTGAATACCTTGAGGGGTGTAGTTTCTAGAATGGGGTCATTTTTGGGTGGTTTTATTATGTAAGCCTCACAAAATGACTTCAGACCTGAACTGGTCCCTAAAAAGTGGGTTTTTGAAAATTTCTGAAAAATTTCAAGATTTGCTTCTAAACTTCTAAGCCTTGTAATGTCCCCAAAAAATAAAATGGCATTCCCAAAATGATCGATACATGAAGTAGACATATGGGGAATGTAAATACATAACTTTTTTGGGCGGTATTACTATGTATTATAGAAGTAGAGAAATTGAAACTTGAAAAATTTTCAAAATTTTTGGTAAATTTGGTATTTTTTTATAAATAAAAATGAAATTTTTCGACTTCATTTTACCAGTGTCAGACTCATGAAGTACAATATGTGACGAAAAAACAATCTCCGAATGGCCTGGATAAGAAAAAGCGTTTTAAAGTGATCACCACATAAAGTGACACTGGTCAGATTTTGAAAAAATGGCCTAGTCCTTAAGGTAAAATAGGGCCGTGTCCTTAATGGGTTAATAGGACGGCAGCCATTTTGTTTTTCCTAATGATTGCTCCCTAGACAAAATGAGCCATTATAAATAATAGGTATATGGGAATATATTTACAATAAATTAATATTTAAGTGTTTTCGTTTTCTAAATTTCCGGAGAACCCCTTTAAACAGCCAAAGACAATTTATTACATGTCGATATCTTTGTCATAAAGCTAGAACCAGCCCTGTCCCTCACATGGGCGGGGAGGGTCCTTTCTGCTGCAACGCTACAGTTTGCAGAGGCAGATCAGTCTTTCACTGGGCGAAGCTTCGCAAACGTCATAAATGGCTAGTCTTTCTAGTGGGAGAGCCTAGATCTTCCATCACAGTAGAGAGCTCAGAGTTGTATCAGCAGGCTCTTTCTTAGGCCTCTTGCAGACAAACGAGCCATGTTTTGCGAGCACCATGTGTGCTGTCCGCATCCTTTCCATCCCCATTGAGAATGAATGGGTCCGCACCTGCGGAACGGATGCGGACCCATTCTACTGACATGTGAATGGACCCTTAATATGTATGCTATGCTTTATTCACGTCAGTGATTGTGAGCCAAAACCAGGACTGGAGCCTCCACAGACATAAGGTCTAAGGGAAAGATCTGCACCTGTTCTGTGTTTACAGCCACACCTGGTTTTGGTGCGAGAACACTGACTGTGTGAATAAGGCCTTACTCTCTATTCACAACTGCCAAGAACATCGGTCAGCCCTGGGGGCAGTTAAATGATAGAACTGGGCATGTGTGACCTCATTCAGCACAGTAGCAGGACGTGCACATCATTAGAATAGTGCCCCCTGGTGTCCACTCTGTATAGTAGAGTAAAGTGAATATCTCACAACAGGAGCATTTTTGTAACAGAATGTAAATCACAAAAGTAATTTTTTAACATTTGTTTAGGCCACAAAGCTGTGGTTCCCGGGTTAAGTATCCAGGAAAATAAATATATATTTCCCAGTAAGGGGACTGAAACGTTCCACCTTGGGTGAATAAAGGACATACTAAGTGCCGCGGAGATGGATAGGGGGTGTTGTGTGTGTATATATATACACCCCTAAAAGTGTAGATATTTTACCCGGGTGGATTGTGAATGTTGGTGCAGGAATCTGCCGGCTCGGATTTGTACAGTGTGTCTCTGACAAGTTATTGTGGAAAGGGTTGCTGTCTGTGAGCGGTCTGCATCTGAATGGGAACAAGCCATCTGTTCTGATGAGGTTTACAAATTGTGTGCAGCGCGGGGAGGGAAATGAACACTCGGATGGCTTTGAACAGGCGAAAATGCATGCCACAATGCCCACACAGCCCTGATAACATCTAAATGAGTCAAAGTGTAATCGTTCTTTTTATTAAGCGTTCTGATATCTGTGAGCCATGCTGCTGTATTACAGCCTCATGCACACGACTGTATGTGTTTTGCGGTCCGCCAAAAAAAAAAAAAAACGGATGACGTTCCGTATGGCATCTGTTTTTTTTTTTTTTTCGGATCCATTGTAATAATGCCTATCCTTGTCCGCAAACTGTTCTGTTTTTTGCGGAACGGAAAAATGGACATACAGAAACGGAATGCACACGGAATACCATCCGTATTATTTTTATTTTTTTTGCAGACCCATTGAAATGAATGGTTCCGCATATGGTCCGCAAAAATAAAACGGAACGGACACGGAAAGAAAATACTTTCGTGTGCATGAGGCCTTAAAGGGGTTGTCCAGGTTCAGAGCTGAACCCAGACCTTTCCCCCATTTTCACCCCTCCGGCCCCTCTGATATGAGCATTGTAGCATTTCACGCTCCGAGGCTCTCCCTTACCCTGCGCTGCTTTGCTCTTTTGCTTATATTTGTATAAATACAGGCTAGGGCAATGCTTAGTGCGAGTGATCATTATACCTTTGCTTGTCCCCTTGCTGTCTAGTTGTTTTCTGGCAGCAGATCGCTATACGACAGTACAATCTGCCGCCGGCAAAGTAAGATATATATATATTTTTTTTAAGCCAGAAAGACTCAGATTGCCTGATGATAGAGCGTTTGCTTGTTCATCGGGTAATCGGCAGCGGTGTTGAGCCTCATTCACAAGTGTTTTGGTCAGTGATTTCCATCACTAAGGGCTCATTCAGACTACCGTAGTGTTTTGCAGTCCGCATGGCCCACCCTATGATGGGAATGCCTTTTCTTGTCCGCAATTGCAGACAAGAATAGGACTTGCTCTATCTTTCTTGCAGGGCTGCGGAATGAAGCTGCGGACATCACACGGTGTTCTGCGGCACCATTGACATGAAAGTATGCGGACCCATTCATACTATCATCTGAATGAGCCCTAATTGTGAGCCAAAACCAAGATTGGAGCCTCCAGACATAAGGTATAAGGGAAAGATCTGCACCTGCTCTATGTTTAGAGCTGCACCTGGTTTTGGCTCACAATCCCTAACGGAAATCTCTGACCAAACACTGACGTGTGAATGAGGCATAAGACGTTGACGAGTGTTCCTGCGAATGCTCGTTAATGATAAACTGGCTGACAATTGGCCAGTGTAATACAGGCTTTAAAATGAGACTTCAGACTCTTTTCTTCCGATTTGATTTGGTAATAGGTTACATACTTGTTCATCTACTGACCGGAGTGCTGCTGCCTACGTATGTCAGTCACTCTCTCTACAGCCAGGTCTCTGCATAGCGATCCTTTTTAGGTCTCATGCACACGACCGTATGTGTTTTGCAGTCCGCAAACCGCGCATACGCAAAACATGGAAGCTGCTCCGTGTTCCGTTCCACGATTTGCGGAATGGAACGTGGCCCATTGTAGAAATGCCTATTCTTGTATGCAAAACAAGCGGGGCCACGGAACCGAGTGCTGTCCGCATCTTTTGCGGCCCCATTGAAGTGAATGGGTCCGCGCCTGAGCTGCAAAATATGCGGCTCGGACGCAGACCACAACAACGGTCGTGTGCATGAGGCCTAATACTGCAGAGGAGATCATAGAAATGGCTTTCTGCCCTGCTGGTCAGGAACAAGCAGAGCCCCCGCAGTAGTATGGCAGTATAGCTGAGAAGACTTTCTCCAGGGGAAATAAGAAGGGACTGTATTGTCAGCTGCCAGAGGGGGAAGAAGGCCAACTCTATCCAGAGCCCACCTCAGCAGTGTAGATGTACAGCAGCACTAAGGCGGACACTTGGCAAAAGATGACCAGCAAGCTACTTTTTTATGCTAGAAACACTTTAAAACTGCTATTAAAAGCATTTCACTACTTTTGGTATGAAAAAGAACCCATTGGGTGACCCCTTTGAGGGCACAGATAAATCTGAAACCAGATTGAAGCCAGCTCTTAGCCTTATACTTATTTTTGCTTGATTTTTTTAAAGTCACTCCCCATGGAGCAGTAGGGTCTGTGACGTCTTGTGGTCAGGTATATTCTAAACTTTTGAACGGTTTGGTAAAAGTTTTTTCTGCTTTAAAGGGAAGACTTTCACGCTGATTGACCATATTAAACTATTAACACAGTTATGTCCATGGCAGCCCCCATATAAAAACGGTTCTTACCGTTTGTTCCTCCGCCGCATAGTTGTTGAGAAAATCACTTTTATTCGGCATTCAAATTAGGCTGTGAAGGTGCCCAGGGGCGGCGTTATAACGGGCGGTGCCCAGGCCCCTGGGTGGTTTTCATGTGAAGCCACCCCCCCCTCCACCGCCTCTGCCCGCCCTTAGTCTCAGTGCTAACCTCGTTCCTCCCATCCGATATCCCGCGATGCGGGGCACCTTTATAGCCTAATTTGAATGCCGAATAAAAGTGATTTTCTCAACAACTATGCTGCGGATGAACAAACGGAAGAACCGTTTTTATATGGGGGCTGCCATGGACATAACTGTGTTGATAGTTTAATATGGTCAATCAGTGCGAAAGACTCCCTTTAAATGTTTAGACAACTGATATAATCCTGAAAATGTGGCAGTATAAACTGACACTTCCTGTGCTGTAGAGATCACTTTTCAGCAGTCATCTCATTATCTTGGGCACGATTACAGTGTCAGTTAATTAATAGCTGATGATCACTGCTCATCTCCTCCCCCTCCCTGCACAATGACCTTTACATTGGCTCCATGGCAGAGCTATGATGCAAGTACCTGAATGCAGTTAAAGTGGTTTTCTGGTGGATAAGGCTCCATTCACACGCCCGCAAAATTGATCCACATCCGTTCCGCAATTTTGTGCGGACCCATTCATTTCCCATTTCCAATGGGGATGGAAAAGATTTCCGGATCCGCACTTCCATTTCCGCAAAAAAATAGAACATGTCCTATTCTTGTCCGCAATTGCGGACAAGATTAGGCATTTTGTACTAAAGTGTCGGCGATGTGAGGTCCGCAAATTGCGGAACGCCCATTGCCGGTGTCCGTGTTTTGCGTGTGAATGGAGCCTAATTCTGCTTGAAATGGTTCACAGAATAAAAGAATAAAAACCTCACCCTTCGTCTGCTTCCTCCTTTTCCATCACTGCTGGGCTCCCCACTGTTCTGCTGCCTCTGGCTGAGTGGGCATTGCCTGCCCGGTAAATCGCCTGCCGCCGTGGTTACCCACCTCAGCCAGTCGTTGTGTGGGCATTTCCTGTGTGTCAAGACTGGACCAGGGAGTAGAGACCAGTCAGACCGGGAGTGGGGAGCTGCGTATGCTTTTTGTGAACGGTTTTTAAAATAAATTTACAGTGAACGACCCCTTTAACAGCATGCCAGGCAAGATGGCAGCTCCCATAATCACAGAGAGTAAACAGAATATAAAAACAGATGAGAAAGTAAGACTACGTTTCAGTAGTAGAAGAAATAATATGGGTGATAGATGGGCTGCGGCGGTGCGTTCAGGTCTCATTCACTCCGAGTTATCTGAGCCACCTGCAGGTTCACGTGGGAATTATTCGCCTTCTCTTTCTTTTTACATCATTATTGCGGATTATGTTTTTCATCAAATCTATTGCTGTGTTACAGATGACTATGGATGAAAAGTATGTGAACAGCATTTGGGATCTGCTAAAGAATGCGATTCAAGAAATCCAGCGCAAGAACAACAGTGGACTAAGTTTTGAAGAACTGTATCGAAATGCATATACCATGGTGCTCCACAAACATGGAGAGAAGCTGTACACGGGGCTCAGAGAAGTAGTGACGGAGCATCTCATAAATAAGGTAACCGCGGTCCCCGACGACGCAAATGTATGCAAACCGCCTGCGAAGGAATGTACCTGGTTAATGGTTAATGCACTTTATAGCTGAGCTGTAATCAGACTAACGGATTTGCTTCCACAGCAATAATTGCAAATTCCTTGAGGTATTTTGGAAAGAATTGGGTACGGTTCTTGCAATTGATAAAATAGTTCAGCAGAGCACTGGAAATTCATAAAGAGGTGTTCAAGATCGCGTTACTGATGGCCTGTTCATAGAGCAGCTCACCAATATCAGACCGCGGGGGGCAGACTCTCCGGACCCCCGCCAATCGGCTGTTTTATTGGGCCGTGTACGCTTCTGGGTGTGCTCTGGCAAAGATCGGGGGAGCCGGATGTAGTGTGTGCGCCAGCACCTGTCCTCCTGTGTGCCAGTAGGCTGCTGCACATTGGTTCCTATGGAGCTCCTGTCTGTTGCAGGGCTCCATAGGAACATGGTATAATCCTCATAGATGGTGTTCAGCGAACTTGTGTTTTAAGTTCTGCGTCCAAAGTTCGGGTTTGGGTTATCGAAGAATCCCGTTATCAATTCCGCTACCACCGACCATAACGGAATTTGGAATCCATAACGAGAATCTTCGAACGCAGAACTTAAAAAAAACAAGTTTGCTCAACACTACTCATAGGCTCCAATGCTAATGCATTAGTCTATGAAGGGATCAATCTAATGATTACTTGTTAGGCCTCTTTCACACGGGCGAGTTTTCCCTCAGGGTGTGATGCGTGAAGCGCGCTCACAGCATCCGGACTGAATCCTGACCCATTCTTTTAATGGGTCTGTATACATGAGTGTCAATTTTCATGCATCATTTCTGTTTTCAAGAAAAATCGCAGCATATTCTATATTCTGCGTTTTTCACTCAGCCCAGGCCGTATAGAAGTGAATGGGGGCTTCTGTGAAAAACACATTGCATCCGGATGTTATGCGTTTTTCACTGATAGTTACTAGGAGATGTAGATTATTCAGCTTTTTATACATGCGTGAAAAACGCATCAAAAACTGATTTCACCCGTGCGGAAAAAACTGAACACAATCGGAAGAGCAAAGCTTGCGTGCAAAACCATCAGTTTTTTCCTGAAAAGATCCTGGGAGAATCTGTAACGTTTGTGTGAAAGAGGCCTTATAGTTTTCTGTGGGAACTATAAAAAAAAAAAAAAACAGTACTATTAAAATCGAAAAATATTTATCCCATACGGAAAACAACTAAATTTGGGGGGGGGCATTTAGTGAAAATAGCCGATTCACTGTTTTTGGTCGCTTCTCCTCCCGCAAAAAATGTAATCAAGTGATCAAAAATTCATACACTCCTCAAAATGGTATTAACAAAAAGTACAGATTGCCCTGCAAAAAATATAAGCCCTCACAAAGCTCTGTACACCGGACTAGAAAAAAGTTATAGGGGCCAGAATATGGCAACTGAAAGAATAAATTACATTTTTTCAATATTTTATTTTTCCAGTATAAAAACGCAAGAAAAAGTGTATATATGTGGCACTGCCATAATCATACTGACCTGAAGAATGAAAGTAACTTATTTTGTTTTACTATATAGGGAAAGCCGTAAAAACAAAACCCAGAAAACTGTTATAGTGTTGCATTTTTTTTTTCTCCAATTTAACTCCATTTGGAATATTTTTCAGCTCCCCACTATATGCGGTATTTATTGGTGGAATTAAAAAGCGCAACTTGTCCCACAAAAAACAAGCCCTCACACGGCTATGTGAACAGAAAAATAAAAAAGTTATGGCCACAGAGAGACGGCGAGTGAAAAATGTAAACGCAAAAACGAAAAACCTTTGGGGCTGAAAGGGTTAAAGACAAACCTGTCTGTACGACAGATTTTTTAAAATTCTAGTATCATTGTGATCTACATTTTGTATGGAGTCGTGATTCTTTGTGGACGGTTAGAAGCTATGAAATGGATTGTTCGGACGTTTCATCAGGGTAAAAAATGTGTACTAAGTATGCTGACATGTAGAGCGGCGCCCAGGGATCTCCCTGCACTTACTATTATCCCTGGGCGCCGCTCCGTTCGCCCAGTATAGGCTCGGGTATCTTCTGGGACTTGGTTATACTAGGCGTATCCCAGGCTGGAGCGCTGGCCAATCACAGCTCACAGCCTGGGAGAAAAAAAACCTCCCAGGCTGTGCGCTGCGAAAGCATTTTTGAATAGCATAAAAACTTTTATTGTGTTGCCTTTTTCTGAGAGCCATTTTTTTTATTTTTTGAGCAATTGTCTTAGGTAGGGTCTCCTTTTTTGAGGGATGACATGATTGTTTGATACCATTTTGGGGTGCATACACTTGATATTGCACTTTTTATAAGGCAAGGTGACCAGAAAATGGCGGTTTTGGCACAGTTTTTATTTTTACAGCGTTCATTTGACAAGGTGGATAATGAGATATTTTTATAGAGCCAGTCGATATGAAACTTGAAACGTTTAATTTTTTTATTATATAAAACAATTTTTAACTTTTTTACTTTTTGTCCCGCTACGGGACTTCAACTTTTGTACAATGAATTACAGTACATCTGTATTGTAATGCATTGTCTGTCAGTGTATTACACAGTGTAATACACTTACAGCCTGCAGGGGGCTGGGTCTCACAGGCTTACATGGAAAGCATCGGGTAGGCTGCCAGCCATCAGGTCACTGCGGCGGGGACCCTCCGAAGACATTGCACGTGCCTCGGTCACAGCTATGGTTATTGCGTCGGTAGCAATGTTTTCACCCATGCCGGTGCATACAGCAGGGGCACGGCTAATGGGAACAGCTGGTCCCCTGCTGCTGATCTGGCAGCGCAGTCCTGCACCCGCCCGATCAGCGCGCCTTAGCCGTACGGCTCTAGGGTTTAAGTCACAGTCTCCAGCGCCGTACAGCTAGTAGAATGCAATACCGGCGAGTGGGATCTGAGGGGTGACTTGTAAGCTGCCCCTGGAGGGGCATCAGCACTAAATTGTGCATCTGAAGTTTCCAGAATTGGGTTTTATAGCTGCATAATAAACGACCTTTACCTTGCGCCATTGGACTCGCGCAGTAGAAACGTGTCACTCGAGTGATAACTCATATTCTACTGTCTGATGGGGAAATTTGGGTTTGGCAGATACCCGTTGAATGAAGCCTATTGGAATTTCAGTGAACGGGACTATGCAGATTGGTGTAGGTCCTCTCCTGCCCCAGCATCGCACTGTACACAGAGACCCCCATGTCTACAAAGCTCTGACCTCATTCCCATCAACGGACATCAGTGCCTGACCCTACAAATGGAGTGTTATCTGAACAGGCACAAATTCACACAGACGCTCCAAAATTTAGTTTGAAGACTGGAGGCTGTTGGGGAATCTGTCACCACATCCCTTCGTATCCATCCTAATGATTTGTAAGATGTGCCCTATTCTTCTGAATAAGATGCGCTTTCTCCCAACCAGATTGAGATATTGGTGCCCGCAGTCCAGAGGGCATCACTGTTACAATAAAAATTATTGCTGTGTACCCCCCCCCCCATAGCTTTCAGTGACAGGGCCCGGTGAGATTGTGTCGCGCCTGTGTGCACCGATCCCCAAGGCAAACGTGCAGGTGCCAGATTACGTCGCTGCTCCCTGGTCCTGTCATTCAAAGCTGGGGTCAGGGGCAGGCAGCAGTAATGAGCGTAGTTTTCAGTGCATTAAACAGTTAATTTGCATCTCAAAAACCAATTTCTCTGGAAAGCAGGCACCAATCAGGATGGGAGAGCATTTTTACCCAGGAGACCAGCGCAGTTCTAACAGATAACTTGGATGGATATGCAAGTATGTGGTGACAAATTCCCTTTAAAGGGTAACTGTCATGTTTTCATCAAAAAATCTATTTTCGCATATGTTACTGCTGCAGCAGCATTATGCATAAAGCAATCTTTAGTTTCTTCACATACCACTGTTTTCATTGAGTTTTTCCCTTAGTTACGGCTGTTTAAACATTTACAATATGAGGACCTTCTCAAGATGGCTCCTCTGCCAGTTCTCTGAGGCCAAAACTGCTTTCCCTCACTTCACATACATACTTGCTGTAGCCAGCAGCTCCCTGCCAGCCAATCTGATTGGATTACAGAAAGACACGCCTCCTCACTCTGAAGCCTAATGCAGCCATGCAGCGTGAAGGACCGCCCCTCCGTCTTCTGTTTATAGTAAAGGGAAGACAGACAAGCCCTAGCAATAGTCTTTTAAGGGAGCAGTGGAAAGGCACAGAGGACGTTAATGAAAGCTGTTATTATGAGGTAATTACAGATCTTTTGGCAATCATTGACAGACTAACTCAGGTATATATGCCTAGCTCTAATAAACTAGCAAATAAAAAAAATATGACAGTTACCCTTTGATGGAGCGAAAGTGCGTACAGCAGCATGTTAACACGCCATAATTTGTGACTTATTTAAAGCACTAATGTGGCTTGAAGACTGATAGATGTCTGCTATTGAGTTATTATTTTGTTTTATGCCATGAGTCGCAACAAAAACCATGACAAAACTGCATTGTGCACCTTTCTGCTGAAACTACTGAAGGGCCTTCAGATAATCCTCTGCTCTCCCGGGGTCCTCAAGCTACGGGAAAAATCAGCAAGTAGCCAGACGAGTTCTGTATTTAGAGGCAGAGTCAGTCCACCACGGGTCTGTATTTAGGTCTTTTTTTTTTTTTTTTTTTTTTTTGGGTATTTTATTTATTGCGGACTTTCTGTTCTGAAATTGTGGGCAGGTAATTGAGAGGTTTACAGTAGCAGCAGAGTGGGTGAGATGGGGTTCTCCTGGATATAAGCGGTTTTTATTCTTTTACTATATGAGTGGAGCATCGGAGGATTTCTTTGCTGCGGTGCTCCCCCTTATCAGGCTGAATGCTGCATCAAGTGATGAGGCATCTGTATGCTAAGTGGAAACGTCTGCCTAGCAGTGAGCCCGGTGACGTCTCCGGCACAGATTGGCGGTCTATAGCGCTGCTGGGGGCTATTTTGGAGGCGGGTTCTTGCATTGTACCTTCCCCCAGAACGGCCTAAATCGCCCATTTGTACCTCTTAACCACTTTGCTGGTATTGCAAAACACTGCTGATTTGCTGCCAGAATTAACACAAGGACAAATCCACGGCGTATGCTCCCCAATTCTCTGTGCGAAAAATCTGCAACGTAATGCAGTACCAGCGAGGTAGATGAGGTATTGAAAGTCTCGTCTACATGGTGAGGTTATAGACCTGAAGTGTGGACGTCAGTTGTCTGTGTGGGTTGAATGGATAGGGGGAGATCTCATCGGGATGCATGACAAAATCTGCAGGTAACGCGTGTATTTTGGTGCAGAAGTGCAGCAAAATCCGCATAAACTCCACTGCCAGGCGGTATTTGCCCAAAATGTGACGCATTTGCTGACATAAGCTGGTCAGAATTGGGCTGGGGGATATTGGTGACTATGCGCTGATTGGGTTTACAGTAACACCATATTGCAGTATGTTTCACATA
The DNA here is from genome assembly GCA_033119425.1 of Bufotes viridis. Classification (NCBI taxonomy): domain Eukaryota; kingdom Metazoa; phylum Chordata; class Amphibia; order Anura; family Bufonidae; genus Bufotes; species Bufotes viridis. The sequence goes on along the minus strand of CM065592.1, from coordinate 98,975,782 downwards.
GTTGTCTGCTCCCATTGACCCCCAATGAATCTCTCTTTAGGTCGGACCAAGTGTCTGATGCACCAGCAGCCTGAGGGCTAAGATGGCTACCAGGCTGTCTGCATCATTTACAGTGCATTTGGAAAGTCTTCACACACGTTCCCCTTTTTCACATTATGTTGTGACCTTGTGCTGAAATAAAAACGACAAGTCTGCACTCAGTACACCATAAAGATCTTGAAGTCTTTTTATTGAAAAGGAAAAACTAAAATCTTCAGACGCCTTACTCAGTTAAGCCACTTTTGGTTGGGATTACAGCCGCCAGTCTTCTTGGGGATGATGCCGCAAGGTGTGCACATCTGGATTTGGGGATTTTCTGCTATTCTCTGTACACCCTCTCAAGCTCTGTCAGCGGACAGCCATCTTTAGGTCTCTCCAGAGATGTTTGATTAGGTTCAAGTCCGGGCTCTGGCTGGGACAATCGAGGACATTCACAGTTGTCCCTAAAGCCGGACTTTACACTGCTTGATGTTCAGGCCGATTATCGGGAACAAACGTCCTTACAAACGCTCGTTCCTGATAATCTGCCCATCTAATGGCGCCGCAGATGATTCAATGAACGAGCAAAAAAAAACAAAAACATTTTTTTGGTCTATGAACTTATACATCTATAATTCTTATATATATATTTATATAATTTATAGCAGTTGTGTAATCTATATGGTCAGTTTTTTTGATCCACCAATGTAAACCCCTTTTTACATCTGCATTGTTATATCACCTCGCTGTTGTTTTACTACCTTTTTTAGACTCTAAAGTATCTGTACACTGAAACGCGTTGTCACCATAGTTATCAATAAGGCGATTTAAAGCTTCTCACCCTTTTGGTTATGATCACGATGAGGTGTCCAAACAGCGCAGACTGTCTGCACCGTCTAATCCGTTCTGTATACTCCGTATCCAGGGGTTGGCTACCCCGTGGTCTAGTGATCTACATGCATTCACTAATGTTGTGCATATGCTTGCACAATACAGACATTAGCACTATTAAAAATAAAAACTGTCTACAAATACTAGACCTAGTACCCTATCAGCGCCTTTTCCCATTCTGCTTGCTACAATTTTAAGAGTTATGGCTTTCATTGGAATCAGTGACACATTCTATGTATGAATGTAGTTATATATGGAAGTGATTACAATATTAAAGAGAGAGGATTCGTTTATTGGGGGAAGCCTCTAGCCTGGATGCAAGATACGGTATGGTTGAGCATAGAGGCATACAGGTTCCATATGGTATCCTGCACATGTGGACCCAAAAATACTCAATTATCGATTAAAGGGATTGTCCACTTTTTTATATTTATGACCTCACCTCAGCATAGGTAATCAATATCCAATCCGTGTGGGGAGGGGGGGTGATTGCCAGCACCCCAACCAATCAGCTGTTTGAAGAGAACACAGCACTCATGCGAGCCCTGCGTTCTTTTTACTGCAGCGGCAATCGGCTATAATTACAACTGCGCCTATTCACTTGAACATGAAGGAGCTGTCCTATTGAAGTGAATGGGACGGCATAGTTGTAATTGCACCTGCTCAACGCTGCGATGTCGACGGTGAGCAGGTAAACCGTGAAGAGAAGGCAGTGCTCATACGAGTGCTGCCTTCTCTTCTTCAACTAGCTTATCGGCCTTGGTTCAGATAGGTCATCAATATAAACAAATGGACAACCCCTTTAAATCTGGTGGCCAAGCAAGTGTTGCAATCTGGGAAATGTTTGCTGTCCATGGGCAAGCATTATCCTGCCTAAAAATGCCAGTTGGAAGCCCTGCCATTAGACACGGGGTAGCAGGATGTCCGGCATGTATCACCGAGCTGTTATCGTTCCTTGTATCACTAATAGGGGTAACTCGCTGTCGTATGCGACGGCTCCTTAGATCATGACACCAGTAGTTGGGGCAGTGTGTCTCTTCACAGCAAAGGCAGGATTGAAGCGCTCCCCACAAGGCCGAAACAGAACCTGAATTCCTCTCCAAAGACGATATGATTACCGTCTAGAGAAGATTTGATTGCTTGTTCGCAACACTACTGCTATGGTTTTAGTGGCAGGAAATGTAATGGGTGCCGCGACACAGAATTTCCCTTTACTAAGTTCCTGGAAATGGTCTGGACAGAGACGGTGGTGTTTAATGAAGGTGCTGTCTGTGTCTGGATGGTGGACAATGAAACGGGGAAGCTGCTCGTGCTTTTCCCTGGATCAAACAATCCTCTCTGGTGGTGGGCTGCCTGGAACCTCTTACAGGGGGCATATCCTCTTCTTCACCCAAGCAGCCTCTCCGAGATGAGCATTTCATGCACTGATGCTCTCCCTTGTCCGGCGCTGAACTGCACAGGGAAAGGGCTTTTTCATTAGCTCCGGTGACGTACCGGGTTCCTGCTAGGCAGAGACTTCCGCCTAGCAGTGTTTCCAGTGATGTCACCGTTACTAATGGGTGGGCTTCAGCGCTCCTCTAGCCTGTAAAACGGCTAGGGCAGCGCTAAAGCCTGTGCATTAGTGCTGCTGACGTCACCAGGAGCACTGCTAGGTGGAGACTGAGTGTTAAATGCCTGCTGTTTTAGACTTTTTGTAAGCACCAACAGATGTGTATGTGCGCTCAATGAAAAGGCCACCTGTATAGATCGGTCACCGGCAAAGTTTAAAAAAATAAATAAAAAAAATCTAAAGATGATGTACTGCCCAAACTGTTAACGACATAACATGAGGCTTTGAAAAAGGGTGTGCTACTGTACTCCTAGTTGAGAGGCGATCAATGTTGTGCTGCCCAAATTTGGAATAGAACAAGTGTTCCTCCACTCCCCCGGACTCGTATAGGCCTATTTCCTTACTGACATTAGATGTTAACATTTTAGCCAAAGTACTGACAAATAGGCTACAAAAGGTGATTACACCCATTATTCATGAGGACCAAGAAGGATTTATGCCTAATAATTCCTCATCAGTGAACCTATTCCTCATCAGTGAATTTATTAATATTCAGAAGTGTTTTGAAACGACTGGTTTTTGGGCAATTCTCTCACTAGACCGCGGCTAAGGCCTTGGACAGTGTCAAATGGAGCTATTTGTGTGCGGTGTTGAGAGCTCCGGGCTTTGGAGATATCTTTATCTCATGGGTACAATTACTATACCAAAACTCACAGAGCTAGGATTTGAGCTAATGGCAGCACATTGTAAAACTTCACACTGGAGACAGGTACTCATCAGGGTAGTCCTCTTTCCCCTCTCCTCGATGCCATTGCTGTTTAACGTTAGCCTGTTTAATCAGGTCATCTTCTTGTGGGGACGAGTGAAGAACGTGTGTCCCTCTATGCGGACGACATGCTTGTCTATGTCGGGGGTCCTTTAAAAGTCCATTTATCCTCTGCTGTGTTATTAAAGTCTTTGTCACCAGGTCGGGCCTTACTATTAATTGCAACAAGTTGATTCTCTTTCCTCTGGATCCTATTTCTCCTCATTTGTCACTGTCCAACACTCACTTATTAACGTATCCTGATCTAGGTAACTTTGGTGGGGATAATCTAGGCCCACCTCTAGTAAATCAATATTTGGGGTACACTACCAATGACTGAGGTGGGGAGAAGTAATCTTCTCAAGATGATCCTTATTCAGAGAGAGTTCGCCTAGAAGGGTTTTCGCAGTAGGAAGAGAAGGGGGTATTATTTTTACATCAGATTCAGAAGGATGGGTGTTTAAAACTGATCAAATGTTTCAATCGGAGATTGCCCTTTCTCGCATTGCCTTCTCCCAATTCTTCCAGGCACAATTTGAAAAGGATCCCATAGATTGTGTTTCCGTCCCCATTATACAGCAGATATTAACGCGGGGCTTATATCCTTGATATACTTAGGGAATCCATGTTGGATGAGGTTCTCCCTGTTAACCAGAAGTGGGAGATGGATGTAGGCCCCATTTTAGTGAAGCACATCACATGTCACAGTTGTCACTCATTCATGGATTATATAGAAGACCAGTATTTCTACATCGTATAGGAGTCAGAGTTGACGCCTCCTGCCCACTATGTGGGTTAGGCCCTGCATCCGTTCTGCATATGGTATGGGAGTGTCCACGTTTATCAGGATTCTGGAAAGGCGTTCTGAATATCATTTGGAATACCTAACGGTTACGTATTCCCTTTGGACCCAAAGCCTGCATCTGGAGTATCCTGGGCTCCTGTACTCTGGCCCTCAACATGAATCTGAGCTTGCACCACCTATTATTGTAGGCCGGAAATTGATTGCAAGGCATTGGATCCATCCAAATCCACCTACTATCTCAGAGTTTACTTGCGAAGTCAGCAATGTGCTTAGTCTTGAAAAGGGAATGTCCATAAAGAGAAAATGTCTCCCATAGTTTGAAGCCCTGTGGAACAAGTGGTTCTCTACTAACAACTCTCCTCCTCCTTAACCTGTGACATTGTTTCTACGAGAAGTGATGCTACTGTACAGTTGTAGAGCTATGACTCTCCAGCTCTTCATGTCTATGGTCTGCGGAGGCCCGAGTGCTTCCTGTACAGGTGCAATGTGCCTCGACTAGATAGGATTTGTTCCGGACCCGTTAGAGTGTGCTTATCGGTGATGGGTCCCATTGGTGGGAAGTGTCTCTCCACTAGGAGGATGGTGGGCATAATTAGGGGCCTAATGAATGTACTTTTCGCCTATTATTGGATGTTGCATCATCCCCAATGTTTGTAATTTTAGTTTTACATACAAATGTTTAATAAAGTATCTGAGGAAAAAAAAAGTGTATGTATTTTTAATTATGCGTAGCTATATCTCATCTGGTTTGCGTGTAAGGCTGGGCATACACATTAATAGCTGTCTCTCCCACCCCCCCCCCTTTTTCCCATACACGTGATGTCTTGGCGGAGTGTGCATGTTTTTTAATTGTGGAGCGCGGAGTCGAGTGCTGCTTACTTAGAGACCCTCCCCTCTGAGTGACTGCTGTAACATCCAGGAGCCCACTGCGGCTGTCAGGTAGAAAAAGCGGAAAAGAGTGCAATCTGCAGCTAAAACCACAAACATAATTGACATGCTGTAGATTTGGAGATCTGCAAGACAGGTCAATTTTCATGCAGAACAAATCCACAAAGTGTACATGAGAATTGTCTGTTCTCATATACAATTTACTGGTAGTGTAGCTGGCGGCAGTGATTGCGGCGGCTACTAGGGGGAGCGGAACGCTCTGCCCGAGGACACTGGCGAACATGGCGGCAGTGGAGCTGAAGAGGATTCCGGAGCGGTGGATAACTACAGCCGGGACATCCAGTTTAGGGTCCATTCACAATTTTGCCGAACGGCTGCAGACCCATTAATTTCTGTTGGGCGGCAAAAGGTGCGGACAGCACACAGTGTGCTGTCTGCATCCGTAGTAAAGCTCTGAGACACCGCAGAAAAGATAGCGCATGTCCACATCCTCAGACATGAATAGGCATTTCTATCGTCCGTGCGCAAAGCACATGGCTGGTGTCCGTGTTTTGCGGACCGCAAACCGCTTGCGGACGTGTGAATGGACTCTTAACGTGCAGTACAAGGTGACAGTGTAGAGAGTGCACAGCAGGCTATTAAAGCCAAGTGATAAAGTACAGTCCAATATACTGCATCTTCCCTGTACTTTATCACTTGGCTGCAGAGGCCTGTGGTGCATTCACTGTAAACCCCTCCCAGGGGCTTATCGCCATATGCTGGAGGGTGGGGAGCGATGTTATTTACATGAGACTGTATGATGGATGGGCTGGAGTGGGGGTGGGATGTTATTTACGGGACTGTATGTTGGAGGGGGCAGTACGGGGGAGAGCGATGCGTTTTTCACTGAAGCCCTATTCACTTCTATGGGGCCAGGGCTGCGTGAAAAACACTGAATATAGAACATGCTGTGTTTTTCACGCAGAATTGATGCGTGAGAAACGCTTGTGTACACAGACCCATTGATATGAATGGGTTAGGATTCAGTGCGGGAGCTACGTGTTCACGTCACGCATTGCACCCGCGCGGAAAACTCGCTCGTGTGAAAGGGGCCTATTGGTTCCTTTTGCATACATACCCACATCTTGGGGCACATTCACCCCACCGCTGTTTATATCTGTTAGATGAGCAGAACAACAAAAATAACGGAAGTCCTGGATCGGGCACAAGACTGACCGGAGCTGAACAGACTCCTTACTACAATAGGATCTGCTCAGAGGCCTGCATGCAAGGCTTTTCTTGTCTGGTCTTTTTGACGGGATCTGCAACAGAGGCTCTGAACAAAGCCCCCAACTCAGAAGTGAACAATCCCCTAACATTATGTATGCCTATGTATTATGTTTCTCATTAGGGGTCGACCGATATTGATTTTTTAGAACAGATACCGATATTCTGTGAACTTTCAGGCCGATAGCCGATATTTTATACCGATATTTTGCGCATTTTAATTTTTTGATTTTTTTTTTTTCTGTTACAGCGTCCAACGCTTTAAAAAAAAAAATATTTTAATAGTTTGGACTTTTTGGGCACGGCGATATGTTTTTTTTATTTATTGTTTATATATTTTATATGTAAAATTGGAAAAGGGTTAATTTATACTTAATATTTTGGTGTTTCTTACTATTTTAAATTTTTTTACTTTTTTATTTTATTACTATTTCCCCCCTTAGGGGTAGAACCTGGGCTCTTTACATCCCTTGTCCTATTCACCCTAATAGAGATCTATCAGGGTGAATAGGATCTTACACTGTCCCTGCTGCCCTGTGCTATGGGCACACAGCAGCAGGAACCATGGCAGCCAGGGCTTCAGGAGCGTCCTGGCTGCCATGGTAACCGATCGGAGCCCCAGCATTACACTGCTGGGGCTCCGATCAGAAGAGAGGAGGTGGGGGACCCTGTGGCCACTGCCACCAATGATATCAATACTGAAGGGATGGGGGAGGACACCTGAGGGGTTAATTGCCACGGGTCGCAGCCATCTATCAGATGCAGGGTCTGGGCAATGTGTTTGTAATATCTTAAACCTTATTATCATTGGTGGCCAGTGCGCCCTCAGCCCCGCCTCCTCTTCTCTCATTGGTGGCCAGTGCGCCCTCAGCCCCTCCTTCTCTTCTCTCATTGGTGGCCAGTGCGCCCTCAGCCCCGCCTCCTCTTCTCTCATTGGTGGCCAGTGCGCCCTCAGCCCCTCCTTCTCTTCTCTCATTGGTGGCCAGTGCGCCCTCAGCCCCGCCTCCTCTTCTCTCATTGGTGGCCAGTGCGCCCTCAGCCCCTCCTCCTCTTCTCTTCTCTCCACTGGCAGCGCAGCACAGGGGGAAGGAGGGACTGCCTCCTTCCCCCTGTGCTGCTGAGGGAACATGGCCGCGCTGAGAGCGGCGCCCTCATGTTCTGTGATAGCACAGTTATCGGTATATCGGCCTGGTTAGGGGCCGATACCGATAACTGTGCAAATCATGAATATCGGCCAAACCGATAATCGGTCGACCCCTATTTCTCATTACTGCAACTTTCGTACTCCTCCGCGGCTAAAAATACTCCTCAAAAATGGTAAGGCCTCTTTCACACTTGCGTTCTGAGGATCCGGCGGGCACTTCCGTCCCGCCGGATCCGTCAGAACGCAAGTCGCCTGAAAGCATTAGAAGACTGATCAGGATCCTTATCAGTCTTCGAAATGCTTTCAGTGTTACTATGGCAGCGAGGACGCTATTAAAGTCCTGGTTGCCATAGTAGTAGTGGGGAGCGGTATACTTACCGTCTGTGCGGCTCCCGGGGCGCTTCTGAATGACGTCAGAGCGGCCCATGCCCATGAATCACGTGATCCATGCGTCTGGGGCGCCCTGACGTCACTCTGGAGCACCATGGGAGCCGCACGGATGGTAAGTATACTGCTCCTCCGCTCCCCACTACATTTTACCATGGCAACCAGGACTTTAGCGTCCTGGCTGCCATGGTAACAATTGAGAAAAAGCTAAACGTCGGATCCGGCGATGCGCCGAAACGACGTTTAGCTTAAGGCCGGATCCGGATTAATGCCTTCAGTGGGCATTAATTCCGGATCCGGCGTTACGGCATGTCTTCCGGATTTTTGGACGGAGACAAATCCGCAGCATGCTGCGCTTTTGTCAACGTCCAAAAAACGTTCACATACTGAACGGAAGACATCCTGATGCATCCTGAACGGATTGCTCTCCATTCAGAATGCATTAGGATAATCCTGATCAGTATCTTTCCGTCCTAGAGCCCCAAGGACGGAACTCTAGGACGGAAAGCAAAAACGCAAGTGTGAAAGAGGCCTAAGAGGAGTATTTTTTACAATTCCGTTCAAAATGTAATGCAACCTCTGCACGTAGATGTATACGTATGTCAACTTTGCACACCTTTAAAGGGAACTTTGGGGCACGTTTATTTAGACTGGTATTTTAGACACGGTGGATCCACTGCGCTAGCGGTGGATCCGCTGTGGTTATATAGAGGCACCGGATGTGGATGTAGAACACACGTAGAAAATGGTAAATGAGACTGTCTGCCATCCCCGCCCACACGACACCGACTTTTTAGACCTGCTGTTAGGGAAAAGTCCCAATCGGTGCCAGAGATGCACCTATTTCTGTTTATTAAATGACTCACTTTGGTGTTGATAGCTTAGCATGGTGCTTTTAGAACTTTTTTTTTAATAACGCATTATCATGCAGTTTATCTAAAAGCACAATGCTAAACCTAAAGCGGGGGTGGTGTAAAAACTGACCGCTGCTCTTTATACTTACAATGTTGGAAGGTATTTTACGGATAAATCTTGTGCTTGAGGATTAGTCAGACACCTAAACATTACGTGACCGTGTTTCTTGCTGCATTCGTTTTTATGAGATCACCGCTACTCTGCTATCCTGGCTGTACCCTAAGTAACGATTAACTATGAAAAAGTAAGCTAGTTAAAATAGTCCCCTTACTGTGTGCGCTAATCTATCGGTTATATAACACTAAGCAATGCAGAATACATCATAACAATTATCTTAATAAAAACGTTTTTCTTCACCTGTAGGTTCGAGATGACGTCTTAAACTCTTTAAATAACAATTTCCTTCAGACGCTTAATCAAGCTTGGAATGACCACCAAACGGCCATGGTAATGATTAGAGATATACTCATGTACATGGTAAGTGTCCCAAAACCAAGGTGCACATTTGTGTATTGTGTAATGTATCCTGTCATCGTACCCCATGTTATATACCGTCATCAGCAGTGTGCAGCTTGTCCGTATTATGCCGATGGCATTGAAGTGAAGGTAGATGTCCTGGCTCTCAGGACGTCTGTATCTACAATTTCTTTTAACGTCGGTGTCCAATCCCTTTCCTCCCACACGCACTCGCAGTACACTTATTGGGTTCATGATATGGGGTCTTACAAGGAGTCTGACACCTCATTTTCTCCAATATAACGAACACTGCCCCATAGAAGATCGCAAACGCTTTCCAAGCATACACGTATGTACTATGTGTCTGTATTCCATGTCCAGGAAAAGCACTTTTAAGCCTCATTCACACGTCCTTGTCCGTGCTCAAATCCGTGAGCAGGTGGTTAGTGATGCATCAATAAAAGGTGTACGTGAAGGGTCCGTGTTTCCGTGTTGCATGCGTGTTTCACTGACACTGAACAGCTGAAAAATAATTTTTAATGATCCATACAACATGGGTGGCATCCATGTTGCATCCGTGGTTTTCACGGATCCAGAGACTATAATGGGCGTGATGGATCCGGACAAAATAGAGCATGCATCCGTGCTAAAAAAACGGCCCCACGGACTGTGCTAAAACACTGATGTCTGAGTACACACATTAAAATGAATAGGGACGTGTGCTGTCCGTGGAGAACACGTACAGCACGCGTCCGTGAAACACCGACATGTGAATGAGGCTTTATTCTACTGAAAAACTGCTCCCAAGTGCCCAGCTGAAAGTGAAAGTAAAAACAGCTTTCACTCCTGACTTGATTTCTGACTGGTATATCTTCTGCTATAATGGATATAATGCTGTGGTTCTGGTATAGTTTGAAAGGTTGGAATGCCAGCTTTCGAACAAGGTCAGGCCCATATTGCCGGTACCAATCCTGAGATATGAGCAGCTAAAGCAGCCCTCCCCTGTTCAGTCTGGTTTGCTTTGGGCACTGAGGAGCTGATTTCCAGCAGAATAAAAGTGCTTATCCTGGACATGGAATACAGACATATAGTGCACACAGGTATGGGATGTGTCTGCAATCTTCTGTGGTACAGTGCTCTTAGGCTACATTCACACTAGCGGCAGGACGGATCCGACAGGCTGTTCACCCGTCGGATCTGTCCTGCCGCTAGTGAACGTGTGCCCCCGGACTACCGCTCCGGGCCCATTGACTATAATAGGGGCGGGGCGGAGTTCTGGCGGAGGCACGGCAGCACGGTGAGAGGCTGCCGGAATAAAACTAAGACATGACTGACATTTATTCCGGCAGCCTCTCGCTGTGGGCTGCTGTGCCTCCGCCAGAACTCCACCCCGCCCCCGTTATAGTCAATGGGGCCAGAGCGGCAGTCCGGGGGCACGCGTGCACTAGCGGCAGGACGGATCTGGCAGGCTGTTCCGTCGGGTGAAAAGCCTGTCTGATCCGTCCTGCCGCTAGTGTGAAAGTAGCCTTAGATATATTGCTGAAAAAGAGGTGACAGACTCCCTTTAAACGGGTTAAAAAAAGAAAAATATAGTTTAATGACATTTAGTAAGCACACCCTTAAAAATAAATATTTAAAAATGCACTCTACTATCATAACAACCCATAGAAGCCATAAATTCTCCGTACCCTAAAATGGTACTAGTAAAAGCTGATACAGCTACATTAACGGAAAAATAAAAAAGTTCTAAGTCTTAGACAATAATAAAGCAAAAATGACCTTTTTTCTCTCCATAAGACATTTTTATTGTGCAAAAATACTAAAACCAAAAGCCGCATTCATATCGACCAGAGGAAGAAGGTGAATTTGTTTTTGTTTGCTTTTCTTTTTTACTTCACAGTAATTAGGGGGAAAATGCTATCAGCCCCCAACAGAAAAAAAAGAGCTAAAAAAATTAGTCATGTGTACGTCAAAATAGTGATCTTAGGGTACTTTCACACTAGCGTTTTGGATTCCGTTTGTGAGATCCGTTGTCCCATTGTACTGTTAGACATAGAGGTACGCACTCGTGGGGTCCAGTCACTGTGAGTGACGTTGATGTTCTTGCTTTCAGGACAGAGTCTATGTTCAGCAAAACAACGTGGAAAATGTCTATAATCTGGGCTTGATAATATTTCGAGATCAAGTTGTACGTTATGGCTGCATACGAGATCATCTACGGCAGACGTTATTAGACATGATCGCAAGAGAGCGGAAAGGAGAGGTCGTGGACAGGTAAATGTGCTCTTATTATGTTGTCCCCTATATGTATGTACCTTGCGTAGTTCTATGAAAGTGGGCATGTCACACAAAATTAACTTTGCCAATTTGGCAATGTACTACATTAAAGGGATTGTCCAGTGAAATCTAATTTTTTTTAATTATTTTATTTTTTACATCAGGTGCAGAGTGGGTTAAAAAAATAAATAAAGCAAGCCTTAGGCCCCTTGCAGAGGAGCGTGAGGGATCAGGTCCGGATGCGTTCAGTGAAAAATGTGCGATTTTTGCAAGCAAGTTCATTCAGTTTTGTCTGCGATTGCGGTCAGTTTTTTCCACGCGGGTGCAATGAGCATTGATGCGTTTTTCACGCGCGTGATAAAAAACTGAAGGTTTACAAACAACATCTAGCGACCATCAGTGAAGAACGTGATTTTCACACAGCCCCATTCACTTCTATGGGGCCAGCGTTGCGTGAAAAACGCAGAATGTAGAACATGCTGCGATTTTCACGCAACACACAAGTGTACACAGACCCATTGAATTGAAAGGGTCTGGATCCAGTGCGGGCGCAATGCGTTCACGTCACGCATTGCACCCGTGCAGGAAAACTCGCTCGTGTGAAAAGGGGTCTTACTCACCTAGCTGATCCTCCACCGCTACTGTTCTGATGCTTACTGGCTCTGGACTTATCTCTGCTTCCTGGCTCGACACACAGGAAGTGGCAGGAGATGCCCGCTGCCCGGCTGTAGCGGTTCCCCATCTGAGCCCTTCTTTGGCAGACAGGGCATCTCATGGCATTTTCAATATGTCAAGCTGAGAGCAGGAAGTAGAGACAAGCAGGGCTTCAGTATGCATCGGAATCGTAGTGGCAGGGAATCGGTGAGGTGAGTAACGCTTTAATCTTTTTTTTTTTTTTTTCTGACCCTTATCTAAAAAAATGTTATGTCTTTGGACAAACCCTTTAAGATGTTAGAATTGAAGCCGCCAAACATGGTCACTAATGAACAATATAAACATCAAACACTCCTGCCATTTACAAGATAACTTTGTACAGTTCTCATACATATTCTGTCTGGTCCCCTGATGATCCCAGATGAAAGATCAGTGACTCAGTGCGGTAACTACACACCGGGCACCAGGATCAGTACAGCACTGCCAGTTATATGCATGCCAGTCTCCCAGCTATCCTCTGGTAACGGTACACTTGCCTTACCGTGAGTAAGGCCTAGCATTGTAGTCCCGTCATAGACATTTCTGGCATTTCCACAGCCAAACTGTCTGTCGGATGCGGCTCTCATCTCTGCACCTATCTCCATGATCCTGCATATGTTGCTTTAAAGGTCTGTTGAACTCATAAGGGAGATTTATCAAAACTAGAGCAAGAGGCAGTATGATGGGCTGGGAATATCTTTGATGGGAATGGCCCTTTTGAGTTTTAGGCCTCATGCACACAGAAGCACACAAAGGGGTCTGGCAGACTCCGTATGTGCAGAGTATTTTCTAAATGCAAAACTTTGAGCTGAGAGTAACACTGTTCATAGAATGGTGCATGACCAGATGTATTCAGAATCGGCCCTAAAACCCCAATTGGTGATGTCCGCAGACAGATGGAAGCTGTGTAGAGATGTAATGTGGCCTTATACTGCAAGATGCCTTTACAAAGCTAACTGTAGAGACATGGGGGGAGATTTATCAAGAGCGGTGCCTTCTGTGCCGGTCTTGATATCCCCGGCGCTGCTTGAGGAGGTGCACACCTCATCATACAATAGGCGCATCCTCCTGCGGTCCGTGCACCTAAACAAAACCCTATGACCGCTCGGAGCTGCAGTAGATTTCGCCTTCATTTGCGCCATAAAACTGAAGTAAATAAAGATAAATTTGTTGGGTTGCCTGGCCACGTGCCCTTCCCACCCTTGCCACTCTCCCTTTGTATATTTTTCCAATAAAAACCGTTTTTTTATGTTTTTATTTAACCAATGTGATATTTGTAACTTGTAACAGAGGAGCCATAAGAAATGCCTGTCAGATGCTTATGATCCTCGGATTGGAAGGAAGGTCAGTGTATGAAGAAGATTTTGAGGCACCATTTTTGGAAATGTCTGCAGAGTTCTTCCAGGTATGTGATTTGTGTGCATCGTTTTTCAGGTTCCTTCTGTGATTTAAAAGGGTATCCTGCTTGTGACAAGTTATCCCCTATCCATAGGATAGGAGATAACTATTGGATCAGTGGGGGTCTTGCCACAGGGATCCCCACTGATCGTGAGAACGGTGACCCGGTACCCCTCAGGGATCCCTCTGCAGTGAACGGAGCAGCAGGTCCGGCATGCGCCCTGCCATTCCATTCATCCGTGAGAGTTCCCTAGACAGCAGAGTGCAGTACTCGGCTATTTCCATTCTAGCAGCAGTGTGCGTGCCTGACCTGCCTCTATTCATATCACGGGGTCCTGAGGGATGCGGGTTCTCCATTATCGTGAACGGCGGGGTCCCAGCAGTAGGACCTATCCCCCACTGATCTAATGGTTATCTAGTTATGGATAACTTGTCACAATTTTATGAATGGTTGTCCGAATAGGAGCTAAGCTTGCTGCTATTGAATCGTATTGATCATAAGTAGGCCGTTCTAACAGTTAGGGTTGGACATGCATAAGGCTGTGTTGCAGCCATCTGTTGAAAGTATAGTTTGGGTTTCTCGATGTAAACCTCTGACAAAAGGCTCTGACGTATTCCGCTATACAAGCATACAGTGGGATACTTCTCCCAGAGGCACCAATACGGCAGGAGGCCTCCCTGTAGGAAGCACTGTCAACTCTGCTTTTTTTATACGTTCAAAAAGGACTACTGATTCATATATGATAGACTGACGAATGCCAAAAAGGCACTGGTTTAGCCTGTGCCTGGTGAATGGAGAGCTGTAGCATACGTTTCTATTTTCTGCTGAATGGTTTCTGGCCAGATACACTGAATGCACACTGTAAAACTAGTATGAACATAGTCTACATAAAGCCTGAACGTGAGAATCAAAATCTTTATTGCCTCTCAGAAAGCCAGTACAGTTCTGATTCATCTTATTTCTGTGCCTGCCAACGCTGTTAAGCTCCACAATATCAATGCCACGCCGCCATGTTGCAGTGCTGCATCGGAAGTTGTAATCGGCAGAAGGATCTTTGAGCTGAGATCCCTGCTGGTTTTGAAATTCAAGCATTTGAAGGCTTCTTCAAGGCTTCTGAGCTGTTTCAGGCCAAGGTGTCTAAAGCTGGCATGCCTCGTGCCCAGAGGTCGCACTACCTTTTTTCCAGAAGAGTAAATTTCACACATATAATGCATAGGCCCACATAACGTTATGAGGCTGATATTTCTGCAGGGAAACCATTGCTAGTCTCCCGTGCAGAAATAAATGTAGACAATTTAACATTTATCCAACAACATACACTAAACATAGGACCACTGCTGCCCTACACTGCGCCCGCCTGGTGCTGCCATGCACATATTACATATACAGCTCTACCACATGCCCATTACACACAGAAAACTGTACAATAGACTGGTTACACCTCCATAGCCCTGCTTTATCCACACCTTCCATACATAAAGTACCTCTGCCTTCTCCACCAGCCTGTTTTCCCCTAACTCCTCCCACACACATGGCTGATCACATGACTGTGACATCACCACGGGTCCTGTAACCACAATGTAGTGTTTAGTCCAGACTCTGGAGCAGCTCCTGGTGAGAGAGATGTCCGTGAGGGGTGGGGCTTCTCAGGAGAGGGGTGGGGCTTCATGTGTGCCGGACCTGGCGGCTTCTGATACAGCGCTCCTGACTAGAAAAAGACCATGAGTAAAAATGCGCATGAGTCTTTTTCCAGGGAGTAAAATGGCCTGAACAGGAGTCTATGATGCTTGTACAGGCGTTATTGCAACCTCTGCTTGTGCCTGCTTGCTACTGAAATTAGTACATCTTTAGGCAAAAGCTAAAAATCAAGGTTTTGAAGATGGGGCTGTGCTGTGCAAAGAACACCGAATAGGGCCTTAGCCCATTCATTCTTATGATGGTGGTGATCCTTGAGACCCCTGCAGATCAGCAAGTCACTGCATAACCTAACTATATGAGATCCCATGCTAAACACTTTAGTACCACATCAATGGTATGATTTTGTAATTTGAAGTTTATTACACAGCTTGGTCAAATCTTGCTTACTTTTCTATGAAGTGTTTTTCAGGGGCTGCAAAATATGCAGTGTTTATTAAGTTTGGCCAAGGTCAACAGAAGAAGCAGATTTCCTTCTTTAAAGCATATGTAAAGTGTGAAGCGGGCAGATTGCTGTTTGTGTCACATCACATTTCATGAAACATTCGTATTTCCTTGCTTTTACCCTAAGCTGTTGTCTTGAAATCCTAACCAAGCCTTTTTTTTTTCTACACAGATGGAAAGCCAGAAGTTTCTAGCTGAAAACAGTGCCTCGGTGTATATAAAGAAAGTAGAGGCTAGAATAAATGAAGAAATAGAACGAGTCATGCACTGCTTAGACAAATCCACAGAAGAACCCATCGTGAAGGTGGTGGAGCGAGAGCTCATCTCCAAGCACATGAAGACCATTGTGGAGATGGAGAACTCTGGACTAGTTCATATGTTGAAGAACGGAAAGACAGAAGGTATGCCACACGTCTCCAAATCACATTCAAAGGGGTCGTGCCAACTTGACAACCCTCTGTCCTGCCAGGTCAAAGAGCCTCTGAAAGGCTCTTCTCCCTTTTTGGATTGGAAGGTGAAGTTCAGAGGACATTGGCCAAATTATCCTAACGAGATTTAAATCCTTCCTGACCCTGGGTAGTAATCGGACTAGGTCCACGATTTACTAATTGTGTGTATTACCATAAGTATTCGCCTCAAGAAAACATGTATATAATCCGTGAAGCAACCATTCTTTCTGCTAAAGCCAGAGGTAGACCACAACTTCTCACCTCTATCTTTGCATGCATTGATTGTGCCTCTTTTTGGGGTAAATCAAGTGAAAGCTTGGGAAAAACGCTGTTTGTCAGGTGAAAGTCAGTACTTGTAGTGAGGACACCAGCTTTAATAATAGATCCCATCTGGTTTACTTGTTTTATAGGTGGTGTTGATGGCTTCAGCAGCCCACACACTTTCTTCAGAGCATACGTAGGGCTTTTAGTCATGGGTGACTGCCTGTTTTCTTCCACTACAGACAGCGGCTAATAGGTCAGATGAAAACTCAGCAGTGGAAATGTGTTCAGCTTCTCTTCTATGGGGTACTTTACTATCTTTCTTCGGAGAGGGCATATAAAGAAGAGAGAAATTCAAAGCATCTTACTTATTCCCCGTAGACTGCTTTGGGTATAGTTGGACATCTATGGGGGTTAGGTTTGCTGTACAGATCTTTATATGTATCCTAGTGGTTACCAGACATGTTTTATTTTGAGGCATCTGTCCTCGATGGAGTTTACTGTAGTCGGAATCATTTGTAATTACAAGCATCAATGTAAGTGCAGCTGAGCCCTCTAGTGGTCACCTCCCTACATAGGAAATATTACAAGATGAGACTTATAATGCTCCAGTTGACCATGGGGATAGAGAAGATGACTACTGGTCGCTGCCATTATGGCTCATCCCATAGAAAAGCAGCATCTGCTATAACAATGAATGTCTGTCGGGGCCTGACGGTGGCCATATACACTAAGATGCTTCCCAGCTCCCACTACAAGCTATTGGATGTGCCAGCAAGCGTTGACACCCTTTTGGGTAAGGAGTGGGGCTGTAAAATTCTTCTGTTGATGCCATCTTTCTTTGGCTCCTGACTTGTATAGTGAAAGTGTTTTCTCTCTGGGGAAACGCATCAAGTTTTCATCCGTTTTTGTTTGTGCATTGCTTTCAGATCTAGCGTGTATGTACAAGTTGTTCAGCAGAGTCCCCAATGGCCTGAAGACCATGTGTGAGTGCATGAGTCTGTATCTACGAGAACAGGGCAAAGCACTGGTTTCTGAAGAAGGGGAAGGAAAGAATCCTGTTGATTATATACAGGTTGGTATATTCTAGTTCAATGCGAAGCTGTTTTTAAGCAACACGGTTCTCGTTTGAAGAGGTGGAAGCTTTTATCTTTGAACCTGAACACAACTTTTCTATATGAAATAAGTGCACTCGACAACCCCTTATTGACATCACACTGACAACCAAACGCGGAGTTCAGTGGAGTTTGCTGGCAAGAATATCATGGCTTTGGCCAACTTAAAGGTGTACTCCCATCTTATAAATCAAGAGCATATCACTAGGATGTGGCGTCCCTCTATTATTAGTGTCCGACAACTGGGCCCTCATCCATTCTGCTGATTCAGTGCGGTGTCCCCTTCTCGGACACTAACTGTGCCAGGGAAGTGCAGCTGGTCCCATTACATCATTGGGCGATGGTGATGTTCCTACATAGCAGATTGCCAAGACACAACTGTGGAGGAAATTTTACACAAAACTAGTGCTGCTGCTACGTCCTTCTCAACATCAGGGGTTCCCAAATGTTAGACTCTGAGTTTGTTCACAATGATGATTTTCCTAGTGATTTTGATGCGGATTCCACACCCAAAAACTGTGCCCAAAACACTTGTAAATCATCTCCATTGATTTCAGTGTTAAAACTTCTTGTTAAAGTGTTTCTCTGAGAATTAAGAAAATGCTAATACTTAGGCTACGTTCACATCAGCGTTCGGCCTTTCCGTTCTTCTGCTCCATTATAGGAGCAGGAGAACGGAAAGGACGGATTCGGCACATAACTGAGCCGAACAGGAGCCAAATAGAGCCTATGGACCCCATTGACTATAATGGGGTCCATTAGTTGTCCGCTCCGAAGATGATTTTGGAGCGGAGACAAAACTCCTGCATGCACAACTTTTGTCTCCGCTCCAAAATCATCTTCGGAGCGGACAACTAATGGACCCCATTATAGTCTATGGGGTCCATAGGCTCCATTTGGCTCCCCTTCAGCTCTGTTATGTGCCGAATCCGTCCTTTCCGTTCTCCTGCTCCTATAACTGAGCAGAAGAACGGAAAGGCCGAACGCTGATGTGAACTCAGCCTTAAAGTTTATGTACACATTTGTTGGCAAATTTTGTTTGATTGCATTTTACTTATTTTTGGCTAAAAATCATTTTTTCAATTGGCCTTTATTAAAAATATTGAGCCTTTCTGTCACAAAGGGTTAACAATTTTTCTAAGTGTGTGACTGGTACTTTTACTTTCAGTTTGTGCCAGTCATCTAATAAACCTTCTCTAAACTAAACTACTCATAAATACTTACTGATAAGAATGTGGCTTATTAAAATCCTTATTGTCCGACTATTCCATATATAGGGCTCCTACCCTGTTCTGTGCCTTTGTTTCTTTAAAAAACGTGCTTTTATAATATGCTAATTACTTCACTACCAGCAAGTAGGGCGTTTACTTGCTGGTAGCCGCCGCAGCCTCCTTTTAACCGCTTCAGGACCGCCGTACGCAGGATTGCGTCCTGCGGGCGGTCCTGTTCTTCTGATCGGACGCGCCGGGGCGTCATCTCGCGAGACGCGAGACTTCCTGTGAACGGGCGCGCGCGCGTTCACAGCGTCTGGCGTCTGAAGAGTTGTACTACAGCCTGCCAGCGATGATCAATCGCTGGCAGGCTGTAGATGCGATATAAATCGCATCAAACAGCTATATCAGATGCTGTTTTATGAACAGCGTCTGATATAGCTGCTACCTGATCCTCTGGTGGTCCCATTTTCTGGGATCGACCACCAGAGGACCAGGTAACTACAATAAAGTTGCAACAAACACTACACTAACCCCCCACCCCCTCACCTATTAACCCCTTGATCACCCCATCTAGACCCCTGATCACCCCCTGTCATTGATCACACCCCTTGTAAGGCTCCATTCAGGCGTCCATATGTGTTTTGCGGATCCGTGGATTCACGGATCCGCGGATCCGATCTGCGGATCCGATCCGCAGATCCTCAAAACACGGACACCGGCAATGTGCTTTCCGCATTTTGCAGATCCGCACATTGCCAGAACTATATAGAAAATGCTTTTTCTTGTCCGCAGTGCGGACAAGAATAGGACATGTTCTATATTTTTGCGGAACGGAAGTGCAGACCCGGAGCGCGGATCCGTAATTCCGAATCCGAGCGGGACAAAGTCTGTCCCCATAAAAATGAATGGGTCCGCAATTCCGTTCCGCAAACAGAATTGCGGACGTGTGAATGGGGCATAAGGGTCCCCTATCACCACCAGTTAGTTAGCTACTTGTTAGGTAGCTAGCGCTCATCCCACCGCACCGCAGTCACTGATTTTGGCAGAGATTTATTCATCCACATTGATCGATGCGAATGAAGAAATCTGTGCCGTTCATTTTTTTTTTTCAGCGCAGAGGCTGAACGGAAAAAAATCTCATTACCCGTATGCTCAATATACGGAGAATCGCAGAAACTCCTAATGCTGGCCATACGTGTAATGATTGCGGAGACCCTCAAAGGCCAGGGCAGTACAAACACCTCACATGTGACCTCATTTTACAAAGAAGACACCCCAAGGTATTCCGTGAGGGGTATGGTGAGTTCATGCAAAATTTTATTTTTGTCACAAGTTAGTGGAATATGAGACTGTAAAAAAAAAAAAAAAAAAACAATTTCCGCTAACTTGTGCCAAATTTTTTTTTCTGTGAACTCGCCATACCCCTCACAGAATACCTTAGGGTGTCTTCTTTCCACAATGGGGTCACATGTGAGGTATTTATACTGCCCTGGCATTTTAGGGTGCTAAGCGTGAGAATCCAAATGCGTAAAAATGGCCTGTAAAATCCTAAAGGTACTCATTGGTTTTAGGGCCCCTTTGCGCATCTTGGCTGCAAAAAGTGTCACTCATGTGGTATCGCCGTACTCAGGAGAAGTAGGGCAATGTGTTTTGGGGTGTATTTTACATATACCCATGCTGGGTGTGAAATATCGCTGTAAACGACAACTTTTTACATTTTTTATTCAAAGTTGTCAATATACAGAGATTTCTCTCACCCAGCATGGGTATATGTACAAATACACCCAAACACATTGCCCTACTTCTCCTGAGTACGGCGATACCACATGGTGACACTTTTGCAGCCAAGATGCGAAGGGCCCTAAACCAATGAGTACCTTTAGATTTGAGGCCATTTTTACGCATTTGACTTCTCACGCTTTAGCACCCTAAAATGCCAGGGCAGTATAAATACCCACATGTGACCCCATTGTGGAAAGAAGACACCCCAAGGTATTCGCTGAGGGGCATAGTGAGTTCATGAAAAATTAAACTTTTTGTCAAAAGTTAGCGGAAAGGGAGACTTTGTGAGAAAAACAATAAAAATCAATTTCCACTAACTTGTGCCAAAAAAAAATATTCTATGAACTCGCCATGCCCCTCATGGAATACCTGGGGTGTCTTCTTTCCAAAATGGGGTCACATGTGGGGTATTTATACTGCCCTGGCATTTTAGGGGCCCTAAAGCGTGAGAAGAAAATGCGTAAAAATGCCCTCCTAAAGGTACTCATTGGAATTTGGGCCCTTTCGCATCTTGGCTGCAAAAAGTGTCACACATGTGGTATCGCCGTACTCAGGAGAAGTAGGGCAATGTGTTTTGGGGTGTATTTTACATATACCCATACTGGGTGAGAGAAATATCTCTGTAAACTGACAACTTTGAATAAAAAATGTAAAAAGTTGTCGTTTACAGCGATATTTCTCACATGCAGCATGGGTATATGTAAAAATACACCCCAAAACACATTGCCCTACTTCTCCTGAGTACGGCGATACCACATGAGTGACACTTTTTGCAGCCAAGATGCGCAAAGGGGCCCTAAAACCAATGAGTACCTTTAGGATTTCACAGGGCATTTTTATGCATTTGGATTCTCACACTTTAGGGGCCCCTAAAATGCCAGGTGAGTATAAATACCCCACATGTGACCCCATTTTGGAAAGAAGACACCCCAAGGTATTCCGTGAGGGGCATGGTGAGTCCACAGAATTTTTATTTTTTGCCACAAGTCAGCGGAAATAGTTTTTTTTTTTTTTTTTTTTTAGTTTTTTACAAAGTCTCATATTCCACTAACTTGTGACAAAAATAAAATTTTACATGAACTCACCATACCCCTCACAGAATACCTTGGGGTGTCTTCTTTCCAAAATGGGGTCACATGTGGGTATTTATACTGTCCTGGCATTTTAGGGGCCCCTAAAGCGTGAGAAGAAGTCTGGAATCCAAATGCGTAAAATGGCCTCAGAAATCTCTAAAGGTACTCATTGGTTTAGGCCTTTGCACCAGGCTGCAAAAGTGGCACACATGGTATCGCCGTACTCAGGAGAGTAGGCAATGTGTTTTGGGGTGTATTTTTATATATACCTATACTGTGTGTGAAAATATCTCTGTAAACGACAACTTTTAAAAATTTTTATACAAAGTTGTCAGTTTACAGAGATATTTCTCTCACCCAACATGGGTATATGTAGAAATACACCCTAAAACACATTGCCCTACTTCTCCTGAGTACGGCGATACCACATGTGTGACACTTTTTGCAGCCTGGGTGCGCAAAGGGGCCCAAATTCCAACGAGTACCTTTAGATTTTACATGGCGGCTCACAATTTAGCCCCGCCCAAAATGCCAGAACAGTAAACACACCCCACAAATGACCCTTTCGGAAAGTAGACACCCTGAGGTATTAACTGAGGGGCATAGTGAGTCCGTCTGAGATTTCTTTTTTTTTGCCAGAAGTTAGCAGAAATTGAAACTTTTTTATTTATTTTTTTCTCAGAAAGTGTCATTTTCCGCTAACTTGTGAAAAAATGAAATGATACATGAACTCACCATGCCCCCGCGAATACTTTGGGGTGTCTTCTTTCTAAAATGGTGTGATTTGGGGGTATTCATACTATCCTGACATTCTAGCACCTGAAGAAACATGACAGGTGCTCAGAAAGTCAGAGCTGCTTCAAAATGCCGAAATTCACTTTTTTGCACCATAGTTTGTAAACGCTATAACTTTTACCCAAACCAATAAATATACACTTATTGGACTTTTTTTTATCAAAGACATGTAGAACAATAAATTTAGAGAAACATTTATATAGAAATGTAGTTTTTTTAAAAAATTTTACAACAGAAAGTGAAAAATGTCATTTTTTTGTAAAAATTTCGGTAATTTTTGATTAATAGCAAAAAAAGTTAAAATGTCAGCAGCAATGAAATACCACCAAATGAAAGCTCTATTAGTGAGAAGAAAAGGAGGTAAAATTCATTTGGGTGGTAAGATGCATGACGGAGCAATAAACGGGTAAAGTAGTGTAGTGCGGAATTGTAAAAAGTGGCCTGGTCTTTAAGGGTGTTTAAGCTAGGGGGGCTGAAGTGGTTAAAAAAACGCCCCCTCCTCCAGTTGATTGACAGGGCCAGCGAGCGCTCTCCACCTCCGGCTGGCCTGGTCTGCATTTGGAATCCCGCGCCTGCGCCTTACGTGACCTCGTTCGGCGCAGGTGCTCTGAGAGAAGTATTGAAGTAATTAGCATATTATAAAAGCACGATTTTTAAAGAAACAAAGGCACAGAACAGGGTAAGAGCCCTATATATGAAATAGTCGGACAATAAGGATTTTTAATATGCCCAAAAATGAAAAATGAGTTTTGGGGGTTGTCAGAAGCCCTTTAAATAAGATAAGGATTGAGCTTAAATAAGTGTTTATAATGTGAGATGGCAGAGATAAGAAGTCCATCTGCACCCCAGATGACGAAAAAGACAGTCCTCTGGCAATGCACTGGCTGCTACTACAGCATCTCTGCCCTGTACACAAAAGGATTCTATATTTTTAATAAAGACCAAAAGGAAAAAAGTATTTTTTGCTCAAAATAAGTGCAATGCAATAATAATGATAAAAAAAAATTCCCCCAAAGATGTACATGGCCTTTAAAAATTACTTTACTATAAATATATTCCCAAATACCTTTCATTATTTATAATTAGAGATGAGCGAACTTGTGTTTTAAGTTCGGCGTCCAAAGTTCGGGTTCGGGTTATCGAAGCATCCCGTTATGGATTCCGCTACCACGGACCATAACTGCATTTGGAACACGGGGTGAAGGACCTGGGGTGACGTCACCGTCATGTGATCAGTGCAGGAGGCGTGGCTCAGTGCTGGATTGGATAAGAGGTCGTAGACTACCACCTCTTCTCTAATCCTGCTGGATTGGATAAGAGGTCGTAGACTACCACCTCTTATCTAATCCAGTACTGAGCCACGCCCCCTGCACTGATCACATGACGGTGACGTCACCCCAGGTCCTTCGTGTTGTCCAAGGTTCGGGTTCATTGAAGAATCCCCTTATGGATTCCAAATGCCGTTATGGTCCGTAGTAGCGGAATCCATAATGGAATGCTTCGATAACCCGAACCCGAACTTTGGACGCCGAACTTAAAACACAAGTTCGCTCAACTCTATTTATAATCGCTCGTTTTGTCTAGGGAGCAATCATTAGGAGAAATAAAATGGCCGCCCTCCTATTAGTACACACCTAACCTGTCATTACACAGGAGGACAAGTTACTTCACAAAACCAGGGCTGTGGAGTCGGTAGATAAATTCTTCCGACTCCGACTCCTCAGATTTTGAAACTTCCGACTCCTCGACTCCGACTCCTCTGTATTTAATATGCAAATACGAAGCTGTTCCACCAAGTTCTTCTAATCTCCTCTAGCACAGAGAGAGTTAAGCTAACAATCTGAGTTTACATGTTTTATAGCCTTAGCTGAATGATAGCAGTTTTTCAAATGGTTTACAGCTTCAGTCTTGAACTATTGACTATCCATTCCCTTCACTTATACAAGTGTCTCCAGTCCTTAGTCAGTTATCAGTGAGAGGCGAGGATAACCATGGGTCCCTGTAACAGCAGACCACAAGACAATGGAAAGTGTAAGTATTGCCGCTCCTTAAAGGGACACTGACAGGCTGATTTTCCAGCTAAAGATATATATATACTGGTATTCATCAGAGAATTAGGAATAAAACTATAATAATGTTACCCCCAGTTAAGCTGTACTTGTGTTTAAAAAACATTTTAATCTGTATGCAAATTCACTATCTTTGTGCCCAATGGGGCAGCGTCTCCTGCGGCTTTGTGCCCAGCCGCGCCCGAAGTACAGCTTCCCAGCGCTGTTCCCCTCGTTATTATTCACTGCACTGGCCTTTTTTTTCAGGCTAGCCGAACGCTGAATTCCTGCGCAGGCGCACGTGTAGAGTGCTGGCAGCAGCCTCGTCTGGCTATGCTGAGGCTGTGCCAGCTTTCTCTCTTCCTCCTCGCTACCTAGTCCTGTCTAGTGCCAGTACTCTACATGTGCACCTGCCCCCTTGGGCACAAAGGTAGAGAATTTGCATATTGATTAAAACGTTTTTAAACACAAGTAAACCTTAACTGGGGTAACAGTCGTCTAGTTGTATTCTTAATCCTCTGATGACTACCAGCAGATATATCAGCCTGTCAGTGTCCCTTTAACTGCATAGTAAAGCATATGAAAAGCATGCTTCTTCACGGTCACTTAACGTCTTTGTTTAGCGGTAACGTGACGCACTGCATGCATTGGCCTTTATTCTGACAGTAGAGAAGTAATTAATTATAACTTTATCTGAATTGGGACATTTAAACTTGCTTTTTTTTATTCCAATTTTTTTTATTCCAATTTAAATCTAGTCGGAGTCGGTCCATTTTTTGCCGACTCCGACTCCAGGTACCCAAAATTGCCTCCGACTCCTCGACTCCGACTCCACAGCCCTGCACAAAACTGAACTAAAGAGCAGCCTAAGCCTCCCCTCTTACTTGTCAGGGATTATGATCCTGTATACAGCTGAATCTTCGTTGGAATGGAGTATATGCCCCAATCTAATTCAGAGCAGAGAGGTGGATGAGGCAGTTCTGTAGCTCAGTGTTGTGAAGTAACCTGTCCTGCTGTATGATGATAGGTTCTGTGTGCACCAGTAGGACGGCCGCAATTTTATTTCTCCCAATAATTTCTCTCTAGACAAAACGAGCCATTATACTAATAAGAGGTATTTGAGAATATATTTAAATTTTTTTCATTTTCTTAATTCCCAGAGAAACCCTTTAATTTACATGTCACTGTTTTTTTTTATTTCTGCTCACGGTTTTAAGAACCACAGCGTGGAAAAAAGTGACATGTTCGGGCTCGGTGCAGATTCCACATTCAGACTTCCCTTTTAAAATGGGCAGAATCAAAAAACTTTGTGTGAACATACCCTTACTGATTATGTGGTGAAAAAATATCCTAGAAATACGCGGTCACTTTATAGCTGATGAATAATGCTTTTAAAAGGGTATTCTAGGTTCTATGTTCACACGCAATAGGCATAAAAATCTGTGCAGATTTTGTCTGCAGTGGTCAAAACAAATCCACAAGAAAATGTAGCATTCTTTGGTGACATCGATAAAGCATTGTTTTGTGGTGCTGTGTGAACGGCAGACTTTACATCTTGTAAGCAGTAAAATGTACCATTACTGTTTCGTGTATGAATCCCTCATGGAATTGTTTCCTGTTTTATTTCACTTTCTGCAGGGTCTTCTTGACCTGAAAAGTAGATTTGACCGCTTCCTTCAAGAATCTTTTAGTAACGACCGTCTTTTCAAGCAAACCATTGCTGGGGACTTTGAGTATTTTCTTAATCTGAACTCCAGGTCCCCTGAATACCTTTCCTTATTTATCGATGACAAGTTGAAAAAAGGAGTCAAAGGAGTAAGTATAGATGATACTGGAGTCATAACTTTCAGAACAAGATAAAAAAAGTAGTGCTCCATAGACAGGATCGCCTGTACAGTCATGACAAAAAGTTTTGCTTTTGAGACTGACACAAATTTTGTTTTTCACACTTTTTGTCCGATGTTAGTGCACTTAGAAGCATTGCATAGTTTTTTGTATTTTATTTTATTGACAAATGCATCAGGTTTATGCAAAGACTCAATTAGGGATCGGCCGACATTCAGGATCATATAGCTGCACCCGACCTCTATGAGAGGTAGCTGCGATCCACTGCAGTTAACCGCTGCCACACCTAAAAATTATTGGCTATCCGCCTGAAAGT
Source organism: Bufotes viridis (assembly GCA_033119425.1). Lineage (NCBI taxonomy): Eukaryota > Metazoa > Chordata > Amphibia > Anura > Bufonidae > Bufotes > Bufotes viridis. The sequence goes on along the minus strand of CM065592.1, from coordinate 98,949,252 downwards.
TCACAGATTATTGGTATCAGCTCTAAAAAATCAATATCGGTCGATCCCTAGACTCAATATTTCCAGTGTTGACCCTTCTTTTTTAAGACTTCTGCAGTTCGCCCTGACATCATGGATATCACTTGTGGGCAAAATCCTGACTGATGGCGAGCCTAATCAGTGCTTGGCGTTTAGCACAATTTAACAGCACAGTTTTTGTCCAGCTGCTTTTTGAGGATTGACCACAAGTTCTCAATGGGATTGAGATCTGAGGAATTTTCCTGGCCATGGACCTAAAAATTCAGTTTTTTGTTCATCGACCCACTTGGCAATAACTTTGTGGCTCCATCATGATGGAAAAAACTTTGTTCATCACCAAATTGCCACTGGATTGCTGGGAGCCTGAAGTCCTGATGTAGGATGTTTTGATAGCATTACTTATTCATGGCTGTGTTCTTAGGCAAAATTGTGAGAGAGCCCACTCCCTAGGATGAGAAGCCAAAGCCACCCCATACATGAATAGTCTTGGGATGCTTTTCTGTTGGCATGACATGGTACTCATGGTAGCGCTCACTTTCTTCTTCAAACAATTATCTAGATGTCCCAAGCAGTCTGAAGCGGGCTTCATCAGAGAAAATAACGTTACCCATGTACTTCCTGCAAATTGTCAATCTGTCCTTGATGATTTTATAGGAGATAACTGACTTCTTTGCTGTCCTTCTAGACACTAGGCTATGCTCCAAAAGCCTTCGTCTCACTGTGCGTGCAGATGCACTCACACCTGCCTGCTGCCATTGCTGAGCAAACTTTGCACCGGTGATGATCCGCTGAGATAGCTGAATACCCTTTAGGGGGACAGTCCTGACAGTTGCTGGACTTTCTTGGGTGGCCTGAAACCTTCTTCACAGCAATTGCACCTTTCTCCTTGAAGTTCTTGATGATACGATAAACAATGGATTTGGATGCAATCTTACAAACAGCAGTATCCTCGACTATAAAGCCCTTTTGATGCAGAGCAATGATGACTGCGCATGTTTCCTTGGCGGTAACCATTGTTAACAGAAGACAACAATGATTTCAAGCAACCCCCGCCCCCCTTTTAAAGCAACCAGTCTCTTCTTCAGATTCAATCAGCTTGACAGTGATGTCAATGGCCTTCTCCTCATTAACACTTTCTCCTGAACTAACAAGTAGATTGCTGAAATGTTAGCAGGTCATTTTGTGGCAGGGCTGAAATGCAGTGGAAAGTTTTTTTGTTTGTTTTTTGTGATTAAAGGGGTTGTTCATTTTCTGATATTGATGACCCGTCGATCAGCTGTTTGAAGAGACTGCAGCGCTGTCCACTGTTTACCTGCTCATCATCAACATTACAGCGGTGAGCAGCATAATTATAGCTCCCCCGTACCATTCACTTGAATAGCAAGGAGCAATTGTAGTGACATTCTGTCCCATTCAAGTGTATGGAACGGAGGACCTGTAATTACAAGCTATTCTGAGGATGGGTCATTGATATCACATTTTCATGGGGTGGAGAATGACTTTGCAATGAATTGAAATTCATCTTACCATTTCTCATTAAGCGTTTTTCAGAGATCTTTTACTGATCAGTATAGGCCATCAGTATCTGATCGGTGGGGGTCCTGTGAGCGACGCTGCCTTTCGCAGCTCACCAAGCACAGTGCTGTACTTTGTATAGCGGTTGTCCTTGGTATTGCTGCTCGGCTCCATTCACTTGAATTGAGCTGAGCTGCTCCTAGGCCACATGATCGATGAACTTGTCACTGGCCTAGGAGCTCTCAGGAGCACCGCTGCCTTCTCAAACAGATGATCGGCGGGGTTCCTGGGTGTCGGACTCCCACCGATCAGATACTGATCTATTCAAAGGATGGGTCATCGGTAAAAAAAAAAAATTATCGCTGAAAAATCCTTCAATGCAAATTGCCACCATAAAAACTGAAGCAGCAAATTTTATGAAAACAAAAAGGTCAGTCTCAAAACTTTTGGCCATGACTGTATTGTAGGAGATGGTGTATGCAACAAAATATTTGCCACGTGTCATGTTTTCTTGTGTGATGAGGCACAACTTATTTTGAGTGTTAACCTTTTTGGAAGCTGCAGACTGCTGATGCTCACTGGTACTCCTTTATGTATGCCCAGAGTTGATCACAGTAGTATTTGATATCCTTCTCTCTGTGCTTTTTCTCTAATTTAAATCCCAGAATTATTTTTTGGTGGAAATGTTTTTTTGTTTTTTCACATAGTTTCCATTTCAAGGAACAACTCTTTTCAGACTCGAAAAATGTGAGCCTGAAACGCATGGTTTCTTGACACAAACAATGAAAACCTATTTGCATCAAAAGCGATTCTCTTTGGAGTTGGGGAGGCAATTTTTGAGAGAGGAGCTTAAATTTTTGCATATCCAGTACCTTTGGCAGCAGTTGCATGATCGTGATTTCTATCCCTTCCATAGATCATATTGTGGATGGACAGATCATGATGATCAGATGAGGGGTTGTTCATATGCTGTTCATACATACATGTTGACACTGTGTTTTCTTTAAAGCTGACAGAGCAGGAAGTAGAATCCATACTCGACAAGGCAATGGTCTTGTTTAGATTTATGCAAGAGAAAGATGTATTTGAGCGTTATTACAAGCAACATTTGGCCCGAAGACTTCTCACCAACAAGAGTGTGTCAGATGACTCTGAAAAGAACATGATATCCAAGCTGAAGGTGAGAATGGCATATAACATTATACAGTATGTGTGTACTGCCAATGATTTGTTCAGAGTCAGATTCTTGTATGTCATGGTGTCTGTCGTGTTCATTGTACTTGTGAAATCATCCTTCGCCATGCAAACAGTGGAGGCCAAGAATGGATGCAGCTTGTCGAAAATCTAATGTATGAAGCACGTTCCCTGCCTTAATATTAGCTCTGCAGCAGAGTCATATAGGAGTATGCATACTCACGATGGCCTACTGTTTAGTGAGATCTGGACATCTTGTCTGCTTACCATAAGATAAAAAGTTGCTCATGTTAGAGGCTATGGATACTTTTGATGTTAAAAAATTAATTTTTACGTATGTTGATGGTTACCTTTAGTAAAAACTATTGAGCTCCGTTTCAGGCTGCAAAATTCAGTTTGAAACATACTTCTAGTTTCCGACCTTTCGCATTTGGCAGTGTCCTCGCAATAATACTTGTCGGATGTGAGGTCTGTGTGTCCAGGATGCTGCAGCCACACCTAGCTCTCATGTATCAGCACAGCTTCATTCTTAGACTGATTTCTCCTTATGCACCTCACAAGGGATCTCCTCACACAGTGACAGTCATTGATGCAGAGTAGTATGTCATCCCTCCCTTCCCCTTGCAGAATTTGCAATTGCTGATGGAATACACTGACATATGAATAAGTTCTACTGGTGAGGGGGAGAGCAGAGAGACATCAGGAGCAGATTCTGCAGCACCACCAGCTAATTGAAGGACTTCATCTGCAGAAGCAAAAATGGCAGGAAATGTTAATTTAGGAAGCAAAATGAATAAGAAAAAAATCAATCAGTGCAAATATGTTAATATACTTTGTGTATAGGAAGCAAGGTCCAGCTGCTTTTGATGACAGAAAACCCTTTTTCTTTTCTATTAGACGGAGTGCGGTTGTCAATTTACATCAAAGTTGGAAGGCATGTTCAGAGACATGAGCATCTCAAACACTACTATGGATGAATTTCGGCAGCATTTACAGACCACGGGGGTAAGGACAGCATGGTCTTCTCTATACGGATTTACATGTTGACATCGTGCTTATTTCTACAGTCCAACTATGTGGTCATGTCTATTCTGATTTCAGGTGGCCTTAGGGGGTGTAGATCTCACAGTCAGAGTACTTACCACTGGCTACTGGCCCACACAATCTGCTACACCAAAATGCAACATCCCACCAGCTCCTAGGCATGCTTTTGAAATATTTAGAAGGTATGTTTACCAGAAGAGCAAATTTCCGGCTTCATGTATCAAATCAGTAGTTATGTCTTACAGAAGAACAGCAGCCGGCCGCAGTGCACTTTGGATTTTCAGCTGTCTTCCTGACTGGTTGCTATACAGAATAATGCCAGTTATTCTTGTGGACAGTTTTGATGGCATGAGGCCATGCTTCTCTGCTCAGCACACCGTGGCTTCCTTTCCGAAAAGTGTTGAGCGTGGCGTAAGAGTGAAGAGTCCTAATTTTGTGTGCAAAACAGAGGTGCGCCAAAATTTGCGACTTTTTTTTTTTTTTTTTTGACAGAAAACTAGCTTAGAGAGATTGACAAATCTCTCCATAGTTTTAAGAAGTGCTTCTGCAATGTTTGCTAAAAATCTCATGTGTATTCTTCCCCTCTTATGTCCATGGGTGCCTAGTATTATGAACTGTACTGAAGTGCCGGGGGAAGCTAGTTACTTTCTCTGTCGTTGATGTCACTATTGAGCTCCGCTGCTTGATAGACTTGCCTGCCAACCTTATTAGATGTAGACTCTCTGACACATCCCTGTTTATGATGCCAGATCGTTAAAGGGAACCCGTCGCCTCCAAAAAACCATCCCAAGCCGCCAGCAGCACCTCAGAGTAGCCCGCAGTGTGTTACTGACGATCATTTTCTGCCTGAAGGCAGATGCAGCAAAAGCTCTGAAAATGTTCTTTTATCCCCTGCCCGCGCGATTTTCTGGTTAAGCTTCATGTCAAGGGGGCAGCGGACTCCTTGCTTCAAGTCAATGTAACCGCGCCCACTTCCTGTGACTGACAGCCGGCAGTTCGGCAAAACCAGCCGAACACTCTGCGTAAATGCTGTCAGTCACAGCAAAGGGGCAGGGAAGTGGGCGCGGTTACATTGACTTGAAGCAAGGAGTCCGCTGCCCCTTGACTTGAAGCATAACCATAAAATCGCGCGGCAGGGGTTAAAGAACATTTTCAGAGCTTTTGCTGCATCTGCCTTCAGGCAGAAAATGATCGTCAGAAACACACTGCGGGCTACTCTCAGCTACTGCTGGCGGCTTGGGATGGTTTTTGGAGGTGACAGGGTCCCTTTAATACTGTATAGGTTCAATCAATCTGTGCAGGTTTTTGTTCATCGAACCCACTTGGCAATAACTTTGTGGCTCCATCATGATGGAAAAACTTTGTTCATCACCAAATTGCCACTGGATTGCTGGGAGCCTGAAGTCCTGATGTAGGATGTTTTGATAGCATTACTTATTCATGGCTGTGTTCTTAGGCAAAATTGTGAGAGAGCCCACTCCCTAGGATGAGAAGCCAAAGCCACCCCATACATGAATAGTCTTGGGATGCTTTTCTGTTGGCATGACATGGTACTCATGGTAGCGCTCACTTTCTTCTTCAAACAATTATCTAGATGTCCCAAGCAGTCTGAAGCGGGCTTCATCAGAGAAAATAACGTTACCCATGTACTTCCTGCAAATTGTCAATCTGTCCTTGATGATTTTATAGGAGATAACTGACTTCTTTGCTGTCCTTCTAGACACTAGGCTATGCTCCAAAAGCCTTCGTCTCACTGTGCGTGCAGATGCACTCACACCTGCCTGCTGCCATTGCTGAGCAAACTTTGCACCGGTGATGATCCGCTGAGATAGCTGAATACCCTTTAGGGGACAGTCCTGACAGTTGCTGGACTTTCTTGGGTGGCCTGAAACCTTCTTCACAGCAATTGCACCTTTCTCCTTGAAGTTCTTGATGATAACGATAAACAATGGATTTGGATGCAATCTTACAAACAGCAGTATCCTCGACTATAAAGCCCTTTTGATGCAGAGCAATGATGACTGCGCATGTTTCCTTAGCGGTAACCATTGTTAACAGAAGACAACAATGATTTCAAGCAACCCCCGCCCCTTTTAAAGCAACCAGTCTCTTCTTCAGATTCAATCAGCTTGACAGTGATGTCAATGGCCTTCTCCTCATTAACACTTTCTCCTGAACTAACAAGTAGATTGCTGAAATGTTAGCAGGTCATTTTGTGGCAGGGCTGAAATGCAGTGGAAAGTTTTTTGTTTGTTTTTTGTGATTAAAGGGGTTGTTCATTTTCTGATATTGATGACCCGTCGATCAGCTGTTTGAAGAGACTGCAGCGCTGTCCACTGTTTACCTGCTCATCATCAACATTACAGCGGTGAGCAGCATAATTATAGCTCCCCCGTACCATTCACTTGAATAGCAAGGAGCAATTGTAGTGACATTCTGTCCCATTCAAGTGTATGGAACGGAGGACCTGTAATTACAAGCTATTCTGAGGATGGGTCATTGATATCACATTTTCATGGGGTGGAGAATGACTTTGCAATGAATTGAAATTCATCTTACCATTTCTCATTAAGCGTTTTTTCAGAGATCTTTTTACTGATCAGTATAGGCCATCAGTATCTGATCGGTGGGGGTCCTGTGAGCGACGCTGCCTTTTCGCAGCTCACCAAGCACAGTGCTGTACTTTGTATAGCGGTTGTCCTTGGTATTGCTGCTCGGCTCCATTCACTTGAATTGAGCTGAGCTGCTCCTAGGCCACATGATCGATGAACTTGTCACTGGCCTAGGAGCTCTCAGGAGCACCGCTGCCTTCTCAAACAGATGATCGGCGGGGTTCCTGGGTGTCGGACTCCCACCGATCAGATACTGATCTATTCAAAGGATGGGTCATCGGTAAAAAAAAAAAATTATCGCGAAAAAATCCTTCAATGCAAATTGCCACCATAAAAACTGAAGCAGCAAATTTTATGAAAACAAAAAGGTCAGTCTCAAAACTTTTGGCCATGACTGTATTGTAGGAGATGGTGTATGCAACAAAATATTTGCCACGTGTCATGTTTTCTTGATGAGGCACAACTTATTTTGAGTGTTAACCTTTTTGGAAGCTGCAGACTGCTGATGCTCACTGGTACTCCTTTATGTATGCCCAGAGTTGATCACAGTAGTATTTGATATCCTTCTCTCTGTGCTTTTTCTCTAATTTAAATCCCAGAATTATTTTTTGGTGGAAATGTTTTTTTGTTTTTTCACATAGTTTCCATTTCAAGGAACAACTCTTTTCAGACTCGAAAAATGTGAGCCTGAAACGCATGGTTTCTTGACACAAACAATGAAAACCTATTTGCATCAAAAAGCGATTCTCTTTGGAGTTGGGGAGGCAATTTTTGAGAGAGGAGCTTAAATTTTTGCATATCCAGTACCTTTGGCAGCAGTTGCATGATCGTGATTTCTATCCCTTCCATAGATCATATTGTGGATGGACAGATCATGATGATCAGATGAGGGGTTGTTCATATGCTGTTCATACATACATGTTGACACTGTGTTTTCTTTAAAGCTGACAGAGCAGGAAGTAGAATCCATACTCGACAAGGCAATGGTCTTGTTTAGATTTATGCAAGAGAAAGATGTATTTGAGCGTTATTACAAGCAACATTTGGCCCGAAGACTTCTCACCAACAAGAGTGTGTCAGATGACTCTGAAAAGAACATGATATCCAAGCTGAAGGTGAGAATGGCATATAACATTATACAGTATGTGTGTACTGCCAATGATTTGTTCAGAGTCAGATTCTTGTATGTCATGGTGTCTGTCGTGTTCATTGTACTTGTGAAATCATCCTTCGCCATGCAAACAGTGGAGGCCAAGAATGGATGCAGCTTGTCGAAAATCTAATGTATGAAGCACGTTCCCTGCCTTAATATTAGCTCTGCAGCAGAGTCATATAGGAGTATGCATACTCACGATGGCCTACTGTTTAGTGAGATCTGGACATCTTGTCTGCTTACCATAAGATAAAAAGTTGCTCATGTTAGAGGCTATGGATACTTTTGATGTTAAAAAAATTAATTTTTACGTATGTTGATGGTTACCTTTAGTAAAAACTATTGAGCTCCGTTTCAGGCTGCAAAATTCAGTTTGAAACATACTTCTAGTTTCCGACCTTTCGCATTTGGCAGTGTCCCTCGCAATAATACTTGTCGGATGTGAGGTCTGTGTGTCCAGGATGCTGCAGCCACACTAGCTCTCATGTATCAGCACAGCTTCATTCTTAGACTGATTTCTCCTTATGCACCTCACGAGGGATCTCCTCACACAGTGACAGTCATTGATGCAGAGTAGTATGTCATCCCTCCCTTCCCCTTGCAGAATTTGCAATTGCTGATGGAATACACTGACATATGAATAAGTTCTACTGGTGAGGGGGAGAGCAGAGAGACATCAGGAGCAGATTCTGCAGCACCACCAGCTAATTGAAGGACTTCATCTGCAGAAGCAAAAATGGCAGGAAATGTTAATTTAGGAAGCAAAATGAATAAGAAAAAAAATCAATCAGTGCAAATATGTTAATATACTTTGTGTATAGGGAAGCAAGGTCCAGCTGCTTTTGATGACAGAAAACCCTTTTTCTTTTCTATTAGACGGAGTGCGGTTGTCAATTTACATCAAAGTTGGAAGGCATGTTCAGAGACATGAGCATCTCAAACACTACTATGGATGAATTTCGGCAGCATTTACAGACCACGGGGGTAAGGACAGCATGGTCTTCTCTATACGGATTTACATGTTGACATCGTGCTTATTTCTACAGTCCAACTATGTGGTCATGTCTATTCTGATTTCAGGTGGCCTTAGGGGGTGTAGATCTCACAGTCAGAGTACTTACCACTGGCTACTGGCCCACACAATCTGCTACACCAAAATGCAACATCCCACCAGCTCCTAGGCATGCTTTTGAAATATTTAGAAGGTATGTTTACCAGAAGAGCAAATTTCCGGCTTCATGTATCAAATCAGTAGTTATGTCTTACAGAAGAACAGCAGCCGGCCGCAGTGCACTTTGGATTTTCAGCTGTCTTCCTGACTGGTTGCTATACAGAATAATGCCAGTTATTCTTGTGGACAGTTTTGATGGCATGAGGCCATGCTTCTCTGCTCAGCACACCGTGGCTTCCTTTCCGAAAAGTGTTGAGCGTGGCGTAAGAGTGAAGAGTCCTAATTTTGTGTGCAAAACAGAGGTGCGCCAAAATTTGCGACTTTTTTTTTTTTTTTGACAGAAAACTAGCTTAGAGAGATTGACAAATCTCTCCATAGTTTTAAGAAGTGCTTCTGCAATGTTTGCTAAAAATCTCATGTGTATTCTTCCCCTCTTATGTCCATGGGTGCCTAGTATTATGAACTGTACTGAAGTGCCGGGGAAGCTAGTTACTTTCTCTGTCGTTGATGTCACTATTGAGCTCCGCTGCTTGATAGACTTGCCTGCCAACCTTATTAGATGTAGACTCTCTGACACATCCCTGTTTATGATGCCAGATCGTTAAGGGAACCCGTCGCCTCCAAAAACCATCCCAAGCCGCCAGCAGCACCTCAGAGTAGCCCGCAGTGTGTTACTGACGATCATTTTCTGCCTGAAGGCAGATGCAGCAAAAGCTCTGAAAATGTTCTTTTATCCCTGCCCGCGCGATTTTCTGGTTAAGCTTCATGTCAAGGGGGCAGCGGACTCCTTGCTTCAAGTCAATGTAACCGCGCCCACTTCCTGTGACTGACAGCCGGCAGTTCGGCAAAACCAGCCGAACACTCTGCGTAAATGCTGTCAGTCACAGCAAAGGGGCAGGGAAGTGGGCGCGGTTACATTGACTTGAAGCAAGGAGTCCGCTGCCCCCTTGACTTGAAGCATAACCATAAAATCGCGCGGGCAGGGGTTAAAGAACATTTTCAGAGCTTTTGCTGCATCTGCCTTCAGGCAGAAAATGATCGTCAGAAACACACTGCGGGCTACTCTCAGCTACTGCTGGCGGCTTGGGATGGTTTTTGGAGGTGACAGGGTCCCTTTAATACTGTATAGGTTCAATCAATCTGTGCAGTGAGAAGAGACTACGTGTTCTTCTGTGATTAGCTGCCAAAAGGGGGCTAAGCTGGGAGGCAGGAGGCATCTCTTCTTTTGCCATCCATGCTTGTTTTACGTAAGACGCTCACTGGGGTTATTTCTATACTTTCTACCTAGCAGAAGGCTTAAATAATGGTTGGGAATGGGCTAGTGTTCTGGAAACTTAGGGGACGGCGTTTTTTGAAATCTCCTGCACTACTGGAGGAGGAGACTAATGATCATAAATTAGGGGCATCCTCTGGCTGTCCTTGCGCCAAAATAAAATCTATGGCACTTTGGAAATAGATGCAAATGAAGATGAACATGGCAGACCCGCTGGCCCTCGCCATTCCCTCTTTTGAGAAAATGGCAGAAATGGCACTTGGGACAAAATTTCTCACAAGTGGCGTTTCTAAAAGTCCTTTTTATGCTAAGAGATGATAAATCGACCCCATAGTTAGAACTCTCTGTAGACAGAAGATATGGCAGAATTAAGGACCAGTATTGAGTGAAAGTCTCAAGTATAGTCATATTCGGCTTCTGAAGGGTCTCACTGCTCCATTAAGGTTATGGCATTTTGTTAATCTCTGACTCAGAAATGAACCCGGACTATCCACATTTTCACCCAGACAGCCCCCCTGATATGAGCATCGGAGCATTTCATGCTCCAGTGCTCCTCTTTTGCCATGCACTGAATCGCGCAGTGAAAAGGCTTTTTTTGGGGGGAAATCCAGAGACGTACTGGGCTCTCCATAGTGTAAGCTAGGCAGAGAATTCACTGGCACTAATGGCTAGGGAAGCGTTAAAGCCCGACCATCAGAGCCGGTGATGTCACCAAATACACTGCTGGACGGAAGCAGTGTAAAAACATAAAGAAAAAGCCCTTGCCCTGCACGATCCAATCCAGGGCAAGGGAGAGTATCTGATGATGAAATGCTCTGATGCTAATATCAGGTGGCCAGCCTGGGTGAAAATGGGGGTATGTCCACCTTCAGCTCTGAACCCAGACAACCCCTTTAACCCCGTTCTTACGTAATACTACTTGTTTGTTTAGGTTCTACATATTTTGTCTGACATTTTTGTATGATTGTGTATAATATTTTCATGCCTTTGCCTCTGTGAAGGTTTTACCTCGCTAAGCACAGTGGACGACAGCTCACGTTGCAGCACCACATGGGCTCAGCAGATCTCAATGCTACGTTTTATGGGCCTGTCAAAAAGGTAATGTGAACTTTCCACAGTTAGTAAAGGGATATGAATGCGCCTCGTGTCTCACATAGTTTTTTGAATTGGTTCTGATTTTTTAGAAGTTATAGTATTTTTGATGTTGTCCTAGGAGGACGGCTCAGAGGTCGGTGTTGGAGGAGCACAGGTTACTGGATCTAACACACGGAAACACATATTGCAAGTCTCAACCTTCCAAATGACTATACTAATGCTCTTCAATAACAGAGAAAAGTATACTTTTGAGGTGAGTAAATAAGTCTTTGGGTGCGGCTGTTGTAGAATCAGAAAACGAAACCAAAAAATACCACCTTCAAAGTTTATGCTTTTCTCCCTATGACCTCTTTAAATAAAAAAGCTAATTTTTTCATTTCATGTTATTGCATTAAGACAGAAGATGAAGTGTCAGATCAACACTACGCCATCCACACACCACAGTCTCAGATCCATTCTTTGACTTGTAGTCCGCCAGATATAACTTCAGTGGTGCTCTATACTAGCACGTGAACGTAGAGGTCCAAGTAGAAGGAAAGGCAATATCGTATGGTACTCACCACTAGGTTCTTTACAATACCTTTATTTTATCAAATCCATAAAAAGTGGCATCACGTGCCGCTCTATGTATAGGAACCTTACTATCCGCACCCATGGGCATGCGTACACTTTTTATGGATTTGAATCAATAACTGTATTGAGATTTTAACGGTGAGTGGCATACATACAGTTGCCATTTCCTTCTACTTGGATGTCAAAGTATTATTGGAATTTCCATGTTCTTTTTTACGTGCAGCACATTTTCCTCCCTCGTAGCGCCCCCTGCTGTTTATCCTTCTGGTCTACCTTCTCTTGTGTTGAGAGGTGCCCCCTTCCCCTCAGTGCTTCTAGTGATTTCATAGTGTAGCAGCCCAGACCTTTCATTCATTAGTCCTTACTTTTAAGTTCATCGAAATGTTTTAGGTGTAGGAAATGGTGTAAATAAGACAGTAAGGAAGTTGTCTTACATTTAGAAGCGGCGTTGGATGCACCGAAGTTATAAAGAGGCCTGCACCGCTACATAACTGCAGAGGATCCAGCGCAGGGCTAGATTAGATTTGTAAATGTGCCCCTCTGGTTTCTCCCCCATTTCTGACCACTTTCCGTGCATATGACATATTTTATTTATTTCCTCTATGGCACCAGAAAAATCCTAACATTACAAATGAAAAATGACAATTTGTTTCACCTTGCGCTATTTTTAAAATATCTTTTGTGATCATTTTTTTAAGCAAACAAAACATTTTTACACTAAACCAATAATTTAAGACTTTAAATCGGATTTACGACATCGTTAAAATCTGAAGTTAAGGCTGATATGTGACATTTCATTGCTAAAATTGCCAAGCCATAGTTAGTATGGCCCCTTTGTGTTCAATGTGGTAGAATGACAATACGGTAGCCGGGCCCCTTTATATTCCATAAATGACCCTAAATGCAGCAGGCGCGACTACGCCGTGATAGTAGCAGGCACAGGATAGCAACAGCCGTGACAACACCAGGAAAGCAGCAGGCACAGGATAGCAGCAGCCGTGTCAACACCAGGATAGCAGCAGGCGCAGGATAGCAGCAGCCGTGACAACACCAGGATAGCAGCAGGAGCAGGATAGCAGCAGCCGTGACAACACCAGGATAGCAGCAGGAGCAGGATAGCAGCAGCCGTGACAACACCAGGATAGCACACCTGCTTGAGCTGCAGTGCAGACACAGGTAATAGTGATGCAGGGAGCAGGCAGATCTCGTCTAAAACATCTGTTTCAGAAGTATCTGTGTTCTGGGAACGCTAATAGAGTTGAATCGAGGGAAGTTCTGCAGAATTTATACGTTTAAAAGCTGTTTTAAGTTTGAAATAGTAATGTAATAGAGGTTTTTTTTTTTTTTGTATTACAATGCGATTTTTTTAATTTTTATTAAAAGCCATATCATTGTGATGTGCCGTGCGTCGGTTGACATTTTTATACTACCACAGAGGCATGCTAAATCTAAAGCTAGCTTCTGCGCCTTTTACATACATTGATAAATGAGGCGTAACATAAGCCAATGTTGTAGCCCCACCTACTTTGACATTGAAAACCCTTTTCTGGCGTGCTTCCTTCTTTCTGGCAAAAGAAAACAGTTGATATATTTTCTGCAAATCCAAACTCCATTAACTTTGGCGCATTGCACACCATAATTTTGGGGCTGCATGATTAGCATGTCCCCCATTGTCTTCACATAAAGTCCCCGTTGGGACTCGTAATGTAAATTTTCCATCACTACGTCTTTGGAAGGCCTGCCGGAAACCCATGCTAAATCGGGGGGAAACACACAAACTCCATGCTCTTGGTTGGATTCGAACCGCAGGCCCCAGCGCTGCAAAGCAGCAGTACTGACCCCAGTGCTGCCCACAATATCTGCTCCAGTTATAGGTCAGAAATTCCTCTGTGTCCCATTACAAAAAAGAGAGGAAAAGTGCTTCCTTTGTCATGTAGATCCGAGCTGATTTCTAAAATTCGTAATCCTTAGTTGCAGATTTACTTTTCCACAAACAAGGTTTGCAGCCTCCGAGGCTTATATTAGTTATGGTGGTCAGAAGTTTTTATTTAAAATATTCTACAGTTTTCAAACCAGCACCTGGATCTGAATTTTTTTTTTTTGTAATCCCATACAATCTCAGTATAGCGCCACCTACTGTTTGTTAGTTTTTCTCATTTCTTTGACCTTCTCACTGAGATGGCCACATGCCCATTTTCATCCTTCAGCTACCTCCTGAGCTGTGATTGTGAAGAGAGCTACAGCATAAAGGACACTCCCCTTGAGCTGTCAGCTTGATATAAATCTAGCAGAGCAATGACTGTGGAGATCTCTGGATCCATGTGAGGTACAGGGCTGATTTTATCTTTGATAGGGCTCGTGCACAGGAACGTATTTTATTTTTTGTTTCCCTGCCGATTTTTTGCGGCTCGTATGCGGATCCATCTACTTCAATGGGTCTGCATTAAAAAAAAAACTGAATTTACTCCATGAGCATTCCGTCTCTTTATTTCTGCACGGCCGTTCTGCAAAAAAATAGAACTTTTCCTTTTATTGTCCATATTACGGACAAGATAAGGACAGTTCTATTATAGGCCGGACGTTCCGTTCCACAAAATGGGCAATGCACATGGACCGTTTCCATGTCGTGCAAATCCGCAATTAGCAGACCGCAAAACAGGCAACAGTCGTGTGTATGAACCCTTATAGTCTGTTGTGTACTATATGATGCCTGTTTTTTTTTTTTTTACATCCCCTATTCCTGGATATAGATACGTGATGAGGAAGTAAGCTCTTTTCCAAAAGTTCACAAGGACTTATGTTTTTAAGACGGCATCGAAATTTGGGCTACTTTCACATCTGCGCTTTCCCTTTCCGCTATTGAGTTCCGTCATAGGACCTCAATAGCGGTGGGAAATGCTTCAGTTTTGTCCCCATTCATTGTCAATGGGGACAAAACTGAACGGAATGCACCAGAATGCATTCCATTCCGTTTGGTTGCATCCCCATCGCGGACAGAATAACTCTGCAAGCAGCAGTTTTCTGTCCGCGATGTGGATCCGTCCTGACACACAATGTAAGTCAGTGGGGAAGGATCCGTTTTCTCGGACACAATAGCAAACGCATCCGTCCCCCATTGACTTACAATGGTGTTCGTGCCGGATCCGTCTTGGCTATTTTAAAAATAATACAACAGGAGCCGTTCATAACGGATGCAGATGGTTATATTATCGTGATGGAAGTGTTTTTGCAGATCCATGACCGATCCAACAAAAACGCTGGTGTGAAAGTAGCCTTAGATGAGCACACTATGATGTAAGACCTATGAAATGTAAAGGAAAAAAATTCCATCCTTCAACCGCCTCCTGAGCTGTGATAGGGAGAGCATGAACATTCCCCCTGCAGCAGAAAGGACACTCCCCTTGAGCTGCCAGCCTGATATAAATCTAGCAGAGCAATGAATGGGTAGATCTCTGGATCCGTGTGAGATACAGGGCTGGTTCTAGCTTTGTTAGAAAGAGTACTATATGATGTCTGATTTTCATTTTTTTCATTAGTCATGGTATATAACCCCTTTAAGTACTAAAACACAAGAAAAACTCTTAAAATGTGGTATCACTGTAATTATACGGACTCACAGTATGAAGGTAACGTTAGTTTTACTACACTGGGAACGAGGTAAAAACAAAACCCATAAAACTTGAGGAATTGTGTATTTTTTTTTTCCTTCATTTTGATTTTTTTTTTTCTAGCTTCCCACTAAATTGTATTCAATTTTAAATGGTGCCATTAGAGAGTACAACTTGTCCCGCAAAAAACACGGCTATATGAAAGGAAAATCAAGAGTTATGGCTGAGAAGGCAGGGAGTGAAAACGAAAAAAAGGAAAATCGCTGCATCATGAAGAGGTGGAAATTGGCAGGTGGCCCAAAAAGTCGCATGCGGCGTACGCTGCAGAACCGGTGCAAATCACTTTGTAAATTCTTCCCAGTGTTTTTCTTTACAGTCTGCTTTTCACGTGGGTTTGCTTGTAGCTACTATTTCCTATACGATTTACCTCACAGCCCTGTCGAAAAATCTACCCTTCAGGAATGAGCAGTCTAAGGGTCTATTCAGACCTGTGCGGACCTATTCATTTCAATGGAGCCACATAAGATGCAGACAGCACACTGTGTGCTTTCTACATCCATAGTTCAGTTCTGCGGCCTGCAAAAATATAGAGCATGTCCTATTCTTGTCCACAGCCTCAGACAAGAAGCACCAGTTTTTATTATAGTGCCAGCTATGTGCGGTCTGTAAAATGCGGAACACACTCGTCTGGTATCCATTTTTTGCAGACCTCAAAACACTTGCTTACAGTTGTGTGAATGTGACCACTACGTGTGCGGCTGTCCAGTGTGTGCTCCTGACATCATGTTTTATGTGGTGCATGTTCTGCCATTACTTGAGCAGCGACCTGTGTGTGTGGGCAGTATAACATGAGGCCTATGCCAAAATGACAGAAGACGTCCCTGTCCTGTGTGCACCACAGGGGACTTCTTATTGTAAAATGCCCTCACAGTGTCACTTACTGGGCCTCATTTCTCAAAACTGCCTTGTTGCACATAGCAACCAATCACGGTGCTGCTTTCATTTTACCACAGCAGTGTAAGAGATGATTGGCTGCTGTGTGCAGCAGGGACGTGTGACAGTCTGACAGTAACACCACAACTTATGTGGCAGCCATGACTAAACCTCTTTGTAGATTTTATGAAGGGATTTTTAGCGCTAGGAGCCGGTTCTGGTGTATAATTAGGCCATAGAAAATGTTTCAACATGTCTGTCAGAATTAATGTGAGGCAGAAAGCTGAAATTACCATGTTTACATATTATAATACCGCATCTATTATATCTATTAGAAAAGCATAATAAGTGGAGAATAAAACAGCGTGACTTTTACTCAGTTTATGAATCTGGGCAGAAAATCATAGGGGGAAAAAAAATATATAATGCATGTTATCAGCCTCTGTGTACAAGGCTGATGTCAAAATGTATACCCAATCGATTATAATACATCTGCCTGAGGAGAACTCCTAGTATTGTGCTCTACCCTGTTATCTGTATTCATACTAAGGCTGTGATGGCTAACCATCGGCACTCCAGCTGAGGTGAAACTACGACTCCCAGCATGCTCCATTCATTTCTATGGAGTTCTGAGAACAGCCAAGTGTACATCTTGGGAGTCGTAGTTTTGCCACAGCTGGAGTGTCAGGTTAGCCATCACAGTACTAAGGCTTGAAAGGGTTTTCTGACATTTTAATACTAATCCTCTGGATTGGTGGGGGGGACTGACACCAGGGACCCCGCCGATCAGCTGTTTGAGACGGCACTGGCGCTCCTGTGGGCTTACCAAGCACAGTACTGTCCATTGTATTGCAGCTCAGCCCCATTCACTTCTATGGGGCTGAGTTGCGTCTAGGCCACGTGACTAGTGAACGTGTTATCACTAGCCTAGTGAAAGGTGCCAGAGGGCCGCAGCACTCACAGGAGCACCAGTGCCTTCTCAGACCACTGATTGGTTCCTGGTGAGAGAAGGGCATGTCCATGCCATAAAAAATACTCGCTCATCTTCCCCTTACCAACTGCTAAAGTTGGCAAGGATGGGGCAGAGTTATGAAACGGGCATAAGATATTGGATGGATATTCGATAGAGGATAGATACTGAAAATATGTGATATTGGTAAAAATGGATGGAGAGTTATGTAATGTATAAAGATGTGACACACTTTTTTTAGATGGATGTATAATACACATGTATAGATGAGTGGATACTGGTTGTTCCTAGTATATTTGATAATATCTGCATAACGTGAAGGTCCACTAGCCAAGTATCGCCTTAAGGCCTCATTCACATGAACGTAAGCCGCCCACGCTGTATACTGCAGTCTCGAGTCAATGGGTCCGCAGTATATACAGTGGTAGGGGATCGGCCAGGTAAATATCAGTTCCTTTATTATATTTTATACCATTTTTACAACAAAACTAAAATCATGCAGTTTTCGCACAGGCCACTAAGCCTAATAGGCACCACTTCTTGGTCTGTGCAGATCACTTTACTGCAGTTTTCTGCTCATCACTGGCAGGATTAGAATACCACCTATGTATAGATAACGGAGGATCCACAATAGGTGATTGCCAAAGTTACTGACCTCTGCACAGGTCACAGAACATGCCGACATGTTGACTATTTATTATTTTTTTTTTGCCATTCACCGTAGTTTTTTTTATATTTAAATAGTACAGATATTTTTGGACGCATCAGTGCCTATGTTCCTAAAAAAAAAAAAAACTTTCGTTAGGCCCCCAAGTGGGCCCCAGTATACAGTCATTAGATTACAATTTGTGTAAAGTAATGGAATTTTATTCATTACAATTAGAGATGAGCAAATTTCATGTTATGAAATTCGTTCACGCTTCGTTTGGTGGTAAAAGCAGAATTGCGTTATTTGTGTTGTTACCACTGACCATAATGCAATTCTATGACTGAATGCGTTTAGAGGCATTCCGTTGTTCATTCTGTCATAATAGAAGTCTATGGCCTGCATAACGACTCCCCTGCATAACGGAGACGGGACGGATCGGTTTTGCAGCTCGTAGACTTTTATTATGACGGCATGCCTCTAAAGGCATTCCGTCATAGAATTAGGTTATGGTCCGTGGTAACGGAATCCATGACGCAATTCTGCTTTTACCACCAAACGAAGCGTGAACGAATTTGAAAATATGAAATTCTCTCATCTCTAAATACAATATACATAGATCAGTATTTTCCAGTACAGTGCTGCCACCTGCAGGCCTGAATTGGAATATACCAGTAATAGGCCTAGAAGCCTAGTGCAGGCTCTGCTTTATTACTTTAATGGAATGCCTTCCCTGATCTCAGCTAGGGGGAAGTGTTCCTGCCCAGAAATAGTGCGCCTCCAGGTTTTTGACCTTTCAGATGCCGTGGTCACATTTGACCATGGCATCTAAGAGGTTAAATGTTCGCATTACCGACGATCACAGACATTAGCCCTGGGTGTCTGCTGTGTGAAACAGCAGATATCGTGTAACTATGGTGCTCGCTCCGCTCTGGGGCGGAAGCCATCTTTAAAAATCCGGCATCCACCATACTATTGTGAAGGAAGTCGGGAAAGAGTTTGAGAACGGCTCAGGCAAGGTGGCAGCCCCCATAATTATGTTCAGGAAATAGAATTTACAAAAAATCTGCGATTAGAAAATAAAAACAGATTAAAAAATAATAATTTGTCGCTATCCGAAGAAGAAAAAATGTCTGTCACATTCCCTTTAATAACCCCTCCTGTGCGCACATTCAGTATTGCCTACTAGTGATAACAGCAGTGAAGTCTACCGTCCATATTTAAAGATCGGACCCTCTTTATCAACAGGGGACAATATTTGTCTTCACGTTTGTCTATTTTGGTAAGTTTGTGCACCAAATTTCTGAAAGTGGAGCACTGCACATGTTAAATGTAGCACAGGCAGACTAGCACATTCTGACTTATTTTCACCTACCACAGTTTTTGGGACTTTCCCTATGATAAATAAGGCCAACTACCAACCTGCTCCACAGGAGCGCTCACAAAGCAGCAGGCTTTCTGAAACGGACTTATCAGGCACGAAAAAATGGCATTGGTCTGTCACAGACTATCGAAAATTGTCGTACAGTGAAAGGAACAGAAATGTCACAGTTTGCTCCAAAATAAAGACTAAACCAGTTTGATCAATCAAGGCCGTAGTTTTTCCTAATTCACAGTAAATCGTATATTTTTGAGAATCCGTTCTGTTCACACTGAATGATGGACATGATTTATTCTGATGGTACCGTTTCTGCCCACACAGTTCAGCCTAGCTTTTCTTTGATTCTATAGTTCAGCTCATCTGGTCTTATCTCGGTATCTTTAGTTTGTAAGATGTGTTTTTTCCGCAAAATAAGTTTTATTTCTTTGTAGTACAATTTGTGTGTAGGAGAGGCACTCTTTAAAACTTTTTTTTGTTTTTTTTTGGTTTTTTATTCAGGAAATTCAACAAGAGACGGACATCCCAGAGCGGGAGCTTGTGAGGGCACTTCAGTCTCTGGCCTGTGGAAAGCCAACCCAACGAGTCCTCACGAAAGAACCCAAATCTAAAGAAATAGAAAGTGGGCACATGTTCACTGTTAATGATCAATTCACTTCCAAACTTCATAGAGTTAAAATTCAAACAGGTAGGTACTGCTGTAGAGCAGTAGAGGAACTGCTAGTGGGGGGAAACATGGCCATAGCAGGGTAAGATGTCCCCTAAATACCTGGTACTTTGCCAGCACTGCATTTTGCAGATCTTTTTGTAAGAAAAGGAACAATTAATTTACATCCCCGGCAAATTTACAACACATTAAGCAATTACGAGCACTTCTGATTGTGACAAGTGGTCGTTACGGGCCCCGTACACAACTTGGTTGCTGGCCTGGGTCAAATATAGCATGGTGTGGCAGGTTTAAAGACTGTAAAATACTAAGGCGAAGCGCGTGTTCTAAAACAATTTGATATAACTAATAAATATAATAATTATGTAGCTGCAAATTCAATATATTGCCAGTGGTTTTTAGCCCCTTTACTCATATTCACGTACATGTAGGTTAGGGAAAGCGGCTTTTTGCCGCATCTTTACTGTTACTGATAGTTGGGCCTCTGGTGCATCCCCCAGCATCGCTGTATGCGGCAATGCCAGTGGATTAACCCTTTCACATGCAGTCAGCAGAGGGAGTGGGCTCCCTCTGACACCTTCGGCCCCCCGCACTGCGTTGGCGGCTGGATCTCCTAGGCAACTGTCAGCGTCTTACTGGGTAAGATGCTTTCCGTTCAGTACAATACAGAATGTATTGTACTGAATTGAAACAGGGATCAAACCCTGAAAAGGTGAAGTCCCTCATGGGTCAAATATTAAAAGAAAAATAAGTTTTTTTGGAATAAAAATTTTTTTTTTACTTGAAACTCACTATAAAATAGTGTTAAAAAAATTTCTAAATAAAAAAGACATATTAGCTATCACTTCGTCCGTAATGACGTGCTCTATAAAATGGACCCATAATCTACCATCTCAGATGAACGCCGTAAAAAAGTGCCAAAAATGCAATTTTTTTGTTGTCACATTCATCACCGAAAGCGTCATTCCAAGCAATCAAAAAGTCACACACCTCAAAATGGTACCAATAAAAACGTCATCTCTTCCCGCAAAAAATGAGCCCCTACATAAGACAATCGCCCAAAAAGTTAAAAAAATATGGCTTTCAGAAAATGGAGACACTAAAACATGATTTTTTTTCTTTAAAAATGCTTTTATAGTGTAAAGCTGAATTAAATTTTAAAAAAGGTAAACATATTAGGTATCTCTACGTCTGTAATTACTTGCCCTATAAAAATATCATATGACTTACCACCTAAGGTAAATACCATAAAAAATATAAAACTGTGTAAAAATGCCATTTTTTTTTGGTCACCTTTTATCACAAAAAGTGTCATTCCAAGCAGTCAAAAAGTCACACACCCCAAAATGGTACCAATCAAACCGTCATCTCTTCCTGCCAAAAATGAGCCCCTACATAAGACAATCGGACAAAAAATAAAAACAATATGGCTTTCAGAAAATGGAGATGGTAAAACATGATTTTTTTTTTTTAAAATGCTTTTGTTTAAAACTGAAATACATAAAAAAGTTGACATTTTTTATCGCCGCATCTGTAACAACCTTCTCTAGAAAAATATCACATTAGCTACCCCCTCAGGTGAACTCTGTTAAAAAATTAATTAATTAATTAAAACTGTGCCAAAATAGCAATTTTTTGGTCAAAAAAGTGTCATATTGAATGATCGAAAAATGTATGTACCCAAAAATGGTGCCAATAAAAAATGTCAGCTCTTCCTGTAAAAAAAAAAAAAAAAAAAAAAAGCCCCTGCACAAGACAATCAGCAGAAAAATAAGAAACGTAGCTTTTAGAAAACGAAGACACAAACATTTGTTTTCAAAAAAGCTTTATTATGTAAAACTGAAACAACAACAAAAAATACACACATTTGGTATTGTCGCGTCTGTATCAACCGTAAAAACTGCGCCATTTTTTTTGTTACCTTGCCTCACAAAAAGCGTAATATCGAGCAATCAAAAATCATGTAACCCAAAATAGTACCAACAAAACTGTCGCCTCATCATGTAGTTTACAAAATGGGTCAGGGGTACTCTAGGGGTGCATCGGGGGGTCTTCAAATGTGACATAGCCACTTAAAATTATCCTCAATAAATAGTGAGTTTTCTTTGGCTGTTAACTCTTGCTGTGTTACCGGGAAAAATAGATTAAAATGAAAATTCAGCAAAAAAGTGAAATTTTGACATTTCACCTCCATTTTCCTTTCATTCTTGTGAAACACCTGAAAAATAAAATGACATTTTCAAAATGATGCTAACATAAAGTAGACATTTGGGAAATGCACAGTAACGACTATTTGATGAGGTATCACAATCTGCTTTAAAAGCCGAGACATTCAAATTTCAAAAACTGTGACATTTTTGAATTTTTATAAATAAAGGTGAAACATATTAAGTTAAATTTACCACCAACATGATGTACAATGCGTCACGAGAAAACGGTCTCCGAATCGCTTATATAAGTAAAAGCGTTCCAGAGTTATTACCACATTAAGTGAAATCTATCAGATTGTGGCTTGGTCCTTATGGTGAAAACTGGCTTGGTCTTGAAGGGGTTAATATATTTGGTAAAATTCATGCAGTATTGAAAAATAATGTTAATCTAACAAGTTCTATTTTAGATTAGTATGTTTTACTCATTTACACATCTTCATACTTTGCTTTCTCAGTGGCGGCCAAACAAGGTGAATCTGACCCTGAGAGGAAAGAGACTCGACAGAAAGTTGATGACGATAGAAAACATGAGATAGAAGCTGCTATTGTTCGGATAATGAAATCTAGGAAGAAAATGCAGCACAACGTATTAGTAGCAGAGGTATTAACTTTATATACAATGCACAATATCTTCAGTCATATAAATATTTAGACGTGAGGCCTGAATGCGTTAGATTTTAGATATTTGATCACTTGTCCAAAGGACCTGGTTTGAGGACATGTTGGGGGTCCTGCGCAGTGACCTTTGCAGTGTTGGTTTGCATGCCCTCATGTCTGGCAGTTATCCAGCGCTTGTTAAATCATTATAATGGGAGGCAATATAGTTAGACTTGTTGCATACGTTCGAATGGAGTAAACGGCATAAAGCATTTGTTAAATGAATGCTTCTATTTCTACATTATCATTTTTTATTATAGTTACACTGAATAACCTGTGCAGTTGTTTTACAAAGTTTTGTGGAGGAGATTTACATTGTTATATGGTATCTGCCTTTTTCCTGATTGGTAAAGAAAAGTATATTGACCAGTTAGATAAGCTTAGTACATTTTTTTCACGTTGTCACTTTTCCAGGACGTACAACTTCTAATGTGTTTTCTTCCCTCCCCCCCCTTTCCCTTTTTCCAGGTCACACAACAATTAAAGGCCCGATTCCTTCCAAGTCCAGTTGTTATTAAAAAACGTATTGAAGGACTTATTGAACGTGAATATCTAGCACGAACACCGGAGGATCGCAAAGTATACACCTACGTAGCATAGAAAGTGCGTCCTGCTAATTGATTTACTCTTGGACTTCATACCCCTTCGCATGGACTGGGAAGTTCTTTTAAATCATTACACGGTTACGAGCGTCATCTATAAAATTGCAGTACGTGTTCTAGAACACGCACGGCGAGCCTACAAGATTTTACGACATCAGATTCCCTTGGGGGGCCTTTGTAGATATCATTTATACAGTTCCTTTGTGGAATTGTGAACACCCAGATTTCTCTTTCTCTCGATACTGTATGGAAAGAATGGGAAACGCCAAAAAGGAAAAAAAAAAATGAATAAATAAACAAAAACAAAAATAATTTAGAAAATACAAGTCAAGTTAATAAAATTTTGGGGAACTTACTCCCTGCCCCCAAATGTTAGTGCTGGTGTTTATGTTCATCTGCTGAATCTACTGCTTTTCTTTAAGGGTATGGAAGTTCTCTGCAGTTCAGGTTATGGGAAGATAATACATTTTTGTAGTATTAAACACAGGAACGTTATTACAATGCCAGGTTGGGTGTTGGGCTGCTGTTTGTTTTGATCCTTGCACATAAATTTTAAGTTAACTCGCATGAATGTCTTTGTCTTTAAGATAAAGTCTTAGTCTACCTTTGTGTCCATTTCCCCTCCTTTTGCACTCTGGACCATCCGCACCCAATGAAGATCAGAACTGTTTTTTGATTTCTTTTGTACAAGTAAGCGGTGGATGATTCAGGCTCTCCACTTCTTCACAACGCTGGAGAGGCAGCTGTAGAGTAATATATTCTGTCTCATTGGCGACTTCGAATTCTAAGGACAGGCGTGTTTATTTGGTGTATACGTTTAACCCTATTTATTCAAGCAATCGCACAAGACACCGATTTCCCAGCGACCTTTGATCTTCGGACGAAGTGTGCTTTTCACAGGCAGAGAACAGCTTTCTGCTCAAGAGTGAAACCCCTGTAGAACCCGCTATGCATCTAGTGTACATAACCACTATATTTTCCTAAAGTGATGCCTTTTCCACATGATTTATCACTCAGCCGTTACACACTGCTTCTTGTCTCCTCTTTCAACAGCTTATATGGGGCAAATCTCGTTAATCATGGTTCTAGAAATGAGCCCCATGTACCAATATGCATGTTGAGCGTCGAGTGCCATTGTTGACGTTGCAAGTTGAAATACATTGTCCTGAGCTTTCTGTTTAATTTACAGCTAGAAATGGATTTTAATCTGCACCATGTTCGTACTTAATGTGAATTATTTTCCTCTTGGGGGATATTATGTTCCG
The DNA here is from genome assembly GCA_033119425.1 of Bufotes viridis. Lineage (NCBI taxonomy): Eukaryota > Metazoa > Chordata > Amphibia > Anura > Bufonidae > Bufotes > Bufotes viridis. The sequence goes on along the minus strand of CM065592.1, from coordinate 98,924,668 downwards.
CATAAATATGTGAAAGTTGCCCATCAGACATTCATTTACCGAACCTAGAAAAGTCTTGTTCCATCCTTATCAGCAAACGTTGCCACAGATGAAAGGAAATGTTCCAGTGTTTGCAGATGTAAATAACATTTTACTTGTTTACTATATTCTTTTAAAAGACCATTTTATGCTACACATTTATGGTAATAAGAGCCTGCAAATTTGCAATAAACAGGGTTTTTACTCTTCCATGTTTACATTGCAATGCAACTTTCTGGGGGAATAAAAGGTGTAACCTTCTCGACTTGTAGTTTCTATAATTTTGTATGACTTGAAGTAAGAAAAAATTAAAAAAAAAAAACACAAGCTAGTAAGATTTTTCTGGTTTAGTCTGTTATAATTTGAGTAAGTTTATTTTATTTATGCTTTAATAAGGGTAGGTTCACAATTCGTGTTTTTGGAAGAGGTTTTTGAGGCAGGTTTTTCAGCTAAAGGCAGAAGCGGAGTTGGAAGGACTTGTAATTCTCTTTCCTTCTGCATCCACTTCAGGCCTTGGCAGAAAAGCCTGGGGGGAAATCTGCCTCAAATCCTGCCCCAGAATACTCCATGTGAATATACCCTAGTCAAACTGAGCCTCCAAACCAAACTAGATTAAATGGAACTTTATTTTGTAGGGCTGGATTTTATGACTTTTGTTATATCCTTACTAAGTACTACTTACTCTTAAGTAACAGCACTGGAGATTTTCAGGTGATTATCAGAGTGGTTTTTCTTTTTACTTGCATGTGTATTCTGTCTTGGAGTTTGTAGTAAGGGGTTGACAATAAAAAGAAAAGTCATATTGACTAAGCATTGTTTAGCCCTCAAGCAAACTTTAAAGAACATAAAGCGTCAAAAATGCCAAGTACATTGTGTTCATGAATGTGTGTATATAGTCATGCAATGATCTTTCCTAATTTCTATGGCTTTTAAAAAGGACTCGGCTTTAGGCACAACTTGGATCCATAATTTTGGTATATTTACTAAATGTATTTATACATGGGGGGGGGGGGACATCACTGTATTTTATTGGTTAGCTACCAAATGTTTTCTTTTCTGTACTTTTTGAAACGCTGCACAAACCTTTTTTTGTAGTGCCATTTTTTTTTTACACTTCATGTGTTTTTGGCTAATTTTTTTTATTAAATTTTTTTTCTCATAGCCCCTTTTTTTAATGAGTGCTTTTTCCCATACTGCTCTACAGGGGACGTGACATTACAGGGGGTACATACTTTCACTTTCAAAAATGCAATTCATGTAAAAAAAAAAAAAAAAAAACACCCTTAAAAGCTCTTGTGGTGAAACATTGTCCAAAATCGTTTTAAAAAGGCTATGAGAAGACATTGCACAAATCAGACATTTTTGAATGTGTTTTTAGAAAACGAACACAAACACAATGTGTAGCAGGACGCTAAAGAGCTTGTCCAAGTTATTGGCATCAGATTAAGGCTAGGTTCACATCACTGTTTCGGTTTCCGTTCTTCTGATCTGTCAGAAGAGCAGAAAAAAAATAAGGCCCTTTCACATGGGCGTTGCGGAATGGGGCCAGATAGGGTGCGTTGCGGGAAAATGCGCGATTTTTCTGCACGAGTGCAAGGCGTTTTAATACGTTTTGCACGCGCGTGAGAAAAATCTGCATGTTTGGTACCCAAACTTGAACCTGGACTTCTTCACTGAAGTTCGGGTTTGGGTTGAGTATTCTGTAGATTTTATTATTTTCCCTTATAACATGGTTATAAGGAAAAATAATTGCATTCTCAATACAGAATACTTAGCTAAATGTGGATTGAGGGGTTAAAAATAAAAAAAATTAACTCTCCTCATCCACTTGATCGCGTAGTTGCGATCTCTTGTCTTCTTCAATCATTAGCTGCTGGCTCAAGGACCTGTGATGACGTCACTGCGCTCATCAAATGGTCCATCACCTTGATGATGGACCATGTGATGTGACCTCAGCACAGGTCCTTAAGCCGGCAGCTAATGATTGAAGAAGAAAGAAGAGTTCGGCAACTACGCGATCAAGTGGATAAGGTGAGTTAATTTATTTATTTTTTTTTTAACCATTTAATCCACATTTTACTAAGCATTCTGTAGTGAGAATGCTATTGAAAATAATAAAGATCTGGTCCCCATCCCGATCGTCTCTTAGCAACCTTGCGGGAAAATCGCACTGCATCCGCACTTGATTGCGGATGCTTGCAACTTTCACGCAGCCCCATTCACTTCTATGGGGCCTGCGTTGCGTGAAAAACGCACAATATAGAGCATGCTGCGATTTTCACGTAACGCAAAAGTGATGCGGGAAAATCACAGCTCATCTGCATAACCCCATTGAAATGAATGGGTCCGGATTCAGTTCGGGGGCAATGCGTTACGTCACGCATTGCACCCACGTGGAAAACTCGCCCGTGTGAAAGGGGCCTAACTGATCCTGTATTTTAGGCATCCGTTATGCACATTTGGCATCCGTTTTAGCCATTTCTGCCTGAAACCCATTATATCAGATGGAGAAAAAAAAAAAGATAGTGACTCAAATAATGCCCCTTAAGGGTGTAATACACTGCTACACCTGCTGCACTTTCCATCCCACATGATTTATGCGCATCTGGCGTCGTTTAGCCATTTCTGCCTGAAACCCATTATATCAGATGGAGAAAAAAAAAAGATATGTGACTCAAATAATGCCCCTAAGGGTGTCCTGTACACTGCTACACCTGCTGCGCTTACCATCCCACATGATGTAGACTTGGGCATTTTGCCTAAAAAAAACCATATACAATAATCAAGATAATTTGTATTTTGTCAAAACTATAATCAGAGAGGGTCTGTAGGAAGATTGCCTTCATATAACAAAAACATTGTGGCGTACGCCACTGGACAGATCTGTGGACGCAGGATACAGGAACGTGGTGCTGCGTTTTTGTATCTTTTGTAACGTATACGTCAAACTGAGACATAAAATGTGATGTGAACCCACCCTAAGAGATATTTATGTACACAACACTGCACAGAGATATTTATTTAACACCACCCTCACGCTGCCAGATCAGTGAAGGGAAACATACTTGCTCCCCATGGCTTCACTGAGCTTTCATGTAATCTTCTGTAATGTTTGCTGTTGCAGCCGATGACTGGCTTCAGCAGTAATTTGTTCCCAAGCAGCCCGTCATTCTGGATCATGTGCTGCTTGGGGATGTGTCACAGCTGAGTCCAGTTATTGGCTGCAGTGGCGCATGTGACCCTGTCCATGCTGTAAGTCCACAATTAAAAAACCGAAGTGCGGTTAAGACAGTGGTGGATGCATAGAGCTGGAACCGAGATTTGAGGAGCAGGTATACTTCCCTTCACAGGTCTGGCGAGGTTGTTGTCATACACATGCAATGGCTGTTGTCCAAATAGTCATTATGCTAACAGCTATTTCTCCAACTTCTTTCAGACTCTCTCACACGTTGATTTTGGCCAAGCTTGTATGTATTGTCACAGAGGAGAGAGCCACTGCCCGCCACTTCTGGTGGAGGCTTTTCTCCCGGGAGAACAAAAGGATCGAGTGAATAAATTAATTTCACCTCATCCTTCTGTCCCCTGACATCTTCTGTTCGAAGCTCCCCCTAGACATTAGGGTACATTCATGCAGCTGTATCTGTTTTGTGGTCTGCATCCTACACTTTCCGAGTGCCCGATTTTTCTAAATGCATATTCTTGCCCAAAAAATGGACAAGAATAGGACATGTTTTATAATTTGACATGTGCGCGCTGTCTGCATTTTTTGTGGCCCCATAGAAATTAATGGGTCTCATTCTTTCAGGTTCGGCTGATGATATAATGCCTCATTCACACAACCGCATTTTCAGACCATGTTTGATCCACATTTTTTTTTAGGATCAGATGTGGACTGAAAATAGTCATGAGAAAGATGCCTTAGGGTCCTTTCACACTTGCGTTCTGAGGATCCGGCAGGCACTTCAGGCCCGCCGGATCCGTCAGAACGCAAGTCGCCTGAAGCATTAGAAGACTGATCAGGATCCTGATCAGTCTTCGAATTGCTTTCAGGTTACTATGGCAGCCAGGACGCTACTAGCATCCTGGTTGCCATAGTAGGAGCGGGGGAGCAGTATACTTACAGTCCGTGCGGCTCCCGGGGCGCTCCAGAATGACGTCAGAGCGCCCCATGCGCATGGATCACGTTATCCATGCGATCACGTGATCCATGCGCATGGGCCGCTCTGACGTCACTCTGGACCGCCCTGGGAGCCGCACGGATGGTAAGTATACCGCTCCCCACTACATTTTACCATGGCAACCAGGACTTTAGCGTCCTGGCTGCCATGGTAACAATTGAGAAAAAGCTAAACGTCGCATCCGGCGATGCGCCGAAACGACTTTTAGCTTAAGGCCGCATTCGGCTTAATGCCTTTCAATGGGCATTAATTCCGGATCCGGCCTTGCGGCAAGTGTTCCGGATTTTTGGACGGAACAAAAAGCGCAGCATGCTGCGGTATTTGCTGCGTCCAAAAAACGTTCCGGTCCTGAACTGAAGACATCCTGATGCATCCTGAACGGATTTCTCTCCATTCAGAATGCATGGGGATGATCCTGATCAGGATTCTTCCGGCATAGAGACCCGACGACGGATCTCTATGCCGGAAAACAAAAACGCCAGTGTGAAAGGACCCTTAGATTGTCAGCCAAACCTAAAAGAATGGCACTGATTTTCAGTTGCTGCAACAAAATCTGCTTCCTGATGGCACGCTTAGGCCGCTGCCTCACTGCATATTTTGCTGGCCTTTTTTTTTTTTGCTTCTACAAAATGCCATTAAAGTCATGCCTTTTTTTACAAGTGTTTCTGCTGTGGCATTTTTTTCAGAGCTTTTCTAGCTTTTTTTTCGCCCTAGTTGTTTCCTGTAAAGGTATGAAAATATCTGAAAATAAAAATAAAAAATCTCACCCAGAGCATGCTGTGATTTAAGGAAGAGAAAAAAAACAAGAAAATGGTCTTAGAATACCAATACAAAAAAAATCTGTGTTTGTAGGCTGTTTTATAATTTCCTATTGGCCAGTATGTAGTATCTTGCTCCAAAAAGGCATAATTGAAAAAGAAATGCAGTGTGAAACCAACGTATTGGATCTGTTTTACTGTTCATAACACTCCCAACTGGATCTGGTTTATTTATAGCCTTAAAAATGCTAATCCGTTTCCATTTAGGGTACTTTTACACTTGAGGCAGGACAGATCCTGCCGGGTCCGTCCTGCCGCAAGTGGCCGAGCACTGCCGTGCTGCCGCTCAGTCCCCATTGACTATAATGGGGCGGGGGGGTGGAGCTACGGAGCAGCATGGCAGTGCACGGCCGGAGATCGCCGGACTAAAAGTCCTGCAAGTCCGACTTTTCAGTCCGGCGATCTTTGCCGAGCTGTGCCGTAGCTCCGCCCCATTATAGTCAATGGGTATGGAGCGGCAGCGCACGGCCACTTGCAGCAGGACGGATCCGGCAGGCTGAATAGCCTGCCCAATCCGTCCTGCCACAAGTGTAAAAGTACCCTTACTCTTTGTGGATAATTAGATTGCCAGTAGATTCTCATTACATGAGCACGTTCAGACCATATTGTACTACTTCTACAAAGCACATTGTAATTTGTTATTCTGCTTTGTAACTTTATAAATTCTTCTAGTACCTCTGTTTTGTCACTTCAAGTGATTAAGATTTTTATATAGCCTTAAAATAAAGGAACCTGCTATAGGAAATGTGACATTTACAAGCATATTTCTTGTGGGGCACAGAAACCATTTTTGTAGACCCTCGCTACTAAGGGCTCACTCTAAAGGTCCTTTCACACTTGCGTTCTGAGGATCCGGCAGGCACTTCCGTCCGCCGGATCCGTCAGAACGCAAGTTGCCTAAGCATTAGAAGACTGATCAGGATCCTGATCAGTCTTGAAATGCTTTCAGGTTAGAGTACTTTCACACTAGCGTTGGTGCGGATCCGTCTGTTTATTTGTACAGACAGATCCGCACCTCTAATGCAAGCGTTTGTATCCGTTCAGAAGCGGATCCGTTTGCATTAGCTTTAAAGAAAAATGACAAAGTCCAAAAGCGGATCCGTTTTTACTTACATTGAAAGTCAATGGGAGCGGATCCGTTTTCAAATGCACCATATTGTGTCACTGACAACGGATCCGTCCCCATTGACTTACATTGTAAAAAAACGGATCCGTTAGGCTCCGCCTCTTCAGACGGACACCAAAATGCTGCATGCTGCGTTTTGGTGTCCGCCTCAAAACGGAATAGAGGCGGAGCGGGCCTAACTGATGCATTCTGAGCGGATCCTTATCCATTCAGAATGCACTGAGACTAACTGATCCGTTTTGGACCGTTTGTGAGAGCCCTGTAACGGATCTCACAAGCGGAATCCAAACCGCTAGTGTGAAAGTACCCTTACTATGGCAGCCAGGACGCTATTAAAGTCCTGGTTGCCATGCGAGGAGCGGTATACCTACAGTCCGTGCGGCTCCCGGGCGCTCCTGAATGACGTCAGAGCGCCCTATGCCCATGGATCACGTGATCCATGCGTGTGGGACGCCCTGACGTCACTCTGGAGCGCCCGGGAGCCGCACGGATGGTAAGTATACCGCTCCCCACTACATCTTACCATGGCAACCAGGACTTTAGCGTCCTGGCTGCCATGGTAACAATTGAAAAAGCTAAACGTCGGATCCGGCGATGCGCCGAGCGACGTTTAGCTTAAGGCTGGATCCGGATTAATGCCTTTCAATGGGCATTAATTCCAGATCCGGCTTTGCGGCAAGTGTTCAGGATTTTTGGCCGGAGCAAAAGCGCAGCATGCTGCGGTATTTGCTGCGTCCAAAAACGTTCGGTCCTGAACTGAAGACATCCTGATGCATCCTGAGCGGATTTCTCTCCATTCAGAATGCATGGGGATGATCCTGATCAGGATTCTTCCGGCATAGAGACCCGACGACGGATGTCTATATTCTCATTACATGAGCACGTTCAGACCATATTGTACTACTTCTACAAAGCACATTGTAATTTGTTATTCTGCTTTGTAACTTTATAAATTCTTCTAGTACCTCTGTTTTGTCACTTCAAGTGATTAAGATTTTTATATAGCCTTAAAATAAAGGAACCTGCTATAGGAAATGTGACATTTACAAGCATATTTCTTGTGGGGCACAGAAACCATTTTTGTAGACCCTCGCTACTAAGGGCTCACTCTAAAGGTCCTTTCACACTTGCGTTCTGAGGATCCGGCAGGCACTTCCGTCCGCCGGATCCGTCAGAACGCAAGTTGCCTGAAGCATTAGAAGACTGATCAGGATCCTGATCAGTCTTCGAAATGCTTTCAGGTTAGGGTACTTTCACACTAGCGTTGGTGCGGATCCGTCTGTTTATTTGTACAGACAGATCCGCACCTCTAATGCAAACGTTTGTATCCGTTCAGAACGGATCCGTTTGCATTAGCTTTAAAGAAAAATGACAAAGTCCAAAACGGATCCGTTTTTACTTACATTGAAAGTCAATGGGGAACGGATCCGTTTTCAAATGCACCATATTGTGTCACTGACAACGGATCCGTCCCCATTGACTTACATTGTAAAAAAAAACGGATCCGTTAGGCTCCGCCTCTTCAGACGGACACCAAAATGCTGCATGCTGCGTTTTGGTGTCCGCCTCCAAAACGGAATAGAGGCGGAACGGAGCCTAACTGATGCATTCTGAACGGATCCTTATCCATTCAGAATGCACTGGGGCTTAACTGATCCGTTTTGGACCGTTTGTGAGAGCCCTGTAACGGATCTCACAAACGGAATCCAAACCGCTAGTGTGAAAGTACCCTTACTATGGCAGCCAGGACGCTATTAAAGTCCTGGTTGCCATGCGGGGAGCGGTATACTTACAGTCCGTGCGGCTCCCGGGGCGCTCCTGAATGACGTCAGAGCGCCCTATGCCCATGGATCACGTGATCCATGCGTGTGGGACGCCCTGACGTCACTCTGGAGCGCCCCGGGAGCCGCACGGATGGTAAGTATACCGCTCCCCACTACATCTTACCATGGCAACCAGGACTTTAGCGTCCTGGCTGCCATGGTAACAATTGAGAAAAAGCTAAACGTCGGATCCGGCGATGCGCCGAAACGACGTTTAGCTTAAGGCTGGATCCGGATTAATGCCTTTCAATGGGCATTAATTCCAGATCCGGCTTTGCGGCAAGTGTTCAGGATTTTTGGCCGGAGCAAAAAGCGCAGCATGCTGCGGTATTTGCTGCGTCCAAAAAACGTTCCGGTCCTGAACTGAAGACATCCTGATGCATCCTGAACGGATTTCTCTCCATTCAGAATGCATGGGGATGATCCTGATCAGGATTCTTCCGGCATAGAGACCCGACGACGGATGTCTATGCCGGAAAACCAAAACGCCAGTGTGAAAGGACCCTTAGGCCTCATGCACATGACTGTATATATTTTGCAGTCCACAAATTGCGTACAATATCTACAGAATACAGATGCCGTCTTTGTTGCATCAGCAATTTTTGCGGACCCATTGACTTCAGTGGGTCCATGGTCTGCGTTTTGTGGCCAAGTATAGAATTTTTTTTTTTTTTGTGCAACAGACATACTGATGCGGAAAGCACACGGCATCTGTATTTCTGCCCTGCAAAAAGATAGAATACACCTGTACAACGTGAACTATGGAACCATTGGGTCTACAAAAAAGATGTGGACAGCACACAGATCACTTCCAATTTAAAGGCCGCAAAATAGACAGTCGTTTGCATGAGGCCTAATCTGCATTAGAGGCTCCACCAGAGGCCCCATAACAGATTCCATCAAAAAAGTTTGACAAAATAGTGCTGCATGCAATGTTATGTTGTAATTTCGGCACTCCCTAACAGAAACCTGACTAACACCATTAGGTCAGTCTGATGTCACTATTTTCAGTTATGTACTGTATCCGGTGCTTCCACTATTTTTGTTGTTCTGCTCCTGTAATGGAGCACAACCCTAATGTGAACTTGGCCCTAAGATTGTTTTCCTCACTCTGTTTGCGCTCTCCGTACAGATTATTTTCATGGTGGGAATAGATTTAATACTGAAGGGGAGTGATGCATTCCTTAATAAAGTGTTTAGTAATGTAGTTAGTTGCGTTGCTGGATTCAGGCAGGCAGTTCTGTCGGCAATCTGTATTCAAACAGGTACCATTTGTAGACTGATCCGTCTCACAAATGCATTGCAATACTGGATCTGTCTCTCCGGTTGTCATCCGGAAAAATGGATCCGGTATTTATCTTTTTCACATTTTTAAAGGTCTGTACATGCGCAGACCAGATCCGTCAATGCGGTAATTTTAACGCCGGATCCAGCACTAATACATGTCAATGGAAATTAATGCCGTATCCGGCATTCCGGCAAGTGTTCCGGAATTTTGGACGGAGAAAATACCGCAAAAAACGTAGAGTGACTGAACTGATGCATCCTGAACGAAATGCTCTCCATTCAGAATGCATTAAGATTGAACTGATCCGTTTTTTTTTTTTTTGTATTGAGCCCCTATGATGATACTTAATACCATAAAAGAATAACGCTAGTGTGAAAGTACCCTAAGAAGACAATGTATTTTTTTTCCACTAATACTTTGGACTCCATTATAAACATATAGACAGCTGTAGGATACAACCCATTCATGAGCTGTATAGTCCAGTGAGAATCGGGATTAGACTGGGAACAAAATTGCACTGATGCTACTAATTTCCCATCAGCCATAGGGTACCTGGGACTGAAGGACCATTCCATTCATATGAATGGGACTTGCAGAAACCCATGTGTTTCTCACCAAAACAACCGCATTTAAATGAGCAGAACAGATTTTCAGACGCAGAAATTTATGCAACCAAATTTACCACTTGTGAAGGTACCCTAAAACACCTCCGCTGGACGTCATTCAGCAGCACCAATAAAATAATTAACAACATAATGGGTCAGGCTATATAAGTAGGAAGCACACTAAACTGTTTTTGTTTCTTCTGATGAAGATGGGGACATAATGGTATTTTGTATGGTACTATGTTCATATACTGATTTTGCGGAATTGTCCTCCCCTTGCATGAGTGATCCTGCATTAGGGGTTATAGCACTAATAGCAGCCTATGCTGCACATTGTGTTTGCCTGATATCATGGTGCCTCTACTATTCTGGCTGCTCTACTAGGTGTCTAGTGTACATGCATAAGAGCTTCTGGATCTTGCAAGAGTACGCAACATCATTCTATGGGCACCATTTTCAATCTAGCATCACATTCAGCCAGGCAGCCAAGTTACTGTGCAGCTAACGTAAATGCAGTACTTCTCCAGGGTAATAGGAGTTTAGCATTTTTGTGCATTGGGCCGTGAGGATATTTGTGCAGTATGAATATAGTTCTAGCCTTATGCTTTGCCACTTCTTATGTTTGTGGTAGTCTCAGCACAGTTTGCTTTCTTGTGCTGTCTTGTAGTTCATTAGTTTGTCTCCTGGCTGATTTTCAGTGTGGTTAACTCCTTGTTTTATTTTTACAATAGATGTCTCATTGCTCTGATAATGCTGGGATCAGAAAACCAAGACACAGGTTGTGCCCCTCCTGCCATCGCCCGTCACCCTGACGTTTACTTAGAGGATGTAAGCATTCTGTGCATATCTCCTGCCACAGAAGATGCATTACAAATGGAAGCCAAGCTTTTCTTCTCCTGGTTTCATTCTTAGTGTTTGGATGTGTCTAAAGATGCCTTGACAAAAAAAGAAATGGAAAGCGGAATCTGATTTGGTTTCCTCTAATGATACTTTCTTGGATAAGTCTGATATTGCTATACTTGGGGATTAACTTTTTCGTAAGGACAATGTGTTCAAGGTTATTAAAGCAGTTAGGCGCACTGTGGAGTCAAACAAAAATAAGAGAAATCTAAAAAGGAATCTTTGTATTTCCTAAAATCTAGATTCAAATGTTTTCTGCTCACCAATTGCTAAAAACCTTGCTTTGAAATGGTACAGAAGAAGCCAGATAAAAAGTAGATCCTGGCTCCAGATTCAAGACCATTCACAAACTGGACAAAAAGAATACTAAGAAATGGAAAATTCTCCCTAAGTATGATCCAGCAGTGGCAAAGTTGGCAAAATGTTCTGTATTTCCCTCAGGAGTCTTCAATTCATGTGGACAAAATAGTGTATATATATGAATTTCAGCCGCATCTGCCGGTCAGCATTCACCACGTATCCTGTAGCTAGAGCCCTCATAATTTAGCTCAGTCAAATATCCAGAGATTTGAAGGGAGGGGTATCCAGAGTAACAATTTTAGAAAAAAATTACTATTATGAAAACAGGAACGGAGTTGCTATGTGACCTTGTTGATACCTTAAGATTGTTGCCCAGAAGCCTTGCATTAAACAACTCTGAAAGAAGAGCACTCTGGATTAAACAAAAGTCTTTTATTCCCTACTATTTCAAAAAGGAAGTCTATTTGGACCTCAGTTACAGGACATTTAAAAAAAATTCTAACAAAGAAAGGGGCTGCATTTCCAGTAGTTCATAGAAAGCAGGTTTTAGTTCTAGATCTAGGCCCTCTCCAGAGTTCAGAGGGAACTGTAGAGCTACAGATAGACAAAGGAGCTATAAATTCAGACAAGGATTAGGAACCACCTCATTTTACAAGAAAAAAAAATTCCCCCTAACAAGAAACCTTCAGAATTGGGAAAACACTTCTGACAATTTAATGCGTCGGCAACATCAAAAGAGGATACACTATAGATTTTATAGTGCTTCCAAGTTAAGGAGTCTTCTCAAGAATATGTGTAGTTCCCAAACCAGGAAACAAATGGAGGCTTGTGATAGACCTCTTTTACTTGAAAAAAAATTATCCAGTAAAAGAGGACACAATAAGATACGCAATTTCTATTCTACAGAGGGAGGATTTAATGGCCACGATCGATCTTACAGATGCTTGCCATAACATATCGCATCTTCCTTCTCATAGGAAGTGACTCAAATTGCCTTAAAGACAACAGACAAAATGGTGTATCTTCCAGTAACATGCCTGTCCATTTGGCTTTTTCTGGACACTAATTTTACGGGTTTACGAACATTTCTTCCATATCAATACCTACTCCAGTCTCATCTTCAGATGATACTTCAGTTTCTCAGGACTGTTTCATTGTACACCCCAGGGAACCTCAACCTCTTCGTACTCAACAGCTCCAATACTGGGCTTTGTACTGAACACATGCCAAATGACAATGAAGCTATCGTATATAGAGTGAGGAAGATTATCAAAAAGTGTCATCCCCTGGCTTCTGTAAGATCAGCAATGAAGGCCCTAAGGTTTCTCATATCTTCAATAAATGCAGAACAGTGGTACGGAGCCCAGTCTATCTGGAAATTCTTGTTTCCAAAAAGACCAATAGAGACTTGAAGTAGTGGTTAACTCCAGGCTGAATCTGGTGAAATCTCTGGTTCACCATCAGATAGTAGTACAGTTACGTCGAGGTGCGGGAAAGGGTTATTCTCTGCCCCCTGGCTGAACTGCCTGTGAGCTCTGTTTATGCAGAGAGTCAGTCCCCAGCCAAATATGGAGCCGGAGGGAGCAAGGAGACCCTTCACTGACAGCAGGACACCTATTTAACTGCTTCATGCAGCAGATTATGCTTCATTTTTCTTGTTTTCAAAGGTTCTTTAATCTGTCCTTCAGTCAGTCATCATCGGCTTCCTGATGCCTGCCACTGCATCTACCCTTTACGCGGATCAAAACATCCGGTGATGGGGAGGGGGCAGCCAATAGCAGGCCTCGACGGGGACGAGCCTTCCTAGCATTGCAGGTGACGCTAGGGAGGATCGTCCCCTCCCCCGCCATATAATTTGGACCGCATGACGTGGAGATGCAGCAGTTATAGTGCGGGCATCAGGAGTGACGCAAGTATAACCTGTATGAGGTGCCCAGGCATTTTGTGGGGCATTAAAGGTGTTAGATAAACCCTTTAATTAGTACTGGGAGTATAAGCTCATTATGTATCCGGCTTGCAGCCATGAGGAGGGCTAGCAAAGTTCGCAGCAGGGCATGATGGGAATGCACTGTTTCTCCCATAGACTGCAATGGTAAATCATTTTTACAAAGAAAATAAAGATTATTGATATAACTGTGTCCAAACATGCTCGAACTGGTGAATGGCTTAACAGGGAAGAAATGGCAGATTCACTATTTTTCCGTCACTTCAACTCCCAGAGAAAATTGAATAAAAAGTATTCAAAAAGTCATGCACACCCCCAAAATAGTATCATAAAAAATATAGTTCAGCCTACAAAAACTGAGGCCTCACACAGCTCCAGATATGTAAATATGCATAAATGGTTGTCTGTCAAACAGGATGGGGCAATGCTATTTGCAGTGGCGTACATAGAGAAGCACAGGCCCCATATTAAGGATCAAACCAGGATCACCACACTGAACAGAAGGGTTTCTGCCTAAACCTTTTTCAATAACCCTTGGGCCATTTTTACACTGCTTCATTTGCTAAAAGTTGTTCCTTGAGCAGGGATGCTCAACTTGCGGCCCTCCAGCTGTTGCAAGACAACAACTACCAGCATGCCCGGACAGCCTACAGCTATCAGCCTACAGGAGGGCATGATGGGAGTTGTAGTTTTTCAACAGCTGGAGGGCTGCAGGTTGAGCGTCCCTGCTTAGAGGGTAGAGTCCTGACCAAGTTTTCATCTCCAGTAGAAGAGGCGATATTCCCAACTAAGACTGGGCCCCCTCTTGTCCTTGCCCCATAACAGTCGCATGGTCTGCTGCTATGGTAGCCACACCCCTGGCCAGTGGCCATTTTGCAATATTCAGCTGAACTTTTCAATGTGGACCAGTCTTGTCAATCTGTGGAATGCAGATTTAACAGTTAAAAGGATTGTCCACTTTTTTAGATATTGATGACCTACAGTATCCTCTGGATAGGTTAACAATACAGATCTATAGAGGTCTGAAACCCTGCACCCCAACATGATCAGCTTGACTATTTGAATATGGTGGGAAATCATGTCTTCCATATTATCTAAACAGATATTACATGGCAGGGCTACACAGCCTTGTCCTGTTGTAGTAGGCCTTGTGAATACCCCCAACAGCAACTGATCAAGTTCCAGTTTCCACCGTAGGTTGAAAAGTGAAAGCAGTGATCTAATTGGTAGCCATGGGCAACTGTTTCCATACATGAGGCCTACATATGTACTCACACAAATATGGGGGAGATTTTTGTACTGTTTTACAGAAAAATGGTTTGATGTCCCCCAGTAGTTTTTTTTTCACTTCACATATATTACTTATATGAACAAGTATGTACACTTGCCAAGCATTTTATTTTAAATTCTTCTTAAATTTCTAAAATGAAAAATAAAAAAACACTGCAATTGGTCTTGATGAAAAAATATCTTGTAGTTTGGTGTATGCAGTTCTTATGCAGACCATGATATAGACCACACACTCTGTGTATGCAGTGGAGGACCTTTAATCATGTAAAGTGGTGTAGCAAGTACCCTATTCTTCAACCTGACTTCAAATATATGGCGTGCCAGCCAAACACCATAGGGGAATTTATCATTGTAGGTGTATTTGAGGTTAGTTTTTATACTGGCACAAGTGCAATGTGGTTGAGCCTATTTCAGTAAATGTAAGCATGGGGAATGTAAGCCTGGCGTGGAGTTACGACTTTTTAAAAAGTCACAGAAATGTGACACAAAACTGATTTACTCTAAAATTCTGCCCAAATTTTCACTCCAAATCTGTACATGGCGCCGGAAGGCGCAGTGCTCAAAAATTTGCAAATCTGACCCCCAAAAAGTCACAAAAAACTCTACTTGCAACCTTTTGAATCCAGAATTCTGGAGGGCAGGTCTTGATAAACGTCCACCAACCCCATGTTTTTTAATGCTTTTACCCCATAAAAATGGTGTGAAGGCATTGATAAATATTCCATTCTGCTGCATTTGACTACTGTGTTCCCGAACGTCAACTGCCAGATGTAAAAAGTTTTAAGAACCCATGCTATTGCAGTGCAGTGCACATACTATTAGGGTTAGTTCACACATAGCTTATACTTCACACACTGCCGAAATAGACCGAAAATCTGCACTAAAATGGTTGAAATTCATGGCAGAAGTCAATAGATGAAGATGAAGCCTCAAGACATATGTTGCCCCCTACGCCCCACAATATATATTGTCATACATATTATAATTAGTCTTGAGCCAAGCGAGCTTCGGATGCTTCATTAGAAGTAACTTTGTTCAAAACTTAAAAATAGTACTGTACGGAGATTCGTCTCAATAAAGTATTAGAATGTATGGGCTCCGATGAGCTGAAGTTAGTTATTCACGAAGTCGTGCGTGACTTCGTTGAATAACTTCGGTAACTGATTTTTAAAGTGGAAAACCACTTTAAAACTTGAAACTGAACTCTGCTTTGGTTCTGACTATAGAATCCGAGCACAGTCACACTTCTTGTGATATCATCATCTGGGATCCAGGCATGTTTTCCTTAGAAACACTTTTTGTGTAGTCATCAGCTAGAGAAACTGAATGTGTCATCATTAGGGGATGACCCATTTACTAGTGGCATCATAATCGTCATAAACTCATTTACTTCTGACATAATTGGGGGTGACCACTAACCCCAGTCTTAGTATGCCTGGCAGGCTGTCACCATTCGGGTGTCTCTGACGAGCAGTAAAGAACCAGATCGGGTAAGTTTTGCTGTTGCTCTCTGCATGTTTTTTTTAGGAATTCTTTTGCTGATTTGTATTTTCTTTCTTTTTTTCAACGTGAGAATTCTTGTGTGACCACCTCCAATAGAAGAATCCCAAAAGAAAGTGAAGAACGAGCCTACACCTCCCTTAAAGGGCCAGAGCCCGAGAAATCCAATAACATTTTATAATAAAGTTTTTTGTATTTTTGTTTGAGACAAATGTTTTTTTAAATTGCACAATTTATCATAGGCCCCTGTTTTCTATAGGTATCCTAAAGGTGTATTGAACAAGTACAGGGCTGAACCCCGGAATGGTGAGTAACCAATGAACTCCAGAGGGGAAATTGATTAACCCCTTCTGGACCTCCACTATACATGGTGCCAGGTGCCTGCTGTTTTACACATTAGACACCTGTGGGTGATGTACAGACTTTTAACAACTCATATTCCATAGTCAGTTGTGACTATGGCATCTAAGTGGTCTTTACAGGGGAACACTGCGCTCATGGGGCCTGAATGGTGCCCCTGCGCTGAAGTCAACATAACTGTTTGCTTGATGTGTCAGCATCAGGCCTTCGGAACCCTTCGAGGCATGCCACAGCGAAGTTCATATGGAATCCTGTCAGAACATAATGAAATTCCCATAGGCTGCAATGTTAAATCACTGCAGTTTATGGGAGAAGCAATGAGATGAGCCATGTTAAAGTCTCCTATTTATTTTATTTTTTTAAGTGTAAAAAAATGTAAAAAATATAGAAAAATAAAAAAATTTACAAATTCAAATGCCCACCCTTTCTGCAAACTAACAATAAACAAAAAATAAATATCATTGAAATTGCTATGTCCAAAAATACCCATACTATTAAAATCTAAACTTATTTATCTCATATGGTGAATGAGTAAAAAAAAAATCACAATGGGCATGTCGCTTTTTTTTGTTTTGTTTCTTCGCCATTCAAAAAAATGGAATAAAAATAAATAAAGTTATGGGGGTCAGAATATGGAAAAAAAAAATTTAAACTATTAAAACACAAGAAAAATTATATTAATTTATATCACTATAATCGTACTGACCAGGAGAATGAAGGTAACAGGTTGGTTACAAAACCCATAAAACTATTGTGGAATTATGTTTTTTTTTTTTTCAATTCCACCCCATAAAGAGTTTTTATTTTTTTCCCAGCTTTCCACTACATAGTATGCAATATAAAATGGTACTGTTAGGCCTCTTGCACACGGGCGTCATGTTTGACGCCCGGATAAGATGCGGGTGCGTTGCGGGAATCGCCGCGATTTTTCCGCGCGTGTGCTAACGTTTGTAGTGTGTTGAGCACGCGCGTGAAAAAATCCGCATGCTTGGTACCCAGACCCGAAGTCAGACTTCATCACTGAAGTCTGGTTTCGGGATGAGTATTCTGTATGTGTAATTATTTTCCTTTATAACATAGTTATAAGGGAAAATAATCGCATTCTAATTACAGAATGCAATGTTCCCCGGGCTTTAAAGGGTTAAAAATAATAAAGCGTTAACTTACCTTCTCCCATTGTACGCGCAGAGCCCCAGAACGTCTTCTCTCTTGATAGTTTTGATGCTTGAGGACCTGTGGTGACGTCACAGGGTCACATGGTCCAATCATAGAAGCATTTGAGTGGACCATGTGACCCATGTGATCCTGTGACATCACGGCAGGTCCTTCATCCAACATCTGGGGACCCTGCCTCCACGGCACCGTAAACCCAGACCACCAAGGGCACCTTAACCACCATCTGGCATGAGTCCCTGGACCACAGAGTGTGCCCCGAAGGAACTGGTGCTAACCTTCCCCACAATACCACCGTCGGCCCACCGCACTCACATATTGCCCCTGCGGCCCGGTCGCTCACTGCACCTGCAATGTCCTCCTTTTTGGGGTGAAGCAAGTGGCCACCCTATCCACAACTCAGACCAAAGTAGTGCATGTCTCCATGGCTATGTTGTCTTTCCACTTACTGTGGGTCAGGATGTGTGAATAAATGGACAGCTTGAGTCAGTGAGCTACTTACATTTGAATGAGCCGTGAAGTCTATAGATCTGTGTAAGCCACTGAAAGTACACAGATGAAATTCTGACTGTCTTGGCACGGACATTGTCACAGGCGTGTGAATAACGCCTTACAAGTGATGTTATGTACATCCTTAAATATACTTGTGGTCAACACAAAAGAGTGGCGCATGATTTATTTATTCCAAGGACTTTACCAGCCCCAGAGAACACTCATTGGGGGGGGATTTATCAAACTATGTGTGGAGAAAATGCGATTTAGATAACAATACAGGAAAGAGTTTTTAAAATAGAGTAGTCAGACTATTGAGTGCCCTACCCCAAGGGTTTTTGAAGGAATTGAGGGTTATAATTATTCTAACAATTTATAATATTGATCTGAGAAAGGTTGAACTTGATGGACCTGTGTCTCTTTTCAACCTATGTAACTATATTCACATATGTATTGAAAGACCTAGATGCTAGCCAATGGACTACCTAGTCATGTGAGGATCCTGGAGGCACCACCTGTGCAGGGAACTGCAGCACACTTCTGTTTAAAGGGGGTTCTCTGGGAATGATTTAAAATGGTGGCCAGCAACCTTTCCCAGAATGTGAGCAGCACTGGTTGCTGTCACAAACCAGCAGGTGTGAACCCACTGTGCCACGTGTCCTACCTCTTCTAAGGGCGTTGTCTTAGTGAACCCCTCGATCTTCACAGTACCCCGATGGTGGGGATAGACTTTCCCGGGTGGAGCACCAGGTCGCTACCTCTTACGGAGCATAGGCACATGAGGCAGCTGGTCCAGGCAGACCAGGAGGTACATGAGAGGTACAGGCATCAGCAAGCGGAGTCGTTACCAGGAGCAACAGTGAAGGACCTAAGGATGAGGCGAAGTCAGACAAGCAAAAGGACCTAAGGATGAGACGAAGTCAGACAAGCAAAAGGTCAGGGCAGGCGGCACAGTTACAGGTCAGGCAATCTGGGTGGGCAACAGGGGAGTCAGGAACACAAGCAGATACCAGGAACCTTACAATGACCTTGACACTGAGGCATCTGGGAAGGAGGCTGAGCCACTTATATATGTGCAGGAGGGCTAGGCATAAAGCCCAGGAAGTGACGCATGCCGGCCCTTAAGGAAGTGCTGCAGCAAACTGGAAGGCATGCTGTGGCCAGGGCTGAGAGGAAACTGTGGAGCGGATCCCAGAACAGCAGTACCTACACAGACAGAGTCCAAGACTGCAGTGAATAGGAAGCACTGGCCACAGTGAACACGGTGTCCGAGACCGCGGCGGTAAGCAGGGGAACGATGGCACACAGCAGCTGCTGTTACAGTTGCCTCCACTTGCAGACCTGTCTAGAAGGGTCGGGGGTCTTGGCTCACTACAGTGCTCTACAATAGATGGTAGTGACGTGATCCTGCCTACGATATGTCATCATGGCTGTGCAGCCTGACAGGAAAACTCAACAATATGTAGTATATTTAAGTGCCAGAGTGTAGTTTTATGGTGATGCCCTGCCCCTTCATCACTCCAGGCACCTCTGCAAGCAGCCAGTCCAACTCACGTTCTAGAACATGTTGCTGGAGGTCATTTTGAAGCATTTCTGGGGAACCCCTCTAAGTGAACGGGGCAGTAGTGCAGCCCTCTGCACAGACATGCAGCCTTGAGCACTGGCACTGCTGTCAGGGAAAACTTAATTTTTTTACTCTGCAGAGGTGTCCACGACACAATGGCTGTCAGATAACAGCTTCTTTGTTTCTTTTCATCCAACATCACTGCCGGCAAGTCAATGTCAGGTCTTTTTAGGTAACCATAAGGTCAAGACAAAGACAACTCTAGGGAGTCCAGCCTCCTGTGCCAGTGTCATGCCCTTACAGACATGAGATAGGACTGTAGTAGTGTTGCCAAGGAGTTTGACGTTACTGCCAGGGAGAAAGGGATGCTACCTCTTGCTCCGTCACATTCCCTGTATCACATTATACAGTAGCCAACTTTCAGCACGTAAGAGGAGAAGAAAAGCTCTTCAGACAACACAGCCTTTGGACTAAGAAATACATGAGGGGAAAATGAACAGGTACAATATACTGCTTTATATTCCTGAAAGGGGTGGTTAATATGCGAACCATTGTACGGAAAGAGTCATCAATGGTGATGTATAACTTGGTGCATAGATCTACATATTTTAGAGCCCATGACCATTTATAAACGTAGATACCACATGTCCTGTTCTTTCTAAACTGTCAATTTAAAGATGAGCATAAAGTAGTTGGGAGATTATTTTTGTCCATACATTCTGTCGGCATGCAGGTGTAACAGGCTGAATGTACTCTGAATATACTTTATCTTTATACTCGTGTGATTATGCAAGATATCACGATAATTTAGACTTAAAGAGAACCTGTCACCAGGAAATTCACTGATAAACCAGGCACGCTGCCTTGTAGAACTCACCCTGCTGAATATAATTATACCTTTTACTTGGTGATCTGTTGCTTTATTGTGGAGAAATATTATTTTTAATCCATATGCTAATGAGCTGATATGAGTCCAGTAGCTGATATGAGTCCAGCATTTTTTCTATTCAGAGCTGTAGCCCCTCCCCTATTTAATTCTTCAGTTGTAAAAGGGGCGTGGTTTAAAAAAATGACCTGCATTATAGCCAATACAAGCCTTGCTGCCTTTCACTTTAAAGCCTAACTGCCATACCCACGGCGACATGTCCCTTATCAGCCATCATGTGTTTATCACCCCATGAACAAACTAGCCCTTATTATAATTACTAACTTCAATAATATAGTCCTCCCCCTTTTTTTTACCTAAGCATTCCCTGTTATTCATTTTCCCTCCAGTTATTAAAATGAATGAATGATGTAATAAACCACGCCCCTTTTACAACTGAAGAAGTAAATAGGGGAGTGGCTACAGCTCTAAATAGAAAAAACGCTGGACTCATATCAACTACTGGACTCAAATCAGCTCATTAGCATATGGATTAAAAGTACTATTTCTCCACAATAAAGCAACAGATCACCAAGTAAAAGCTATCATTATATTCAGCAGAGTGAGCCCTACAAGGCAGCATGACTGGTATATCAGTGAATTTCCTGGTGACAGGTTCTCTTTAAGTTAATGTTGTAGGTTGGGTCCAATGGCAAAGTCAGCTCTGCCACATCTATATACTGTAATATTACACTCATTAACACAAACATAACACATCAAGAAGGAGTTGTTGGAATGGAATAAAACTTTCTATGTGTGAATGTAATGATGATATATGCAAGTGATAACGATACTAAAGAGAACAGATAAGATTATTTGGGGATAACTGAAAAATTGAGACTCTAGGACTCTGTTGGGAAGCCTCTACTCTGGATACGAGGTGAGATACAGTTGAGCATGGAGGCATACAGGTTCTGTATGGTATCCTGCAGAACATTTGCCCACAGATGTTGCAGCTGGGCCTGTAGATCTCGATTGGTGACAGGACAGGCCAAGGTAGTGTTCCCATCTGAAGGAGACATTCCTGGGAATCCTTTGCTGTCTATAGGTGAGCATTATCCTGCTGAAAAATGTCATTTGGAAGCTCTGCCATGAGAGGCAACAGATGGGGCTGCAGGATGTCCTGCACATATCACTGAACTGTTAGTGTCCCTCATATTGCTACTAGGGCTGACCAACTGGCATGTGATGGCTCTCTTGATCATCACACCAGCAGTTGGGGCAGTATGTTGCTCCAAAGGCAGGATTAAAACAATAACCATGAAGCCTCGGTACTCAAACCTGACCATTATGGGATCACAAACAGAACCTGGATTCAACGCATCCCATCCATAGTGGTACAGGTTTCTCAAAACCACTGCAGAAAAAGGCGACGGTGGCTAGCCGTCAATGGCAGGACACATAATGGGTGCCATGACACCAAATTTCCTTCTGCTAAATGCTTGGAAATGGTCTGGACAGAGACATGGGTTTGTAATGAAGGTGTCACCTGTGTTAGGATGGTGGACAAAAAAACTGAGAGAGTTGCTTGTGCTTGTCAGCATATCAAATGATCCACTCTACGGGTGGCCAGTCTAGGCCATCTGGAGACGGTGCGCTGTGTGTATATGCTCCCAAGTAACCACTTTTTGTAACACCTCCTAGATGGCGGGCAATTCATTGAAACGACCATCCTGCTTCTCTAATGCCTCATTCACACATCAGTGATTTCCATCCGTGATTTTCAGCCAAAACCAGGTGCGGCTCTAAACACAGAACAGGTGCAGATCTTTCCCTTATACCTCATGTCTGTGGAGGCTCCAAAGCTGTTTTTGGCTCGCAATCACTGATGGAAATCACTGACCAAAACACTGATGTGTGAATGAGGCTTAAGTCCTATGATATGCCTCCCAAGCTTGTCAGCGATCATCTGCCAGAAAATCTGTCGGTCTAATATACCCTTTAGATTGTAAAGTTGGAATCTTCAATGAATAAGTAGCACAGTGCGCAGTTTTCATACCCCTTTTTAACACTTACAAATTTGAGCCAGAAACCGTTGGGTGCTTGATAAAAAGTATGTTTGGCCTGTGCATCTGCAGACTTCTCGATGAAATCATGCCAGAAACCTGATGTAATTGCCTATGTTAACTCAATTACTATAATTTCACCTCGTGTACATTTTGTCCATACAAAGCTATGCCCCAGGGCTTTCACTTCTTACTTTGCAGGCGTCTACCTAGGCTGAGTTGGTGTGACTGGTAAAATCACATTGGAATCAGGATTTTCCATCAGGTGCATAAAAAGTGTATCTCAGGGGTGGAGAGGTGGTGTGTGTCCCTCTTTCCATAATGCCGTGCCCATAGAGAGATCGGTGTACGTGTGTGGCCATCTTTCTGATGTGTGGCTAGGCTAGGGGGTCAGATGAGATGGGGGCACAAACCTTAAAGGGAAAAGAATAATGCCGGAAAAGAATAACGCTAGTGTGAAAGTACCCAAATAATACCTTCACCAAAGAGAGAAAATGGGACAGCCTTTTTTTTAACTGTTTCATCTCGCCTTAGTAACTGCGAGACGAGACAATCCCTTTAAGGGGAACATTTTCAGATAATTTGGGGAAATTCTTTTTCTTTAATTTTATATTTTAATATAAAATTGAAATATATATGTGTCATAGGCTGCATTTTATGCAACTGCTTGCACTGAATGTTACCGTGTATTCATTGTGACATTATGAAGAAAGAAACGCTATAAATCTGCAGATAATTGGACAGATAATGCCACAGCAACCAGCAGAGGTTTTCTTTATTGCATTAGGAATGCTTGGAATTCAGCCTCCTAGTGCGTTCTAAATTAAACAGAAACTAATGGAGTCTTTAGTTCTTGCAATACATTGTCAATCCAATTTTATTTCCATATTTCATTACTGTCACAACACAGACTAATGGATAATCCACAATTATCACGTATGGGCTTGGCTCCAGGCTTCAGGCACAAGGCAATATTAAAGAGTCACTGTAATTTCACACAATTTCATTTAATAGAGAATGGTATAAATAGCAAATTTCTAAGTCATATTATTTAAAAAATATGCCTGCATCAACCTGAAAAAAACCTGTGAAGTCATGGCCACTAGAGGTCTCACTTCCAGCTAATTTGCTGTCCACTGCCTGTTGTCAGGCAAGATCCGTCCTTAGTAGCAGAGAGATAGAAGACTGCTCACAGAAAGTTGGGGTGTTTCAGAGCTAGCTGAAATCCTGAACCAGATAATTGTGATCTCTCCCTCCTTATCTGTTCTGTGAGCTTGTGAGCTAAAAACAAACATAGTGGAGAGTAAGTCTACTTTTACACTCGCGTTTTGGCTTTCCGTTTGTGAGATCCGTTCAGGGCTCTCACAAGCGGTTCAAAACGGATTAGTTTACATTCTAATGCATTCTGAATGGAAAAGGATCCGCTCAGAATGCATCAATTTGCATCAGTTCAGTCTCCATTCCGCTTTGGAGATGGACACCAAAATGCTGCTTGCAGCGTCTGATGAAACTGAGCCAAACTGATCCATCCTGGCACACAATGTAAGTCAATAGGGACGGATCTGTTTTCACTAACACAATCTGGCACAATAGAAAATGGATCCGCCCTCCATTCAAGATAGCCAAGACGGATCTATGTTAAAGATAATACAAACGGATCCGTTCTGAATGGATGCAGACGGCTGTATCATCTGAACGGATCCGTCCATGACGGATCCGCACAAAACGAGAGTTTGAAAATAGCCTAAGGGAAAGAACATCACAGTAGTACAGTACTGGCAGATTCCACAGAAGGGAGATTCCCCTGCTTCTGGGAGAAATGCATTTAACAGTGCAGCTGATAAGGGGAATAATTAGGCTAAAAAATACATTAAAGGGGTTATCCAAGACTATTAAATGTCCCCCATATGCCCGGGCCCCTCACAATGAATATACTTACCTGGCTCCCCACTCCCTGTGCCGTTTCTGGGCACCACACCGCCGCTGCTGCTTCTCCACGTGCACAGAGGAAAACACAATGCTAGGGCAGCTTGTTCTTGTCCCCGTCTGCCATTGGCTGCTCCCCCTGACACTGGACGTTTTCATCCGCGCATGGGGAAAAGCAGCAGCGGAGGTGTGGGGACCAGTAGCGACGCCCGGGAGCGAGGTAAGTATATTCAGTGTGAGGGGCCCGGCATATGGGGGGACATTTAACAGTCTTGGATAAGCCCTTTAAGGAAGCCCAAAAAACCTGTTCCTTCACTTATGATTGTACAAAGAAGCACAGCTATTAAGCAAACTTTTTTTGGTTAAACTCCGATACACTTTCAGGCTTCATGCAGATAATGTATTTATAGAGCAAAGAATCAGAACAAATCCTGACATCTTGTTCTATTAGCCTTTTAGTGATACGGTTAAGAGGGACAGATGCTGACCGAAGTCAGATATCTGCGGAAAGGTTAATCTGCATGTTAGATTTTCTCGGTTGTTGGGTGCAGTTTTCAGAAAGTTGTTCATCGCAGCATGATAGCTCAGTGCTTAGCACTGGTGACTTGCAGTGCCGGGGTCCTAGCAGGGCCGGCGCGTCCTATAGGCTGACTAGGCAGACGCGTAGAGCGCCCCTTGGGAAGGGGTGCTGCTAGGAGCGCCAGCCCCCTTCATGCTGCAGCCACCCGAGCGCTCTATATTGAGCCTCTGGCGGCTGCAGCACTGCCCGGGCGCAGCAAGAGGAGAGGAGCTGACAGAACGGAAGCGCTCAGCGCTCCCTCCTATCACTCCATTGTAGCGTGGCCGAGCCCTGTATGGTCCGCGGGTATACGGAGCATCTGTCTCCTGTACCCGGCCAGACTGACATGAA
Source organism: Bufotes viridis (assembly GCA_033119425.1). NCBI lineage: Eukaryota > Metazoa > Chordata > Amphibia > Anura > Bufonidae > Bufotes > Bufotes viridis. Next base: position 98,899,521 of record CM065592.1, on the reverse strand, counting down.
GTGCGCACACAGTGTGCGTTTCCTGTCAGTCTGTCCGGGTACGGGAAACAAAAGTGGCTGTACCCATGGACCGTACAGAGCTCGGCCACGCTACACTAGAGGTAGGGGGGATTGGGAAAGAGAAAGACATTTGGGGTGTGGGGCGGGGGACAGAATGACATGGGGTGGGGGGAATGACAAGAAAAGGAGAGAGATTGACAAGAGGGGGAAGAGAAGGACATTGGGGGAGAAAATGATATGGGGGGGGGAAAGAATGACATATGGGGGGGAAGAGAATGACATGAGGGGGGGAAGAGAACTGGCGTTAGTTAAAGGGGTTCTGATCAGCTGTTTGAGAAGGCAGCTGCGCTGGCAGTACCGCCTCAGCCTTCTCACTGTTTACCGCAGGCGCAGTGACGTCATAACTAGTATCACTGGCCTTGGCGGGGTTAAGCTCTAATCACTTGAATGAAGCTTAGCCCCACCCAGGCCAATGATACTAATCGTGACGTCACTGCGAGAAGGCTGAGGCGCTACTGCCAGCGCCGCTGCCTTCTCAAACAGCTAATTGGCGGGGGTCCCGGGTGTTGGACCCCTGCCGATCAGTTTAAATAAACTGCAGAACCCCTTTAATATGGCAGATCATATGGGTGGGGCATTGGGATGTCACATGGGGGGGAGCGGCAAACTTTTCTTTTGCCTAGGGCGGCAAAAATACTTGCACCGGCCCTGGGTCCTAGGTTTGAATCTGACCAAGGACAGCATATTCATGGAGTTTGAATATTCCCCTGTGTTTGTGTGGGTTTCTTCTCACAGAAGACATCGCTCCACTGGGGATGATAATGTCTGTAAAGTGCTGTGGAATGTCAGAACTATATGAGTGAGTAAAATACATAAATAATGACAACTCTGAATTCCATCAATATGGAAGCCCAGACTTAGCCACAGATCACAGTAAAAGATATATTTGCCATTGTGGTTCACTTATGCCATGTCAAGCAGAATGAGAACCTTCACACAGATCAAACGTTAATTACAAGTTATTCAGAAAGCGGCTATGTGAAATCGCTAGTGTATGGCCAACTTTAAAAGTCACATTTTTTGACTGTAGAGAGGAGGTAAACTATTGTCTGTTCCAAAGAGCAACCAGCTCTTTTATTCAGACAAAAAGAACATACAGTACATGAAATACAAATGCAACGTGCTGCTCCCCAGGGCTGATCGTGTCCCAGGTCTATAGGAATGCAGAGTGGTGTAATGCGTCCCCAATAGTTTTATGTGTGTGTCACAGTGCTCCTACCTAGATACCGTCCCTTCCCGGGACTTGGCTCCGAAGCAATAAAAGGGACGAGTAATGGTGGAGGGGGAGAATAAATCGAGTCCAGACTATTATAAAGTTCAACATCTTTACTTGAGTAAACTTGCATCCAGACAATATTCAGGCTCTCTGTTAGTTCCAGCAGGTTTTAGCATAAACTGGCAGGCAAACTTGAGTACTCCGCTTTCTCTCTGCTGTGCTAAACTCGGCTCTATTCTGTCAGCTGGACTTTTGGTCTGTTCTCTATCTTTGTAATGGGGTTCCTTTCGGCTGTTGACCCCTTGTGACACTCTGTAGGTTAATCTGCAAGGAGTCAGAGTGCTCTATGAGCTGCTTCCCTCTGGAGAGACTCCTGCTGCCGCAAGCGGGCCTCCCCTAGCTGCTACATTATGGTACGTCTGACACTAGCTAAGACTGACTAGACACTTCCTGCTGCCCCTCCTTTGGTAGGAAATAGGACTAGCCCACATCTGCCCAACAGGGGGGGAATGGAATGGTAAGTTCCATTCTATCTAGAGATCTGTCTGCCATGTGCAGTGGCCGGGTTTGGGGTGGCCCCAACTCTACGCTGGGTCCCCCGTACACCGTTGAGGTGTCACCACGTGTTGCTGCTCTTTGGAAGGAATGGTAAGACGTGGTGCACCGCAATGGGAAATAAGTCCAGAGAGTCAGGGTCTGCAGTAAACCAGGGTGCTTCTTTACTGTAGAAATTCAGGTACAAAACAATACAGGCAAGGCATTGGGCTGGCTTCTCCAGTCTCCTCCCTGAAAAAGAAGGGTTTGATGCTGAAGAAAGGCCTGAGCTAGCTGTCCCTCTTTCTCTTCAGATGGCTGGTACCCTGGTTCAAGGCTGGTTATCCATGGTCTGTGGCAGTGTCTTCTTCTGGTCACTCAGTAGTCTGGCAGAGTCTCCTCTTCCAGGCATTGTTCCCTATCTGCAGCACACTAGGTGCTCTGACTGCTCCCCTTATATACAGTTTTTGCTAGACAACAGAAAGTATAGAGTTAAACTATTGTTACTGAGCTGGAGTCTTGACCAATCATAGCCAATCTCACACTGAGCAGGAGTCTTGGCCAATTACAGCCAGGCTCACACTCAGCCTGTCTGGGAAATTCCCTAGCAGGAGTTGCTAGAATTTATTACACCAGAGGAAAGAAGTTGTTAAGTTTTATGGAAGTAAAGAGGCCAAAATAGGTATTTAATACAGTTATAGATGTTCCTATTGTTAATGTAGTGATTAGAACTGTATGCTGAACTAGTTATGTGTGTTTACTTACAGTTCCACCAAATTGAGACCAAATTGCATAAAAGCATTCAAACTACGCAAACTATGTACAGTCTGTGAACTGCTCATACCAGATCATATAGAGAAAGTAAAACTATTGTTTAAGCCTCAGATATACCTCTCAGAGAGATCATAAAGTGCTTAAATAACATAAAGTGAAAGTACAGATACTGAAGAGAGAAATATATCAACCATTTTATGTTGAATGACAAGATTAAACAGTTGAACCGCCATTTTGTCATACTTTATTCAAACCATTAGAAAACGTGGTGTGGTGTTTAACAAGCAGGATATGCTCAACCCATATGCAGTTGTGCATGTATATAGGGGAGCACATCCTGCACTTTTAGTCCGTTGCTAGGGGCAATCAACAGCAAAAAATGCATATAATGGAAGATGCCATTGGATGGATGATTTGAGTGGTAGGGCCTCGGGCTACTTGAGAGACCTTGCCGTGGTGTCCGAGCTTAAGACATGTCCTCCTAGTAGGATATGTCGAACTAACCTCTCAATTTTATCAGTGTGAGGGTTTAGTATTGCCGCAGAGTGCACCTTCCTTTGCTATGGTTATGTCATACTTTATTCAACATGTGTTTTGTACATGGACTGTCTGCTGCGGAAGTGGCAGTGTTATATATGAAGAAAAGTTGAAGTTAAAAAAAGAAGTTATTTCAAGCATTTGGTGTGCTTTTTAAACCTACTGCTTCCAAAGAACCGCGCTAGAAGAATCACAGAGTAATAGACAGTCTGGTTAGACTAGAAAAGTCAGAGATATTGAAATCCTTCTAATGCCACAGCGCAAAAGGCACTTCATAATGATGCGCCTGCAACATTATGCAATTTTATGCTATTTTATGTTAGTCTTGGTACTTTGAAAAATTAGGTGGGAAAGTGGGCATGGTTAGCTATGTTAATTAGGTGTAAACCAGAAAATATTTTTTTTTAAGTTGTAGAAAAAGACACAATCTTACTCCAGGAGAGGGTGTCATACAAAAACTAGAGTAACATCTCTAAATGTATAGAGAAGTATATTTAAAGGTGTGCCAAATTTATGAAACAATAAGCAGTGTTTGGCAAATTTGGCACAAATTAGGGCAGCACAAATTTAATCTGAAATCTCTGCCCAAGCCACCAAATGTTATAGTTAACATACCTAATAGCAGTGGCGTAACTAGAAATGACCTGGCCCCACAGAAATTTTTTTGAACAGGCCCCCCTCTCCCAGGAACTTCTTTGGAACTCCTGACTCCTGTGCAACCCCAACTCCTGAGGCTAGTCAAGATCAAACTCTCAGACGAGGCCCGGCAGCTGCTCCGTCTGTGAACGCATTGTACCCGCACTGAATCCGGACCCATTGATTTGTATGGGGCTATGCACATGAGCGGTGATTTTCATGCATCACTTCTGCGGTGCGTGAAAATCGCAGCATGCTTTATTTTGTGTTTTTTTCAGGCAACGCATGCCCCATATCAGTGAATGGGGCTGCGGGAAAATCGCAAGCATCCGCAAGCAAGTGCGGATGCAGTAAGATTTTACCGCAGGGTTGCTAAGAGACGGGAGCCGATCTTTATTATTTTCCCTTATAACATGGTTATAAGGGAAAATAATAGCATTCTTAATACAGAATCGTAAAATGTGGATTAAGGGGTTAAAAATAAAAAAATTAACTAATCTTATCCACTTGATCGCATAGCTGCCGATCTCTTCTGTCTTCTTTAAGCATTAGCTGACGGCTAAAGGACCTGTGATGACGTCACCGAGCTCATCACATGGTCCAATCACATGGTCCATCACCATGTAATGTGACGTCACCACAGGTCCTTTAGATGGCAGATAATGCTTGAAGAAGATAGAAAAGATCAGCAACTACGCGATCAAGTGGATAAGGTGAGTTAATTTTTTTATTTTTAACCCCTTAATCCACATTTTACGAAGCATTCTGTATTGAGAATGCTATTATTTTCATTTATAACCATGTTATAAGGGAAAATAATAAAATCTACAGAATACTCAACCCAAACCTGAACTTCAGTGATGAAGTCCGGGTTCAGGTCTGGGTACCAATGCCGATTGTTCCCACACGCGTGCAAAACGCATTAAAACGCTTCGCACTCGTGCGGAAAAAATGTGCATTTTCCCGCAACGCACCCGCCTCTTATCCAGGCTTCAAATATGACGCCTGTGTGAAAGAGGCCTTAGGGGCTCAATACCGGAAAAGAACTGATCAGTTTTATCCCAATGCACCCTGAATGGAGAGAAATCCGTTTAGGATGCATCAGGATGTTTTCAGTTCAGTCACTGCACGTTTTTTGGACAGAGAAAATACCGCAGCATGCGGTATTATCTCCGTCCAAAATTCAGGAACACTTGCAGAAATGTATTAGTACCGGATCAGGCATTAAAAATAGTGCATTGACAGATCCATTCTTCCAGTCTGCGCATGCGCAGACCTTTAAAAATGTATAAAAAATTAATAACGGATCAGTTTTTCTGGATGGCAACCGGAGAGATGGATCCGTTATTGCAATTCATTTGTGAGACGGATCGGCATCCGGATCCGTCTACAAATGCTGTCCGTTTGCATACAGATTGACGGATCCGGCAGGCAGTTCTGGCGACAGAACTGCCTGCTGGATCCTCACAACGCAAGTGTGAAAATACCCTAAAGAGATGACTGCTGTAAAGTGATCTGTACAGACTAAGAAGTGGTGCCTATTATTGGGCCTAGTGACAAGTGCGAAAACTTCAGGATGTTATGTTTTTTGTTTAAAGATAGATATTGACATCGAAAATTTAGATTGTGAGCTCCACTGGGGACAGCGAGTGGTGACACTGTAAAGCGCTGCAGAATATGTCAGCACTATATAAGTGATTAAAAGAAATAAATGAATAATCTCCTTTAAATACATTCTGAACCTATTGTTTTCTAAAAGCAACAGCACATTCAACTAGAGAAATATGGAGAAAATAACTTGTAATTGAAATAAAAACAGTAAAACAAAACTTACTCAACTTTTTGGGTAGATTTAAACTGTGATACTAAAAGTGGAATTTCAATTTAAATACCTGGTCAGAGAATACATAGAAGGAACAGAAATAATATATTCTAATAAAAACGGTATTTGTTTCTGAGAAATCTTGCTTTCTTTTAATCACCACCGCTGTTCTACGTTGTATATAGAATTTCTTTCCTTACGTTAACTGTGGCATTAAACTGCTTTTGTATTTCCTTTTCTAGACACTCACAGCAGGAGGAGAGAATACTGTGAAGCTTGTGTCATATATTACTGCCTGACAATAGATTCTCAGACTGAGGTTACTGCTGATGCAGGGGGTGGCCACCTCCCCAGAATAGGAAGAACAGAGGAAAGGTCGGGACTCTTCCTTTTCCAGCTCAGCTTGGTAAATAGGAGAAAAAGGCAAAGAATCTGCTGCAGAACAAGTATGAAAGCATCTCTGAAGAGAACAACCCACCCTCATGAAGAACAGGTGAGTGAGCAGATCAGTTCTCCAGTGTTAGAACAGAGGACACAAATCACTGAGCTACAAGGGAAGCACATTTTACTTATGACTTGTCCATGAGATAAAATGTGTCTATATGGATCATATATGTATGTATTGTCTAGATACAATGCATAAACATTGCCTCTTTGCATGGCATTTCTAATACTCTATTTAGCCTTTCTAAGTTGTCTTCTATAGAAGCATTTCTAAGCTATTTTACCCTCCAAACACAGGTAGCAAACACCAGGCTACAACCACTGCTGGCAGCTTTTGCAGTCTTCACCAATGTTTTCTGACAGCCTCTCGACAACAGATAAATCCATATATATCCAGAATTTCATCCCATAACAATGCAGAAATAGAAGTCATACACACATCTGTATTACAGTCCCATACAACCTCCTAGTGGGGCCGTAATGTGGAGACCATAGTTTAGGAGGCTTTATTGTACTTCTATATGTTTCTGATTTTTCTGTTGGATTTTTATATGTATAGTGTCATGTTCCTTTGGATGACATACCATATTATACCCTAGAAACATAGCTGGTTAACAACTTGTCACCGATGATCTATTACCTCTGTGTGGAGATCAACATAGGTCTACAGATCGCCATAATGCACCAATAGTATAGCATCTATATTACAAATAAAATAATCTGGATCCTCCCTGTAGTTCAAGTTAACCAAACTTTGATCACTATAGGGTCCTATGGCGATCTAAGGTTTGATTTACATTAATTGTGGGGAGTCTTGTTGATAAAATGTGGATACTGAGGCCATGGCCATCTGAATTCCCCCCTTACTCATAAACAGGAAAAGAGAACATTTGAAAACTTCATGCAATGGACAATTTGTGGACCTTTAGATCCAGTTTTTCTGCATTTGTCTTAAAGCTTTGAAGCAGTAATGGAAGTGAACTCTGATCTATGCAGTCGTTGAGGTTAACTGTAATTAGTCAGAAAACATTAATTGGTCACACACAAGCCATTGCCTTGTCTTGTGAGACTTGCCCCTGGTTTCAAAACCACGTCTATTACTTTGTGCATGAGGAACACGTTTTGCTGTGCATTGTTGGCAGATAGTGTTATTATTATGCACATGAATGCGTATGTTGTGCCAAAAGTGTAAAACGCAATATAATTATACATATTTTGCATTTCAATGAGTGAGGAAAAGAAATACTGTGGATTCTGCCAGCCACATAAGCAACTTTGAAGTTGGTTTCACAAATGCTTTTATTTGTTTTTACCCATTTTAGGAGCATAAGATAAATCCACAACACACAAACCAAATGTCTCCATTTAGCGAGATAATTGCTGAAGACATGCAAATTCCGAGCATATATGAATGTTAATTTAACAATAGATGTAAAGAGAAAAGCAGACCCCACTGTATCATTTTTAATCTGCACTTCTCTTTTGAAATACGGCAGGAGTACAGAATATGGACCGATAGATGGTTTTGATGTCACGGTTACTGACCTGGGCCAATGTTTCATGTCTTCTATTTTGAACTGAAGATGAGGCATGCTATTTGGGTATAAAATGGCATCTAAGACATCTGAACCTACATCAATGTGCAAAGGTAGCCAGAATTATTATTTATTAATTCCTTATTAAGGAATCCAGGGCAGTTTCTAGGAAAATTTACAAACAGGGCGAACATCAAAAAAGCGCACCCCCTCCCCCCTCCAGATTGTGGCCGGATCTCTGCCGTACCCCATTGTAGTTGATGGGGGCGGTGGGCATTCAGTCTGTATCCAGCAGTGCCGGATCCAGTGAATTCCGGCAGGCTGTTCTCTGCTGGAACAGCCTGCCAGAATCACTAACGCAGTTGTGAAAGTAGCCTAAAACAGCGCCACATACCTCTTACATCCAGTGACGTCTCCTTTGAGGTAGACGTTCTCTTTCTTTATTTTCTCCATTCAGATCAGACTGCCATGATGATTTCTTTCAGCCATCTCTTCTCTCTGCAGAGTTTGACAGACATCTTAGTTTCCTACTTTTTCATCATCCTCCCACCTTCTCAACATCCCATCATGCACCCCCAAAACTATACTGCCTAAACTGATAAACCCCCTGAAAATACTAGTTACACAAAGATAGCCCCCCTTTCAATAATTATTGGAACACAATGCTCTAAGAAAAAACTGCACCCTGCAAATAGTGTCCCTCACAACTATAGTAATAATTCTGTGACAGAGAGCACTTAGGAGTAATCGTGCTCCTACAGTGCCCCCAACAGTAATTGTGTCCCAGAAGAATGGTAATAATGCTCCTATAGTCCCCCAGTTGTAATAAAGCCCACCATAATGCCCTTGGTAGTAATAATTATCTTTATATTGTGTGACAGTAGAAAAACACCCCCTTATAATGTGCGCCAGTACAAAAAATGCCCCGCTGTGTGTCAGTAAAAAAAAAAAAATCTTAGTGCCCCCAGTAGAGCCAGAGTGACCTCATGTGTTCCAATAACCTGTACTGTGTGCCACTAGAAAAAAAACTTAGTGCCCCCAGTTGAGCGTAGGTGCCCATTGTGCCCCTTTAATTTGTGACAGTATAAAATACTCCTATATAGTGCCCCCAGAAGATGCCCCATAGTGCTCCTCCCTTGTCCCCCACAGTGTCCTCCATAATGTGCCAGTATAAAATGCCCCACATAGATGCCCCCATAATGCTCCTCTGCCCCCTTCCCTATAGTGGCACCAAAATGTGTGCCAGTATTAAATGCCCCTATATAATGCCCCCATAGTGCTCTTCTCCCCCACTTCTTCATAGTGAACCCCCATAATGAGTGCCAGTAAATAGGGCCCCCATTAAATGCCCCCATAGTGCTCCTTTACCCCCCACTTCTCCATAGAGCCTCCCATAAGGAGTGCCAGTATATAGGGCCACCAGTAGATGCCCCCATAGTGCTCCTTTCCCCCCACTTCTCCATAGAGCCCCCCAATAATGTGTGCCAGTACATAGGGCCCCCAGTAGATGCCCCCATAGTGCTCCTTCCCCTCTTCTCCATAGTGCCCCCATAATGTGCCAGTATATATAGCCCCCATATTGCCCCCCATAATGTGCCAGTACATAGGGCCCCCATAGTGCTTCCCCTCTTCTCCATAGTGCCCCTCATATTGTGCCAGTATATAGAACCCCAATAGTGCTTCCCCCTCTTCTCCATAGTGCCCCCCCATATCTTGGCAGTATATAGGGCCCCCATAGTGCTTCCCCTCTTCTCCATAGTGGCCCCCCATATCTTGGCAGTATATAGGGCTCCCATAGCGCTTCCCCTCTTCTCCATAGTGGCCCCCCATATTGTGGCAGTATATAGGGCCCCCATAGTGCTTCCCATCTACACTAGGCCTGTAGCCTATCAGAGGAACGGGCAAGGGAGACGCCTCTCCCCTGCTCCTCCGCACAATTCATCTGTATCGCTGTCCTGAGGACGGCGATACAGATGAATATGGAGATGAGCGCTTCCACAATGGAAGCGCTCATCTCCACTCCTGCTGCCTCCAGACAGAAAGGACCCCCCCTCTGGCGCTGGGCCCTGCTGATGGCGCCACCGTCTTCTGTCCTGAGTGATGCGCCCTATGCGGTCACACCCCTCGCCCGGCTGTAGAAACAGCCCTGAAGGAATCCATGCCTTGTTCATTGATATATTCAGATTTTGCTGAGGTTTCCAAATCACTAAAACTGATAGCAAAAACTGATATAACATTTACATTGATACCTTTCAGGCTATCTGGATAATCTCTAAGTACATAGTTATTTAATAAGCTAATGCGGCCTTAATAATAAGTAGGCAAAGAAAATATTGAACATCATGGCCAGTTTGTCCAAGGTACAGTGATCCATTGGTCAGAGTTCCTAATAATGAAATCAGTGAGCTGTCGGATAAATTCCAACAGTGTACAGTATATATTTTTTCAGAGGTGTGAGGGAACTAATTCACTGTCACAATCCATGGTGGATTGGAAAAATGAAAATCCAACATCCTTGTGTATTCTTTATGAGGCCCAATACACATACTTACCCACATTCTTGTGGGTACATTTGAGACATTTAAGCCCAACCTCAGGAATGACCAATCTGGGTGGGGATGCCCACTTATGGGTGGGTTTACATGAGCCCCACCCACTTTTAACCCACTTTTCTGGGATTGTCTCTGTAAATTAGGAATAATTTTTGCTAATTCAGCTCCACTCTCCACACATAAGTCCAGCAAATTCACACCACGCATGGATTAGGCTTTAGATCTTTTTATCTTTATAATATGATGGACATCTTGCTCCATAATCCAAAGTGCAGTTTCACAAAAAAGTACATTATCAAATATACTTATCTGCTCTGTTCTATCGGGACTGTTTACATGAGTCAGAGAGGATCTTCAATGTACCCACATGCTCGTTAAATTTCGGGATTCACACTCATGCTTGAGAAGGAGGCATGGCTCCCAAAACATCATGAGCATTTAGGCACGCTGACTTTCCTCTCCGACCCATGTGAACGGTCCTAATGCAACAGAGCCTATAAGTATATTCGATAATGCACTTTGTGTGAAACTGCACTTTATCTATTTTTTTTAGATTATGGAACAAAATGTCTGTACTTTGGATATCATATTATAAAGATAAAAAGAAGATTTAAAGCCTGATCCATGTGTGGTGTAAATTTGATCGACTGTATCTACACACAGTAGATTGTTGGTAGGTCCTGCAGAAGTCAGCAGGTTTGGCCAACTTTTACCTAATGTTTATGACCAGAAAAGGGGTTGTCCAACCCTTTACAAGGATGACCTGTCCTCAGTATAGGCCATCACGATCTGATCTGCAGGGGTCCAACCATCTCCCCCCCCCCCCCCCCAAGCTGAGCTAGTGCTAGAAGTCTGCACGGGAAGTACACAGCTCTATTTGTTGTGCAGTGGATGTGGTTGGTTACTGAAATTCATCTCCCATTCACTTCAGTGGGAAGAGCTCTGTAGTAGCCAGCTCCGTCCACTGCACAGCAGATGGAGCTATTGCAGAACAGCTGATGGGCGGCAGTGTGCGGTGTCAGACCTCTACCAATCAGATAGTGATGTCCTATCCTGAGCATAAGCCATCACTTTTAAAGGTTGGATAACCCCTTTTAGTCACATAAGAAAGTTTGATGAAACTTTATTTACAAAGTTACAGAGAGCCCCTTTAACCTTTGTAATGACCATGGGTGTAGCTATAGGGGGTGCAGAGGTATCAGTCGCTACCGGGCCCAGGAGTCTGAGGAGGCCCAAAGACCCTTGTGCCACATAAGAAGACACACAAAGCACTGAGGGAAGGGGGCCCCAACTGAACTCTTGCACCAGGGCCCATGAGCCGTTAGCTACGCTCCTGGTAATGACATCATGTTTTTTATTTTCATCGTGTCTAATTAGTCCGTAAATACTTTGCCAGCATTCTTCTTGCAAATTTTGACAAACCAATGAATTAAAGGAAGGAGTTCAGAGACTTGTTACACAGTATTCAGTCTCTGAGACTACCAACCATGTTGTCTTTGGATTAGCATACTCTATGTATGACACTATGGAAAAGCAATAGGACGGATGTATCAATACTAGTGTAAAAGAGAAGTGCAGGTGTTTTCCATAGAAACCAGTCTAACTTTTGCTTTCGTTGAACCAGAAAGAGTAACATAAATTAGTTCAACGGTCGTCTGGTTTTCAGTTAAACCAGCTCCAATAAGATGATTCAGCTTTGTCTTCGTCATGCTGAGAGGGGTGGAAAGAGGTTGCTTCTGCTGAAAAGAAATGTAACCTGTAACTAAGGAGACAAGGATTTCACAATGTGAATGAAAGAGCACTAACAGTGACAGCTTTGTAAACTAATTGTAAGGGGGAATTCCAGATAAAATGTACTAATATGTATGGATGTGCATCTCGTTTCCAGGTACCGGTCACCTTTTAAAAGTATGTGAATTACTAATACAAAGACATTTGTGAATCATTTCTCCACAAGCTACAAGCAAATTAAATAGAATAAAGGGCTACAAAAGAACAGTGATTATCAGGAATCATGGAGAATGACAGCTCTACAAAGGGAAGATATTACAGGTACAAAGTATCGCCTGGAGTAAAACAAGAACGGTAACTGTCATTAATTTAGATATCTCACTAGGAACAGTAAAACAACCATTCTTATATACGGAAGGAATCATCTTGTCTGGAAAACATTTCTAAGCAGTGAGTTATACTTTTTATATTTATTTTGTAGAATCTTATTTTTTTTGCTTTTCTAAAGAAGAGAACTATTTTTAGAAAGGTATTCTCAAAACCCATTGAATTTCAGAAAACTCTTCATTGTACAGGTGAAACTCAAAAAATTTGAATATTATGCAAAAGTTCATTTATTTTAGTAATTCAACTTAAAAGGTGAAACTAATATATGAGGTAGACTCATTACATGCAAAGCGAGATATTTCAAGCCTTTATTTGTTATAATTTGGATGATTTTGGTGTACAGCTTATGAAAACCCTAAATTCACAATCTCAGAAAATTAGAATATTACATTAAATCAGAGGATGTAGGACCTCTGAAAAGTATAATCATGTGTAATGTCCCGGAGTGCCATTACCACTTCTTTTTGGCACCTTGCTAACATCTCAGATGTGCTAATGTATATCATATAATGTACTTCATGTCATCTTCTAATAATGTGCATATTTGTTCCTGAAACATGTTATGTTCATGTAATTACCTGGTCTACCAGCAGATGGCGGCAACATTGGCATAGTTAGCTTCCCTGGAGAGAAACCTCCTGGTTTCTCCCAGCCCTCTTTAGAGACGGAGGAGTTTAGTTAGTAAGTAAGTGTTACTTACCCCCTCCTTGGGGAGAGGTTTTGTGTAGGCCAGCAGAGCACTGTCTGCTTTGCTGGGCCTGCAGGCCCTGCCTGCAAAAGTCCTTAATGGTTGCTTGTTCCCTCCTGGGATGGCATTGCCTAAGATTCCAAGCTGAAGCTAGAGCTTGAAGTACCCTGGAAGTTCCTAGGATTACAAGTAAGAGACAGACTACAGCTAACCTAAGTTCCAGCAGAAGAGGAAAGTTCATATTTACTCCAGCTAACATAGCAGAGCTGAAATTGTTGCAGAGAAGTATTTGCTTGCCAAAGATAAGCCAATACCTGCTGATGACCAAGATAAAGTTTGGAAATTGTTTGGATTACCATTTATGCTGAGTAAAAGCAACTGTTCAGTGTTACTACAAAGTCTGGACTCCAATCATTCTACTCATCCGCCATCCAAGTTCACCTATCCTTTTTGCACTTGCTTCAGACCACATCATGTCTGGGATCCACACATATCCAGGTAGGAACACCGTGACATGTGTACATAACATCTACACAGACTGTAGGCCACCCTGCACCACTCTGGCAATCCTACTCTGGGTACCAACATTACCATCTACAAAGGGGACTCCATGTTCTCGTTGCTTAACTGCAACTGGCGTCACGATTACTTGTTCTATAAGAGGGACATATTTTGTAGAAACCTCCTAAGGGGCAAGGGAGATGCATATGTACTCAGTACTTGGTTTGGGCCCCTTTTGTATGAATTACAGCCCCAATGCAGCGTGACATGGATGCTATCAGCCTATCGCACTGCTGAGGTGTTATGGAAGATCTGGATGCTTCAATAGCAGCCTTCAGCATTTCTGCATTGTTCGGACTCATGTCTCTCATCTTTCTCTTGGCAATGCCCCATAGATTCTATGTGGAGTTCAGGTCAGGCGAGTTTGCTGGCCAATCAAGCACAGTGATCCCATGGTCATTGAACCAGGTTTTGGTACTTTTGGCAGTGTGGGCAGGTGCCAAGTCCTGCTGGAAAATGAAGTCATCATCTCCATAAAGCTCGTCTGCGGAAGGAAGCATGAAGTGCTCTAAAATTTCCTGGTAGACGGCTGCGTTGACTCTGGACTTAATGAAGCACAGTGGACCAACACCAGCAGACGACATGGCTCCCAAAATCAACACAGACTGTGGAAACTTCACACTGGACTTCAAGCATCTTGCGTTGTGTGCCTCTCCATTCTTCCTCCAGAGTTGGTTTCCAAATTAAATACACAAGTTGCTCTCATCAGAAAAGAGGACTTTGGACCACTGATCAACAGACCAGTTCTTTTTTTCTTTAGCCCAGGTAAGACGCTTCTGACATTGTTTGTTGTTCAGTAGAGGCTTGACAAGAGAAATACGACATTTGAAGCCCATGTCCAGCATCCGTCTGTGTATGGTGGCTCTTGATGCACTACCTCCAGCCTCAGTAGACTCCTTATGAAAGTCCCCAACACTTTTGAATGGACTTTTCCTGTCAATCCTCTCCAGGCTGCGGTCATACCTGCTGCTTGTGCACCTTTTTCTTCCACACTTGTCCCTTCCACATAACATTTTATGAATGTGCTTTGATACAGCACTTTGGGAACATCCATTTTCATTTGCAATCACCTTTTGAGGCTTTCCCTCCTTATGGAGGGTGTCAATGATTGTTTTTCTGCACAACTGTCGGGTCAGCAGTCTTTCCCATGATTGTGATTCCTACTGAACTAGACTGAGAGCCAATTTAGAGGCTCAGGAACCATTTGCAGGTGTCATGGATTAATTAGCTGACTAGAGTGTGACAGTTTGAGGCTACAATATTGAACCTTTTCACAATATTCTAATTTTCTGAGATTGTGACTTTGGAGTTTTCCATAAGCTGTAAGCCATAATCATTCAAATGATAACAAATAAAGGCTTGAAATATCTCGCTTTGTATGTAATGAGTCTATCTCATATATTAGTTTCACCTTTTAAGTTGCATTACTGAAATAAATGAACTTTTGCATGATATTCTAATTTTCTGGTTTTCACCTGTATTTTCCAGTGTAGTTTAGTGTTTATTTTCCATAGGTTTCTATTTTATGCAAGACCGTATGTGCATATGCATACATATAGTACATTTACATTTGCCTGCTGTTCCTCCAACACTCCCACCCATAGTCTTTAGGTCCTAGTATTCAACACCCTCCACTTTCTATGGATCCATACTCATGCTGCAAAAGCTGATGCAGGTCTAAGGTGCAGAGCACTCTGAGAAGCGCTGCTTCAGTGCTTTGAGTAAAAGTTTAGGTACCCTTTAATCAAACCTATTTACCTAAAATACATGTAAATTAATACTAAGATATTCATAGCCTTCAAGTCATGCTGCTGTTGCTGCAAGCGTAACTTCAGCCTTGTGGGAGAGCATTGAACTTGAATTCAGTTTACAGCTGCTTGAAATGAGTCAGAACACAATGTACGGAAGTGGCACCTTTCCTGCTCGTAAAAAAAAAAAATGTTGCTGTTTAAAGTTAAACTTTCCATTCATAATTAGAATAAACAGAAGTGTCTGAATATAAACTGTGATTGTGACATCTGATGTAATAATTAGTGTTGAGCGAAGCAAAGCATCTGAAATGGAATTCGGTCCGAATTTTGGGAAAAATTGGATTCTAAACGAAGCCGAATTTCCTTGCGCTTCGTGGTAACTAATAATTTTTCCAAAAATGGTGGCTTGAGTTGTCCTAGATCAGAAAAAGAAAAACTCAACTCATCCACTGATCCGCTGACCGTGATCATGCTGAGAGTACATGGTGATGCCATCACACTCAGCGCAGGACCTTAGGCTACTTTCACACTTGCGTTAGGTGTGGATCCGTCTGTTATCTGCACAGCCAGATCCACACCTATAATGCAAATGTTTGTATCCGTTCAGAACGGATCCGTTTGCATTAGCGTTAAAGAAAAATGTCAAAGTCAAAACGGATTTGTTTTGAATTACATTAAAGTCAATGGGGGACGGATCCATTTTCAATTGCACCATATTGTGTCATTAAAAACTGATCCGTCCCCATTGACTTACAGTGTAAGTCAAAACGGATCCGTTCGGCTCCGCATCGTCAGACGGCCACCAAAATGCTGCAAGCTGCGTTTTGGTGTCCGCCTCCAGAACGGAATAGAGGCGGAACAGAGCCAAACTGATGCATTCTGAACGGATCCTTATCCATTCAGAATGCATTGGGACTGAACTGATCCGTTTTGGACCGTTTGTGAGAGCCTTGAAACGGATTTCACAAACGGAATCCAAAACGCTAGTGTGAAAGTACCGTTAGGCAGGTCTTTTTCAATCAAGAGAGGAGTGGACTGCCTCTGCGCTAGCAGTTAGATGAGGTAAGTGATTTTCTTTGTTTTTAACCCAAAAGGCCTTATTGCACAAGTGTATTACTAGTTTTAACAGCAGTATGCTAGTTTCTACTCCATCACTAACACTAAGGCTAGTTCCTGTAAGCATTTCCGGCAGAGAATGCATGGAACCGCCAGACAAAAACTGCTGCATGCCAGGTTTGGAGGGCAGGCTGCAGTATACGGCAGTGCTAGATCTGGAGAACTCCGGCAGACTGCTCTCTACCAGAACAGCCTGCCGGAGGCTCTGCCATATGTGTTAAAATAGCCTAAGCCACAAATGACCAACGGGATAGCATTTGTGTTTTTTTCTTTTTGCCATAAACATACATTTAGTAACATTTATTAGATTGAAATAATGAAACTTACTATATTTGTAGACGTTCACCGTCCTTCTGCTGTATTGGAGCATATGGACTTCATAGATATACCCCCCACTTGGAGCCTCCTCTGTTAGTCAGTGCTAACAGCTGCTAAGCAGTTTCCAATATGGCGAATCAAGGCCCATTCCATCACAAGATAGACTATTCATTCAAATGTAAATGCCAGAAGAGGCTTCATCCAGTGATAACAGCTGATAACAGGCCTTTGAGAAGCCAATCCAATATCTACTTACAAAGGGATTTTCTTTATGAGGCAAACCCTGTAAACCTATTACTTTATCTTGGAACAGAAGAAACCAAGACAAAAATATCTATTAAGTAGATGGCAATTTTTCCTAATTAAACCGTCCTCCTGTCTCCTTATATGACACTTATTAAATCTGTGCATATCAAGCAATCTAAAACTGAAACCTTATTGCACAATTTGTATATGGTACTAGACACTTTTAGGATTGTGTCACGCACTATTTTTTATGGCAGTTTTTGATGACGTTTTTGAGCTCAGCCCAGAAGTGGGTTAGTAGGGAATGAAACATATGAAGGGTGGGCTTGTATTTTATCATTCCTGCTGGATCAACTTCTAGCTTTGGTTAAAAAACTGCCACAAAAATCTGTGTGCTACATCACCCTAAGGGTCCATTCACACGTCCGTGTGTGCCTTGCGGATCCACAGATCCGCAAAACACGGACATCGGCGATGTGCGTTCCGCAATTTGCAGACCGCACATCGCCGGCACTCTCATAGAAAATGCCTTTTCTTGTCCGCAATTGCGGACAAGATTAGGACATGTTCTATTTTTTTCGGGAACGCGATTGCGGACCCGGAAGTGTGGATCTGCAATTGCGGACCCGGCCGGGACATCGTCTGTCCCATTGAAATTAATAGGTCCGCAATTCCGTTCCGCAAATGCGGAACAGAATTGCGGACGTGTGAATGGACCCTTAGGCCTTATTCACACGTCCGTAGTGTTTTGCGGATCCGCAAAACACCTTGCCGCCAGCCCCATAGAGATGCCTATACTTGTCCGCAATTGCGGGCAAGAATAGGACATGCTCTATATTTTTGCGGAGCCGCTGTCTGGAAATGCTGATGCGTAGAGCACAGTGTGTGCTCTCCGCATCCATCACGTCCCCTTTCAAAATGAATGGGTCTGCACCCGTTCAGCAAATTTGCGGAACGGGTGCGGACGTAGATTGCGGACGTGTGAATTAGGCCTTATGAGTATGTTTTATAGGAAGCAGCTTTGTACAGAAACAAAAGTTGCACTGTGGCTTTCTGAAAAAACCTGAGGTTATAATGTAATATTGTCTTCTTTAACACAGCATTTAAATGGATGGCAGCCACAGGGTTCTGCCTGTCACCATTCACCTTCTTGCCAACCCTGGTGACTCTGCTGTGTTTCGACAGGCAATGAAGAGAATTCTTCAGGGACTGTGTCTAGATACTGAGCTCTTTCTGGTGTCCGAAAGAGCAGCCCCAATTCAATTCTACGAATATCGAAAGAGAAGATTTGAATTTCCAGGGATATCCGTGATACTCTTCCTCCGTGAAGACCTAGGGGAAGAAAGGATATCTCTTCTACAAAGCTTTTTCCAGCTACCCCCATGGAATCATGTCAACACAGGGTTTGGCCAAGGACCATCACCATCATGTCAAACTAGTGATGACTTTTACTGTCTCGATGTGCACATGCCCGTGTGGGGAATAAGACAGGTACACTATGGCGCAGAGATCTTGAGAGTGACTCTGTACTGTGATTTTGATAACTATGAGGACTCGGTAAGACTTTATGAAATGATTCTGGGAATGGAGGCAACCAGCCAAAAGATTGGATTCTGCTTCTTTGACTTGCATTCTACTAAGCACACTTCCATACAGTTCTCCCTAAAACAGCTGCCACCTGGTGTCTGTGCACAAGTCAAACATGCCTGTGCCCTGCAGTTCATTATACAAGCTATAGGACAGCTGGTTCCCTTGTTGCCTTACCCTTGTGTGCCAATAAGTGACATGCGATGGCAAACTCAAGACTATGATGGAAACAAAATCTTACTTTTGGTAATGAATTCTGTTTCAATTTACATAGTTTCAACCTCAGTTACCACCTTATATATGATTTTCATGCCTTGTGAATTATAAATTATCAACCATTATAAAATGTTATAGTATTTAATATTGTTTTTCCGTCATGTTTTGTTACATACATAGCACACAGCTTTACGTCCATAGTTGTCTTCTGTATCCATCATATAGATCTCCAATATACTACCAGTAAAAATCTACTGGCCCATACTGGACTTTACACAGATTTCCCAATACTGTTTATGATTTAGACAATCTAAGGCCACATGCACATGTCCTTATGCAGTCCAGGAAACATGGCCCATGTGTTGGTCGCATATCCCGGATAGACTGCGGCTCATTTGACCGGAACTCACTGATGAAAGTGATTTATGAAACAGTAAGTTCCTATCTGACTGCAGGTCAATTGTACTGTACTCACATGCAGTACAATAGATCCTCAGTTATATAGGAACCCAGTTTATTATAAATCACTATCAAGCACTGAGCTTAGGTCAGAAGAGCTGCCATCATTCCAGATGTGGCTGACACACAGGACATGTGTCCCGGACTGCACACAGCGTTGTGCATGCGGCCTAAAGGTGCATGAGATTTATCACAGTGACTAATATTGAATGATAATTCTAGAGCACATTCAGACTGTCTAGTCTAAAGGCCCTTTACACAGGACTACACAGTAGCAGATTGTCACGAGGGAAGCGTTCCTTCATGACAATTTCCTGCTTGTCAGTGGAGGAGACAGCTGTGTTTACATGCAGTGATCTCTTCCACAGTATGGGGAGGAGCGATCGCTAATGCCATCGCTCTTCCCCATACTGACTTGGGGACTTTACACAGCACAATCTGCTGCCAGTAAACTCTAATTTTGTGTGTGTGTGCTTAAATGATTGAATTACCCAATGAACAAGCATTTCGCTTGTTCATTGGGTAATCGGTAGTGCATTTACACCGCCAGATAATCGCTAATGAGTTGTCACGGTGGGGAGTGGGGGAAACTCCCCACCATCCAATGTCTGCTAAAACTAGGCCTGGAAACAGGGATAAGAGAGTAGGTCACCTCATAAAGCTTCCCTAAATCCTATCCCTGACCTCCTAACAGCATGAGCGAACTAGACAAACATAAACCCATAAGTACAGCACCACACATGACAACAATGGGGAGGATAAGACAATGGGAAGGACCTCGATGTCCCACAAGGTGGCCCTCAAGGACAGGGCAGCTGGAAATGCCCAAAAAGGAGCATTGCATCCAGCCCAAACAAAGGCTGAAGTGAATCTCACTTCAAGCTCTCAACACAAAGACTATAAGAGCCAAGAGGCCACACCCAGCTCCACCTAGCACACACCTTACCCCGTGCTCACCAAAAGGGAGTGGAAATAGCCTTAAAGGGAAAGCGCCCACACATGCATAAACAAGCACACGTTGACCCAGGCAACCAGCATGCGCGCACACAACAGAGGCCATGACAGTGCCCCCGCATGTTACAACAACAACACGTTGCCACAGGCAAAAGCATGTGCGGCAACCGTGTCACGGCGCACACAACATAAGCCGTGACATGAGTGTTCCTATAAACACTCGTTAGCGATTATCTATGAGATTCTCGGCCCGTGTAAAGAACCATTAAAGTTATAGCACTTGGGTGTGTTCATAGATTTGCAGCACATGCTTCTGCTTTTTTTCGCTGACTCATGGAGGTGGACAAACAAGGATGTGTGAAAATACACATATAAATCAATGGATATGTGTACTTTCCGTGATTCACTGATGTGTGAATAAGCCCTTACTGGTATCTGTGACACAATTTACAAGGTCCTTGGTGTTTGACTAAATATTTGCCGATCTACCCATCTGACGCACACTTACCATTGATGTGTATGTGCGTATATATATATATATATATATATATATATCTATATATATAGATATATATATATATATATATATATATATATATACATACATACATGCACACAGTGCCTTGAAAAAGTATTCATAACTCTTGAACTTTTCCATTTTATCACATTACACCCACAAACTTAAATGTATTTTATTGGGTTTTTATGTGATAGACCAAAACAAATTAGCAACTATGAGTGACGTGAAAAGAAAATTGTATATGGTTTTCAAAAATATTAATAAAAATATGAAAAGTGTGGAGCGCATTTGTATTCAGTCCCCTGTACTCTAATACCCCTAAATAAAATCCAGTGTTACCAAGTGCATTCAGAAATCAACTAATTTGTAAATAGAGTCCACCTGTGTGATTTATTCTCTGTATAACTACAGCTGTTCTGTGAAGGCCTCAGAGGTTTGTAAGAGAACATTAGTGATCAAATAGCATCATTAAACCAAGGAACACAACAGACAGGTCAGGAATAAAGTTGTTGAGAAGTGTAAAGCAAGGTTAGGTTATAAAAAAATATCCCAAGCTCTAAACAGCTCACAGAGCACTGTTCAATCCATTATCCGAAAATGTAAGGAGTAAGGCATAACTGCAAACCTACCCAAGGTATGGCCGTCCACCTAAACTGACAACCGAGGCAAGGAGAGTACTAATTAGAGATGCAGAGATCCACAGCTCAGGTAGGAGAATCGGTCCACAGGACATGTCCTAAACAAATCTGGCCTTTATGGAACAGTGGCAAGAAGAAAACAAATTTTGAAAGCAAGCCATAAGAAGTCATGTTTGCAGTTTTTCAGAAGCCATGTAGAGGACACAGCAAACATGTGGAAGAAGGTGCTCTGGTCAGATAAGACCTAAGTTATAACTTTTTGGTCTAAATGCAAAATGCCATGTGTGGTGGAAAACAAACATTGCACATCACCCTGAACACCATCCCCATTGTGAAACATGGTGGTGGCAGCATCAGGCTGTGGGGATGCTTTTCTTCAGGAGGGACAGGGAAGCTGGTCAGAGTTGATGAGAAGATGGATGGAGCTAAATACAGGGAAATCCTGGAGGAAAAACTGGTAGACGCTGCAAAAGACTTGAGAATGGGGCAGAGGTTTACCTTCCACAAGGACAACAACCCTTAACATACAGCCTGAGCTACAGGAAAAGCTTTAGATCAAAGCATATTCATGTGTTAGAATGGTCCAGTCAAAGTCCTAAATCCCATTGCGAATCTGTGGCAAGACTTGAAAATTGCTGTTCACAAACGCTCCCCATGCAATCTGACTGAGCTTCAGCTATTTTGCAAAAAAGAATGTGCAAAGCTGGTAGAGACACCCCCCAAAAGGCTTGTAGCTGCAATTGCAGGAAAAGGTAGTCCTACAAACTATTGACCCAGGGAAGCTGAATACAAATGCACGCCTCACTTTCCAGATTTTCATTTATTAATTTTTTTAAAAAAATGATTTTTTAAGGCACTGTAAATATATTACGTTAACGTTTGAATTGGTTATTTTTCTAACATACTTTCTATCTGTATTTAGGTAACTAGCAGCACCACAGTGTCCCAAAGTGTTGAAAAATCGAATCCAGAGCCTCAGTCAAATCCTTTAACTGCACAGCTAATATCATTAAGGCAGCCAGTGAATACTACACAATCAGGGGATAAAAATGTCACAGGAAACCTAAATCTCAAGCAGGTTTTAAAAAAGTCCTTCAATAAACCAGAACTAAGACCAAACGTGTGCAATATTACTGATAACAATCCTTTAAAACTGATGCCAAGGCCCCATCCACAAATAGACGAGACAGGAGACCAATGTGGATACTGGACACAGAGTTATAAATCTGAGGCACCAGCTGCCTTCTGTTATGAGGATGTCAAGGGATCTACAAAATATTCCACGCTATAAAGAAATTCAAGATTTACCCTCCAAGCAAGGAGTCTCCAGTTGCCCTCTGGCTGTCAAAGGGAACAAAGAGACTGACAGCAGAACCAAAATATTTCCTTCTGAGAGACCTCAACAACTCCATAGCAATAGCATGGAGCTCACAGAGGAATTCTTCATTTAATGCTGCCTCTGATCACCTTCTATTGAAAGATCTACTATTTATTGTCACATTGGGACTTAACTTCTTAAAGGGATTATATTGCAGTAATAAATCAACGGGTCACCTTTTAACAGTTTATGCAACAGGCTGCCTCCCACTAGGGCCCTCTATATAACGCTCCCAGGTGTAGGAAATGCCGAGTGGTGTCATGGTGAGGCCCAAATGTCTCTTTATGTGTGTCACGGTTCTTCTACCTGGATACCGCTGGACCCTAGGCTTTGGCTCCAAAGCAATAAATAAGGAATAATTGAGGATAAAAGAACAACTTGAGTCCAGACCTTGAGATGAAGTTCAATGGCAGCTTTACTTGAATAAACGTTTCTCCAAACAGTTTACAGGCATTATCTTGGTTCCAGCAGGCTTTAACACATTTTTTTTTTTGTCCTTTATTTATTTTTTATAAATTTGGGAAGACCCCAAAACATTGGGAAATGGAAAAGAGAATGCAAAGAGAAAGTGCGCTGGAGTATAACAATGGCTGGGTGCGGCCGGTATACTTGTCTATTCTGCACGAGGTACCGACAAGTCCCGTGGGTTCTATGCCTGGTTAATTTTATTGAACGTGAGCTTGTCCACATTGGCTGTGGACAGGTGGCTGCCCTTGTCTGTGATCAACCCCCCTGCCATGCTAAACACACGTTCGGACAATACACTGGCTGCAGGACAGGCAAGCACCTCCAAGGCGTAAAGGGCAAGCTCAGGCCATGTGCCCAATTTAGAGACCCAGAATTTGAATAGGGCAGACTCATCAGTCAGTACGTGTAGGCGTGTGCACACGTACTGTTCCACCATATTGCTGAAATGCTGCCTCCTGCTAAGACGTTCCGTGTCAGCTGGTGGTGCTGGTTGTTGTTGTTGTAGCGGAGATCCAGCAGGGTGGCCACCCAGTAATCACCACTGGTTAGAATGTGGCTGTAATTCGGCGGTCGTTGCGCAGGCACTGCAGCATGTAGTCGCTCATGTGTACCAGGGTGCCCAGAGGCAACGACAAGCTGTCCTCTGTGGGAGATGTATAGTCTGTGTCCTCTGTATCCCCCCAGCCACGCTCCAGTGATGCCCATGAGCTGCTTTGGGTGCCATCCTGCTGTGAACACGGTTCTTCCTCCTCATCATCCTCCTTCTCCACATCCTCCAGAACTGTGTCCTGGCTGGACAGTTGTGTATCTGTCCTTTGTTGGTGCAGGAACCCACCCTCCGAGCCACTTGTGAACGACTGGCCTGATAACCAGGGAAATGATCCCTCTTCCTCCTGTGCCGCATCCTCTTCCATCATTATTGCCCAAAGCGTTTTTTCAAGGAGACATAGAAGTGGGATAGTAACGCTGAGTACTCCCTGTTGGTGGAGTACTCAAAACAGCGCAACATGGCACCACGAAGATGTGCTGTTCCGCAGTGCGACTCACCCGTGCGTGCTGCAGCTGAAACTCCACTATTGCATGCTGCTGCTCGCACAGTCTCTTCAGCATGTACAAGGTGGAGTTCCACCTTGTGGGTACGTCGCATATAAGGTGGGAAGCAGAAAGGCCGAAGTTACGCTGCAGCACAGGAAGACAAGCAGCAGCAGGGTGAGAACGCCGAAAGCTCGCACAGACGGCCCGCACTTTCTGTTCACCACCAAAATCAGGACATGCGCCAGACAACGGATGTGCGTCAAACCAGCTAGGCCCAGAGCTACTACGAGATTTCGCCCATTATCGCACACCACCAGGCCAGGCTTAGGGTTCAGTGGCACCAACCACTCATTAGTCTGTTGTTCCATGCCAGTCCACAGCTCCTGCACGGTGTGGGTTTTCCCCTCAAACAGATGAGTATCAAAACATCCTGCTGTTGTTTCCCCCTGGCTGTGGTGGTGGTGCAAGTGTTACGCTGACTGAATGAGGAGGAGGTAGAGCAGGAGGCGGAGTAGGAGGAGGAGGCAACAAGAAACATCCTGCAATCCTCGGTGGTGGAAGGACATGCGCCAAACTGCTATCCGCCTCAGGCTGGGAACCACGTACTGTGGGACAGCCACCACCATAAGGTTTTTAAAAGTCTCCGTCTCCACCAGGCGGAATTACAGCATTTCAAAGGCCAGACATTTTGAAATGCTGGCATTCAGGGCCAGGGATCGCTGGTGGGTAAGGGGGTACTTCCTCTTTCTCTCCAGGGTTTGGGGGATGGACAGCTGAACGCTTCCATGGGACAGTGTGGAGATGCTTGGTGACAGTGGTGGTGTTGCTGCCACATCCTCTGTTTGCGGGGTGACAGGTGACTGTCACTCCAGAGGGGGAGGAAGAGGCCGAGACTGCAGCAGAAGAGGGAGAAGGAGGAGCCTGAGAGCTTCTGTGGTTTTTGAGGTGTGTACTCCACTGCAGCTCGTGCTTTGCATTTAGATACCTGGTCATGCAAGTGGTGCTCAGGTTTAGAACATTTATGACTCTCTTCAGGCTTCGATTGCACAGCGTGCAAACCACTCGCGTCTTGTTGTTAGCGCATTGTCTGAGGAACTGCTACGCCAGGGAACTCCATGGAGATAGCTTTGGTGTGCTCAATCCCTGGGTGCGGTGGGCAGTAGCAGGGGTACTGGCTAGGGGACAGACACTATGCTTTTGCACCCTGCTCCCTCTCTTACTGTGCGGCTGGCGCTGTGTGACCACCCCCTCTTCCTCCGAACTGCACACGTCACTCGCATGACTTTGATTCCATGTGGGGTCTAGGACCTCATCATCCTCCACATCATCTTCCACCCATTCCTCACCCCTGGCCTCCTTGCCGGTCTGCACACTGCAGAAAACCACAGCAGTTGGCACCTGTGTTTTGTTATCATCAGAGACGTGCTGCGGTGGTCCTCCCATGTCCACATCCTGAAACATAAGTGGTTGGGCATCAGTGCACTCAATCTCTTCCACTTCTGGGGCAGGGCTAGGTGGATGGCCCACGGAAACCCTGACAGCAGTCATCAAAAAGCATAAGAGACTGCTGCATGACTTGGGGCTCAGACTGCTTGCCTGATTTGCAAGGGGGTGAGGCTGTCAACCACCCAATCTACTACCGCCTCTACTTATTTTGGCCTCACCATTCGTACAGCAGTATTCGGGCCTACAAAATAACGCTGAACGTTCTGTCGCCTACGTGCACCTGAGGAAGGTGTTTCATTTGAGCATCTAGCTGGCACAGATGGACAACGTCCTCTCCCTGCAACAGAAGGTCCACCAAAACCAGCAGTACCATGACCAAGACCGCGTCCCTTATTTGATGCTCTCCTCATTCTTTGAGGTCACCCACTGAACTAACAGACAGATTAACTATATTAATTTTCCTGTCTTGTAAGCAGTGCAGTTGTACCTCACACCAAAAATGGATATATGTCACCCACCGAACTAACAAACGGATTAACTATATTAATTTTCCCGTTCATGGATGCAGTGCAGGTGTACCTCACACCAAAAATGGGTATATGTCACCCACCGATCTAACAGACGGATTAACTATATTAATTTCCCTGTCACGGATGCAGTGCAGGTGTACCTCACACCAAAAATGGGTATATGTTACCCACTGAACTTACAGACAGTTTAACTACTATATTTTTGTGTCAGGGGTACAAAGATGGTGCATTGCACCCACAAAAAAATCTCTATAGGTCACCCACAGAATTAACAGCCAGATTAATTATTATATTTCTGTGTCAGGGGTACAAAGCTGGTGTATTGCACACACAAAAAAATCACTATAGGTCACCCAGAGAACAAATAGCCAAATGAGATTCCTAACACTCTCCCTCACTTCAGCTGCCTGCTTCCTGTCCCTGCACTACTCGTATACTACTTGTATAGAGGCTGGGTCACATGATGCACCGGCCAATCACAGCCATGCCATTACTAGGCATGGCTGTGATGGCTTCTATGTGCCCACAGCTTCAAAGCTTGTTGATTTGCTTGCCTTATTAAATGCCCGAACACCGAACTCGAACCCAAACTTTTGCTGCAAAGTTTGGGTTCAAGTCTGGGTACCCGAACTCGCAAGTTCGGGTTCACTCAACACTAGTTAGTGTGATTTATCTTGGTAGATTTAGTATTTTGTATTGTATTACAGTTTCACATGGTTGTAACCCAGCCTTTCCAGGATCCTGAAAGGCAAATCTGCCCAGCTATGACACTGTTTAGGAGGAGGAGGATTTTTCTTGGTAGATTTAGTATTCTTAGTCTATTACTATTCCACATGGTGGTAACCCAGCTTTCCCAGTTTCCTGAAAGGCAAATCTGCCTAGCAGTGGTACTGTTTTGAAGTAGTGGAATTTGCCTTGGTAGATTTAGTATTCTCAGTCTATTACAGTTCCACATGGTGGTAACCCAGCTTTACCAGGAACCTAAAAGACAAATATGCCTGTAGCACTATTTAGATTTAGATTCTGCAGACTACATTACAGATTCATATTCCTTCCAACAAAACGCCCACTGTCGCTGTGTAAACAAAAGTTATCAGAGAAATGCAGCCCCCTCCTCCTATACTTCCTGGCTCATGTGCACTAACATGAGAGGGGGGAGAACTAGGGAAGGGGGAAAATATGGTTGCAGCCTGAGAGAACAATGCACTGTTTCTCTATTGTATTTTTAATGGTCTGCGTTGTGATATTGAGCATAGCGAGCAAATAACAAAGACACATTTTTGGATTACATAGTAACATAGTATATAAGGCCCAAAAAAGACATTTGTCCATCCAGTTCGGCCTGTTATCCTGCAAGTTGATAACCTGTAAAGTAGAAGCCTATTTTCCCCACTTAAGGGGAAAAAAATTCCTTCCCGACTCCAATCGGGCAATCAGAATAACTCCCTGGATCAGGCATCCTCAAACTGCGGCCCTCCAGCTGTTGCAAAACTACAACTCCCAGCATGCCTGAACAGCCTACATGTATCAGCCTACAGCAGGGCAATGTGGGAGTTGTAGTTTTACAACAGCTGGAGGGCCGCAGTTTGAGGATGCCTGCCCTGGATCAACGATCCATCTCTAGTAGCTATAGCCTGTAATATTATTATACTCCAGAAATACATCCAGGCCCCTCTTGAACTCTTTTAGTGAACTCACCATCACCACCTCCTCAGACAGGGGAGTTCCATAGTCTCACTGCCATTACTGTAAAGAATCCTTTGTGTACAAACCTTCTTTCCTCCAGACGCAGAGGATGTCCCCTCATCACAGTCACAGTCCTGGGGATAAATAGATGATGGGAGAGATCTCTGTACTGACCCCTTATATATTTATACATAGTTATTAGATCTCCCTTCAGTTGTATTTTTTCTAAAGTAAATAACCCTAATTATGATAATCTTTCAGGGTACTGTAGTTGCCTCATTCCAGTTATTACTTTAGTTGCCCTCCTCTGAACCCTCTCCAGCTCTGCTATGTCTGCCTTGTTCACAGGAGCCCAGAACTGTACACTGTACTCCATGTGTGGTCTGACTAGTGATTTGTAAAGTGGTAAGACTATGTTCTCATCACGGGCATCTATGCCCCTTCTGATGCAACCCATTATCTTATTGGCCTTGGCAGTAGCTGCCTGACACTAGTTTTTACAGCTTAGTTTGCTGTTTATTAAAATTCCTAGATCCTTTTCCATGTCAGTGTTACCGAGTGTTTTACTATTTAATATGTACGGGTGACTTGCATTATTCCTTTCCATGTGCATAACTTTACATTTGTCCGTGTTAAACCTCATCTGCTACTTCTCTGCCCAAGCCTCCAATCTATTAAGGTCCATCTGTGGCAGTATACTGTCCTCTTCCATCTTAATTACTTTACACAGTTTAGTGTGATCTGCAAAGATTTATATTTTACTGTGCATGCCTTCTACAAGATCATTAATAAATATATTGAAGAGAATAGGGCCCAATACTGACCCAATCTGAGTGTGTACCATCTAAGCTTCAGTTACCCTATAAGCTCAGTAAAGAGGTATTATTTAGACACTATACAGAGAATGTTATTTGGGCAGAATTATGGTAGTATTACTTTTCATTTCCCTTTTACCAAAAAAAAAGGAGAATGCTCCAACACATATTTTGCAAAGGAATAACTCCAGACCTTGATCTGGCTCATTGGTAACAATGGCGCACATTAACTAACATGAGTGCACCTAGATGTTCTCACAAATCATATCAAATATGGTGCAATTCAGTGCCTTAGTGCATCTAGTTTTACAAAAATCTACTGCAACTAGCATAGTAAGGGGTGTGGCCTAGCTGAAGAGGGGTGTGACAAATTTTTCTTCAACATTGCGCCACAATTCTGGTGCAAAATTCTGTAGCAGTGTAAGCCAACCAGTAATTAGTATACCGTGTCTACCCATGCACTAACTGTATCATCCAGCCCCCACCACTGTGATGAATTTGGTGTAGGTCTAGACAGCCTAAGTCTATGCGATCTATAGGATTAATGAATCTGTCTCAATGTGTTTTTGCTATAGTCGAACTAAAGATCTACTGGAAAAAGCTACAATTCAGTTTGTGGAGCTTTATAAATACATTGCTTCGTACTTACTAATATATCTGCACCAAAAATCTATCTAAAAAGTGGCCCAATTTGGCACATCTAGGGTTTTTAAATTATTTCCCAACATGTTTGAAATGCAGAGTGGCTTTGCATGAAAGGTGGCGAATCTTCTGGCATAAAAATCTGTCTTAAAATAAATGAACTGCAGTGTCCCACAGTGGTACACTGCAAAAGGGGGTGAAAATGTACTTTTGTGCAATATGTGCATTTACTGTATTAAGTGCTGATCAAGGAGTTAATCAGCAAACAGCTAGAGTAGTCTGAGTTTTGACTTGAGGAGTTATCACAAGTGTGGTAACTGACAGAAGAAAACAACAGCTGATCTCAGGGAGACCAGCTACAGAAAACACCGCGGAGCCTCATTTAAGAGTCACAATCTAAAGTGCAAAGCTCCCTGGGAAACAGTAATATGCAAAATAAATGTGGAGCCCCAGTATTGGGTCTACAACACAATGAAAGCCGGATATCCCTCAAAGGAAGGAAAGGAAAAACGAGCAAAGGAGTGTCTCCATTACAAAGATCACCAAATCCACCATATTAAGTGGCCCCTATGTCAAGACCCCGCTCTTTTACAAGCTTTAAGGATATGACGGGGAAAACCCAAGCCAGTTATCCATCCACAGACAGCTGTTTCGGGGTGTCACCCCTCATCAGTGTGGAGTAGGATTCTGGCTAACCGGGAGCAATGCCTTTGAGACTACTTAAACAAAACAATAGCTGATCTCAGGGCTCAGGGAGATCTCTGTAATGGAGACACCCCTTTGTTCGGTTTTCCTTCCTTTGAGGGATATCTGGCTTTCATTGTGTTGTAGACCTAATACTGGGGCTCCACATTTATTTTGCATATAACTGGCAGAAGAGCCAGCCATGGGTTAGACGTCAACCAAGCCAGGCTCAACAAGAGCTTTGCATACTCAAAAAACCAGGCAGGAGAGGAGGTGTAGCGCTGAAGTCTTTAGAGTATTGCTGTCTTAAAAGGACCACTGAGTTTCCATTGCCATGTGTCAAGCATATCAAAGTCTAAGGCTAGTTTCACATTTCTGTCTGTCTTCTTCAGCAGGCTGTTTTGGCATAGAGCAGCCTGGTAGAGTTCTCATGATCTGGCACTGCTAAATACTGCAGCCTGCACGCTGGACCCTATTGACTATTATGGAGTCTGGCAGAAAATATGCTTAGAAATGGTCAGACAAAAACCACTGTATACAATGTTTTTTGTTTGCCCGATTTCTGGTGTTCTTTGCCGGAACAGCCTGCCTAAGAGGGCAGCCACAGGTGTGAAACTAGCCTTACAGTGCCTGGACACACAAAAAGCAGCTTAATTAGCTGCATAAGTAAAATACCACATTCCGCAGTAGACATTGTGGACTTGTACCTGGGAGGTACTGCAACCGGTTCAAAAAAGTGTAGAGCATAGTCTGACGTTAGGGTCTGCCATGAGATTGCATTACAAAAGTAAGGTGTTACAACCATGTCAAAATGCTTGTGCAACATTCAGCTAGAGCAGGGATGCTCAACCTGTGGCCCTCAAGCTGTTGTAAAACTACAACTCCCACCATGCCCTTCTGTAGGCTGAGGGCCGCATCTTGAGCATGCCTGAGCTAGAGAAGTGCAGTGTAAGGAGGACTGCTTTAGCCGCTTGCCGACCGCCGAACGCACGGATGCGTCCAGGCGGCGGCAAGTTTGTTCCTCCTGGACGCATCCGTGCGTCATCTCGCGAGAGCCGAGATCTGCTGTGAACGCGCGCACGCGCGCGTTCACAGCAGAGCGCGGCTCTGCAGTTGTACTACAGCCTGCCAGCGATGATCAATCGCTGGCAGGCTGTAAATGTAAAATAAATGAGATCAAAGTGGTATATCAGGCGCTGTGTTGCTAACAGCGTCTGATATACTAATACCTGGTCCTCTGGTGGTCCCATTTACTGGGTTCGACCACCAGAGGACCAGGTAACAATGTAAAGTTGCACCAAACACTACACTAACCCCACCCCCACCCCCCTCACTTTATAACCACTATTAACCCCTTGTTAACCCCTGTCACTGATCACCCCCTGTAAGGCTCTATTCACATGTCCATATGTGTTTTGCGGTTCCGCGGATCCACAGATCCGTGCCACGGATCCGCGGCGCGGATCCGCAAAACACGGACACCGTCAATGTGCTTTCCGCATTTTGCAGATCCGCACATTGCCAGAACTATATAGAAAATGCTTTTTCTTGTCCGCAATTGCGGACAAGAAAAGGGCATGTTCTATATTTTTGCGGAACGGAAATGCAGACCCGTAAGTGCGGATCCGCGATTCCGGATCCGAGCGGGACAAAGTCTGTCCCCATAGAAATGAATGGGTCCGCAATTCCGTTCCGCAAACAGAATTTCGGACGTGTGAATGGGGCATAAGGGTCCCTTATCACCGCCAGTTAGTTAGCTACTTGTTAGGTAGCTAGCGCCCAGCCCACCGCACCGCAGTCACTGATTTTGGCAGAGATTTTTTCATCCACATTGATCGATGCGAATGAAAAAATCTGTGCCGTTCATTTTTTTCACATATACCCATTGTGGGGATCCGCTCTGGTAGGCAGTGGTAGCGAGTGCAGTATAGAGGCAACACAGACAGGTCTTGGTGTTAAACGGTGCTTTCTTTATTCACACGGTGAACACAAGTGAAAAGGCAGTGCAGTTCATAGGGAGGGTGGTCACACACAACGGCAAAACAATAGTTCAGTCCCAAACCAGCTGCAGGCTACTTGAGGCCTGGTTCCATTACATAAAGAAAAGTCTATTTAAAGCCAGGAGCAATGTCACCTCTTTCTCCTTGGGGAAGCAAGCACCTGGGTCCGGCTTCTAGCCACGGAATACGGATCCCTCCTGGCTTCAGCTGGGGTTCCACGCACAGTCCTTTACAGGCCTCAGTACACAGCCCAGCTCACCTTCACCTCTCACTCTCACAGCAAGAGAGCAACAGCTTCCACACCACACCCTTGCTGCTGGTCGGGTTTTAAACCCTCCCTGCAAAACCTGGCCTGGACCGTGGGGAGACAGGCACCCACCCTCATATCTGCCTGCTCCCAGTAAGAGCCGGCCCGGATCCGCTGTTAACAGCATAACCGCTGCAAAGCACACTTTTCCGGCTCTTACTCCACCGGGACCAGGACCCCGGTGGCACGTACCTACCGTCTATTACCACCCCAGGTACTCTCCTACATATCCCCCTTTGTTCAACCCTGCAGGGTTGCACACCCTGTTCAATCCTGAGAGGTTGGACACATGTACAGCAGTGTACCCGGGACAGGGCATCTGCATTCCCCTGTAAGCGGCCTGCTCTGTGCTCGACACTGAATTTAAAATTCTGGAGGGACAAAAACCATCTGGTGACCCGAGCACTCCTCTCCTTGGCCTGGCTCATCCACTGGAGAGGGGAATGATCAGTCACCAGACGGAACCTTCTCCCTAACAGATAGTATCTAAGGGACTCGAGGGCCCACTTGATGGCCAGGCATTCTCTCTCTACCACGCTATACCTGGTTTCCGCTGGAGTGAGCTTGCGACTCAGGAAGACAACGGGTGTTCTTCCCCATTGACTTCCTGAGAGAGTACTGCCCCTAGGCCTACTCCAGAGGCGTCCGTCTGAACAATAAATTCCCGTGTGAAGTCGGGTGTCACCAAAATCGGTGACCCACACAGAGCCGACTTCAAACGGGAGAACGCCTCTTCCGCCTGCTCATCCCAGCGGACCATTACCGACTTCCTCCCCTTCAAGAGTCCTGTCAATGGGGCCGCTACCGTGGCAAAGTTGGGGATAAAGCGCATGTAATACCCTATCATGCCTAGGAACGAACGTACTTGCTTCGTGGTAAGAGGTCTGGGCCAGCTCTTGATCGCCTCAACCTTGTCTACCTGGGGTTTGACAACTCCCGCCCAATCACGTAACCCAGGTACCGGACTTCCTCAAACCCGATCGAACACTTTTTTGGGTTGGCCGTCAGTCCAGCTTTTCTAAGTGAATCAACTACGGCCTGAACCTTGGGCAGGTGACTCTCCCAGTCCTGGCTAAACACAATGATGTCGTCCAGATATGCCGAAGCATATGGACGATGGGGCCGTAGGATGACGTCCATCAATCGCTGGAAGGTGGCTGGAGCGCCATGTAGGCCAAAGGGCAAAACTCGGTACTGAAACAACCCTCGGGGTGACAAAGGCCGTCTTCTCCTTTGCCGCCTCCGTGAGAGGCACCTGCCAGTACCCTTTGTAAGGTCGAGGACCGAGAAATAGCGAGCTTTCCCCAGCCGTTCTATGAGCTCGTCTACCCGAGGCATGGGGTATGCATCAAACTTCGACACCTCGTTGAGCTTTCTAAAGTCATTGCAGAAGCGCAGAGTACCGTCAGGTTTTGGGATGAGGACTATGGGGCTGGCCCACTCGCTTCTGGACTCCTCAATGACTCCTAACCTCAACATGGACTTTACTTCTTCTGAAATGGCCTGTCGTCGGGCCTCCGGTACCCGATATGGCTTCAACCGTACTCCTGACATGGGGCTCGGTGACGATGTCATGTCGGACTACTGAAGTTCGACCAGGAAGATCAGAGAACACGTCCCTATTTCGACTCACAAACTCTTTGGCTTCCTGAGCTTGTTTGGGCGACAGTCCATCAGCTATCTTTACTGTGGAGGTGCCCTCCGGGACCTCCGGTGGGGCGGGATCTTCCCCGCAGTCAAGACCGTGCTTGGGCCGCCCCCAACGAGATTCTCCCTATCTCTCCACGACTTCAGTAAATTTACATGATATACCTGTTCTGGCTTCCGCCGTCCTGGCTGGGATATCCTGTAATTTACTGGCCCTACCTTCTCTTTCACCTCGTAGGGACCTTGCCACCGTGCCAAAAACTTACTGTCAATGGTGGGGACTAGTACCAGTACCCGGTCACCCGGGTTAAATGTCCTGACCTGGGCACTCCGGTTGTATACCCGGCTCTGTGCCAGTTGGGCGGCCTCCATGTGTTCCCCGGACGATTGGTAGGACTGTCTCTATGCGGTCCTGCATCTTTTCTATATGCTCTATGAGGCTCTTGTGTGGGGTGGGCTGTTGCTCCCACGCCTCTTTAGCGATGTCCAGCAACCCCTTGGACGTCGACCGTATAATAGCTCGAAGGGCGAGAACCCCGTAGATGCCTGGGGCACTTCTCGCACTGCAAACAATACGTACGGCAGCAACAGGTCCCAATCCTTTCCATCTTTGGCTACGGTTCGTTTGAGCATAGTTTTTAAGGTTTTGTTAAACCGCTCCACCAGTCCGTCGGTTTGCGGATGGTACACGGACGTGTGCAACCGTTTAACCCCTAAAAGCTTGCAGAGCTCCCTCGTCACCTTAGACATGAAGGGGTCCCCTGGTCGGTCAGGATCTCTTTCGAATCCCCACTCTTGCAAACATACCCATGAGCTCTTTGGCTATGAGCTTAGCCGAGGTATGACGTAGGGGGATCGCTTCAGGATATCTGGTGGCGTAGTCTAGGACCACCAAGATATGCTGATGCCCTCTGGCCGACTTGTTTATGGGGCCTACCAGATCCATCCCTATTCTTTCAAAGGGAACCTCGATGATGGGCATGGGCACTAGGGGACTGCGATAGTGGGGCTGGGGGCTTGTCATCTGACACACTGGACAGGATTGACAAAACCTTTGACCTCCTCATAAACCCCGGGCCAATAGAACCTTTGCAGAATCCGCTCTTGGGTTTTTTTACACCCAAATGTCCTCCCAGCACATGGGAGTGGGCTAAGTCCAGTACCATACGGGCGGTATGGCTGGGGTACCACCAGCTGCTCCACTACCTCCTGCTGCACCTTGTTCACCCTGTACAGCAGGTCCTGGTTAAAAGCCAAATGGGGAAACACCAAGTCGGCGCCTGGGTGCTGAGCCACCCCATTTACCACTGTAACCCCTTCCCTCGCCTGCAATAATGTCGGATCCTGGAGCTGGGCGGTCCCGAACGTGTCACGGGATACCTCCAGATCCGGGATGGACGGGGTTTCCACAGATTCGCCTGCCAACACCTCTAGGGAAACCTATCGGGATGACACTCTACAGGTGATGTGGTGACCCCTACGGCTGGTACCCCCGCATCGGGATCTTCGGGCACTGGGCCCGATCGTTGTCCGCCCCTAAGGTAAGGCATATCACTCTTCCATAGAGCCCAGAACAACGGAAAATCCCTTCCCAGTATGGCGGCATAAGGGATCTGGCGTCCCACACCGACGACGTGCTGCACCTCTCGGCCCAACACGGACATGGTAACCCTGGCGGTGGGGTACTCTCGGCGGTCCCCATGGACACAGACAATGGAAAGGGTTTGCTTCTCTGGTAGGGTCTCAGACACTAAGGATTCATGCACAAGGGTCACAAGGCTCCCAGAGTCCAGCAAAGCATTAATCGGGTGCCCATCGATCGAGACTTGGCACAGGGGTGGCATATCGGCGGCCAGTAGGGGGTCCGCGGTACATACAGGCCGGGCAAAGAAAGAGGACCGGCGAACGAACCCGCAGTCCATGGGTTCCGGGGCTTGAGGACAGTTCGCGGCCCTATGTCCCAGTCCGTGGCAGTGCCAACATTGAATCCCGGGGTCCCTCCCGGTCTCTCTTCCCGGAGTAGGACTATCCTTCCCCCTTTGTGGTTGGGACCCTTTTTCCGGATCCCTAGCCTGAGGGGGAGCCTGACGGGTTTCCCGTGCCTGCGTGGAGTCCCGCACCAAATCCTGGGTCGCCACATACCTCTCGACTAGGCTTACCAACTGATCGAGGTTACCAGGGTCTCCCTGACCGACCCAGCGCTGTATGGCCCTTGGCAGTGTCCGCACAAAACGGTCCACGACCACTCGCTCGACCATTTGGGAGGGACTCAAAGTTTCCGGCTGGAGCCACTTCCTCACCAGATGCACCAGGTCGTATGCCTGAGACCGGACGGGTCTGGACTCGGAAAAGGCCCACCGATGAACTCTCTGCGCCCGCACATAAGTGGTAACACCCAAGCGTGCCATTACCTCAGCCTTTAGCTTCACATAATCCTGGGCATCCTCACGGCTGAGGTCGAAGTATGCTTTTGGGCGTCTCCGACTAGGAATGGCGCCACCACTTCTGCCCACTGTCCCGACGGTAAGTTCTCCTGTTCCGCAGTCCTCTCGAACACCATCAGGAAGGCCTCTACATCATCCTCTGGAGCCATTTTCCTTAATGCAGACCGGACTTTATCCCTGGGAGCTGGCGGCGAAGGAGTCACTGCCGGTGGGGTCTCTCGCTGGGATGCACTCAGAGCCTCTTGCATAAGCGCCAACTGTTGTACCAGCAAACTGTTTGTTTGTTGCTGTTGTGCATTGCTCTGCACCAACTGTTTAACCAGCTCCTCCATTTTGTCAGGGATGACCAAGCTTGCTGGTTTAATGTATGACATGCAGCCGTGCACCACCCGGATAAATATTCTTTGCCAGCCTCACTGCAGTATGCCCGCTGCAAGCCACCAATTGTGGGGATCCGCTCTGGTAGGCAGTGGTAGCGAGTGCAGTATAGAGGCAACACAGACAGGTCTTGGTGTTAAACGGTGCTTTCTTTATTCACACGGTGAACACAAGTGAAAAGGCAGTGCAGTTCATAGGGAGGGTGGTCACACACAACGGCAAAACAATAGTTCAGTCCCAAACCAGCTGCAGGCTACTTGAGGCCTGGTTCCATTACATAAAGAAAAGTCTATTTAAAGCCAGGAGCAATGTCACCTCTTTCTCCTTGGGGAAGCAAGCACCTGGGTCCGGCTTCTAGCCACGGAATACGGATCCCTCCTGGCTTCAGCTGGGGTTCCACGCACAGTCCTTTACAGGCCTCAGTACACAGCCCAGCTCACCTTCACCTCTCACTCTCACAGCAAGAGAGCAACAGCTTCCACACCACACCCTTGCTGCTGGTCGGGTTTTAAACCCTCCCTGCAAAACCTGGCCTGGACCGTGGGGAGACAGGCACCCACCCTCATATCTGCCTGCTCCCAGTAAGAGCCGGCCCGGATCCGCTGTTAACAGCATAACCGCTGCAAAGCACACTTTTCCGGCTCTTACTCCACCGGGACCAGGACCCCCGGTGGCACGTACCTACCGTCTATTACCACCCCAGGTACTCTCCTACACCATACTTTGTGTGAGAAATATCGCTGTAAATTGACAACTTTGTATAAAAAAATTTAAAAAGTTGTCATTTACAGAGATATTTCTCACACCCAGTATGGGTATATGTAAAAATACACCCCAAAGCACATTGCCCTACTTCTCCTGAGTACGGCGATACCATATGAGTGACACTTTTTTGCAGCCAAGATGCGCAAAGGGGCCCAAATTCCAATGAGTACCTTTAGGATTTCACAGGGCATTTTTACTCATTTTGGATTCTCACGCTTTAGGGCCCCTAAAATGCCAGGGCAGTATAAATACCCCACAAGTGACCCCATTGTGGAAAGAAGACACCCCAAGGTATTCTGTGAGGGGCATGGCAAGTTCACAGAAATTAATATTTTTTTGGCACAAGTTAGCGGAAATTGATATTTTTTTTTTTTTTTTTTACAAAGTCTCATATTTCACTAACTTGTGACAAAAATTAAATTTTACATAAACTCACCATACTCCTCACAGAATACCTTGGGGTGTCTTCTTTCTAAAATGGGGTCACATGTGGGGTATTTATACTGTCCTGGCATTTAGAGGCCCTAAAGCGTGAGAAGAAGTCTGGAATCCAAATGCGTAAAATGCCTCTGAATCCTAAAGTACTCATTGAATTGAGCCTGCTTCAGGCTGCAAAGTGTCATCATGTGTATCGCCGTACTCAGGAGATAGGCATGTAGTTTGGGGTGTATTTACATATACCATACTTTGTGTGAGAAATATCGCTGTAATCGACAACTTTTAAATTTTTTAAACAAAGTTGTCAGTTTACAGAGATATTTCTCACCCAACATGGGTATATGTAAAATACACCCCAAAACACATTGCCCTACTTCTCCTGAGTACGGCAATACCACATGAGTGACACTTTTTTGCAGCCTGGGTGCGCAAAGGGGCCCAAATTCCAACGAGTACCTTTAGCTTTTACACGGCTGCTCACAATTTAGCCCCGCCCAAAATGCCAGAACAGTAAACACACCCCACAAGTGACCCCATTTCGGAAAGTAGACACCCCAAGGTATTCACTGAGGGCATAGTGAGTCCGTGGGAGATTTCATTTTTTTGCCAGAAGTTAGCAGAAATGGAAGCTTTATTATTTTTATTTTTTTCCTCAGAAAGTGTCATTTTCCGCTAACTTGTGAAAAAAAATGAAATGATACATGAACTCACCATGCCCCTCCATGAATACTTTGGGGTGTCTTCTTTCTAAAATGGTGTCATTTGGGGGGTATTTATACTATCCTGGCATTCTAGCACCTGAAGAAACATGACAGGCGCTCAGAAAGTCAGAGCTGCTTCAAAATGCAGAAATTCACTTTTTTGCACCATAGTTTGTAAACGCTATAACTTTTACCCAAACCAATAAATATACACTTATTGTAGAAGAAAAGGAGGTAAAATTCATTTGGGTGGTAAGTTGCATGACGGAGCAATAAACGGGTAAAGTAGTGTAGTGCAGAATTGTAAAAAGTGGCCTGGTCATTAAGGGTGTTTAAGCTAGGGGGGCTGAAGTGGTTAAAGAGACACCTTAGCCTATTAACTACTTGTGCAGGCGTGAGACCGGTAACATCTGTGGAAATTGCGTTTGTGTACCAACTGGCAGTCCATGCATGCTGGGAACTGTCTGACGTGTTTTCATTTGAATCTTCAGTAAATAACTGTTTGCTGTTAACCTGGCTTCATTACTTCTTGCATTGCTACAACTGCCCCGACATCCATATCTGCACCAAGGGAACTCTGCCTTGCCACTCAAATCCACCAACACCAAGGGCACCTCAACCATCATCAGACAGGAGAACCCCAAATCCAGAGAGTGCCCTAAGCTTATGAAATTTTTAGGATTAGTAAATCTGGGCCATTAACATAGCAGATAGCTTTCATTTAGCAAAACAGAAATTTCAGATCCAGCTTCTACCAGTTCAGTGCTTATTGAAGATTGCGATAAAAACTCACATACGTGCAAGACAATACAGCAATGTGACGCGTTTGGATCACCAATAATATGGATCCTTCTTCATGGCCTCCTTTGTCATGAGGAAGGATCCATATTATTGGTGATCCGAAACGCGTCACATTGCTGTATTGTCTTGCACGTATGTGAGTTTTTATCGCAATCTTCAATAAAGCACTCGAACTGGTAGAAGCTGGATCTGAAATTTCTGTTTTGCTAAGTGTTTACCACCACTTACCGAAGAAGTGGAGTTCCTGGCTCCCAGAGAGTGAGTAGCAGGGTCGAGCTGCCCACAACCTTTCTTTTTGTTTGTTCAGATAGCTTTCATATATCCATATATTTGTGTCAATACAAAAAGAACATAAACCTTAAGTAAAAAGATGGTTACCCTATTGTGACCACCTATTATAGTACTGGCAGACACCTGTGTCTAAATACAAAGTATTCCAGGTAAGAAATGTATGACTTCCAGAAGAAATAGGACACGCTGTACATCTACCTCTATATCTTTTAGTGACTCCTTTTAACAGAACATTTTGCACCTGCTGGGGACTAGCACCATGTTAGTCTCCAAAAGTTGTTAAGAACAATGAACACCATAAATTACATGGAATGTTCTACAGATGGAAATTGTTTTGTTTTCATGTTGAAAACTGCAGTAAATGGCAATTAAAACAGCATGGTGGAGAGAATACTCAGTGGGAACAATTTGGATTTGATTTTTCAATGCTAGGTTGAGAGAGTAAGAGTGGTCCTGAAGCTTATTTTGTCTGTCTATATGTTTACAGCTGTTTGGTGCCTACATAGTATGAAATTGCAGGTAGAGAACATTTTCTTCCTTCACAGTGATGCATTGTATGATGTAGAATATATCTGCAGTTTTATCCAGGATTTAAAGTACGACAGACATCTACAACTAACTGGGAAACTTACTAAGACTCATTTCATACACCAGTCTTAGTAAGATGTACTAAAAGTGATAACAAGTGCACATCTCTTAAAAATTTGGGATCATCACGGTAGGTCCACCAGAAGCCGAAATCTATTCTAACTAGTAACTGGCATGGACTGCAGGTTTAGCTTAACGCCAGCATTTAGGTTAAAGTTATTTCAAATCTGTTGGACTGCATGGACATTGCACCTTCCTGTTGACTTTTTAGACATGCGAAGGTGGAAAACTCTTAAGACAATTGCTGTAGAATTATTAATAAATTCGCCCACTGACTTTTCAATACACAAGTACAGCAATTTACCCTAAAATGAAAAATAATGTGCTTTTGATCACACTGTGGTAAAACTACTTGGATTTTTCATGTTTTTCTGTTCTGTTCATTTCTGGGAAACCGACATAGTCTTAAATTCTGCTACCCAGCTGAGCAAAAAAGAAAAAATTGCCCAGAAAGATTTTTAAAAGAGGTTGTCCTGTATTTTGATATTAATGGCCTATCATTACGATAGGTCATCAATATCTGACAATATCCGACTCCCAGCACCCTTGAGGATTAGTGGGACCAGTGACCTCCAGTAAGTAAGACCTCCATACAATGTATAGTGCTTGGTAAGCTGTGAGGAGGCCGCAGCGCTCACCAGAGAGGCCTCTTCAAAAAGGTGACTGGCGGGGGTTCTGCAATTTGGACTGCTACCAATCAGATATTGTTGACCTATCCAGATGATAGACCATCAATATCAAAATCCTGGACAATACCTTTAGTACTAAATTCAGCAAAAAAATGCAAATTTTTGTGCATTTTCTGACTTTAGGACTGTCCAGAATATGCCAAATTTATTAAGAAGAATGCACTTTTTTGGATTCTTTAGATTATTTGCACCAGATTTATTAAAAAGTACATGCCCCTTATTAAATTGGTCACATTTGGTATTTTTCTAATGAGATAAAATGAGCAGGTGCTCCAATTTCTGACTTTAGTATTAAGAAATGCTTCCTTGGGGTAAACCATACTCACTTTTTCATCTTTTGTCAAACATCGTGTAAAAAGTGAATGTGTGTGCAATTAGCATTTTTTTCCAATTTTTGCACAACTGCCACAAAGCAGTTGATAAATTCTCAACACAGTTTTCAGTTTCTCTGACCAGAATTTTTAAAAATTCTATTTACTACAATATCACATCTTACTTTGGCAACCAAAACAAGACTAAAATATCAAGACTGTGTTTACACGTTGAGGTTTTTAGATGCACTTTTTGAAGCCAAAACCAGGAGTGGATTGGAAAAAAGATAATTAATATCTATCTTTAAATGTTCTCTCCCCTTATGATCCACACCCAAGGGCAAACTAGCCATGGACCACACTGGGAAACTTCTGGGTGGGCCAATGCCTGTAGGTCCGTCCAAGCCACCAGCACCTCCTCACGGCCATTGGCCAGCTAGGTAACGACCTGATGCTACCAGCATCAATTAACATTGGGAGCATCAGGTCGTCATGTACCTGGCCTGTGGCCGGAAAGGTCTGGGGGTGGGTCAGATATGGGCCACCTTCCTGAATTCAACTGTCTTGCAGGGGCAGTGATACTGTTGCATACTGCTGTGGGACACTGGAGCTAATGGCTCCCTGTCCTGCCATTCAAACTCATAGGCTGCAAGCCACTAGGCCTGAAGCCTATGATATGCTGTATCAACGGTGCAGGCGGTTAGGAAGCAAACGGTGCAGGAGGCGTGATGACATCACTTTACAGATTTTAAACAGAGTGAGAAGTATCCGTCATTCATTTAGGATGGTT